>OZ005762.1:0-731823 GCA_963930825.1 Silvanus unidentatus
ACCTAACCTAACCTAACCTAACCTAACCTAACCTAACCTAACCTAACCTAACCTAACCTAACCTAACCTAACCTACCTAACCTAACCTAACCTAACCTAACCTAACCTAACCTAACCTAACCTAACCTAACCTAACCTAACCTAACCTAACCTAACCTAACCTAACCTAACCTAACCTAACCTAACCTAACCTAACCTAACCTAACCTAACCTAACCTAACCTAACCTAACCTAACCTAACCTAACCTAACCTAACCTAACCTAACCTAACCTAACCTAACCTAACCTAACCTAACCTAACCTAACCTAACCTAACCTAACCTAACCTAACCTAACCTAACCTAACCTAACCTAACCTAACCTAACCTAACCTAACCTACCTAACCTAACCTAACCTAACCTAACCTAACCTAACCTAACCTAACCTAACCTAACCTAACCTAACCTAACCTAACCTAACCTAACCTAACCTAACCTAACCTAACCTAACCTAACCTAACCTAACCTAACCTAACCTAACCTAACCTAACCTAACCTAACCTAACCTAACCTAACCTAACCTAACCTAACCTAACCTAACCTAACCTAACCTAACCTAACCTAACCTAACCTAACCTAACCTAACCTAACCTAACCTAACCTAACCTAACCTAACCTAACCTAACCTAACCTAACCTAACCTAACCTAACCTAACCTAACCTAACCTAACCTAACCTAACCTAACCTAACCTAACCTAACCTAACCTAACCTAACCTAACCTAACCTAACCTAACCTAACCTAACCTAACCTAACCTAACCTAACCTAACCTAACCTAACCTAACCTAACCTAACCTAACCTAACCTAACCTAACCTAACCTAACCTAACCTAACCTAACCTAACCTAACCTAACCTAACCTAACCTAACCTAACCTAACCTAACCTAACCTAACCTAACCTAACCTAACCTAACCTAACCTAACCTAACCTAACCTAACCTAACCTAACCTAACCTAACCTAACCTAACCTAACCTAACCTAACCTAACCTAACCTAACCTAACCTAACCTAACCTAACCTAACCTAACCTAACCTAACCTAACCTAACCTAACCTAACCTAACCTAACCTAACCTAACCTAACCTAACCTAACCTAACCTAACCTAACCTAACCTAACCTAACCTAACCTAACCTAACCTAACCTAACCTAACCTAACCTAACCTAACCTAACCTAACCTAACCTAACCTAACCTAACCTAACCTAACCTAACCTAACCTAACCTAACCTAACCTAACCTAACCTAACCTAACCTAACCTAACCTAACCTAACCTAACCTAACCTAACCTAACCTAACCTAACCTAACCTAACCTAACCTAACCTAACCTAACCTAACCTAACCTAACCTAACCTAACCTAACCTAACCTAACCTAACCTAACCTAACCTAACCTAACCTAACCTAACCTAACCTAACCTAACCTAACCTAACCTAACCTAACCTAACCTAACCTAACCTAACCTAACCTAACCTAACCTAACCTAACCTAACCTAACCTAACCTAACCTAACCTAACCTAACCTAACCTAACCTAACCTAACCTAACCTAACCTAACCTAACCTAACCTAACCTAACCTAACCTAACCTAACCTAACCTAACCTAACCTAACCTAACCTAACCTAACCTAACCTAACCTAACCTAACCTAACCTAACCTAACCTAACCTAACCTAACCTAACCTAACCTAACCTAACCTAACCTAACCTAACCTAACCTAACCTAACCTAACCTAACCTAACCTAACCTAACCTAACCTAACCTAACCTAACCTAACCTAACCTAACCTAACCTAACCTAACCTAACCTAACCTAACCTAACCTAACCTAACCTAACCTAACCTAACCTAACCTAACCTAACCTAACCTAACCTAACCTAACCTAACCTAACCTAACCTAACCTAACCTAACCTAACCTAACCTAACCTAACCTAACCTAACCTAACCTAACCTAACCTAACCTAACCTCAGCCAGACCGGTCTAACCCAACGTATGGCCGATCGGTCTAACCCAATGTCCACCAAATCAGTCTAACCTAACCTCAATGTCACATTTTGAAAATTCTTCAAAGGTATGTCAAAGTATCTAAAACTTGTTAAAAATGCTTCAAACCACCTTTTAAGAACATATGAAATTTCAGTACAAAGTGTCTGAACTTAGAAAAATTTCGAAAAAAAAAAAAATTTTTTATTATTCCATATTGCATAAAAAGTCATAACTCGTCCACATTTGAAGTTATCATCGACCTACCATTTACGGTTCCCACTATAGCCAAAGGTCTGGACTTAGAGAAATTTCGAAAAAATAAAAATTTTTTTTTTTATTATTCTATGTTACTTAAAAAGTCACAATTCGTCCACATTTGAAGGTCCCATCCTCCTAGCGCCTCTAGTTTCCAAGATAGCAAACGGTTGCACATATATACGAAAACGACCTGTCAAATTATAAATATATTAATTGCAATCGATTTGGCATCACTTAAAACCTCTGTATACCAAATTTCAGAAAAATTCTCCCAAAAATGAGTTATATACCTGGTATCGGTCCATAGGATACCAAAGGGGTTCTCACCAGGAAAATTTTTCGGAATTTTTTTTTTTTATGCCATACTACTTAAAAAGTCATAACTCGTCCACATTTGAAGTTATTATCGACCTACCATTTGTGGTTCCCAATATAGCCAGGGGTCTGGACTTAGAGAAATTTTGAAAAAAAAAAAAAAAATTTTTATTATTTCATGTTTCATAAAAAGTCATAACTCGTCCACATTTGAAGGTCCCATCCTCCTAGCGCCTCTAGTTTCCAAGATAGTGAGGGCTCGGGACTTAGAAAATTTTTCAAAAATTCGAAAATTTTTTTTTTGTTCTATATGATAGAAAAACTTACGATTCGTCCACATTTGAAGGTCCCATCCTCCTATCGCCTCTAGTTTCCGAGATATAGCCAAAAAAAGGTACCAAAAACTTTAGCGCCCTCTGGGTTAGAAACCGTGCATCTCTCGGGCACGGGGAGGGCGGCAATCGATCCGGGGGACAATTTTACATACCCTAGGACCCTGGGGAACCCGAAATACCGAAGCCCTTAGATACTAACCTAACCTAACCTAACCTAACCTAACCTAACCTAACCTAACCTAACCTAACCTAACCTAACCTAACCTAACCTAACCTAACCTAACCTAACCTAACCTAACCTAACCTAACCTAACCTAACCTAACCTAACCTAACCTAACCTAACCTAACCTAACCTAACCGTTTTCGAAAAAAACGCGATTTTTCACAGAGTTTTCACTATACAACTACAATTTCCCGGGGGTTTTCCGCCATGAAAATAGGCTTATTATATGTATTTTTAACGTAGAATCCAATGGTGAAAACCCCAAAGCTGTACGCCTAACCGTTTTCGAGAAAAACGCGATTTTTCATGTAGTTTTCACTATACAACTACAATTTCCCGGGGGTTTTCCGCCATGAAAATAGGCTTATTATATGTATTTTTAACGTAGAATCCAATGGTGAAAACCCCAAAGCTGTACGCCTAACCGTTTTCGAGAAAAACGCGATTTTTCACAGAGTTTTCACTATACAACTACAATTTCCCGGGGGTTTTCCGCCATGAAAATAGGCTTATTATATGTATTTTTAACGTAGAATCCAATGGTGAAAACCCCAAAGCTGTACACCTAACCGTTTTCGAGAAAAACGCAAAAATTCGAATATTTATTTTCAAAGCCCTATATCTCGAAAACTAAGCACTTTTGTACTAAGGTATGTTTGCTTTATTCGATTCAGCACATCGAAATCTATAAGTACACACAGAAAAATTTGGAAAATTCGAAAATTTATTTTCAAAGCCCTATATCTCGAAAACTAAGCACTTTTGTACTAAGGTATGTTTGCTTTATTCGATTCAGCACATCGAAATCTATAAGTACACACAGAAAAATTTGGAAAATTCGAAAATTTATTTTCAAAGCCCTATATCTCGAAAACTAAGCACTTTTGTACTAAAATAAGTTTGCTTTATTCGATTCAGCACATCGAAATCTATAAGTACACATAGAAAAATTTGGAAAATTCGATAATTTTTTTTTTGGAATTTTCCGGGGGTTTTTCCGCCATGAAAATAGGCTTATTATATGTATTTTTAACGTAGAATCCAATGGTGAAAACCCCAAAGCTGTACGCCTAACCGTTTTCGAGAAAAACGCGATTTTTCACAGAGTTTTCACTATACAACTACAATTTCCCGAAGGTTTTCCGCCATGAAAATAGGCTTATTATATGTATTTTTAACGTAGAATCCAATGGTGAAAACCCCAAAGCTGTACGCCTAACCGTTTTCGAGAAAAACGCGATTTTTCATGTAGTTTTCACTATACAACTACAATTTCCCGGGGGTTTTCCGCCATGAAAATAGGCTTATTATATGTATTTTTAACGTAAAATCCAATGGTGAAAACCCCAAAGCTGTACGCCTAACCGTTTTCGAGAAAAACGCGATTTTTCACAGAGTTTTCACTATACAACTACAATTTCCCGGGGGTTTTCCGCCATGAAAATAGGCTTATTATATGTATTTTTAACGTAGAATCCAATGGTGAAAACCCCAAAGCTGTACGCCTAACCGTTTTCGAGAAAAACGCGATTTTTCACAGAGTTTTCACTATACAACTACAATTTCCCGGGGGTTTTCCGCCATGAAAATAGGCTTATTATATGTATTTTTAACGTAGAATCCAATGGTGAAAACCCCAAAGCTGTACACCTAACCGTTTTCGAGAAAAACGCAAAAATTCGAATATTTATTTTTAAAGCCCTATATCTCGAAAACTAAGCACTTTTGTACTAAGGTATGTTTGCTTTATTCGATTCAGCACATCGAAATCTATAAGTACACACAGAAAAATTTGGAAAATTCGAATATTTATTTTCAAAGCCCTATATCTCGAAAACTAAGCACTTTTGTACTAAGGTATGTTTGCTTTATTCGATTCAGCACACCGAAATCTATAAGTACACACAGAAAAATTTGGAAAATTCGAAAATTTATTTTCAAAGCCCTATATCTCGAAAACTAAGCACTTTTGTACTAAGGTATGTTTGCTTTATTCGATTCAGCACATCGAAATCTATAAGTACACACAGAAAAATTTGGAAAATTCGAAAATTTATTTTCAAAGCCCTATATCTCGAAAACTAAGCACTTTTGTACTAAAATAAGTTTGCTTTATTCGATTCAGCACATCGAAATCTATAAGTACACATAGAAAAATTTGGAAAATTCGATAATTTTTTTTTTGGAATTTTCCGGGGGTTTTTCCGCCATGAAAATAGGCTTATTATATGTATTTTTAACGTAGAATCCAATGGTGAAAACCCCAAAGCTGTACGCCTAACCGTTTTCGAGAAAAACGCGATTTTTCATGTAGTTTTCACTATACAACTACAATTTCCCGGGGATTTTCCGCCATGAAAATAGGCTTATTATATGTATTTTTAACGTAGAATCCAATGGTGAAAACCCCAAAGCTGTACGCCTAACCGTTTTCGAGAAAAACGCGATTTTTCACAGAGTTTTCACTATACAACTACAATTTCCCGGGGGTTTTCCGCCATGAAAATAGGCTTATTATATGTATTTTTAACGTAGAATCCAATGGTGAAAACCCCAAAGCTGTACGCCTAACCGTTTTCGAGAAAAACGCGATTTTTCATGTAGTTTTTATTTTACAACTACAATTTCCCGGGGGTTTTCCGCCATGAAAATATGCTTATTATATGTATTTTTAACGTAGAATCCAATGGTGAAAACCCCAAAGCTGTACACCTAACCGTTTTCGAGAAAAACGCAAAAATTCGAATATTTATTTTCAAAGCCCTATATCTCGAAAACTAAGCACTTTTGTACTAAGGTATGTTTGCTTTATTCGATTCAGCACATCGAAATCTATAGGTACACACAGAAAAATTTGGAAAATTCGAAAATTTATTTTCAAAGCCCTATATCTTGAAAACTAAGCACTTTTGTACTAAGGTAAGTTTGCTTTATTCGATTCAGCACATCGAAATCTATAAGTACACACAGAAAAATTTGGAAAATTCGAAAATTTATTTTCAAAGCCCTATATCTTGAAAACTAAGCACTTTTGTACTAAGGTAAGTTTGCTTTATTCGATTCAGCACATCGAAATCTATAAGTACACATAGAAAAATTTGGAAAATTCGATAATTTATTTTCAAAGCCCTATATCTTGAAAACTAAGCACTTTTGTACTAAGGTATGTTTGCTTTATTCGATTCAGCACATCGAAATCTATAAGTACACACAGAAAAATTTGGAAAATTCGAAAATTTTTTTTTTAGAATTTTCCGGGGGGTTTTCCGCCATGAAAATAGGCTTATTATATGTATTTTTAACGTAGAATCCAATGGTGAAAACCCCAAAGCTGTACGCCTAACCGTTTTCGAGAAAAACGCGATTTTTCACAGAGTTTTCACTATACAACTACAATTTCCCGGGGGTTTTCCGCCATGAAAATAGGCTTATTATATGTATTTTTAACGTAGAATCCAATGGTGAAAACCCCAAAGCTGTACGCCTAACCGTTTTCGAGAAAAACGCGATTTTTCACAGAGTTTTCACTATACAACTACAATTTCCCGGGGGTTTTCCGCCATGAAAATAGGCTTATTATATGTATTTTTAACGTAGAATCCAATGGTGAAAACCCCAAAGCTGTACGCCTAACCGTTTTCGAGAAAAACGCGATTTTTCATGTAGTTTTTATTTTACAACTACAATTTCCCGGGGGTTTTCCGCCATGAAAATATGCTTATTATATGTATTTTTAACGTAGAATCCAATGGTGAAAACCCCAAAGCTGTACACCTAACCGTTTTCGAGAAAAACGCAAAAATTCGAATATTTATTTTCAAAGCCCTATATCTCGAAAACTAAGCACTTTTGTACTAAGGTATGTTTGCTTTATTCGATTCAGCACATCGAAATCTATAGGTACACACAGAAAAATTTGGAAAATTCGAAAATTTATTTTCAAAGCCCTATATCTTGAAAACTAAGCACTTTTGTACTAAGGTAAGTTTGCTTTATTCGATTCAGCACATCGAAATCTATAAGTACACACAGAAAAATTTGGAAAATTCGAAAATTTATTTTCAAAGCCCTATATCTTGAAAACTAAGCACTTTTGTACTAAGGTAAGTTTGCTTTATTCGATTCAGCACATCGAAATCTATAAGTACACATAGAAAAATTTGGAAAATTCGATAATTTATTTTCAAAGCCCTATATCTTGAAAACTAAGCACTTTTGTACTAAGGTATGTTTGCTTTATTCGATTCAGCACATCGAAATCTATAAGTACACACAGAAAAATTTGGAAAATTCGAAAATTTTTTTTTTAGAATTTTCCGGGGGGTTTTCCGCCATGAAAATAGGCTTATTATATGTATTTTTAACGTAGAATCCAATGGTGAAAACCCCAAAGCTGTACGCCTAACCGTTTTCGAGAAAAACGCGATTTTTCACAGAGTTTTCACTATACAACTACAATTTCCCGGGGGTTTTCCGCCATGAAAATAGGCTTATTATATGTATTTTTAACGTAGAATCCAATGGTGAAAACCCCAAAGCTGTACGCCTAACCGTTTTCGAGAAAAACGCGATTTTTCATGTAGTTTTCACTATACAACTACAATTTCCCGGGGGTTTTCCGCCATGAAAATAGGCTTATTATATGTATTTTTAACGTAGAATCCAATGGTGAAAACCCCAAAGCTGTACGCCTAACCGTTTTCGAGAAAAACGCGATTTTTCACAGAGTTTTCACTATACAACTACAATTTCCCGGGGGTTTTCCGCCATGAAAATAGGCTTATTATATGTATTTTTAACGTAGAATCCAATGGTGAAAACCCCAAAGCTGTACACCTAACCGTTTTCGAGAAAAACGCAAAAATTCGAATATTTATTTTCAAAGCCCTATATCTCGAAAACTAAGCACTTTTGTACTAAGGTATGTTTGCTTTATTCGATTCAGCACATCGAAATCTATAGGTACACACAGAAAAATTTGGAAAATTCGAAAATTTATTTTCAAAGCCCTATATCTTGAAAACTAAGCACTTTTGTACTAAGGTAAGTTTGCTTTATTCGATTCAGCACATCGAAATCTATAAGTACACACAGAAAAATTTGGAAAATTCGAAAATTTATTTTCAAAGCCCTATATCTTGAAAACTAAGCACTTTTGTACTAAGGTAAGTTTGCTTTATTCGATTCAGCACATCGAAATCTATAAGTACACATAGAAAAATTTGGAAAATTCGATAATTTATTTTCAAAGCCCTATATCTTGAAAACTAAGCACTTTTGTACTAAGGTATGTTTGCTTTATTCGATTCAGCACATCGAAATCTATAAGTACACACAGAAAAATTTGGAAAATTCGAAAATTTTTTTTTTAGAATTTTCCGGGGGGTTTTCCGCCATGAAAATAGGCTTATTATATGTATTTTTAACGTAGAATCCAATGGTGAAAACCCCAAAGCTGTACGCCTAACCGTTTTCGAGAAAAACGCGATTTTTCACAGAGTTTTCACTATACAACTACAATTTCCCGGGGGTTTTCCGCCATGAAAATAGGCTTATTATATGTATTTTTAACGTAGAATCCAATGGTGAAAACCCCAAAGCTGTACGCCTAACCGTTTTCGAGAAAAACGCGATTTTTCATGTAGTTTTCACTATACAACTACAATTTCCCGGGGGTTTTCCGCCATGAAAATAGGCTTATTATATGTATTTTTAACGTAGAATCCAATGGTGAAAACCCCAAAGCTGTACGCCTAACCGTTTTCGAGAAAAACGCGATTTTTCACAGAGTTTTCACTATACAACTACAATTTCCCGGGGGTTTTCCGCCATGAAAATAGGCTTATTATATGTATTTTTAACGTAGAATCCAATGGTGAAAACCCCAAAGCTGTACGCCTAACCGTTTTCGAGAAAAACGCGATTTTTCACAGAGTTTTCACTATACAACTACAATTTCCCGGGGGTTTTCCGCCATGAAAATAGGCTTATTATATGTATTTTTAACGTAGAATCCAATGGTGAAAACCCCAAAGCTGTACGCCTAACCGTTTTCGAGAAAAACGCGATTTTTCACAGAGTTTTCACTATACAACTACAATTTCCCGGGGGTTTTCCGCCATGAAAATAGGCTTATTATATGTATTTTTAACGTAGAATCCAATGGTGAAAACCCCAAAGCTGTACACCTAACCGTTTTCGAGAAAAACGCAAAAATTCGAATATTTATTTTCAAAGCCCTATATCTCGAAAACTAAGCACTTTTGTACTAAGGTATGTTTGCTTTATTCGATTCAGCACATCGAAATCTATAAGTACACACAGAAAAATTTGGAAAATTCGAAAATTTATTTTCAAAGCCCTATATCTCGAAAACTAAGCACTTTTGTACTAAGGTATGTTTGCTTTATTCGATTCAGCACATCGAAATCTATAAGTACACACAGAAAAATTTGGAAAATTCGAAAATTTATTTTCAAAGCCCTATATCTCGAAAACTAAGCACTTTTGTACTAAAATAAGTTTGCTTTATTCGATTCAGCACATCGAAATCTATAAGTACACATAGAAAAATTTGGAAAATTCGATAATTTTTTTTTTGGAATTTTCCGGGGGTTTTTCCGCCATGAAAATAGGCTTATTATATGTATTTTTAACGTAGAATCCAATGGTGAAAACCCCAAAGCTGTACGCCTAACCGTTTTCGAGAAAAACGCGATTTTTCACAGAGTTTTCACTATACAACTACAATTTCCCGGGGGTTTTCCGCCATGAAAATATGCTTATTATATGTATTTTTAACGTAGAATCCAATGGTGAAAACCCCAAAGCTGTACGCCTAACCGTTTTCGAGAAAAACGCGATTTTTCACAGAGTTTTCACTATACAACTACAATTTCCCGGGGGTTTTCCGCCATGAAAATAGGCTTATTATATGTATTTTTAACGTAGAATCCAATGGTGAAAACCCCAAAGCTGTACACCTAACCGTTTTCGAGAAAAACGCAAAAATTCGAAAATTTATTTTCAAAGCCCTATATCTCGAAAACTAAGCACTTTTGTACTAAGGTATGTTTGCTTTATTCGATTCAGCACATCGAAATCTATAAGTACACACAGAAAAATTTGGAAAATTCGAATATTTATTTTCAAAGCCCTATATCTCGAAAACTAAGCACTTTTGTACTAAGGTATGTTTGCTTTATTCGATTCAGCACATCGAAATCTATAAGTACACACAGAAAAATTTGGAAAATTCGAAAATTTTTTTTTTAGAATTTTCCGGGGGGTTTTCCGCCATGAAAATAGGCTTATTATATGTATTTTTAACGTAGAATCCAATGGTGAAAACCCCAAAGCTGTACGCCTAACCGTTTTCGAGAAAAACGCGATTTTTCACAGAGTTTTCACTATACAACTACAATTTCCCGGGGGTTTTCCGCCATGAAAATAGGCTTATTATATGTATTTTTAACGTAGAATCCAATGGTGAAAACCCCAAAGCTGTACGCCTAACCGTTTTCGAGAAAAACGCGATTTTTCATGTAGTTTTCACTATACAACTACAATTTCCCGGGGGTTTTCCGCCATGAAAATAGGCTTATTATATGTATTTTTAACGTAGAATCCAATGGTGAAAACCCCAAAGCTGTACGCCTAACCGTTTTCGAGAAAAACGCGATTTTTCACAGAGTTTTCACTATACAACTACAATTTCCCGGGGGTTTTCCGCCATGAAAATAGGCTTATTATATGTATTTTTAACGTAGAATCCAATGGTGAAAACCCCAAAGCTGTACACCTAACCGTTTTCGAGAAAAACGCAAAAATTCGAATATTTATTTTCAAAGCCCTATATCTCGAAAACTAAGCACTTTTGTACTAAGGTATGTTTGCTTTATTCGATTCAGCACATCGAAATCTATAAGTACACACAGAAAAATTTGGAAAATTCGAAAATTTATTTTCAAAGCCCTATATCTTGAAAACTAAGCACTTTTGTACTAAGGTAAGTTTGCTTTATTCGATTCAGCACATCGAAATCTATAAGTACACACAGAAAAATTTGGAAAATTCGAAAATTTATTTTCAGAGCCCTATATCTTGAAAACTAAGCACTTTTGTACTAAGGTAAGTTTGCTTTATTCGATTCAGCACATCGAAATCTATAAGTACACATAGAAAAATTTGGAAAATTCGAAAATTTATTTTCAAAGCCCTATATCTTGAAAACTAAGCACTTTTGTACTAAGGTAAGTTTGCTTTATTCGATTCAGCACATCGAAATCTATAAGTACACATAGAAAAATTTGGAAAATTCGATAATTTTTTTTTTAGAATTTTCCGGGGGGTTTTCCGCCATGAAAATATGCTTATTATATGTATTTTTAACGTAGAATCCAATGGTGAAAACCCCAAAGCTGTACGCCTAACCGTTTTCGAGAAAAACGCGATTTTTCATGTAGTTTTCACTATACAACTACAATTTCCCGGGGATTTTCCGCCATGAAAATAGGCTTATTATATGTATTTTTAACGTAGAATCCAATGGTGAAAACCCCAAAGCTGTACGCCTAACCGTTTTCGAGAAAAACGCGATTTTTCACAGAGTTTTCACTATACAACTACAATTTCCCGGGGGTTTTCCGCCATGAAAATAGGCTTATTATATGTATTTTTAACGTAGAATCCAATGGTGAAAACCCCAAAGCTGTACGCCTAACCGTTTTCGAGAAAAACGCGATTTTTCATGTAGTTTTTACTTTACAACTACAATTTCCCGGGGGTTTTCCGCCATGAAAATATGCTTATTATATGTATTTTTAACGTAGAATCCAATGGTGAAAACCCCAAAGCTGTACACCTAACCGTTTTCGAGAAAAACGCAAAAATTCGAATATTTATTTTCAAAGCCCTATATCTCGAAAACTAAGCACTTTTGTACTAAGGTATGTTTGCTTTATTCGATTCAGCACATCGAAATCTATAGGTACACACAGAAAAATTTGGAAAATTCGAAAATTTATTTTCAAAGCCCTATATCTTGAAAACTAAGCACTTTTGTACTAAGGTAAGTTTGCTTTATTCGATTCAGCACATCGAAATCTATAAGTACACACAGAAAAATTTGGAAAATTCGAAAATTTATTTTCAAAGCCCTATATCTTGAAAACTAAGCACTTTTGTACTAAGGTAAGTTTGCTTTATTCGATTCAGCACATCGAAATCTATAAGTACACATAGAAAAATTTGGAAAATTCGATAATTTATTTTCAAAGCCCTATATCTTGAAAACTAAGCACTTTTGTACTAAGGTATGTTTGCTTTATTCGATTCAGCACATCGAAATCTATAAGTACACACAGAAAAATTTGGAAAATTCGAAAAATTTTTTTTTAGAATTTTCCGGGGGGTTTTCCGCCATGAAAATAGGCTTATTATATGTATTTTTAACGTAGAATTCAATGGTGAAAACCCCAAAGCTGTACGCCTAACCGTTTTCGAGAAAAACGCGATTTTTCACAGAGTTTTCACTATACAACTACAATTTCCCGGGGGTTTTCCGCCATGAAAATAGGCTTATTATATGTATTTTTAACGTAGAATCCAATGGTGAAAACCCCAAAGCTGTACGCCTAACCGTTTTCGAGAAAAACGCGATTTTTCATGTAGTTTTCACTATACAACTACAATTTCCCGGGGGTTTTCCGCCATGAAAATAGGCTTATTATATGTATTTTTAACGTAGAATCCAATGGTGAAAACCCCAAAGCTGTACGCCTAACCGTTTTCGAGAAAAACGCGATTTTTCATGTAGTTTTCACTATACAACTACAATTTCCCGGGGGTTTTCCGCCATGAAAATAGGCTTATTATATGTATTTTTAACGTAGAATCCAATGGTGAAAACCCCAAAGCTGTACGCCTAACCGTTTTCGAGAAAAACGCGATTTTTCACAGAGTTTTCACTATACAACTACAATTTCCCGGGGGTTTTCCGCCATGAAAATAGGCTTATTATATGTATTTTTAACGTAGAATCCAATGGTGAAAACCCCAAAGCTGTACACCTAACCGTTTTCGAGAAAAACGCAAAAATTCGAATATTTATTTTCAAAGCCCTATATCTCGAAAACTAAGCACTTTTGTACTAAGGTATGTTTGCTTTATTCGATTCAGCACATCGAAATCTATAAGTACACACAGAAAAATTTGGAAAATTCGAAAATTTATTTTCAAAGCCCTATATCTCGAAAACTAAGCACTTTTGTACTAAGGTATGTTTGCTTTATTCGATTCAGCACATCGAAATCTATAAGTACACACAGAAAAATTTGGAAAATTCGAAAATTTATTTTCAAAGCCCTATATCTCGAAAACTAAGCACTTTTGTACTAAAATAAGTTTGCTTTATTCGATTCAGCACATCGAAATCTATAAGTACACATAGAAAAATTTGGAAAATTCGATAATTTTTTTTTTGGAATTTTCCGGGGGTTTTTCCGCCATGAAAATAGGCTTATTATATGTATTTTTAACGTAGAATCCAATGGTGAAAACCCCAAAGCTGTACGCCTAACCGTTTTCGAGAAAAACGCGATTTTTCACAGAGTTTTCACTATACAACTACAATTTCCCGAAGGTTTTCCGCCATGAAAATAGGCTTATTATATGTATTTTTAACGTAGAATCCAATGGTGAAAACCCCAAAGCTGTACGCCTAACCGTTTTCGAGAAAAACGCGATTTTTCATGTAGTTTTCACTATACAACTACAATTTCCCGGGGGTTTTCCGCCATGAAAATAGGCTTATTATATGTATTTTTAACGTAAAATCCAATGGTGAAAACCCCAAAGCTGTACGCCTAACCGTTTTCGAGAAAAACGCGATTTTTCACAGAGTTTTCACTATACAACTACAATTTCCCGGGGGTTTTCCGCCATGAAAATAGGCTTATTATATGTATTTTTAACGTAGAATCCAATGGTGAAAACCCCAAAGCTGTACGCCTAACCGTTTTCGAGAAAAACGCGATTTTTCACAGAGTTTTCACTATACAACTACAATTTCCCGGGGGTTTTCCGCCATGAAAATAGGCTTATTATATGTATTTTTAACGTAGAATCCAATGGTGAAAACCCCAAAGCTGTACACCTAACCGTTTTCGAGAAAAACGCAAAAATTCGAATATTTATTTTCAAAGCCCTATATCTCGAAAACTAAGCACTTTTGTACTAAGGTATGTTTGCTTTATTCGATTCAGCACATCGAAATCTATAAGTACACACAGAAAAATTTGGAAAATTCGAATATTTATTTTCAAAGCCCTATATCTCGAAAACTAAGCACTTTTGTACTAAGGTATGTTTGCTTTATTCGATTCAGCACACCGAAATCTATAAGTACACACAGAAAAATTTGGAAAATTCGAAAATTTATTTTCAAAGCCCTATATCTCGAAAACTAAGCACTTTTGTACTAAGGTATGTTTGCTTTATTCGATTCAGCACATCGAAATCTATAAGTACACACAGAAAAATTTGGAAAATTCGAAAATTTATTTTCAAAGCCCTATATCTCGAAAACTAAGCACTTTTGTACTAAAATAAGTTTGCTTTATTCGATTCAGCACATCGAAATCTATAAGTACACATAGAAAAATTTGGAAAATTCGATAATTTTTTTTTTGGAATTTTCCGGGGGTTTTTCCGCCATGAAAATAGGCTTATTATATGTATTTTTAACGTAGAATCCAATGGTGAAAACCCCAAAGCTGTACGCCTAACCGTTTTCGAGAAAAACGCGATTTTTCATGTAGTTTTCACTATACAACTACAATTTCCCGGGGATTTTCCGCCATGAAAATAGGCTTATTATATGTATTTTTAACGTAGAATCCAATGGTGAAAACCCCAAAGCTGTACGCCTAACCGTTTTCGAGAAAAACGCGATTTTTCACAGAGTTTTCACTATACAACTACAATTTCCCGGGGGTTTTCCGCCATGAAAATAGGCTTATTATATGTATTTTTAACGTAGAATCCAATGGTGAAAACCCCAAAGCTGTACGCCTAACCGTTTTCGAGAAAAACGCGATTTTTCATGTAGTTTTTATTTTACAACTACAATTTCCCGGGGGTTTTCCGCCATGAAAATATGCTTATTATATGTATTTTTAACGTAGAATCCAATGGTGAAAACCCCAAAGCTGTACACCTAACCGTTTTCGAGAAAAACGCAAAAATTCGAATATTTATTTTCAAAGCCCTATATCTCGAAAACTAAGCACTTTTGTACTAAGGTATGTTTGCTTTATTCGATTCAGCACATCGAAATCTATAGGTACACACAGAAAAATTTGGAAAATTCGAAAATTTATTTTCAAAGCCCTATATCTTGAAAACTAAGCACTTTTGTACTAAGGTAAGTTTGCTTTATTCGATTCAGCACATCGAAATCTATAAGTACACACAGAAAAATTTGGAAAATTCGAAAATTTATTTTCAAAGCCCTATATCTTGAAAACTAAGCACTTTTGTACTAAGGTAAGTTTGCTTTATTCGATTCAGCACATCGAAATCTATAAGTACACATAGAAAAATTTGGAAAATTCGATAATTTATTTTCAAAGCCCTATATCTTGAAAACTAAGCACTTTTGTACTAAGGTATGTTTGCTTTATTCGATTCAGCACATCGAAATCTATAAGTACACACAGAAAAATTTGGAAAATTCGAAAATTTTTTTTTTAGAATTTTCCGGGGGGTTTTCCGCCATGAAAATAGGCTTATTATATGTATTTTTAACGTAGAATCCAATGGTGAAAACCCCAAAGCTGTACGCCTAACCGTTTTCGAGAAAAACGCGATTTTTCACAGAGTTTTCACTATACAACTACAATTTCCCGGGGGTTTTCCGCCATGAAAATAGGCTTATTATATGTATTTTTAACGTAGAATCCAATGGTGAAAACCCCAAAGCTGTACGCCTAACCGTTTTCGAGAAAAACGCGATTTTTCATGTAGTTTTCACTATACAACTACAATTTCCCGGGGGTTTTCCGCCATGAAAATAGGCTTATTATATGTATTTTTAACGTAGAATCCAATGGTGAAAACCCCAAAGCTGTACGCCTAACCGTTTTCGAGAAAAACGCGATTTTTCACAGAGTTTTCACTATACAACTACAATTTCCCGGGGGTTTTCCGCCATGAAAATAGGCTTATTATATGTATTTTTAACGTAGAATCCAATGGTGAAAACCCCAAAGCTGTACGCCTAACCGTTTTCGAGAAAAACGCGATTTTTCACAGAGTTTTCACTATACAACTACAATTTCCCGGGGGTTTTCCGCCATGAAAATAGGCTTATTATATGTATTTTTAACGTAGAATCCAATGGTGAAAACCCCAAAGCTGTACGCCTAACCGTTTTCGAGAAAAACGCGATTTTTCACAGAGTTTTCACTATACAACTACAATTTCCCGGGGGTTTTCCGCCATGAAAATAGGCTTATTATATGTATTTTTAACGTAGAATCCAATGGTGAAAACCCCAAAGCTGTACACCTAACCGTTTTCGAGAAAAACGCAAAAATTCGAATATTTATTTTCAAAGCCCTATATCTCGAAAACTAAGCACTTTTGTACTAAGGTATGTTTGCTTTATTCGATTCAGCACATCGAAATCTATAAGTACACACAGAAAAATTTGGAAAATTCGAAAATTTATTTTCAAAGCCCTATATCTCGAAAACTAAGCACTTTTGTACTAAGGTATGTTTGCTTTATTCGATTCAGCACATCGAAATCTATAAGTACACACAGAAAAATTTGGAAAATTCGAAAATTTATTTTCAAAGCCCTATATCTCGAAAACTAAGCACTTTTGTACTAAAATAAGTTTGCTTTATTCGATTCAGCACATCGAAATCTATAAGTACACATAGAAAAATTTGGAAAATTCGATAATTTTTTTTTTGGAATTTTCCGGGGGTTTTTCCGCCATGAAAATAGGCTTATTATATGTATTTTTAACGTAGAATCCAATGGTGAAAACCCCAAAGCTGTACGCCTAACCGTTTTCGAGAAAAACGCGATTTTTCACAGAGTTTTCACTATACAACTACAATTTCCCGGGGGTTTTCCGCCATGAAAATATGCTTATTATATGTATTTTTAACGTAGAATCCAATGGTGAAAACCCCAAAGCTGTACGCCTAACCGTTTTCGAGAAAAACGCGATTTTTCACAGAGTTTTCACTATACAACTACAATTTCCCGGGGGTTTTCCGCCATGAAAATAGGCTTATTATATGTATTTTTAACGTAGAATCCAATGGTGAAAACCCCAAAGCTGTACACCTAACCGTTTTCGAGAAAAACGCAAAAATTCGAATATTTATTTTCAAAGCCCTATATCTCGAAAACTAAGCACTTTTGTACTAAGGTATGTTTGCTTTATTCGATTCAGCACACCGAAATCTATAAGTACACACAGAAAAATTTGGAAAATTCGAAAATTTATTTTCAAAGCCCTATATCTCGAAAACTAAGCACTTTTGTACTAAGGTATGTTTGCTTTATTCGATTCAGCACATCGAAATCTATAAGTACACACAGAAAAATTTGGAAAATTCGAATATTTATTTTCAAAGCCCTATATCTCGAAAACTAAGCACTTTTGTACTAAGGTATGTTTGCTTTATTCGATTCAGCACATCGAAATCTATAAGTACACACAGAAAAATTTGGAAAATTCGAAAATTTTTTTTTTAGAATTTTCCGGGGGGTTTTCCGCCATGAAAATAGGCTTATTATATGTATTTTTAACGTAGAATCCAATGGTGAAAACCCCAAAGCTGTACGCCTAACCGTTTTCGAGAAAAACGCGATTTTTCACAGAGTTTTCACTATACAACTACAATTTCCCGGGGGTTTTCCGCCATGAAAATAGGCTTATTATATGTATTTTTAACGTAGAATCCAATGGTGAAAACCCCAAAGCTGTACGCCTAACCGTTTTCGAGAAAAACGCGATTTTTCATGTAGTTTTCACTATACAACTACAATTTCCCGGGGGTTTTCCGCCATGAAAATAGGCTTATTATATGTATTTTTAACGTAGAATCCAATGGTGAAAACCCCAAAGCTGTACGCCTAACCGTTTTCGAGAAAAACGCGATTTTTCACAGAGTTTTCACTATACAACTACAATTTCCCGGGGGTTTTCCGCCATGAAAATAGGCTTATTATATGTATTTTTAACGTAGAATCCAATGGTGAAAACCCCAAAGCTGTACACCTAACCGTTTTCGAGAAAAACGCAAAAATTCGAATATTTATTTTCAAAGCCCTATATCTCGAAAACTAAGCACTTTTGTACTAAGGTATGTTTGCTTTATTCGATTCAGCACATCGAAATCTATAAGTACACACAGAAAAATTTGGAAAATTCGAAAATTTATTTTCAGAGCCCTATATCTTGAAAACTAAGCACTTTTGTACTAAGGTAAGTTTGCTTTATTCGATTCAGCACATCGAAATCTATAAGTACACATAGAAAAATTAGGAAAATTCGATAATTTTTTTTTTGGAATTTTCCGGGGGGTTTTCCGCCATGAAAATAGGCTTATTATATGTATTTTTAACGTAGAATCCAATGGTGAAAACCCCAAAGCTGTACGCCTAACCGTTTTCGAGAAAAACGCGATTTTTCACAGAGTTTTCACTATACAACTACAATTTCCCGGGGGTTTTCCGCCATGAAAATAGGCTTATTATATGTATTTTTAACGTAGAATCCAATGGTGAAAACCCCAAAGCTGTACACCTAACCGTTTTCGAGAAAAACGCAAAAATTCGAATATTTATTTTCAAAGCCCTATATCTCGAAAACTAAGCACTTTTGTACTAAGGTATGTTTGCTTTATTCGATTCAGCACATCGAAATCTATAAGTACACACAGAAAAATTTGGAAAATTCGAAAATTTATTTTCAAAGCCCTATATCTCGAAAACTAAGCACTTTTGTACTAAGGTATGTTTGCTTTATTCGATTCAGCACATCGAAATCTATAAGTACACACAGAAAAATTTGGAAAATTCGAAAATTTATTTTCAAAGCTCTATATCTCGAAAACTAAGCACTTTTGTACTAAAATAAGTTTGCTTTATTCGATTCAGCACATCGAAATCTATAAGTACACATAGAAAAATTTGGAAAATTCGATAATTTTTTTTTTGGAATTTTCCGGGGGTTTTTCCGCCATGAAAATAGGCTTATTATATGTATTTTTAACGTAGAATCCAATGGTGAAAACCCCAAAGCTGTACGCCTAACCGTTTTCGAGAAAAACGCGATTTTTCACAGAGTTTTCACTATACAACTACAATTTCCCGAAGGTTTTCCGCCATGAAAATAGGCTTATTATATGTATTTTTAACGTAGAATCCAATGGTGAAAACCCCAAAGCTGTACGCCTAACCGTTTTCGAGAAAAACGCGATTTTTCACAGAGTTTTCACTATACAACTACAATTTCCCGGGGGTTTTCCGCCATGAAAATAGGCTTATTATATGTATTTTTAACGTAGAATCCAATGGTGAAAACCCCAAAGCTGTACGCCTAACCGTTTTCGAGAAAAACGCGATTTTTCACAGAGTTTTCACTATACAACTACAATTTCCCGGGGGTTTTCCGCCATGAAAATAGGCTTATTATATGTATTTTTAACGTAGAATCCAATGGTGAAAACCCCAAAGCTGTACACCTAACCGTTTTCGAGAAAAACGCAAAAATTCGAATATTTATTTTCAAAGCCCTATATCTCGAAAACTAAGCACTTTTGTACTAAGGTATGTTTGCTTTATTCGATTCAGCACATCGAAATCTATAAGTACACACAGAAAAATTTGGAAAATTCGAATATTTATTTTCAAAGCCCTATATCTCGAAAACTAAGCACTTTTGTACTAAGGTATGTTTGCTTTATTCGATTCAGCACACCGAAATCTATAAGTACACACAGAAAAATTTGGAAAATTCGAAAATTTATTTTCAAAGCCCTATATCTCGAAAACTAAGCACTTTTGTACTAAGGTATGTTTGCTTTATTCGATTCAGCACATCGAAATCTATAAGTACACACAGAAAAATTTGGAAAATTCGAAAATTTATTTTCAAAGCCCTATATCTCGAAAACTAAGCACTTTTGTACTAAGGTATGTTTGCTTTATTCGATTCAGCACATCGAAATCTATAAGTACACACAGAAAAATTTGGAAAATTCGAATATTTATTTTCAAAGCCCTATATCTCGAATACTAAGCACTTTTGTACTAAGGTAAGTTTGCTTTATTCGATTCAGCACATCGAAATCTATAAGTACACACAAAAAAATTTGGAAAATTCGAAAATTTATTTTCAAAGCCCTATATCTTGAAAACTAAGCACTTTTGTACTAAGGTAAGTTTGCTTTATTCGATTCAGCACATCGAAATCTATAAGTACACATAGAAAAATTTGGAAAATTCGATAATTTTTTTTTTAGAATTTTCCGGGGGGTTTTCCGCCATGAAAATATGCTTATTATATGTATTTTTAACGTAGAATCCAATGGTGAAAACCCCAAAGCTGTACGCCTAACCGTTTTCGAGAAAAACGCGATTTTTCATGTAGTTTTCACTATACAACTACAATTTCCCGGGGATTTTCCGCCATGAAAATAGGCTTATTATATGTATTTTTAACGTAGAATCCAATGGTGAAAACCCCAAAGCTGTACGCCTAACCGTTTTCGAGAAAAACGCGATTTTTCACAGAGTTTTCACTATACAACTACAATTTCCCGGGGGTTTTCCGCCATGAAAATAGGCTTATTATATGTATTTTTAACGTAGAATCCAATGGTGAAAACCCCAAAGCTGTACGCCTAACCGTTTTCGAGAAAAACGCGATTTTTCATGTAGTTTTTACTTTACAACTACAATTTCCCGGGGGTTTTCCGCCATGAAAATATGCTTATTATATGTATTTTTAACGTAGAATCCAATGGTGAAAACCCCAAAGCTGTACACCTAACCGTTTTCGAGAAAAACGCAAAAATTCGAATATTTATTTTCAAAGCCCTATATCTCGAAAACTAAGCACTTTTGTACTAAGGTATGTTTGCTTTATTCGATTCAGCACATCGAAATCTATAGGTACACACAGAAAAATTTGGAAAATTCGAAAATTTATTTTCAAAGCCCTATATCTTGAAAACTAAGCACTTTTGTACTAAGGTAAGTTTGCTTTATTCGATTCAGCACATCGAAATCTATAAGTACACACAGAAAAATTTGGAAAATTCGAAAATTTATTTTCAAAGCCCTATATCTTGAAAACTAAGCACTTTTGTACTAAGGTAAGTTTGCTTTATTCGATTCAGCACATCGAAATCTATAAGTACACATAGAAAAATTTGGAAAATTCGATAATTTATTTTCAAAGCCCTATATCTTGAAAACTAAGCACTTTTGTACTAAGGTATGTTTGCTTTATTCGATTCAGCACATCGAAATCTATAAGTACACACAGAAAAATTTGGAAAATTCGAAAAATTTTTTTTTAGAATTTTCCGGGGGGTTTTCCGCCATGAAAATAGGCTTATTATATGTATTTTTAACGTAGAATTCAATGGTGAAAACCCCAAAGCTGTACGCCTAACCGTTTTCGAGAAAAACGCGATTTTTCACAGAGTTTTCACTATACAACTACAATTTCCCGGGGGTTTTCCGCCATGAAAATAGGCTTATTATATGTATTTTTAACGTAGAATCCAATGGTGAAAACCCCAAAGCTGTACGCCTAACCGTTTTCGAGAAAAACGCGATTTTTCATGTAGTTTTCACTATACAACTACAATTTCCCGGGGGTTTTCCGCCATGAAAATAGGCTTATTATATGTATTTTTAACGTAGAATCCAATGGTGAAAACCCCAAAGCTGTACGCCTAACCGTTTTCGAGAAAAACGCGATTTTTCATGTAGTTTTCACTATACAACTACAATTTCCCGGGGGTTTTCCGCCATGAAAATAGGCTTATTATATGTATTTTTAACGTAGAATCCAATGGTGAAAACCCCAAAGCTGTACGCCTAACCGTTTTCGAGAAAAACGCGATTTTTCACAGAGTTTTCACTATACAACTACAATTTCCCGGGGGTTTTCCGCCATGAAAATAGGCTTATTATATGTATTTTTAACGTAGAATCCAATGGTGAAAACCCCAAAGCTGTACACCTAACCGTTTTCGAGAAAAACGCAAAAATTCGAATATTTATTTTCAAAGCCCTATATCTCGAAAACTAAGCACTTTTGTACTAAGGTATGTTTGCTTTATTCGATTCAGCACATCGAAATCTATAAGTACACACAGAAAAATTTGGAAAATTCGAAAATTTATTTTCAAAGCCCTATATCTCGAAAACTAAGCACTTTTGTACTAAGGTATGTTTGCTTTATTCGATTCAGCACATCGAAATCTATAAGTACACACAGAAAAATTTGGAAAATTCGAAAATTTATTTTCAAAGCCCTATATCTCGAAAACTAAGCACTTTTGTACTAAAATAAGTTTGCTTTATTCGATTCAGCACATCGAAATCTATAAGTACACATAGAAAAATTTGGAAAATTCGATAATTTTTTTTTTGGAATTTTCCGGGGGTTTTTCCGCCATGAAAATAGGCTTATTATATGTATTTTTAACGTAGAATCCAATGGTGAAAACCCCAAAGCTGTACGCCTAACCGTTTTCGAGAAAAACGCGATTTTTCACAGAGTTTTCACTATACAACTACAATTTCCCGAAGGTTTTCCGCCATGAAAATAGGCTTATTATATGTATTTTTAACGTAGAATCCAATGGTGAAAACCCCAAAGCTGTACGCCTAACCGTTTTCGAGAAAAACGCGATTTTTCACAGAGTTTTCACTATACAACTACAATTTCCCGGGGGTTTTCCGCCATGAAAATAGGCTTATTATATGTATTTTTAACGTAGAATCCAATGGTGAAAACCCCAAAGCTGTACGCCTAACCGTTTTCGAGAAAAACGCGATTTTTCACAGAGTTTTCACTATACAACTACAATTTCCCGGGGGTTTTCCGCCATGAAAATAGGCTTATTATATGTATTTTTAACGTAGAATCCAATGGTGAAAACCCCAAAGCTGTACACCTAACCGTTTTCGAGAAAAACGCAAAAATTCGAATATTTATTTTCAAAGCCCTATATCTCGAAAACTAAGCACTTTTGTACTAAGGTATGTTTGCTTTATTCGATTCAGCACATCGAAATCTATAAGTACACACAGAAAAATTTGGAAAATTCGAATATTTATTTTCAAAGCCCTATATCTCGAAAACTAAGCACTTTTGTACTAAGGTATGTTTGCTTTATTCGATTCAGCACACCGAAATCTATAAGTACACACAGAAAAATTTGGAAAATTCGAAAATTTAATTTCAAAGCCCTATATCTCGAAAACTAAGCACTTTTGTACTAAGGTATGTTTGCTTTATTCGATTCAGCACATCGAAATCTATAAGTACACACAGAAAAATTTGGAAAATTCGAAAATTTATTTTCAAAGCCCTATATCTCGAAAACTAAGCACTTTTGTACTAAGGTATGTTTGCTTTATTCGATTCAGCACATCGAAATCTATAAGTACACACAGAAAAATTTGGAAAATTCGAATATTTATTTTCAAAGCCCTATATCTCGAAAACTAAGCACTTTTGTACTAAGGTAAGTTTGCTTTATTCGATTCAGCACATCGAAATCTATAAGTACACACAGAAAAATTTGGAAAATTCGAAAATTTATTTTCAAAGCCCTATATCTTGAAAACTAAGCACTTTTGTACTAAGGTAAGTTTGCTTTATTCGATTCAGCACATCGAAATCTATAAGTACACATAGAAAAATTTGGAAAATTCGATAATTTTTTTTTAGAATTTTCCGGGGGGTTTTCCGCCATGAAAATAGGCTTATTATATGTATTTTTAACGTAGAATCCAATGGTGAAAACCCCAAAGCTGTACGCCTAACCGTTTTCGAGAAAAACGCGATTTTTCACAGAGTTTTCACTATACAACTACAATTTCCCGGGGGTTTTCCGCCATGAAAATAGGCTTATTATATGTATTTTTAACGTAGAATCCAATGGTGAAAACCCCAAAGCTGTACGCCTAACCGTTTTCGAGAAAAACGCGATTTTTCATGTAGTTTTTACTTTACAACTACAATTTCCCGGGGGTTTTCCGCCATGAAAATATGCTTATTATATGTATTTTTAACGTAGAATCCAATGGTGAAAACCCCAAAGCTGTACACCTAACCGTTTTCGAGAAAAACGCAAAAATTCGAATATTTATTTTCAAAGCCCTATATCTCGAAAACTAAGCACTTTTGTACTAAGGTATGTTTGCTTTATTCGATTCAGCACATCGAAATCTATAGGTACACACAGAAAAATTTGGAAAATTCGAAAATTTATTTTCAAAGCCCTATATCTTGAAAACTAAGCACTTTTGTACTAAGGTAAGTTTGCTTTATTCGATTCAGCACATCGAAATCTATAAGTACACATAGAAAAATTTGGAAAATTCGATAATTTATTTTCAAAGCCCTATATCTTGAAAACTAAGCACTTTTGTACTAAGGTATGTTTGCTTTATTCGATTCAGCACATCGAAATCTATAAGTACACACAGAAAAATTTGGAAAATTCGAAAATTTTTTTTTTAGAATTTTCCGGGGGGTTTTCCGCCATGAAAATAGGCTTATTATATGTATTTTTAACGTAGAATCCAATGGTGAAAACCCCAAAGCTGTACGCCTAACCGTTTTCGAGAAAAACGCAAAAATTCGAATATTTATTTTCAAAGCCCTATATCTCGAAAACTAAGCACTTTTGTACTAAGGTATGTTTGCTTTATTCGATTCAGCACATCGAAATCTATAAGTACACACAGAAAAATTTGGAAAATTCGAAAATTTATTTTCAAAGCCCTATATCTCGAAAACTAAGCACTTTTGTACTAAGGTATGTTTGCTTTATTCGATTCAGCACATCGAAATCTATAAGTACACACAGAAAAATTTGGAAAATTCGAATATTTATTTTCAAAGCCCTATATCTCGAAAACTAAGCACTTTTGTACTAAGGTATGTTTGCTTTATTCGATTCAGCACATCGAAATCTATAAGTACACACAGAAAAATTTGGAAAATTCGAAAATTTATTTTCAGAGCCCTATATCTTGAAAACTAAGCACTTTTGTACTAAGGTAAGTTTGCTTTATTCGATTCAGCACATCGAAATCTATAAGTACACATAGAAAAATTAGGAAAATTCGATAATTTTTTTTTTGGAATTTTCCGGGGGGTTTTCCGCCATGAAAATAGGCTTATTATATGTATTTTTAACGTAGAATCCAATGGTGAAAACCCCAAAGCTGTACGCCTAACCGTTTTCGAGAAAAACGCGATTTTTCACAGAGTTTTCACTATACAACTACAATTTCCCGGGGGTTTTCCGCCATGAAAATAGGCTTATTATATGTATTTTTAACGTAGAATCCAATGGTGAAAACCCCAAAGCTGTACACCTAACCGTTTTCGAGAAAAACGCAAAAATTCGAATATTTATTTTCAAAGCCCTATATCTCGAAAACTAAGCACTTTTGTACTAAGGTATGTTTGCTTTATTCGATTCAGCACATCGAAATCTATAAGTACACACAGAAAAATTTGGAAAATTCGAAAATTTATTTTCAAAGCCCTATATCTCGAAAACTAAGCACTTTTGTACTAAGGTATGTTTGCTTTATTCGATTCAGCACATCGAAATCTATAAGTACACACAGAAAAATTTGGAAAATTCGAAAATTTATTTTCAAAGCTCTATATCTCGAAAACTAAGCACTTTTGTACTAAAATAAGTTTGCTTTATTCGATTCAGCACATCGAAATCTATAAGTACACATAGAAAAATTTGGAAAATTCGATAATTTTTTTTTTGGAATTTTCCGGGGGTTTTTCCGCCATGAAAATAGGCTTATTATATGTATTTTTAACGTAGAATCCAATGGTGAAAACCCCAAAGCTGTACGCCTAACCGTTTTCGAGAAAAACGCGATTTTTCACAGAGTTTTCACTATACAACTACAATTTCCCGAAGGTTTTCCGCCATGAAAATAGGCTTATTATATGTATTTTTAACGTAGAATCCAATGGTGAAAACCCCAAAGCTGTACGCCTAACCGTTTTCGAGAAAAACGCGATTTTTCACAGAGTTTTCACTATACAACTACAATTTCCCGGGGGTTTTCCGCCATGAAAATAGGCTTATTATATGTATTTTTAACGTAGAATCCAATGGTGAAAACCCCAAAGCTGTACGCCTAACCGTTTTCGAGAAAAACGCGATTTTTCACAGAGTTTTCACTATACAACTACAATTTCCCGGGGGTTTTCCGCCATGAAAATAGGCTTATTATATGTATTTTTAACGTAGAATCCAATGGTGAAAACCCCAAAGCTGTACACCTAACCGTTTTCGAGAAAAACGCAAAAATTCGAATATTTATTTTCAAAGCCCTATATCTCGAAAACTAAGCACTTTTGTACTAAGGTATGTTTGCTTTATTCGATTCAGCACATCGAAATCTATAAGTACACACAGAAAAATTTGGAAAATTCGAATATTTATTTTCAAAGCCCTATATCTCGAAAACTAAGCACTTTTGTACTAAGGTATGTTTGCTTTATTCGATTCAGCACACCGAAATCTATAAGTACACACAGAAAAATTTGGAAAATTCGAAAATTTATTTTCAAAGCCCTATATCTCGAAAACTAAGCACTTTTGTACTAAGGTATGTTTGCTTTATTCGATTCAGCACATCGAAATCTATAAGTACACACAGAAAAATTTGGAAAATTCGAAAATTTATTTTCAAAGCCCTATATCTCGAAAACTAAGCACTTTTGTACTAAGGTATGTTTGCTTTATTCGATTCAGCACATCGAAATCTATAAGTACACACAGAAAAATTTGGAAAATTCGAATATTTATTTTCAAAGCCCTATATCTCGAATACTAAGCACTTTTGTACTAAGGTAAGTTTGCTTTATTCGATTCAGCACATCGAAATCTATAAGTACACACAAAAAAATTTGGAAAATTCGAAAATTTATTTTCAAAGCCCTATATCTTGAAAACTAAGCACTTTTGTACTAAGGTAAGTTTGCTTTATTCGATTCAGCACATCGAAATCTATAAGTACACATAGAAAAATTTGGAAAATTCGATAATTTTTTTTTTAGAATTTTCCGGGGGGTTTTCCGCCATGAAAATATGCTTATTATATGTATTTTTAACGTAGAATCCAATGGTGAAAACCCCAAAGCTGTACGCCTAACCGTTTTCGAGAAAAACGCGATTTTTCATGTAGTTTTCACTATACAACTACAATTTCCCGGGGATTTTCCGCCATGAAAATAGGCTTATTATATGTATTTTTAACGTAGAATCCAATGGTGAAAACCCCAAAGCTGTACGCCTAACCGTTTTCGAGAAAAACGCGATTTTTCACAGAGTTTTCACTATACAACTACAATTTCCCGGGGGTTTTCCGCCATGAAAATAGGCTTATTATATGTATTTTTAACGTAGAATCCAATGGTGAAAACCCCAAAGCTGTACGCCTAACCGTTTTCGAGAAAAACGCGATTTTTCATGTAGTTTTTACTTTACAACTACAATTTCCCGGGGGTTTTCCGCCATGAAAATATGCTTATTATATGTATTTTTAACGTAGAATCCAATGGTGAAAACCCCAAAGCTGTACACCTAACCGTTTTCGAGAAAAACGCAAAAATTCGAATATTTATTTTCAAAGCCCTATATCTCGAAAACTAAGCACTTTTGTACTAAGGTATGTTTGCTTTATTCGATTCAGCACATCGAAATCTATAGGTACACACAGAAAAATTTGGAAAATTCGAAAATTTATTTTCAAAGCCCTATATCTTGAAAACTAAGCACTTTTGTACTAAGGTAAGTTTGCTTTATTCGATTCAGCACATCGAAATCTATAAGTACACACAGAAAAATTTGGAAAATTCGAAAATTTATTTTCAAAGCCCTATATCTTGAAAACTAAGCACTTTTGTACTAAGGTAAGTTTGCTTTATTCGATTCAGCACATCGAAATCTATAAGTACACATAGAAAAATTTGGAAAATTCGATAATTTATTTTCAAAGCCCTATATCTTGAAAACTAAGCACTTTTGTACTAAGGTATGTTTGCTTTATTCGATTCAGCACATCGAAATCTATAAGTACACACAGAAAAATTTGGAAAATTCGAAAAATTTTTTTTTAGAATTTTCCGGGGGGTTTTCCGCCATGAAAATAGGCTTATTATATGTATTTTTAACGTAGAATTCAATGGTGAAAACCCCAAAGCTGTACGCCTAACCGTTTTCGAGAAAAACGCGATTTTTCACAGAGTTTTCACTATACAACTACAATTTCCCGGGGGTTTTCCGCCATGAAAATAGGCTTATTATATGTATTTTTAACGTAGAATCCAATGGTGAAAACCCCAAAGCTGTACGCCTAACCGTTTTCGAGAAAAACGCGATTTTTCATGTAGTTTTCACTATACAACTACAATTTCCCGGGGGTTTTCCGCCATGAAAATAGGCTTATTATATGTATTTTTAACGTAGAATCCAATGGTGAAAACCCCAAAGCTGTACGCCTAACCGTTTTCGAGAAAAACGCGATTTTTCATGTAGTTTTCACTATACAACTACAATTTCCCGGGGGTTTTCCGCCATGAAAATAGGCTTATTATATGTATTTTTAACGTAGAATCCAATGGTGAAAACCCCAAAGCTGTACGCCTAACCGTTTTCGAGAAAAACGCGATTTTTCACAGAGTTTTCACTATACAACTACAATTTCCCGGGGGTTTTCCGCCATGAAAATAGGCTTATTATATGTATTTTTAACGTAGAATCCAATGGTGAAAACCCCAAAGCTGTACACCTAACCGTTTTCGAGAAAAACGCAAAAATTCGAATATTTATTTTCAAAGCCCTATATCTCGAAAACTAAGCACTTTTGTACTAAGGTATGTTTGCTTTATTCGATTCAGCACATCGAAATCTATAAGTACACACAGAAAAATTTGGAAAATTCGAAAATTTATTTTCAAAGCCCTATATCTCGAAAACTAAGCACTTTTGTACTAAGGTATGTTTGCTTTATTCGATTCAGCACATCGAAATCTATAAGTACACACAGAAAAATTTGGAAAATTCGAAAATTTATTTTCAAAGCCCTATATCTCGAAAACTAAGCACTTTTGTACTAAAATAAGTTTGCTTTATTCGATTCAGCACATCGAAATCTATAAGTACACATAGAAAAATTTGGAAAATTCGATAATTTTTTTTTTGGAATTTTCCGGGGGTTTTTCCGCCATGAAAATAGGCTTATTATATGTATTTTTAACGTAGAATCCAATGGTGAAAACCCCAAAGCTGTACGCCTAACCGTTTTCGAGAAAAACGCGATTTTTCACAGAGTTTTCACTATACAACTACAATTTCCCGAAGGTTTTCCGCCATGAAAATAGGCTTATTATATGTATTTTTAACGTAGAATCCAATGGTGAAAACCCCAAAGCTGTACGCCTAACCGTTTTCGAGAAAAACGCGATTTTTCACAGAGTTTTCACTATACAACTACAATTTCCCGGGGGTTTTCCGCCATGAAAATAGGCTTATTATATGTATTTTTAACGTAGAATCCAATGGTGAAAACCCCAAAGCTGTACGCCTAACCGTTTTCGAGAAAAACGCGATTTTTCACAGAGTTTTCACTATACAACTACAATTTCCCGGGGGTTTTCCGCCATGAAAATAGGCTTATTATATGTATTTTTAACGTAGAATCCAATGGTGAAAACCCCAAAGCTGTACACCTAACCGTTTTCGAGAAAAACGCAAAAATTCGAATATTTATTTTCAAAGCCCTATATCTCGAAAACTAAGCACTTTTGTACTAAGGTATGTTTGCTTTATTCGATTCAGCACATCGAAATCTATAAGTACACACAGAAAAATTTGGAAAATTCGAATATTTATTTTCAAAGCCCTATATCTCGAAAACTAAGCACTTTTGTACTAAGGTATGTTTGCTTTATTCGATTCAGCACACCGAAATCTATAAGTACACACAGAAAAATTTGGAAAATTCGAAAATTTAATTTCAAAGCCCTATATCTCGAAAACTAAGCACTTTTGTACTAAGGTATGTTTGCTTTATTCGATTCAGCACATCGAAATCTATAAGTACACACAGAAAAATTTGGAAAATTCGAAAATTTATTTTCAAAGCCCTATATCTCGAAAACTAAGCACTTTTGTACTAAGGTATGTTTGCTTTATTCGATTCAGCACATCGAAATCTATAAGTACACACAGAAAAATTTGGAAAATTCGAATATTTATTTTCAAAGCCCTATATCTCGAAAACTAAGCACTTTTGTACTAAGGTAAGTTTGCTTTATTCGATTCAGCACATCGAAATCTATAAGTACACACAGAAAAATTTGGAAAATTCGAAAATTTATTTTCAAAGCCCTATATCTTGAAAACTAAGCACTTTTGTACTAAGGTAAGTTTGCTTTATTCGATTCAGCACATCGAAATCTATAAGTACACATAGAAAAATTTGGAAAATTCGATAATTTTTTTTTAGAATTTTCCGGGGGGTTTTCCGCCATGAAAATAGGCTTATTATATGTATTTTTAACGTAGAATCCAATGGTGAAAACCCCAAAGCTGTACGCCTAACCGTTTTCGAGAAAAACGCGATTTTTCACAGAGTTTTCACTATACAACTACAATTTCCCGGGGGTTTTCCGCCATGAAAATAGGCTTATTATATGTATTTTTAACGTAGAATCCAATGGTGAAAACCCCAAAGCTGTACGCCTAACCGTTTTCGAGAAAAACGCGATTTTTCATGTAGTTTTTACTTTACAACTACAATTTCCCGGGGGTTTTCCGCCATGAAAATATGCTTATTATATGTATTTTTAACGTAGAATCCAATGGTGAAAACCCCAAAGCTGTACACCTAACCGTTTTCGAGAAAAACGCAAAAATTCGAATATTTATTTTCAAAGCCCTATATCTCGAAAACTAAGCACTTTTGTACTAAGGTATGTTTGCTTTATTCGATTCAGCACATCGAAATCTATAGGTACACACAGAAAAATTTGGAAAATTCGAAAATTTATTTTCAAAGCCCTATATCTTGAAAACTAAGCACTTTTGTACTAAGGTAAGTTTGCTTTATTCGATTCAGCACATCGAAATCTATAAGTACACATAGAAAAATTTGGAAAATTCGATAATTTATTTTCAAAGCCCTATATCTTGAAAACTAAGCACTTTTGTACTAAGGTATGTTTGCTTTATTCGATTCAGCACATCGAAATCTATAAGTACACACAGAAAAATTTGGAAAATTCGAAAATTTTTTTTTTAGAATTTTCCGGGGGGTTTTCCGCCATGAAAATAGGCTTATTATATGTATTTTTAACGTAGAATCCAATGGTGAAAACCCCAAAGCTGTACGCCTAACCGTTTTCGAGAAAAACGCGATTTTTCACAGAGTTTTCACTATACAACTACAATTTCCCGGGGGTTTTCCGCCATAAAAATAGGCTTATTATATGTATTTTTAACGTAGAATCCAATGGTGAAAACCCCAAAGCTGTACGCCTAACCGTTTTCGAGAAAAACGCGATTTTTCATGTAGTTTTTACTTTACAACTACAATTTCCCGGGGGTTTTCCGCCATGAAAATATGCTTATTATATGTATTTTTAACGTAGAATCCAATGGTGAAAACCCCAAAGCTGTACACCTAACCGTTTTCGAGAAAAACGCAAAAATTCGAATATTTATTTTCAAAGCCCTATATCTCGAAAACTAAGCACTTTTGTACTAAGGTATGTTTGCTTTATTCGATTCAGCACATCGAAATCTATAGGTACACACAGAAAAATTTGGAAAATTCGAAAATTTATTTTCAAAGCCCTATATCTTGAAAACTAAGCACTTTTGTACTAAGGTAAGTTTGCTTTATTCGATTCAGCACATCGAAATCTATAAGTACACACAGAAAAATTTGGAAAATTCGAAAATTTATTTTCAAAGCCCTATATCTTGAAAACTAAGCACTTTTGTACTAAGGTAAGTTTGCTTTATTCGATTCAGCACATCGAAATCTATAAGTACACATAGAAAAATTTGGAAAATTCGATAATTTATTTTCAAAGCCCTATATCTTGAAAACTAAGCACTTTTGTACTAAGGTATGTTTGCTTTATTCGATTCAGCACATCGAAATCTATAAGTACACACAGAAAAATTTGGAAAATTCGAAAATTTTTTTTTTAGAATTTTCCGGGGGGTTTTCCGCCATGAAAATAGGCTTATTATATGTATTTTTAACGTAGAATCCAATGGTGAAAACCCCAAAGCTGTACGCCTAACCGTTTTCGAGAAAAACGCGATTTTTCACAGAGTTTTCACTATACAACTACAATTTCCCGGGGGTTTTCCGCCATGAAAATAGGCTTATTATATGTATTTTTAACGTAGAATCCAATGGTGAAAACCCCAAAGCTGTACGCCTAACCGTTTTCGAGAAAAACGCGATTTTTCATGTAGTTTTCACTATACAACTACAATTTCCCGGGGGTTTTCCGCCATGAAAATAGGCTTATTATATGTATTTTTAACGTAGAATCCAATGGTGAAAACCCCAAAGCTGTACGCCTAACCGTTTTCGAGAAAAACGCGATTTTTCACAGAGTTTTCACTATACAACTACAATTTCCCGGGGGTTTTCCGCCATGAAAATAGGCTTATTATATGTATTTTTAACGTAGAATCCAATGGTGAAAACCCCAAAGCTGTACACCTAACCGTTTTTGAGAAAAACGCAAAAATTCGAATATTTATTTTCAAAGCCCTATATCTCGAAAACTAAGCACTTTTGTACTAAGGTATGTTTGCTTTATTCGATTCAGCACATCGAAATCTATAAGTACACACAGAAAAATTTGGAAAATTCGAATATTTATTTTCAAAGCCCTATATCTCGAAAACTAAGCACTTTTGTACTAAGGTAAGTTTGCTTTATTCGATTCAGCACATCGAAATCTATAAGTACACATAGAAAAATTTGGAAAATTCGATAATTTTTTTTTTGGAATTTTCCGGGGGTTTTTCCGCCATGAAAATAGGCTTATTATATGTATTTTTAACGTAGAATCCAATGGTGAAAACCCCAAAGCTGTACGCCTAACCGTTTTCGAGAAAAACGCGATTTTTCACAGAGTTTTTACTATACAACTACAATTTCCCGGGGGTTTTCCGCCATGAAAATAGGCTTACTATATGTATTTTTAACGTAGAATCCAATGGTGAAAACCCCAAAGCTGTACGCCTAACCGTTTTCGAGAAAAACGCGATTTTTCACAGAGTTTTCACTATACAACTACAATTTCCCGGGGGTTTTCCGCCATGAAAATAGGCTTATTATATGTATTTTTAACGTAGAATCCAATGGTGAAAACCCCAAAGCTGTACGCCTAACCGTTTTCGAGAAAAACGCGATTTTTCATGTAGTTTTCACTATACAACTACAATTTCCCGGGGGTTTTCCGCCATGAAAATAGGCTTATTATATGTATTTTTAACGTAGAATCCAATGGTGAAAACCCCAAAGCTGTACGCCTAACCGTTTTCGAGAAAAACGCGATTTTTCACAGAGTTTTCACTATACAACTACAATTTCCCGGGGGTTTTCCGCCATGAAAATAGGCTTATTATATGTATTTTTAACGTAGAATCCAATGGTGAAAACCCCAAAGCTGTACACCTAACCGTTTTTGAGAAAAACGCAAAAATTCGAATATTTATTTTCAAAGCCCTATATCTCGAAAACTAAGCACTTTTGTACTAAGGTATGTTTGCTTTATTCGATTCAGCACATCGAAATCTATAAGTACACACAGAAAAATTTGGAAAATTCGAATATTTATTTTCAAAGCCCTATATCTCGAAAACTAAGCACTTTTGTACTAAGGTAAGTTTGCTTTATTCGATTCAGCACATCGAAATCTATAAGTACACATAGAAAAATTTGGAAAATTCGATAATTTTTTTTTTGGAATTTTCCGGGGGTTTTTCCGCCATGAAAATAGGCTTATTATATGTATTTTTAACGTAGAATCCAATGGTGAAAACCCCAAAGCTGTACGCCTAACCGTTTTCGAGAAAAACGCGATTTTTCACAGAGTTTTTACTATACAACTACAATTTCCCGGGGGTTTTCCGCCATGAAAATAGGCTTACTATATGTATTTTTAACGTAGAATCCAATGGTGAAAACCCCAAAGCTGTACGCCTAACCGTTTTCGAGAAAAACGCGATTTTTCACAGAGTTTTCACTATACAACTACAATTTCCCGGGGGTTTTCCGCCATGAAAATAGGCTTATTATATGTATTTTTAACGTAGAATCCAATGGTGAAAACCCCAAAGCTGTACGCCTAACCGTTTTCGAGAAAAACGCGATTTTTCATGTAGTTTTCACTATACAACTACAATTTCCCGGGGGTTTTCCGCCATGAAAATAGGCTTATTATATGTATTTTTAACGTAGAATCCAATGGTGAAAACCCCAAAGCTGTACGCCTAACCGTTTTCGAGAAAAACGCGATTTTTCACAGAGTTTTCACTATACAACTACAATTTCCCGGGGGTTTTCCGCCATGAAAATAGGCTTATTATATGTATTTTTAACGTAGAATCCAATGGTGAAAACCCCAAAGCTGTACACCTAACCGTTTTCGAGAAAAACGCAAAAATTCGAATATTTATTTTCAAAGCCCTATATCTCGAAAACTAAGCACTTTTGTACTAAGGTATGTTTGCTTTATTCGATTCAGCACATCGAAATCTATAAGTACACACAGAAAAATTTGGAAAATTCGAAAATTTATTTTCAAAGCCCTATATCTTGAAAACTAAGCACTTTTGTACTAAGGTAAGTTTGCTTTATTCGATTCAGCACATCGAAATCTATAAGTACACACAGAAAAATTTGGAAAATTCGAAAATTTATTTTCAGAGCTCTATATCTTGAAAACTAAGCACTTTTGTACTAAGGTAAGTTTGCTTTATTCGATTCAGCACATCGAAATCTATAAGTACACATAGAAAAATTAGGAAAATTCGATAATTTTTTTTTTGGAATTTTCCGGGGGGTTTTCCGCCATGAAAATAGGCTTATTATATGTATTTTTAACGTAGAATCTAATGGTGAAAACCCCAAAGCTGTACGCCTAACCGTTTTCGAGAAAAACGCGATTTTTCATGTAGTTTTCACTATACAACTACAATTTCCCGGGGGTTTTCCGCCATGAAAATAGGCTTATTATATGTATTTTTAACGTAGAATCCAATGGTGAAAACCCCAAAGCTGTACGCCTAACCGTTTTCGAGAAAAATGCGATTTTTCACAGAGTTTTCACTATACAACTACAATTTCCCGGGGGTTTTCCGCCATGAAAATAGGCTTATTATATGTATTTTTAACGTAGAATCCAATGGTGAAAACCCCAAAGCTGTACGCCTAACCGTTTTCGAGAAAAACGCGATTTTTCATGTAGTTTTTACTTTACAACTACAATTTCCCGGGGGTTTTCCGCCATGAAAATATGCTTATTATATGTATTTTTAACGTAGAATCCAATGGTGAAAACCCCAAAGCTGTACACCTAACCGTTTTCGAGAAAAACGCGATTTTTCACAGAGTTTTCACTATACAACTACAATTTCCCGGGGGTTTTCCGCCATGAAAATAGGCTTATTATATGTATTTTTAACGTAGAATCCAATGGTGAAAACCCCAAAGCTGTACACCTAACCGTTTTCGAGAAAAACGCAAAAATTCGAATATTTATTTTCAAAGCCCTATATCTCGAAAACTAAGCACTTTTGTACTAAGGTATGTTTGCTTTATTCGATTCAGCACATCGAAATCTATAAGTACACACAGAAAAATTTGGAAAATTCGAAAATTTATTTTCAAAGCCCTATATCTCGAAAACTAAGCACTTTTGTACTAAGGTATGTTTGCTTTATTCGATTCAGCACATCGAAATCTATAAGTACACATAGAAAAATTTGGAAAATTCGATAATTTTTTTTTTTAGAATTTTCCGGGGGGTTTTCCGCCATGAAAATAGGCTTATTATATGTATTTTTAACGTAGAATCCAATGGTGAAAACCCCAAAGCTGTACGCCTAACCGTTTTCGAGAAAAACGCGATTTTTCATGTAGTTTTCACTATACAACTACAATTTCCCGGGGGTTTTCCGCCATGAAAATAGGCTTATTATATGTATTTTTAACGTAGAATCCAATGGTGAAAACCCCAAAGCTGTACGCCTAACCGTTTTCGAGAAAAACGCAAAAATTCGAATATTTATTTTCAAAGCCCTATATCTCGAAAACTAAGCACTTTTGTACTAAGGTATGTTTGCTTTATTCGATTCAGCACATCGAAATCTATAAGTACACACAGAAAAATTTGGAAAATTCGAATATTTATTTTCAAAGCCCTATATCTCGAAAACTAAGCACTTTTGTACTAAGGTATGTTTGCTTTATTCGATTCAGCACATCGAAATCTATAAGTACACACAGAAAAATTTGGAAAATTCGAAAATTTATTTTCAAAGCCCTATATCTCGAAAACTAAGCACTTTTGTACTAAGGTATGTTTGCTTTATTCGATTCAGCACATCGAAATCTATAAGTACACACAGATAAATTTGGAAAATTCGAATATTTATTTTCAAAGCCCTATATCTCGAAAACTAAGCACTTTTGTACTAAGGTAAGTTTGCTTTATTCGATTCAGCACATCGAAATCTATAAGTACACACAGAAAAATTTGGAAAATTCGAAAATTTATTTTCAAAGCCCTATATCTCGAAAACTAAGCACTTTTGTACTAAGGTATGTTTGCTTTATTCGATTCAGCACATCGAAATCTATAAGTACACATAGAAAAATTTGGAAAATTCGATAATTTTTTTTTTGGAATTTTCCGGGGGGTTTTCCGCCATGAAAATAGGCTTATTATATGTATTTTTAACGTAGAATCCAATGGTGAAAACCCCAAAGCTGTACGCCTAACCGTTTTCGAGAAAAACGCGATTTTTCACAGAGTTTTCACTATACAACTACAATTTCCCGGGGGTTTTCCGCCATGAAAATAGGCTTATTATATGTATTTTTAACGTAGAATCCAATGGTGAAAACCCCAAAGCTGTACGCCTAACCGTTTTCGAGAAAAACGCGATTTTTCACAGAGTTTTCACTATACAACTACAATTTCCCGGGGGTTTTCCGCCATGAAAATAGGCTTATTATATGTATTTTTAACGTAGAATCCAATGGTGAAAACCCCAAAGCTGTACGCCTAACCGTTTTCGAGAAAAACGCGATTTTTCACAGAGTTTTCACTATACAACTACAATTTCCCGGGGGTTTTCCGCCATGAAAATAGGCTTATTATATGTATTTTTAACGTAGAATCCAATGGTGAAAACCCCAAAGCTGTACACCTAACCGTTTTTGAGAAAAACGCAAAAATTCGAATATTTATTTTCAAAGCCCTATATCTCGAAAACTAAGCACTTTTGTACTAAGGTATGTTTGCTTTATTCGATTCAGCACATCGAAATCTATAAGTACACACAGAAAAATTTGGAAAATTCGAATATTTATTTTCAAAGCCCTATATCTCGAAAACTAAGCACTTTTGTACTAAGGTAAGTTTGCTTTATTCGATTCAGCACATCGAAATCTATAAGTACACATAGAAAAATTTGGAAAATTCGATAATTTTTTTTTTGGAATTTTCCGGGGGTTTTTCCGCCATGAAAATAGGCTTATTATATGTATTTTTAACGTAGAATCCAATGGTGAAAACCCCAAAGCTGTACGCCTAACCGTTTTCGAGAAAAACGCGATTTTTCACAGAGTTTTTACTATACAACTACAATTTCCCGGGGGTTTTCCGCCATGAAAATAGGCTTACTATATGTATTTTTAACGTAGAATCCAATGGTGAAAACCCCAAAGCTGTACACCTAACCGTTTTCGAGAAAAAACGCGATTTTTCATGTAGTTTTCACTATACAACTACAATTTCCCGGGGGTTTTCCGCCATGAAAATAGGCTTATTATATGTATTTTTAACGTAGAATCCAATGGTGAAAACCCCAAAGCTGTACGCCTAACCGTTTTCGAGAAAAACGCGATTTTTCACAGAGTTTTCACTATACAACTACAATTTCCCGGGGGTTTTCCGCCATGAAAATAGGCTTATTATATGTATTTTTAACGTAGAATCCAATGGTGAAAACCCCAAAGCTGTACGCCTAACCGTTTTCGAGAAAAACGCGATTTTTCACAGAGTTTTCACTATACAACTACAATTTCCCGGGGGTTTTCCGCCATGAAAATAGGCTTATTATATGTATTTTTAACGTAGAATCCAATGGTGAAAACCCCAAAGCTGTACACCTAACCGTTTTCGAGAAAAACGCAAAAATTCGAATATTTATTTTCAAAGCCCTATATCTCGAAAACTAAGCACTTTTGTACTAAGGTATGTTTGCTTTATTCGATTCAGCACATCGAAATCTATAAGTACACACAGAAAAATTTGGAAAATTCGAAAATTTATTTTCAAAGCCCTATATCTCGAAAACTAAGCACTTTTGTACTAAGGTATGTTTGCTTTATTCGATTCAGCACATCGAAATCTATAAGTACACACAGAAAAATTTGGAAAATTCGAAAATTTATTTTCAAAGCCCTATATCTCGAAAACTAAGCACTTTTGTACTAAGGTAAGTTTGCTTTATTCGATTCAGCACATCGAAATCTATAAGTACACACAGAAAAATTTGGAAAATTCGAATATTTATTTTCAAAGCCCTATATCTCGAAAACTAAGCACTTTTGTACTAAGGTAAGTTTGCTTTATTCGATTCAGCACATCGAAATCTATAAGTACACATAGAAAAATTTGGAAAATTCGATAATTTTTTTTTTGGAATTTTCCGGGGGTTTTTCCGCCATGAAAATAGGCTTATTATATGTATTTTTAACGTAGAATCCAATGGTGAAAACCCCAAAGCTGTACGCCTAACCGTTTTCGAGAAAAACGCGATTTTTCACAGAGTTTTCACTATACAACTACAATTTCCCGGGGGTTTTCCGCCATGAAAATAGGCTTACTATATGTATTTTTAACGTAGAATCCAATGGTGAAAACCCCAAAGCTGTACACCTAACCGTTTTCGAGAAAAAACGCGATTTTTCATGTAGTTTTCACTATACAACTACAATTTCCCGGGGGTTTTCCGCCATGAAAATAGGCTTATTATATGTATTTTTAACGTAGAATCCAATGGTGAAAACCCCAAAGCTGTACGCCTAACCGTTTTCGAGAAAAACGCGATTTTTCACAGAGTTTTCACTATACAACTACAATTTCCCGGGGGTTTTCCGCCATGAAAATAGGCTTATTATATGTATTTTTAACGTAGAATCCAATGGTGAAAACCCCAAAGCTGTACGCCTAACCGTTTTCGAGAAAAACGCGATTTTTCACAGAGTTTTCACTATACAACTACAATTTCCCGGGGGTTTTCCGCCATGAAAATAGGCTTATTATATGTATTTTTAACGTAGAATCCAATGGTGAAAACCCCAAAGCTGTACACCTAACCGTTTTCGAGAAAAACGCAAAAATTCGAATATTTATTTTCAAAGCCCTATATCTCGAAAACTAAGCACTTTTGTACTAAGGTATGTTTGCTTTATTCGATTCAGCACATCGAAATCTATAAGTACACACAGAAAAATTTGGAAAATTCGAAAATTTATTTTCAAAGCCCTATATCTCGAAAACTAAGCACTTTTGTACTAAGGTATGTTTGCTTTATTCGATTCAGCACATCGAAATCTATAAGTACACACAGAAAAATTTGGAAAATTCGAAAATTTATTTTCAAAGCCCTATATCTCGAAAACTAAGCACTTTTGTACTAAGGTAAGTTTGCTTTATTCGATTCAGCACATCGAAATCTATAAGTACACACAGAAAAATTTGGAAAATTCGAAAATTTATTTTCAAAGCCCTATATCTCGAAAACTAAGCACTTTTGTACTAAGGTATGTTTGCTTTATTCGATTCAGCACATCGAAATCTATAAGTACACACAGAAAAATTTGGAAAATTCGAAAATTTATTTTCAAAGCCCTATATCTCGAAAACTAAGCACTTTTGTACTAAGGTATGTTTGCTTTATTCGATTCAGCACATCGAAATCTATAAGTACACACAGAAAAATTTGGAAAATTCGAAAATTTATTTTTAAAGCCCTATATCTCGAAAACTAAGCACTTTTGTACTAAGGTAAGTTTGCTTTATTCGATTCAGCACATCGAAATCTATAAGTACACACAGAAAAATTTGGAAAATTCGAAAATTTATTTTCAAAGCCCTATATCTCGAAAACTAAGCACTTTTGTACTAAGGTAAGTTTGCTTTATTCGATTCAGCACATCGAAATCTATAAGTACACACAGAAAAATTTGGAAAATTCGAATATTTATTTTCAAAGCCCTATATCTCGAAAACTAAGCACTTTTGTACTAAGGTAAGTTTGCTTTATTCGATTCAGCACATCGAAATCTATAAGTACACATAGAAAAATTTGGAAAATTCGATAATTTTTTTTTTGGAATTTTCCGGGGGTTTTTCCGCCATGAAAATAGGCTTATTATATGTATTTTTAACGTAGAATCCAATGGTGAAAACCCCAAAGCTGTACGCCTAACCGTTTTCGAGAAAAACGCGATTTTTCACAGAGTTTTCACTATACAACTACAATTTCCCGGGGGTTTTCCGCCATGAAAATAGGCTTACTATATGTATTTTTAACGTAGAATCCAATGGTGAAAACCCCAAAGCTGTACACCTAACCGTTTTCGAGAAAAAACGCGATTTTTCATGTAGTTTTCACTATACAACTACAATTTCCCGGGGGTTTTCCGCCATGAAAATAGGCTTATTATATGTATTTTTAACGTAGAATCCAATGGTGAAAACCCCAAAGCTGTACGCCTAACCGTTTTCGAGAAAAACGCGATTTTTCACAGAGTTTTCACTATACAACTACAATTTCCCGGGGGTTTTCCGCCATGAAAATAGGCTTATTATATGTATTTTTAACGTAGAATCCAATGGTGAAAACCCCAAAGCTGTACGCCTAACCGTTTTCGAGAAAAACGCGATTTTTCACAGAGTTTTCACTATACAACTACAATTTCCCGGGGGTTTTCCGCCATGAAAATAGGCTTATTATATGTATTTTTAACGTAGAATCCAATGGTGAAAACCCCAAAGCTGTACACCTAACCGTTTTCGAGAAAAACGCAAAAATTCGAATATTTATTTTCAAAGCCCTATATCTCGAAAACTAAGCACTTTTGTACTAAGGTATGTTTGCTTTATTCGATTCAGCACATCGAAATCTATAAGTACACACAGAAAAATTTGGAAAATTCGAAAATTTATTTTCAAAGCCCTATATCTCGAAAACTAAGCACTTTTGTACTAAGGTATGTTTGCTTTATTCGATTCAGCACATCGAAATCTATAAGTACACACAGAAAAATTTGGAAAATTCGAAAATTTATTTTCAAAGCCCTATATCTCGAAAACTAAGCACTTTTGTACTAAGGTATGTTTGCTTTATTCGATTCAGCACATCGAAATCTATAAGTACACACAGAAAAATTTGGAAAATTCGAAAATTTATTTTCAAAGCCCTATATCTCGAAAACTAAGCACTTTTGTACTAAGGTAAGTTTGCTTTATTCGATTCAGCACATCGAAATCTATAAGTACACATAGAAAAATTTGGAAAATTCGATAATTTTTTTTTTGGAATTTTCCGGGGGTTTTTCCGCCATGAAAATAGGCTTATTATATGTATTTTTAACGTAGAATCCAATGGTGAAAACCCCAAAGCTGTACACCTAACCGTTTTCGAGAAAAACGCAAAAATTCGAAAATTTATTTTCAAAGCCCTATATCTCGAAAACTAAGCACTTTTGTACTAAGGTATGTTTGCTTTATTCGATTCAGCACATCGAAATCTATAAGTACACACAGAAAAATTTGGAAAATTCGAAAATTTATTTTCAAAGCCCTATATCTCGAAAACTAAGCACTTTTGTACTAAGGTATGTTTGCTTTATTCGATTCAGCACATCGAAATCTATAAGTACACACAGAAAAATTTGGAAAATTCGAAAATTTATTTTCAAAGCCCTATATCTCGAAAACTAAGCACTTTTGTACTAAGGTAAGTTTGCTTTATTCGATTCAGCACATCGAAATCTATAAGTACACACAGAAAAATTTGGAAAATTCGAAAATTTATTTTCAAAGCCCTATATCTCGAAAACTAAGCACTTTTGTACTAAGGTATGTTTGCTTTATTCGATTCAGCACATCGAAATCTATAAGTACACACAGAAAAATTTGGAAAATTCGAAAATTTATTTTCAAAGCCCTATATCTCGAAAACTAAGCACTTTTGTACTAAGGTATGTTTGCTTTATTCGATTCAGCACATCGAAATCTATAAGTACACACAGAAAAATTTGGAAAATTCGAAAATTTATTTTCAAAGCCCTATATCTCGAAAACTAAGCACTTTTGTACTAAGGTAAGTTTGCTTTATTCGATTCAGCACATCGAAATCTATAAGTACACATAGAAAAATTTGGAAAATTCGATAATTTTTTTTTTGGAATTTTCCGGGGGTTTTTCCGCCATGAAAATAGGCTTATTATATGTATTTTTAACGTAGAATCCAATGGTGAAAACCCCAAAGCTGTACACCTAACCGTTTTCGAGAAAAACGCAAAAATTCGAAAATTTATTTTCAAAGCCCTATATCTCGAAAACTAAGCACTTTTGTACTAAGGTATGTTTGCTTTATTCGATTCAGCACATCGAAATCTATAAGTACACACAGAAAAATTTGGAAAATTCGAAAATTTATTTTTAAAGCCCTATATCTCGAAAACTAAGCACTTTTGTACTAAGGTATGTTTGCTTTATTCGATTCAGCACATCGAAATCTATAAGTACACACAGAAAAATTTGGAAAATTCGAAAATTTATTTTCAAAGCCCTATATCTCGAAAACTAAGCACTTTTGTACTAAGGTAAGTTTGCTTTATTCGATTCAGCACATCGAAATCTATAAGTACACATAGAAAAATTTGGAAAATTCGATAATTTTTTTTTTTGGAATTTTCCGGGGGTTTTTCCGCCATGAAAATAGGCTTATTATATGTATTTTTAACGTAGAATCCAATGGTGAAAACCCCAAAGCTGTACGCCTAACCGTTTTCGAGAAAAACGCGATTTTTCACAGAGTTTTCACTATACAACTACAATTTACCGGGGGTTTTCCGCCATGAAAATAGGCTTATTATATGTATTTTTAACGTAGAATCCAATGGTGAAAACCCCAAAGCTGTACGCCTAACCGTTTTCGAGAAAAACACGATTTTTCATGTAGTTTTTCTATACAACTACAATTTCCCGGGGGTTTTCTGCCAGGAAAATAGGCTTATTATATGTATTTTTAACGAAGAATCCAATGGTGAAAACCCCAAAGCTGTACGCCTAACCGTTTTCGAGAAAAACACGATTTTTCATGTAGTTTTTACTATACAACTACAATTTCCCGGGAGTTTTCCGCCATGAAAATAGGCTTAGTATATATATATTTTTAACGTAGAATCCAATGGTGAAAACCCCAAAGCTGTACTAAGGGTAAGTAACCTTACCTAACCTAACCTAACAGGTAGGGGTTAATTTGAAATGACCTTCAAATGACCTTGACCTTTTGACCGTTGAACCTCTATTTGACCTTTGAATCATCGACCTTCATCGTCCAACGACGGCCAACTGTCCAGTTCTGATGGAAATTCACCTGGAAAACAAAAAATTAAATGTTATAAACAAATAAAATAGAAAATTTGCACTTTTTTCAAAAACCTCCATGGCAACTATAAAATGAATAACCATTTTTCAAATTTTTCCCTAGCATCTGGAAAATGTAATCTGTATTTTCTTCATAATTCTCTAGTCCAATTGCATCCTCAGTTTGCTCAAAATGCTCGTAAACTCTTACAATCTAACAAATCTTACAATGTTTACAAAGAATAATAATAATAATTTTATAAATCAAACCTTATTTAAATAGATCTTGCTATAGGTACCTACATTTAATTTGTATGGTTCTAACTTTGAATTACAGTTGAAGACAGAAACAGAACTGCACTACAAGCGCCTTTCAAACGAGAGAATTTGCGCGATCATTTCAGTATTCAGTTTTCAGTCAGTCAAATGCGAGCCTCTGTTGAACACGGACTGATCTAAATCCAATAAAATGTATTACGTTATATTCAAATGAATCATATTAATTTAGAATAGTGTTAAGGTGTATATTAATTTATCAATTATTTAAACAATTTTTATATTTTCCTTATCATACGTATTTTTAACATGAAAGATACTTCAGCCGACCAAAATTAGTTGAAAATGAGTTTTAAGATTCCTCTCTTATAGAATGTATTTATACCATTTTATTTTTATTATAGAAAGGTAAGTTTACATTGTCTTAACATTGTAACATAAAACATATAATTACAACCAAAGAACGTAAACTAACTTTGATGTATGTGTGCAAGACGAATTTGTTATTTATTTTATACATATAATTATAACAATTATATAATTTTTACCTTATATTATAAACGAATACTTTAAACAGAAGAATGAAAACACTACATATGTATAACTATAATAAAATTCAATAAAGATATTTAATTTATTACTTCAACAAAATATCCATTTAAAATACAAATAAAAGTATTTATTTGAAGAAGAAAAGAATATGAAAAAACGCACTTTTAATTAAGTTTTAAGAACTTATGCAAAGTTTTTAAAACAATTCGTTAAAATTCTCTCAGGGCAAATAAAGTTTTGTATAGAGTCTTTTGTTGAAAATGTGAGTATTCTTTTAGGAAAATTCATTCAGGTCACGTGTCGATATGGAAAACTGTATATATATTTTTAGTAAAATAATTATGTTGCGGCAATTTTAACTAAACCTTTTCCATTTCCACAGAAGACAATAAAGAAAACTTTTTAATGAACTACATAGATGGATTCTCATACATACCTGAACATTATTGGCATATGTACTTACCTATCTAATATATATCTCTAAATTGGTGTGAGTACATAAAAGTTTTAAAGTTTCGTTCTATCATACACACATTAGCCCATTTATTACTTCGTACATTTTGTTTTAAAAGAGAGTTTAGAAATATATATGTATACGTATATAATATATATGATGGAAAACTTGAAACTTGAAAATATCTAATTGAAAGCAGCTGAAAAGTTTTAGCCAGTTCGGAGTTAATTAGCCCTTATTTCGCGTGGAAATTAATTTACTATCTAAGTAAATATCTAGGTAGAAAGTCTGTCTTCACTTTTTAAATACACCTTCTGTTATACAGTGTATTCGATCCGATTAAAAAATGATATCATTTTATTACATAAACATAAGTGTATATGAGGATCTGTAAAAATGGAGAAAATAATAGATTCCGTGCCTTCGGCGATTTCCTAATTGCATTCCTTCGGTTAGAATTTGCTAACTAATTATGTGTATATTAAAGCCATCACACAATAATTTCGCCCTTATCCGAACTTGAATATTTTCATATCGAATCATGTGTTCACCTTACAAAAATGTTCCACATTTGTGTTTATGAAGTGGAGCACATCGACGTTCACATACAACCACAATTTGTTCGCTTCGACAACAATTAATTTGTTTATTAGAGGGAGGTGTGCAATTCGATGAAAATCCCCATATTAACTAAATAATACTCTGAAACAATGAGCGTTTGTGGTTTATTTTGAAACAACGATTTATGGTTGAACCTGATATGATAGACAAACCTATATGCAATTCTATTTGCTTCAGAATATTTAACATATTGATTAGGCGAAACCGAAAAACCATTAATATTTGGTTCAGATTTCACCTAAAAAAAGAAAGAACGAAAAAAGTCAAAACTCGAATAATAAATCGGCTTAAACTGATTAATGAATGTGCCACGTAAAAGGATTAATTCAAACACATACACAGCATATGTGCTTTTACTTGACAGTTCAAGTGTTTAACTTTGGTTTTCACTTGTGCTTTGCTGCTTTCTCTACACTTAAATCCCTTTAATGCCAGTAGAGACGGATTACATACAGGCAAAAAAAATACTGCAATTGAGAATAAGAAATGTGCAACTGAAATTATGTACTAAATGTACAAACACACTAAAAAGTCACTCTGTTATAAATAAAAACATTTACCGTAATATTAAATTGTATTATATGTATGTATTCGTGTAGAATGTAGAACGTGACTTTGTTTCCCTTTGATATTCAATTCAATTAGGCTTCTGTGTACATACATTTAATTGTTGTTTTTAATAGTAGTTGTCTATAATGCTTTAACGCTTAATGAAAACAAGAGAGCTGAACGGCATTGGAAAAATAATGAAATCTAAATTAAAAATTTACCTACACACATTTTTTTCTGTGTCACAAGTTCGTGTTTGTTTGCAACGCGTAATTCACAGACTTTTTTTTCTCCACACACATCTCATAACACATTCGATCTTAATTTAGCACCTTCCTCTAATGTGTTCAGGTTAGTTGCTTGGTAACTAACGAGAGTATACGCCATAGAATGTAGTTCGATAGCTTTTCTAAATTAAAAATATATAAAAGACATGTGAAAATTGGTAAGTCCCAATCAGTAATAAACATTTGTGTTAATTCGAATGTGAATTGGCCATAGAAATAAACAAAGTGTTTTATAACAAGTTAAAATGCACTCTTTTTTTCTCATTCTCACTCTATACATCTCCAGCAATGACGTACTTTTCGTCAAATACACTAAATATGTTTACGTTTAAGTGAATTTTATTAGCGATTTTACTTATACTGTTAATGGACTTTGTATTAAACGAATGAAAAAGTAGATTAGTTAAATGTAAACTATATCATAAATTTCTATGTACTAAATAATAAACAATGATCATAAAATCGCACATTTTGTGTAAACATTTTTGAGACAAAATGTATAAAAAGTGCTGAAATTGTTATTTCCACGATTACAGAATAACCAAGGGAAATTACATACGGCAAAGGGAAACTTTCCACCCACTCTATAAGACGAAAAGAGAACGAAATTTTTATTAAACTTGTTACCAACTTTGTGTCGAATTAAAAATTCAAACTTGTCTGCTCTCTTTTAAAATATTAAAAATAAACAAAGTCAATAAGATATTCGATTTTTCCTTGCAAATTTTCCTAAACCAAAAAAAAACTCACGCGGTCAAGTACTTTAACTGCCAAACACCAGTTTGGAAATACTTAAAGCATGGGGGAGAAAACAGAGAGAGGTGAAATGAAAATCAATTTAAACATCCACCGAAATAAATAATGTTCGCTCTTTTGTACAAATCCAAAGTGTGTATTTCGACTTGTATGTAAGAGGTGAAATAGACAATTTACCAGCCACAAAACTAAATTAATCTAAATCCAGTAAACAACATTATATGTTCTCTTGAAAATTTACTAAATTAGTAGAATCATCTCTGTACTTGTCACTTTACTCAAAAATAAAAATTGACCACATGCAAATTTCAAACTCTCTTTCTGTCCAGAGAGTTGAATGAGTATTTTAATTATTTTGTACAGGATTAAATGCGTATATAGCACCACATATACACACACACGGTTATTATTATTTAACAAATTATGCAAATTCTCATTATGGAAGTATTTTACACATAAATGAGTATTTTCGTAATTGACATTTGCATTTGAATGCATCATCTACATACTATACTAGACTAGTAGTTTATTTATTTTTCAAATGTCACACTCTCTCTACGAGGATCACGAAAAAAATCCACAGTTTATATATGACACAATAACAACAGACGAAACGTAACATCTGCAACCATACCAACTGAATTTATCAACTAAAATTATAGAGTTAATAGTGAAATTCTACACTATCCTACTGCAATAGTACTCCCATAGTTTCCCTGCAAACCATTTAAATAATACTCCTAAATATGCGCAATCCCTTTGGTGCTGTAGAAAATTTGAGTTGCTAATTTCCACTAGAAACCAAATGTGAGGAATATCGTGTTGTGTGCGGTTTACCAGCAATGTTGGCTTATAGTTTGTTGGAAAAACCCTCTGCCTTTTTAATCATAATACAAATCTGAAAAACTAAAGTACACACAAATCGGAAATGAAAAAATTGAATACACCTGCTGTGAGTGAGATGTTGTTGTTCACTTTCGACACCACACAACGACATTGCAATGCAATATGAGCTTTAATCAATACGGTCCTTTTTCATTCTTAAAGCTCATCATAGAATATTAGAGGAAAAGTAATAGCAGCAGTAGAGAAGAGTATTTGGAGACCATTAGCCAAATAACTCGAAAGAAAATTGATCTCTCTTCCACCTCTCACTCCACCGAAAACTATTTCATTGCTAAACACGTTCTTTCACTTTTGAAACTTGTACACTTTTTCTTATTATGTTAACTTTGGTTGAAATACAGTTTAACCCTCGTCACACTTATTTTCTTTGACCCTCTCTAGAAACATATTCTACACTGGTTGGTACTTTATTTCTTTCTATAGAACAAAACTCACTTTGCACATTTCTTCGTCTGTGGAATATTTCCTGAAATCAATTGCAAATGTTAATTAATTTAACAGTAATCCACAAAGGTCGAATACCGGCAAACTCCTCACTTTATTATTAATTATACCTTTTGATTGTTCAAGTTTAGAGAAGAGAGAGGGTCCACTAATAAATTGTGCAGTAAAAGGACCTTTTCCACCACCCAAAAACATATATACATTTACCTTATTAATGTACTTTCATCTTTGTGTGTGTGGTGGCCACAAGAAACTGTATAAAAGATTAAAGTGGGACACATAATCACAAGAGGACCCTTAAACAATACGAAGCGTCGTGTAATTTGTATCGTCCTCTGTGCTTTGTGTCTCTGTGCGCTTTTAAACACACTGCATTTTGCATGAAAATGATCCAATCGCAAAATCGCATTGAACTGAATCTTAAGGATAGCAGAAAATCCCTTCAAAAAAGGAAATGGCCTCCATAAAACGGTCATTATGTATCATTCAAGTGGAACGGTAATCACAAAAGTTCGTTTTCTATGTAACATTGCATATATTCTTTACAAAGATATTTAATATCTACAAAGGGTACATGGAGAATGGAAATTAACTAACGTATTAAACTCTTTTCATTAAATACATATAAAATAATAATGAGTTCAAGAGGCAAATGTTTATTTATGAGAGGGACTATTTCTGCATAAAATTTCGTGTCCCTAAACACCGCCTCATCCTCTCTTCTTTGATCTGAATACACAAAGGCAAGGGGTGTAAAGTAATGATAATAAGAAGAAAGAGTTACTACTCTATGTATAGTATGTTATAAAAGTTAATGTTACAGTACATATGACGCTATAATAGAATACATAAATTTTTCCATCGTTCCTTTTTACAATCTAAGCAGGGCTTATATGAAGGCTGATTTTTTTCTAAAAAAAAATATATTTAAATAACAACCGAAAAAAAATCCGCCCACATATTACATTAGTGAACTATATTTTTTCCATCGTTTAAATAATCAACAAGCCAAATCATTAAATATTTATAAATAGGCCGTTAGGTATACAAGAATTGATTGCTTTAACCAGAAGTCACTGGTTATTTTTCCCCCTCATTTTCTGTTGTTTATTAGGTACATTGCAATTAAATATGCAGCCCATTTATGAAGCAAAATCACACTCTAAATAAATATTTGCATTTCAATGAAGATTTATTGTTCAAGGACGTAACATCAATAATATTGTCCAATAAGTTCAAGTGCATTTCCTCTCTATTCTCAATAATATACAAAGAGAGAGAAACACAAGTTTGTTTTAGATGGGAAATAAATTTTCCACCACTGATAAAGTATCCGGTTCAATGCTTATATGTACAGAATAATGCCATACAATATAATGGCTAGGCCACTACTACTAGACTTTACTTTCGAAACTAACGCTTACTACTGCTTAAACTATTATGTTTAAAAGCATATTATAGAGAGGAAGAGAAGCAAAGTTTACTATCCAAATAGTTTCAATATTGCTGTGTAGCAACAAGAGAGGATAATCATTCCAATACAACTTGAAATATTCCCCTAAATAAAAAATATATTAATAAACCCAACAAAAACAATTTAATTTACAAACTCATCCCTTAAAAGAAGTCATTTCTCTCATTTTTAACATGCAGCGCACATTGTTGATGGCGTTCTACTATTTTATGAATAGAAAGGCCATCAAAACGTACTTTATCGTCTCTCGCATTCATTGATTTTATTATTATTCTGATATTACTTTTTTCCGCATTATTGAAAAATATTTTCATCATTTTCTCCTCACCAAGTGTTTGTTGTGTGTGTCTTTAGCCCCCCTTGTCTTGGTCCCACACTGTCCTCCTCTCATAATCTCTTATACATGCATGAAACTTTAATTCTTAACAAAGCATACTTTTCTAGTTTGCACAAATAAAATTTATTCCACATGCAAAACTCATCCATTCCATGTCACTAAAAGTAGTAGTTTATTGTCAAAGATATATTGACACCTCATTTACGAACTGAAAATAACAAGCAACTTCTAAACAATATTCGAAACTTTTGTTTTTCCACTCCACATCTAGCAAGAAAACGCAAACTAATAGTGGAATCAAGTGGAATTTTTCTTGAAACACATCAAGTACGTTCCTATCAAAAATGCTGACAATCTTAAGTTTTTTTTTTGTAATTATGTAAATGAGGCCATTATTTTTCATTAGGTTTACGAGATGAATTGAAAAATACATTATCTTACTCATCATCCCAACAAATTCTCCACATCTCTCTCCCTCTTTCCGCCTCATTTGTCATATTCAAATATGAAATTGTTTTACCGTTTTTCAATAGTATTTTTTCAAGCTTATACACATGCAAGTGTTATTGCACGTATTCCCAAACCGTGAAAGATTTCCGTCTTTTTTGCATGACGGAAAGTGACATACCATTTGTTTTCCCTTTTACTTTTTTTTTCTATTTTTCCTATATTATCGACTCACATTTAGAATACTTCTTCTCCCTTGCTCTTTTCTCCTGGCCCAAACACACCTATAAATCAATTGCTTGATTATAATTTACTACATATTTGCACTTGAACCGCCAATTGTCACCGTCACATTCGCACTTTGATTTGTTTCGCGAAATTACACTTTTTCCCATTGCAGCCTTTCAAATTTACAGAAAATCACACAAATAAATCCTAATAGATTTTCATCTCTCTCTCATTCTCTAATGCAAATAAAGGCACGCAGTTTTCCTCCCCCATTGTTATATCTAACTAGTTCCTGTTAAATTATGAATCCAGCCCTTGACCGAACTTTTTCCTTGTCTGTTGTTCCTGTCTTCCCTTTTACTGGTTTCCATTGAAGAGGGATTGTTGACACTCTTTTTTTTTGTCTGAATATCTAATATACAAAAAAGGGATCACACAGCAAGTATTAAATTAATCACTGTTCATGAGCTGATAGGATACAGTTGTCAGCACCGCTACAATATATTCCCGTTAACCCAAGAGATAAAACAGCCCAATTCACAATTTGCCAAAATGCCATAATGGATGGGATATCCTGAAACATGTTTTCGTTAGTAAATCAATATAAGCGCCTGTTCTTTTTTATAAAATACCACAACAAAAAAATTGTGCACTGTTAATGGAAAAGGATTTAAGGAAATTGACGCATAGTGCGGTTGGTTGGTACGTTTATATTGTTTTTTCCTCTTGTTCCGCTATGTATACATGATGATGATGGTGCTGCTGTGTTCATGCTATGAATAAATATGAAGGCTTTCGTTATTACATACAAACAAGCAAAATTAAACGAAAAGTAAGCATTCTAACACGACCGCCACACCACAAATGACGAATGGAGTTTTATAATACACTCTTCTAAAACCGTAATGTATTATTACTATAGTGGCATAAACCAGTTTACATTTTATGCAAAATTACCATCAGTTTCCAAGTTGTTCATCCCCAAAACCCACACATAAATCACAACCTACAAAAAAAAGCACATTATTGAAACAGTTGGAAATTAAAAGATTTTTTTTAATTAATTAATCGGTTTGTATGACAAATATAAAATTTGTGTTCACTCAAACCTTAATGGCAAAATAAATAGGATCGTACACATGCGTTTAATATGTTCATGATTCATTAAATATCGTTAGTCTCTCAATAAACGTTTGCCATCAACTTATTCCCAATATATTTTGAATGTTAACAATTTACATATTACACCACCCACAACAAAATGAACATTTATATTATTCCTTGTATCATTTTCTCCTGTATAAAGCCGGTAATTGTATGAATATTATTTAATTAAAATTCTGCCACATAAACATCGAAATAAATTTATACCACAAGCAATCATTAATATTAAAGCATTGCAATCAATTAATTTAATGAATATTATTAAAATTCTATAATTATTCACCGGCACGATGGACCACCATGTGTTTGTGAAGTTTTTACATTTATTATTTTAAACAAGATTGAATAATTTTTATTTTGACAAGTTGTGAAATTACTTGAAATAAATCACAACCCCAATTCAACATTTGTGAAAATTGTGGAAATGTGTTAAGTACACAGTTAAGGGATTCTAACCGATTACATCATATTAATAATCCTGTATACGAAAATGACAAACTGCTTAATATGAAACATGATTAATTAACAGAGTTTATTGCGATGAAGATCTCAAGTCAAGTAAAAAAAACCGAAAAACCCCCGTATAAGAAAGAGTTGAATTGGTCGGTAAAGTAAGGAAATTTTATAGCCCAGCCAGCCGTAAATTTGTTTTTACCATGATCACACACAGCTACAGGTCGTATAAATTTTCAATTTCATTTGACAACAATTGTTGTAAAAATAAAAAAAAACGCAACCCTTTTAGAGGCCTTGTTGCTATACTTTCAACATTTTTAGTGTACAGTAAAAGTGATAGCTTTAATACGGTTTTTAGCGAGAAACTTTCATAAACTTTCGACTAGGCAATTTGTTTTGGCCAAAAGCCAAACGGATTGCTGGAAAAGAATAAAAGTAAATAGTAAAGTTTTCCTCATAGTTTCCCCATTAAATAATGTACCTGCATGCACTAAAGTAAACTTGTTGCTCTCGTCCACACCATTCAAAAGCCAATTTTATTCCGGATATAATTAATACTATCCCCATAGTGTCGGATGAGGATTTGTTTGACATTTACCACTCGAATTTCAATGCAAATTATTATAAATCAAGGACGGAATTATTCCGAATTTCGGAAATATTGTAACACTATCCCCCGACTAAAGGTATATCCGTATCATTGTGACTTAATGTACAGGAATATAAATACAATGGGGTTCTACTGTATTAGAATATTGTATTCAACATATATTATTATCTAGGGTGAATTAGACGAGAAGGAAAATGTCAGTAAAGTTTGTGATTTATTGTTAACCCATGGTTAGGCTTCCATTTCCTAAAGTTGTACATAAAATGTTGTGAAAAGTGATAATCACCTTGTGGGAAAAATCAATAGAAAAACGATGAACTTGAGAGATTTATATTCCTGACATTAATTTCTAATAATTTCTTCCAAGGACACTTTTCTCTCATGTTTTTACCACCGTAAGATTAGTTTGGATATATTATATCCATTTCAGTAGTGAAAAGCTGTAATTTCACACGAAACACTCCCGAAACGCACATAAAAACTGTTCACTATATCAACAGTTTAGTTATAAATTTTATGTGCCAAACACACTAGTATATTAAGCGATTTTGATGAAAATCACACGAGTAGTTAAAATAACGAGCAAATTATCTCCTGAATTATATCTGATCTCTAATACTTAGAATAAAATATATTTTCCAATAATTTCCACTTACTGTTATCTAAAGGATTTCATGTGTACAAGGATTATTATACGAGTTAATCGTACTTAAAGACAAAAATACCATTCGCTTTAGGACACACGTAATCCTCTAAGTTTTTTTATTTCATCTGTCCATCCCATTCTAGTTTGTTATTCACAAGTTGTTAATCTACTTTTGCAAAAAGATATTCCAACACAAAAAACCCACTTCTAATCTGGCGCTTCATTTATTTATTGTCTTTGTGAACCACACAGTCAGTTGATTTTTTGAGTATACAGATGAAAACTTTCATCTGTGATAACCAAACCGTTTTTGTTGTTTCTCTCACATTAGCAAATTGCCGTTACAACTTTATTTATTTAAACTTACCAAACGTATATACACTTCTATTCAGTGGAAAAGTAATTGCATCCTTGAATTATGGAAGCAGAGAGCAACTTTTCCCAAAAATTTCACGCGATATTAACATACTTTTATTGTCCTTTGTTCGGAAAACTTAACACTTAAAATTCCCCTCTCTGCACCTTTGAAATAAAAATTTAACAAACATTTCACGTGCACGCGAAAATCCACTAAAAACGATCTAGGAAAAGTTATGGATAAAAAAGAGCAGTTAGGAAAATCTTGTACATAAATTGTAACGTACCGATTTTCTTGTATTTTCCAAGTCAATTGGATACAAAAGCCAGCACAGCACAACAAAACACCCTCGTAAAATACCCACGATCAGAGAAAGAGAGATGATGTACAGATGTATTTGTAGGGAAATTTGCCATTACATGATATATGAATGTTTTTTTTCTCTGCTTTATGGCACAAAAACCTTCATTAAAACCTCCGTGTATATGTATAAAAGCAAAAAATTCAGTTACATATTAAAAAATGAAAAATGTACTGAATATTATGTGTTTTTAGACTAGAAAAACACATAAATATCCGCTACTACATTCGAAATAAAATAAAATTGAACAGTTTAAAAAACATGTTTAAGTCCTCACACAAATTTATTTCCGATACAAAATTTGCTTTTCTGTGTGTTCTTTTTTATAGGGAAGAGAGTACCTCTACGTCGTTCATTTGCAGCAGCCTGAACTAATTTCATTTCTAATTAAGAACGAAGAAATGAACGATGGAAAAAAACACAACTTCGATTATCACCCAACGGAGGAGTGTATTTCCTCTCGTAACTCATTAAATTGTTGAAAAGAGAACGCAACAAGCACAAGCCGAGATTTAATTACTAGCAAAAGTGGAACAAAAATATATAATACAATCCTATTTAACAAAAGATATACAGGAACACTTTTTAAATTTATCTCACCAATTTACGTATAAATATAAACGGCTTCAAATTATTGGCAATCGTTCATTTTTATTAACTGTAGATATTTTTACTGTATGTGTGTGTAAATTTTATCGTCACATAAATTTATTTTTATTAAACATAAAAGTCGCAACGAGTGAATTTTTCCCCTATTTAAATTGTTAATCAAATAGAAACGATAAAATCAAACACAACTTCAAAGCGGAAATTTTTATACACCCAAAATCGGTAGAAGATTAGCGCTTTAATGCGCTTCATGTATGCATTTGGTACTTTTCCCATCCCCTCAAAAAAAAACTCATGCAATTACACATATATGCACTTTAGATGTGCACTTTTCCCCAAGACGTATACACTATATTTCACACATACTCCAGAAGAAGAAAAAAACGCGCCTCTAATACAGAATGTTGTAATACGGAGATGCTTTAAAGCCGCATTGCAAATTGCTTCTTAATAAAAGAAACATCCCTACATATATTCACAAAGGGATCGTATTTTACCGTTGCTATATGTAAAATGTATTCAGAGAAAAGATCTTGTTGTTTACCCAATAATACACCTCTAAGAATGTTGAAACAGAAAGCAAAAAAGCACCCATAATATTATTAACAATTAAAATCGTAAAAAGTTCTCTTGTGTTTTCTTTTCGGTGGTATTTTCTTCAAGTAAATAGGTCAACAGTGCATCGTTTCCGTACAAATTTATATAAATATTGTGTAGACTCCCGTCTACCTATTAAAAATACAACAAAGACAGCCCAGAATCAACACACAGTGAAAATTTTCATTCATACTACCACACACAGCGCCGTCAAACATGAAAAGGTTTTTCAGACAGAAAATTTCCAAAAGAATGAAAAAAAACGTTACAACGAATTAATGTGTTATTTTTGCGTTAAACATTTACTTACTGTCTGAATATATATTTTGTAATTGAATAAAAATCAACTTCCATCAAACTTTCTTTTTCATTATTTTATTAAGGAGTTTGACACTTGTGTTAACGCTTTTAATAATAAATGTCTCAACAGGGACTTTATACAAAAAAACACACGAAACTGTAAAAAGAAAATAATAAAAAAGTTGCTCAAGATGTCGGATGAAAGTCATTTAGGTATCGTTTATCATCAATTTTCTTAATTACCTAACAATTAACAGTCTCCTTATTTCCCTGTGTACGTGTTAATTGTAAAAGTTTTTCTTGAAAATTTGTTGTAAAATTGGGCATGAAACACAATTGGGAATATGTAAAAAAATAAAAAACAGCTCTCATTGTGTAGATTACACACTTTTACAGGGCTGTATAAGTTAACCTTACGTTGTATAGGGATTATATTATGAGCTGTGTGGGTATTTAATTAAAAAACAAGTATTATTAGAGTCCCTGGTTTTGTTTTGTTTTTTCAGCAAATAAATTTTACATGCGAAAATTCAATTAGAAAAAGTTTTGTTGGAAAAGTTCTCTCTTTCTGTGTTATTGTTGCGTTTAATTATTTCTAAGTACGGAATAGAGTAGTTAATTTTTTTAAAAAAAACTTGTTAAAACCAAAACTACTTTATCTATCGATGAACGATCCGCACTCTAATTTATTTTAACTAAATACATACACTTATATATTTATTAATTATAAAACCGGATTATCAAACTATTATTTTGGAATTGCGTCATGAACTGAAAGTTTAAAATGTTTTCCATCCACTTATATGCCCACATATACGAAAAGTTCTCGGGAAATTGTATTTATTATTAATTTCCGCAAATATTTATCCATTTTCCATATGTAATATAATTCAAATCGAAATAGGTACACCGCATATAATGTTTTTGTTAAATCATCAATTTCCAAACTAAAGCAAACCTTTATTATTTCATTCGCATCAGCCAATGGCTAAACAATAGCATAAATTCTGGCTCAAGTAATTGCAATAATGAAACATGTTAACAATTAATTTATTCGTAGGAATTCCACTACAAATTCCACCCACTTCCAAATACTATTAAATAAAAGTACATAAAGGTATTTATGATTAATTCCACAGTCTTTTATAACTCTCAATCTAAATGGGATTCTCATTAATTTCACTTCGTTGTGCGTTTAAACGGAACTTGCTTCCTTCATTTTATTAAACCGGCAATGCAAAATTTTATTACACATTTAGTTTTACTATTTAATTGTGTCTTGTATGTCACTTTACTACATAAATAAAACCGTAAACCGAATTAACTGATTAAATTCCACACCCGTTTTGTTGCAGATGCATTGATTCATGATGAAAGAGAACGAAACGTGCGACCCAGTACCATCCGGTACCAATTACACCACCCTCTTTGGACGTACCGTTGTGCCCGAATGGGAGGCCCTCCTCACCATTGCCACCCTTTCCCTTCTCATTCTACTCACAATCATCGGCAACATTCTCGTCATACTCAGCGTCTTCACCTACAAACCACTACGAATTGTACAAAATTTCTTTATTGTCTCATTAGCCGCGGCGGATTTAACTGTTGCCATCCTAGTGTTGCCCTTCAATGTCATGTACTCAGTGTTGGGCCGTTGGATATTCGGCATACACGTCTGCAAAATGTGGCTAACATCCGATGTCTTATGTTGTACCGCATCGATATTAAATCTATGTGCAATTGCATTAGATCGCTTCTGGGCAATAACAGATCCAATTAATTACGCCCAAAAACGTACACTTAAACGTGTGTTACTCATGATTGGCGGTGTATGGTTGTTGTCATTGTTAATCAGTTCACCGCCGTTGATTGGATGGAACGATTGGCCCGAACCGGACGTTTTCCTGCAACGGCAAGAATGCAAATTGACCGAACGACAAGGTTACGTCATCTATTCATCGTTAGGCTCATTTTTCATACCGTTATTCATTATGACATTGGTGTATGTGGAAATTTTCATTGCAACAAAACGACGATTAAGAGAACGGGCACAAGCATCGAAAATTAATGCAATCACAACGAATCAAACGGCATTAAATAAAGGCATGACACATACGCATGATGATAGGGAATCGGTGAGTAGTGAAACAAATCACAACGAACATCAAGAAGTTGAGAAACCAATGACAATACAACAATCGACAATGATGAAGAAATGTAAAAAGAAAAAAGAGAAAATTGAAGAAGAGAACAGCACACAGCAACATTTAAAACCGATCCTGGTGTGTGAGGACTCTTTAACCGATGCGGAAAATTCCAGTCTATCAAAAAAGCGTCAAAGAGAAGCATGCACAGCGGAATTGAAAGCAATCGCCACAACCACTGTCACATTAACAAACACAAACAGTCCCAAAGTGCAAGTGATTGAAGTGCAGAAAAAACCGACGGTCGTCTATCAATTCATTGAAGAGAAACAACGGATTTCGTTGTCGAAGGAACGACGTGCGGCCAGAACATTGGGCATTATAATGGGCGTTTTTGTTGTTTGTTGGCTGCCCTTTTTCCTTATGTACGTAATTATACCATTTTGTCCGGTTTGTTGTCCAAGTCGGAGACTAATTAATTTCATTACATGGCTTGGTTACATAAATTCCGTCTTAAATCCAATTATATACACCATTTTCAATATGGACTTTCGTAGAGCATTTCGCAAACTATTGGGATTACAGAATTGAACTTATATTTTGCCAAATTTATAAAATCCGTCGTCAACAAGTTAGCAAATATTTCCCGAATTTATTTATATTTATTAAGACTGATGCAAATAGATGAAAAAAAAAACAACATATGTAAATAGGTCTAATAATTAAGTAAGTGTAAATTTCAATTTGTCATTCCAAAACATTGTTTCACATTTCCATTTGGAAACTCTCGAGCCCACAGTTTTCAAATGAAACTATCCAACAGTGTAAACCAATTGATCATGTGTTGGAATTTTTTTCCATTAATGTTTAATAGTGGAATGACATTTCTATGTGCAAAAAATCTGTGTGTACAAATAAAAAAACCTTACTAGTCATTGTATGTGTAGGTAAAATTCCATCATTCATAAAATACAGGAAAAACTATGCATTTTTTTTACCTACATACCGCAATACCCCCAATTTAAACGTAATTTTTAGCATATAAATAATTGTAAATTATTGTGAAAAAAGAAAATAAATATTAAATAAATTGCAAAAAAGAACTGTGTGGGTCCAATCAATTAATTAACACTGAAAACAATGTGAATGTTAACAAATTTCAAAGCACATTCTCTCTCTCTCTTTCTCCATTTCACCAAACTGAAATGTAGAATATAATTTAAGCCCCTGTGGGCTAAAATATGTGTCACACCAATATATATACATCCACCCCCTCTCGAAACAGAACGACACTTTTGACTCCCTAGTGCATCGGTAGGAATATAGGCGGTTGTATGCCGCCTCCGGAAAGTGACAAATTAAATAAAATTTACAGAAAATAAGAGGGAAAATTCAGGCAGACCTACACTTTTATGTTATTTTTTCTTTTGTGGACACTAATATGAAGATGGACCATGAAAGTGCGTCTTTCCAGATGACCCTTCAGGAAAGCAAACACTTGAAAACAATTACCATAACATCGTACCGAAGTGAAACCGACAGAAATAAACTCGTCTGTATATTGTTGAAAAAAAAATCCATTCGATACAAGAGAAATCCGTTAAAATCGTGCATATATCGTCCTCATCATCGTTGTGACAGGTAAAAAAATTCCACTACAAAGAATGGATTTCCAATAGAAAACACTACGAGTATATTGAAATTTTTCACATGATTGAATCGTGCATTTTTGTACGAAAAACGGTTTTCTCCTCTCATCCACCACCACGTACAAATATTACCTGAATGTGAAGAGAAAAATAGCGAAATATTTGCTATATAAAATGAAATGTATTTATGTATTCAGTAAATTACGTATATCTGGTGAAAAGTTGATACCCATTTTCATAATACGCATTTTCCTGGCCACACACACACGCAGCTCTAAATGGAAAATTGTTAGAGAGTAGCTAATAAAAAAAATGTGCGAGAATCTTTGATTCAATCTGTGTATCAAAAGCGTTTTGGAATTGCAAAATACCTGCCTGATGCCTACAAATTTATACAAAACTCTAAATATTTTATACATTAAACACAAGTGGCGCCCGTACAACGAAAAATAACACACACACACATATTAAATCGCTTTTTAATTTTCCATAGACCGTTTTGTTCCCCTCTGTACACACACTTTTTCACCATTATAAAAAATATATCAAAGGATTACCAAGCCGCTCTCCTCTCTCTTTCTACTCCTGATTTTATTAGCTAATAAAACAAACGCAATTTTTTAATATCCGCCCGCTAATACACGACTCTGCTTTTAGTACTTCTTTTTTTTCAAGTACAACAACATTAACCCACCTGGAATTAACCACTTGCAACTATTAGACCAGAGAGAGTGCAAAACTTACCTATTCCATTAAAGGACTTTTTCTAATTATTGCCTTAAAACACGCAGTTAAACACGTATCTCAAACAAAGCATTCTCGGCGAGGCAAAAATAAAAACCTGAGGGATTTTTAATGTAAACTTTACCAAAAAAAATATATGTTATGTATACTTACACTTAATTTCCATCCCTGTCGCAAATTGCACGAAGGCAACGAGTACAAAACGTGCAAATGTCACTTTATAATCTGACAATCTGAAGAATTGTGTAACCATCCACGTGTATTAAACCGCCCCCCTTAAGAAACGCGCTTATATCACATTTTGTTATCTTGTTAGACGATAAAAATTGCCCTGTCATTCAGGACAACAAAAAAAAAACAGGCAATCACCTACAAATAAAATTGTATTGTTCCATTTTTTTATTTTAGCAGCTGTAAACTAATATTTACCAATTAATTAGCGAACATCAGTGTGTATTTCCACTGAAATTCGTGTTGTATTTCGAAAAATAACCCAAAAATCGATTGGTAAAGTGAGCACACCGCTTACCTGTACAAAAAAAAAACAATTTATTTCCTCGTTCTTTTTTTATTTCCACAAACTAATCCCAATTAAGCCAACAACAAATTGATAAAACTTTCCATGTTAGTAAAGTGTAGACTTTTGATTTAAAAACACACATGATGAAATCAATTCAACTATACAATTTAAAAAAAAATCCCAAATTGATTAGGAGAAATTAAAGTGCCTGTAAATAACAATATTGGATTCTTTCGCAGTAATTCGCAAATAGAAAGCACTCAAAGTACAACAAAAATGATGAACGTTATCACTCTCTTACATCACCATTAAAAGAGAGAAAATTGTTTCTCGTCTTTTGTTGGTGAAAGAACAGTTTCATCATCCCCCAATGTTGGTCCAAGTGAACCAATGGTCCGTACTGGAAAATCCCCGCCTATTCAATGGGAAAACCGAACAATACAAAAGAAATTCCCACAGAATTCTCGCACTTTCAAACAATACAACATTATCTAACATTGCATTTTACTTTAATGCGCGCCCATTTCAAAAACAATTACGATTACTGATAACTTTGTTATTACTACTTTCATTCAATCGCTGAATGGAAATTTAATTGATTTCCTCCACCGCCCAAAGTCGCAACTTAATAATTGAACATAGAGAGATTCACTGAAATATTCCTGATCTCCAATTGTAATTTAGATAAAAGAAAAATGTGAAAAGAAACTTTTGGTCACACGAAAAAAAATCCAAATAAATCAATTAAAAAGTTCACATGGAAAAGAACTTTGCACAAAAAAATTACGAGCATATCGAGTGCCAGAGTTGCTGCGTGACTGGAATTTGGAAAAGTCGGAAAAGCGCTCTTCATTTGCCACACACTTCTACATAAAGCCATTTCAGCCAAAACAGAATGCAACTACAGCATTATTCTTGTTATTCCACCCCCCAACATCGCGTTTCTTTCTCTCATCTTGTTTGTCAGCTACAACCGCACTGTTAACACGTTTTGGTGTTTAAAAAACAGTACCGAAAAAGGACAACAGTTTCTACAACTCTCGGTGACAATTAAGTTAAATGTCTCAATGAAAAGTTTAATTGAAATAAAGCCATAAGTGCGAGGGTGCGGCTATTATGTCGAGATTTGTTTGTTGAATAAACTCGGTGGATTGAAAGTTTTTGTGTACACCCAAAACTGGTCTACCATTTTACACACTGTATACATATAGAAACTTGATTATTATTTTAACACACACACATTCTCCCTCTTTTTAGCCGCCCCCAGTTATTAAACAAAGATGTTAGTCAGTTTATTGCGAGGATCGACATTTTCATTAGTTTTCTATATGACAAAATTTAAATGAATTTTGCTCATTGTTTGTACATGAGAACAAACGTTAATTATTTAACTTTCCGTTTGTCATTTCAAATAATATTTCTTTATAAACACATAAAACAAGATAAAATGGACCAGTTTTCCAACATTTATTGGCGCAATGTCGATCCACTCTGGAGAAAAACTCGTTTCAAATCACTCCGTTTACTTTCCTAATAGCATATATGCATTATGTAAATGCAATTGGTTTATTGGACCTTTTTCCCCGTCTATTTACGCCCACACATACAAGAAAAGTTGCTATTATTTTATAATTTGAAACTTGTCATTTCTAAATTTCACTACCATGAAAATTATCATACAAATAAGAGAATAATATTAATTTTCTACCCATTCAACATCTTATTAATAATAAAACATAAAAGGACAACATTTTCTGTTTTAAAATTAAACTTTAGCGACATTAAATTCATATTTTATATCGAAACCCGGCCCATGCCCTTCTTTTCACTACAAAGAATTCCGAAAACAATTTCCTAATTATTTTTCAATAAAAAAAAAACTCGCCTACATATGACCATCTCTTTGGAATTTTAATATTAAATCAAATTCCATCCAAATGCGATTTTTGATACCGCAAAACAAATTTCATTTCAACACCCAATCACACATATATAGTTTCATTTCCAATTTTGCCAACCAATTAAGTGACTTTCCGGAAAATGTACATGTACAGTTCATTGAAAATTTAACGCTATTTAAAAGTTGTACCCGTCCATAACAAATTTAATTAACATAAATTTTCTACAACACAAAAAGAGCCATAATTATCTATGGCAAAAGTTGCAATCGTACCAAATTCCTTACAAAGCAAAACTTGAATTTAATCCATCACATAAACGTTTTTAATGTGTAATTTCGAGCGATGCTCTTTAATCGTAAAGTGCGATGTGTCATTGGAATTTGCATAAAAATGGCATCACAAATTAAATACCAAAAACCGCCCCCAGTTAAAAAAAACACAGGCTGAAGATAAAGTCACAGCAATTTTAACTATGATATTTATCATTTTCACTTCGTGCTGTGTCCATTTTTTACCAGTTTCATTAAGACCGTTTTAAAATTTAATTTAAAAAATGAAAAAAAATGTAATTGGCAATTAATTGAATATTTTTGTCCAGATAAATGGAATGTGTTTTCCTATGAAACGAGAGAATTTAAGGAACACATTTAATGGAATTGCCAGCGGAAAAAATGCGAGTTTTTTATGCTGTCGGCGCATTTTTTTCAATTGATTAATTATTTATTGATTTCAAAATTTAATATTATACCCAACATATAAACCCATAACTTGGATTATAAAATTCACCCTGAAAATTATTATTCAAATATTTATTGGCTCTCGTCCATCCCCATCTGCTAACCTAAGTACATAATTGATTTTTAGTGTTACAAATTTTGTAACTAAAGACGACCACAAAAAAAATCTACAGTTGAAAGCGCTTTAAACAGAATGGACACATACATAAATAATATAAAATTTTTCAGTGATCAAAAGAAAAGTATATTTTTCCAGGTGACAAAAGACCGGATCTAGTCCCATATATTTTATTCATTTACCGATACAAACACACATTCTCCCAACTAAATACAAAGTGAAAATTCTGTTCTTGGCACTGTATCATTTCCATCACATGCACACAAAATATTTTCCATATATGTTCAATGTAAACACATTTCTATACATAAATGTAAATTCGAATCATAAAGGAACACCCATTTTTCTATTCCCAATTTCCACTCTCCCACACACCGAAATTCAATCCAAAACTTATACCGAAATGTAGACAAACTTCTCTCTGTATCCCTCACTAATAAAACTTTCATGTTAATTAAATCAAAAACAGTCTGCACAAATTACAAGCAAAAAAAATTTATCACTTTACTTAATTTATCCGTCTGCAATATTCTTAATTAAATCATTCCCGATTCAATGAACAGACAGGATTAAAAATAAATTGCATCATTCCAGAAAAAAAAATCTGACATTTTATTTATCAAGTCAATAAAAAATAAATTATTCTTCTCAATTCTTAAAACACAAAATAACTTTTCAATTACTCACACCTGAACTACTATACGCCGAACTGGAATCATCTGCTTTAACACACAACGATCTAACCGCCTCATCCAACACCGTTTCATCCGTTTGCAAAGTATCACAGGACGTTGCCACTTCTAAATACGTTTTATCATTACATATCGAACTGCAATCACTACAAATATCATCCGAATCGTAATAATCCGATCCGTGCGGTGACAATTTACATCCATGCACCAAATACGATTTCAGTCGATCCAAACTGGCCAAAATCAAACCGATAAACGGCGGTGACGGTGACAACGGTCTCCACATAGCTCCATACGATTCTTGTCCTCATCAACAGCCACAAATTGAATACCGTTCTTCTCTAAATCGTTCACATATTTTATATTCACTTCGTAACGGTGTCGATGACGTTCAAAAATCACATCCTTATTCCCTGAAATTGTCTGAACGCTTCCACAAATGCCATACGCTCAATATCACCAACAATCCGGCACTTTGCCACTATCATTCACTGGTTTTTTGGACACTTCTTCAACTCATTCTTGAATGGCGTCCGTAATGTGAGAAACAACTGAAAAAAAAAGTTTTCCTATCCGATTTTTACATATTTGTTTCGATATCAACCTTGTACGGTTTTCCCAAAGAAATCTCCATGTCTTTCGCGATAAATCATAGTCTGATGTTTAAAAAACGTTCATAATTGCCCAAATCCAAATCGACTTCGCCGCCATCGTGCAATACGTAAACTTCACCTAAAAATTGAGAGATTAAAATTAAATAAACACGTTTCAGTGTCTGTGTGTACTTGCCATGTTCGTAAGGAGAAAACGTGCCAGCATCTATATTAAAATATGGATCAATTTTTAATTTTTATAGAGGTTATCTCGATAAACCTCGTGCATAGAGCATCTGCGCGAACTGTCAAACCGCTCAAGGTCATTGCTTGGTTTGACAGTAGACGCTATTTGACGCCTACAAGTAATCCAATTCCCAAACGGAAGAAGGGCACAGTTAGCGCCATCTATGAAATATTTTTGTAAATAATTAAAGGTAACTGTAGCAATGGCATCTGGCAAGTTCACTGTGATTGGTTGAATAAAGAGGGGGGAGTTAGCGTCATATTTTAGGTTATATTTTTCTTATCAAATCAACGAAAATAATAGAATTTGAAGAGAAAAATGTTAAAGAAAGTTTGTAGGACATACTGGACAATAATACAATACAATATGTTTGTGTATTACACTAAATATCCTTTACGAAACGCTGTAATAAACATGACATTCTTTCAGGCGAGATGTCCTGCAATCCGTCCTTCGGTGGCATTGGAAAAGGCCATTTAATGCGAGAAGTGGACGCACTTGACGGTATCTGCGCTCGAATCTGCGACCTGTCCGGCATTCAATACAAAGTACACACCAAAAATCCAACATATTCCCTTCTCAACTAATTCTACACTCTTTCAGGTGTTGAACAGACGAAAAAGACCGGCAGTATGGGGCTTTCGTGCCCAAATCGATCGACAACTCTACAAGAACCACATCCAAACGGAATTATTCCGGAACACCCCCAACTTGGAGCTATTAGTCGCCTCTGTGGAAGACTTAATTATCGACAGTAACATAAAAGAATGTACAGGAATCGTTCTAAGCGATGGTACAAGAATCCAATCAAAATCCGTTGTTATTACCACTGGAACATTCTTAAACGGTCAGATAAATATCGGATTAAAGGTGTTTCCAGCTGGCCGGATCGGCGACAAACCCTCAATCGGTCTAGCAAACACATTAAAGTCGCTTCATTTAAGAATGGGGCGATTGAAGACCGGCACAAGAGTTCGACAATTGCAGCACTGCATTCGCCAGCAAATTCGCCAGTTCGACAAGGAACATACAATACAATGTAAGTTTATTTTTAGTGTTTTACGGCAATGGATCATAAATGTGTTTTTTTAGGGTATATTTCCAGCATCTGTTAAGAGAACGTGTGTAAAAATGCCTGTTGAAAGACAAGAATTCGCGTGCATCATTCATCGAGTTCAAAGACGCCCTTTTAACGCTACTTGACAGCATCCAACGCTCTCAATTCGATTCTCCAGTGAAGAAAACCGTCGAGAAGAGTTCACCAGAGCGAGAAGGCTCACCAAAGTTTGTGTACGTTTTCCAAAATCGCCTACAAATAATCCAATTCCCAAACGGAAGAAGGGCACAGTTAGCGCCATCTATGAAATATTTTTGTAAATAATTAAAGGTAACTGTAGCAATGGCATCTGGCAAGTTCACTGTGATTGGTTGAATAAAGAGGGGGGAGTTAGCGTCATATTTTAGGTTATATTTTTCTTATCAAATCAACGAAAATAATAGAATTTGAAGAGAAAAATGTTAAAGAAAGTTTATAGGACATACTGGACAATAATACAATACAATATGTTTGTGTATTACACTGCAAATTTGAATATGTGGGAGATGTTGTTTTGGTAAAGGAATTCATTGTATTGTTTGTAATGTGTGACATTTTCTATTAGAATTTCTCTTAAAATCCATCTACATGCCTTGCATTTAACACAGTGATTAACTAATTGGCAATTTTCTTGTTTATAGATCCATAACGATGATGGAACAATTCCTATTGGACCCATACGAGCAGCAATTATTAAAAGTATTCGAGTAGAATGCTAGATGAAATGGTAACATCACCAACAACTCAAAACAATCCAATTTGGAATGAGAATGTTGAGAAGAAGGTGGATGAAAATAGTTTAACAAATTCAACAACATCTTTACCGCTTTCATGGAGTTTTACGAACACTGTTGATGTGGCATCGACTTCATCGAGTTTAGAACGAAATTCGACACCATGTCGACCGAAACGAACACGAAAACACGATAAGAATTTATATAAGAAAAGTTTACCGGAGAAGGATATGAAAAAGAATGAGACGAATGAATGGAGAGGCCTGAAAAATGATACAGAACAAGTTGTTTCTGTACCCGTTAGTGTTTTACATAATTTGACGAATCGATAGAACTTTTTAGAACAAAGAGTTCGACAATTGCAGCACTACATTCGCCAGCAACAGTTCGACAAGGAACATACAATACAATGTAAGTTTATTTTTAGTGTTTTACGGCAATGGATCATAAATGTGTTTTTTTAGGGTATATTTCCAGCATCTGTTAAGAGAACGTGTGTAAAAATGCCTGTTGAAAGACAAGAATTCGCGTGCATCATTCATCGAGTTCAAAGACGCCCTTTTAACGCTGCTTGACAGCATGCAAATCTCTCAATTCGATTCTCCAGTGAAGAAAACCGTCGAGAAGAGTTCACCAGAGCGAGAAAGCTCACCAAAGTTTGTGTACGTTTTCCAAAATCGCCTACAAGTAATCCAATTCCCAAACGGAAGAAGGGCACAGTTTGCGCCATCTATGAAATATTTTTGTAAATAATTAAAGTTAACTGTAGCAATGGCATCTGGCAAGTTCACTGTGATTGGTTGAATAAAGAGGGGGGAGTTAGCGTCATGTTTTAGGTTATATTTTTATTATCAAATCAACGAAAATAATAGAATTTGAAGAGAAAAATGTTAAAGAAAGTTTGTAGGACATACTGGACAATAATACAATACAATATGTTTGTGTATTACACTAAATATCCTTCTTTACGAAACGCTGTAATAAACATGACATTCTTTCAGGCGAGATGTCCTGCAATCCGTCCTTCGGTGGCATTGGAAAGGGCCATTTAATGCGACTAGTGGACGCACTTGACGGTATCTGCGACCTGTCCGGCATTCAATACAAAGTACACACCAAAAATCCATCATATTTCCTTCTCAACTAATTCTACACTGTTTCAGGTGTTGAACAGACGAAAGGGACCGGCAGTATGGGGCTATCGTGCCCAAATCGATCGACAACTCTACAAGAACCACATCCAAACGGAATTATTCCGGAACACCCCCAACTTGGAGCTATTAGTCGCCTCTGTGGAAGACTTAATTATCGACAGTAACATAAAAGAATGTACAGGAATCGTTCTAAGCGATGGTACAAGAATCCAATCAAAATCCGTTGTTATTACCACTGGAACATTCTTAAACGGTCAGATAAATATCGGATTAAAGGTGTTTCCAGCTGGCCGGATCGGCGACAAACCCTCAATCGGTCTAGCAAACACATTAAAGTCGCTTCATTTAAGAATGGGGCGATTGAAGACCGGCACAAGAGTTCGACAATTGCAGCACTGCATTCGCCAGTTCGACAAGGAACATACAATACAATGTAAGTTTATTTTTAGTGTTTTACGGCAATGGATCATAAATGTGTTTTTTTAGGGTATATTTCCAGCATCTGTTAAGAGAACGTGTGTAAAAATGCCTGTTGAAAGACAAGAATTCGCGTGCATCATTCATCGAGTTCAAAGACGCCCTTTTAACGCTACTTGGCAGCATGCAACGCTCTCAATTCGATTCTCCAGTAAAGAAAACCGTCGAGAAGAGTTCACCAGAGCGAGAAGTCTCACCAAAGTTTGTGTACGTTTTCCAAAATCGCCTACAAGTAATGCCGTACAACGAAACAACGATCCAATTCCCATACGGAAGAAGGGCACAGTTTGCGCCATCTTATTTAATAAATGTATTTAATGGTTTTTTCTTCTTTCAATGTTCCATGTGTACTATCTACAAAATAAATAGTAATTAAAGTAATTTTAATTAATTTTGTTACCCTTATTAATAAAACGCTCTTATGGACTCGAGAGAATGATGCGGAATAAAATGTCATTTTTGAGACTCGGGAGAATAATGCGGAATAAAATGTCATTTGGCGAACTAGGTAATGTGGCGTCATCTATCCATTGAGTCGTGAACTAATTACAGAAAACTGTAATTCTAATCTGTGCCAATAATGTTTTAGACATGACGATCCGATTTATCGTCCGACCACTGGGTTACTAGACCCCAACGGTCGGACGATAAATCGGATCGCCAAGTCTAAATTATAATTGACGTTCCGATTTATCGTCCGACCGTTGGTGTCTCAAGCAGCCCACTGGTCGGACGATAAATCGGATCGTCATGTCTAAAATATAATTGACGATCCGATTTATCGTCCGACCACTGGGTTTTTCGTGATCTCAACAGTCGGACGATAACTCGGATCGTGATGTCCTAATAATAAATGACGATTAAAAGTAGAAACCTGTAAATTAAATTGAAAAAAAAGTAGAAACCTGTAAGTCAAATTGAAAAAAAGTAGAAAACTCTAAATTAAATTGTCCAAAGTTATCCAAGTTGACAGTTACGGTAAATTGAAAAGAATGTTTTGATTTGCCGGTTTTATACATAATTAAAACTATTTTTGCTACGGTATTAGGGCATAATATCGGTTTATTTTGTTATTAACATGATCATTATTTGTTACAGATTATAAAAAAAATGTTTCTATACAATTTAACCTTAAAAGAATGTTCGGACATAAGTTTCGTGATTCATGGACATTTTTGTGGTACAAATGGCCAAGAAATAGTAATAGCACGTCGAAAAAGCATCGAATTACTTCAAATAGACACGAATTTGGGCAAAATAGTCCATGAAACAAAATTAGATTTGTATGGAACCATAGGAGCTTTACTTTCATTCAAATTACCATCAGATATTAAAGATTATGTGGTGGTTTGTTTAGATAGTGGTTACGTTGTGATCCTGGAATATATGCCAGTATTACATGTATTCGAAGTGAGACAAAAAGTTACATATGTTAGAAAAGAGAACCGTACCATATTTACTCCATTATTCGTGGGCGACCATCGAGGCACACCAATTCTATATGGCTGTTTGGATTCAATAACTGGCAAAAATTGCATGTCCGTCATATTATTTACGGCCCAGAAACAGTTCAGACCAATATCTACAAAAGCCAATACGATGGTGTCAAATAGCACATTGATTTATACAATGGCAGCCATCGACAATGCACCAAATACAAATCCAATGTTTGCTTGTTTGGAGATTGACCCGAAAAAATCCTTGCATCAAATGTTCAATGTGTACGAAATGGATTTAAACACGTCTCGATTGGAAGTGAAACATTCCGAAGAGTTTCAGGAGCATGCAAACATGTTAATCACCGTTCCTGGTGGCAATGATGGACCATCTGGCTTACTAATCTGTTTCGAGGACTATTTCATATACAGACATGTGAACAATCCGCAACAGACGACTCTCCGAAGTCCAATACCTCGCCGAAAATGCGATTACGATCTGGAACGTGGAATGATTTTCATTTGTTGCACAACATACAAACGAAATTCGGTGTTTTTCTTTTTGGTGCAAAGCGAACAGGGCGACGTGTTCAAGATAACATTAGATATTGACAAAGAGACGGTGGTTGATATCAAGTTGAAATATCTCGACACACTCCCATTGGCCACAAATATGTGCATATTGGACAGTGGTCTGTCTATTGGTTTGTGGCCGCCGAATACGGCAATCATTATTTATACCAAATTGCCTATCTTGGTGACGATGATGACGAATTGGAGTTCAGTCTGAAGCGAACGTCCCTAGAAGAGAGCGACACATTCTTCTTTACACCGACAAAATTGAGAAAGAATTAGTGAATGAAATCAAGTCCATTTCGCCAGTTTTATCCGCACACATAACAAATGCGAATGGCGATGATGAATCGGCAACGATTTACACACTTTGTGGACGTGGTCCGAGGTCTTCTTTGCGCATCTTACGGCATGGTGTCACTTTGGATGATGTACGCATCTCTACGAAATTGCCGGAGGATCCAATCGCTTTGTGGCCACTTAAACGGAATTTAGATGGTAAATAACTCTCTTAATCACAAATTGTATGGTTAAATTCCGTTTGTTTACAGATACTTTCGATGAATTTCTTCTTGTCACATTCCACAAATCAACAATGTTGCTTTCAATTGACGATCAAGTGGAGGAAGTGACTAACATTGGATTTCTAACCAATGTCTCCACACTTGGCTGTTGTACAGTCAATTCGCACACATTTATACAAATCCATGCTGGTGGCATTTGGCAGATACGTGCTGATAAAAGTGTATGTGAATGGAAATCGTCGAAACGCATTGAAAAATGTACATTGAATCAGTCACAAATCGTGCTCGCTTTAACTGATGGCGAATTTGTAAGTTTGGTTTATTGTTCTGTTCAGATTCGGTTTTACTCTCCCAAATCGTTTAACAAATCCAATAGTTAATTTTTTTTAAAAAATTAGTGAAAGTATGTGTGACTTTTTAAAGACAGAAATACCTTGGGATGGTTACCGGAGAAGGATATGAAAAAGAATGAGACGAATGAATGGAGAGGCCTGAAAAATGATACAGAACAAGTTGTTTCTGTACCGGTTAGTGTTTTACATAATTTGACGAATCGAAAGAACTTTTTAGAACAAAGAGTTCGACAATTGCAGCACTACATTCGCCAGCAACAGTTCGACAAGGAACATACAATACAATGTAAGTTTATTTTCAGTGTTTTGAGGCAATGGATCATAAATGCGTTTTTTTTAGGGTATTTCCAGCATCTGTTAAGGGAACGTGTGTAAAAATGCCTGTTGAAAGACAAGAATTCGCGTGCATCATTCATCGAGTTCAAAGACGCCCTTTTAACGCTACTTGACAGCATGCAACGCTCTCAATTCGATTCTCCAGTGAAGAAAACCGTCGAGAAGAGTTCACCAGAGCGAGAAGTCTCACCAAAGTTTGTGTACGTTTTCCAAAATCGCCTACAAGTAATCCAATTCCCAAACGGAAAAAGGGCACAGTTTGCGCCATCTATGAAATATTTTTGTAAATAATTAAAGGTAACTGTAGCAATGGCATCTGGCAAGTTCACTGTGATTGGTTGAGTGAAGAGGGGGGAGTTAGCGTCATATTTTAGGTTATATTTTTCTTATCAAATCAACGAAAATAATAGAATTTGAAGAGAAAAATGTTAAAGAAAGTTTGTAGGACATACTGGACAATAATACAATACAATATGTTTGTGTATTACACTAAATATCCTTTACGAAACGCTGTAATAAACATGACATTCTTTCAGGCGAGATGTCCTGCAATCCGTCCTTCGGTGGCATTGGAAAAGGCCATTTAATGCGAGAAGTGGACGCACTTGACGGTATCTGCGCTCGAATCTGCGACCTGTCCGGCATTCAATACAAAGTACACACCAAAAATCCAACATATTTCCTTCTCAACTAATTCTACACTCTTTCAGGTGTTGAACAGACGAAAAAGACCGGCAATATGGGGCTTTCGTGCCCAAATCGATCGACAACTCTACAAGAACCACATCCAAACGGAATTATTCCGGAACACCCCCAACTTGGAGCTATTAGTCGCCTCTGTGGAAGACTTAATTATCGACAGTAACATAAAAGAATGTACAGGAATCGTTCTAAGCGATGGTACAAGAATCCAATCAAAATCCGTTGTTATTACCACTGGAACATTCTTAAACGGTCAGATAAATATCGGATTAAAGGTGTTTCCAGCTGGCCGGATCGGCGACAAACCCTCAATCGGTCTAGCAAACACATTAAAGTCGCTTCATTTAAGAATGGGGCGATTGAAGACCGGCACAAGAGTTCGACAATTGCAGCACTGCATTCGCCAGTTCGACAAGGAACATACAATACAATGTAAGTTTATTTTTAGTGTTTTACGGCAATGGATCATAAATGTGTTTTTTTAGGGTATATTTCCAGCATCTGTTAAGAGAACGTGTGTAAAAATGCCTGTTGAAAGACAAGAATTCGCGTGCATCATTCATCGAGTTCAAAGACGCCCTTTTAACGCTACTTGGCAGCATGCAACGCTCTCAATTCGATTCTCCAGTAAAGAAAACCGTCGAGAAGAGTTCACCAGAGCGAGAAGTCTCACCAAAGTTTGTGTACGTTTTCCAAAATCGCCTACAAGTAATGCCGTACAACGAAACAACGATCCAATTCCCATACGGAAGAAGGGCACAGTTTGCGCCATCTTATTTAATAAATGTATTTAATGGTTTTTTCTTCTTTCAATGTTCCATGTGTACTATCTACAAAATAAATAGTAATTAAAGTAATTTTAATTAATTTTGTTACCCCTATTAATAAAACGCCCTTATGGACTCGAGAGGATGATGCGGAATAAAATGTCATTTTTGAGACTCGGGAGAATAATGCGGAATAAAATGTCATTTGGCGAACTAGGTAATGTGGCGTCATCTATCCATTGAGTCGTGAACTAATTACAGAAAACTGTAATTCTATTCTGTGCCAATAATGTTTTAGACATGACGATCTGATTTATCGTCCGACCACTGGGTTACTAGACCCCAACGGTCGGACGATAAATCGGATCGCCAAGTCTAAAATATAATTGACGTTCCGATTTATCGTCCGACCGTTGGTGTCTCAAGCAGCCCACTGGTCGGACGATAAATCGGATCGTCATGTCTAAAATATAATTGACGATCCGATTTATCGTCCGACCACTGGGTTTTTCGTGATCTCAACAGTCGGACGATAAATCGGATCGTGATGTCCTAATAATAAATGACGATTAAAAGTAGAAACCTGTAAATTAAATTGAAAAAAAAGTAGAAACCTGTAAATCAAATTGAAAAAAAGTAGAAAACTCTAAATTAAATTGTCCAAAGTTATCCAAGTTGACAGTTACGGTAAATTGAAAAGAATGTTTTGATTTGCCGGTTTTATACATAATTAAAACTATTTTTGCTACGGTATTAGGGCATAATATCGGTTTATTTTGTTATTAACATGATCATTATTTGTTACAGATTATAAAAAAAATGTTTCTATACAATTTAACCTTAAAAGAATGTTCGGACATAAGTTTCGTGATTCATGGACATTTTTGTGGTACAAATGGCCAAGAAATAGTAATAGCACGTCGAAAAAGCATCGAATTACTTCAAATAGACACGAATTTGGGCAAAATAGTCCATGAAACAAAATTAGATTTGTATGGAACCATAGGAGCTTTACTTTCATTCAAATTACCATCAGATATTAAAGATTATGTGGTGGTTTGTTTAGATAGTGGTTACGTTGTGATCCTGGAATATATGTCCGAATGAAGGAAACGTTTTGCTCGTAGAACCTATAGGGAAGAATGGATTAAAACATTAAAAAGGCAAAATTTGACGGAATCAAAATTATATTTGTACATGGACTGGCTCTGATTTTATAAGGATCTCGAGGACCACACATACAGTTTTTTCTATGCACATATGTAAATGTACGCTGCCTAAGGTCTTTATATCCATATTGGTAATTATTACACACATTTTAACACTGTTTTAATAAAGGGTGAAAAGATAAATAATACAACAAGAGTTTTGGAAAAGTTTTACAATATTAAATAAACACACAGTTAAATGACAGAAAAACACAGAATAATAATAGTTTTAGGGACAATTATAAACACAAATTAAATTGCAAATAGAATTAACCACTTTAGAAAGGTTTAAATCACGAAAAACAGCCAAAAACTAACCACAAACAAATTTCAATTTTGAATGTTGTACCTCCAAGCAATGACCTTGAGCGGTTTGACAGTTCGCGCAGATGCTCTATTAGGAAAACGCTAACTTCAGATCGTAGGAACTGCACATGCGCAGTCACGTGTATTCTGAAAACGAACCATAGATTATTAAATACAGTAGATACAACACGGCAGTTTTGTACCTAAATGTTCAGATTATCACCGACAATCGATCACACAAAGAATTTATAGCACAATTAGCAAGTATTTAATGAAAATACAAGAAATTGAGCAAAAAACTTTGATAACACTCAAAATCAATAGGTGAAACATAAATAATCTACTGTTTTAATAGTCTATGGTTCGTTTTCAGAATACTGCGTTGCTGAGCATGTGCAGTTCCTACGATCTGAAGTTAGCGTTCTCCTATTATTCCACCGCGCTTGCGCCGCCTTATAAAATTTTTTTAAGTTTGAATTTGAAATTTAACCGCCATTACAGTTACATATATTTATTTAGCGAACGTAAATGCCCGTTTAACACATTTTAAAATATGTATTAATAGATTTGTTTATTGAAAAAACCATTTAATTCGTCTTCTAAAGTAAATATTTTGTCATTTGTGGTAATGTATTTTTACGTCGTTATTATGCAACCAACATATTAACATTATTAATAATTAATTAAATCCTATTTATTGCATTATCTGTTATTTATTTTATTTTAGAATAAAAACTCCAAACTCCTTAGAAATTCTTTCATTTCTAACTCAAACAAATGACTGTAAAATATCCACTAGAAAATTGTTCCAAATAAATAGAAAGTCGGTGTTTTAGATAAAACTAATTACCACATGTAATACTTTTTTCTACATAATTATAAAATAATTAAAGTATACATAAAAATCTGGTGATTTCAAAAAGTATCTCCCGCATGCGCAGAACGCATTTGGCATGATTTCGTCATCCATAACAATTTCCGTCCATTTCTACTCAATCAATAAGTGATAACAGTGACAATATGGGCTCTTCGATTAAATCACATCTAATTTGTAGAATTATTAAGGTAAATACTGAACCATTACTCGTATACAATAATCTAGTTCACTTTGGTTGACTGAACAACCAAAGCCAAAGCCAAAAATCAAAGACCACTCTGACGAAAGTCTATTGTTTAGTGCACACGGTGCACTCGATTTTAATATGTCATATTTGATAGAAATTACACAATAAAAACACATGCAGACCAGATTAGACACAAGCGAGTGTTCAAGCCAAAAACATTTCCATTCATTTGTTATTTAATTTGGCATTACACAGACAGTGTGCCTTGAATATTTCTCTAGGCTTGCTGTGATCTTTTGTGTATGTGTGTGTGTCTGTGACGTCTCCTCGTCATATGATTACAATATATTATGTTTATTACTTTTACAGCTTTGTAAAATGGCCAAAGCGTATTCTTAGAATACCAACAACGACTTGTAAACTTTATTCAACCACAAATCAACTTAAATTTTCTTATTACCACACCAAAACCAAACAGAAATCATCTGTAAAGTGAAATTGAGTAGAATTGCTGTTGTGGAAGTATTGTTTTGGCCCATTGTGTGAATTTCTTGGAAAATGGCAACACAAGAGGACCGTTCCCTGTCTTCTGGCGGTGTACCAATCCCCAAATGGATGAAAGGTCGCATCACAGACAAGTAAGTGGCCAATTTTAGAGAAAAATAGGTGAATTTCAGTCGCTTTAATAGACAAAACGAGGAAAATGACGATAATTCACTGCCAGTCTTTAACCTAAATTGGACAAAGTGGGTTCATTGTACTGAAAATGGTGTATTTTCTATTATAGATTCGATTTTGATCAGACTGCGTTTTCGCCAACCGAATTGGATGACAGTTTTATGTACCATTACCGCAATCCACTTACAAATCCATCATTAATGGGCCATCAGAAGGAGAATACAGTGGAGAAAAGTATCAAACCGGACTTTAGTAAACACACACCACCTTGTCAGCGTTTTTTAAACAATAATGGTACGTTTCCATGCATGAGATTCGATAAGGAACTTGTAATTGTGGCCTTGCACCTTCATATTTCCTGATAAACAACTTTTATCGTAGTTTTATGGACTCGATTTGTGTAATCCCCGGTTCGAAGTATTTCGCAAATTCGTCAACATAATACAATAATTATATATTTTAAAACAAACAAAAATATAATGAAATTTCAATATTTTTCGCATTTTGTTGATAAATTTAGGTTATGTTGTTTTTGATATTTTGAAATTTTAAAGATGTTTATTTCAAACAACCAGTATTTTTTATGCAAATTCAACATTACACAGTAATTATGTACTTTTGAAAACAATTTACAACTACTTTTCTAATATAATTGTTGAGAAATTTCGGAAATTTTGAGGTTATGTCACTTTGATGTTTTTTTCAATTTAACGAGACATTTCTATAAATAACAACAAATAAAAGTCGCAATTTACTTATCAAACTACGTTCTCAACGAATTAATATTGAAATTATGAAAATTTTCCGTTTTATTTAAATCTGGTCTTTTATCACTTTTCTTTTGAAAATCCGCAGATATTTCCTACACCCAACAAATGAAGAGTCCACCACCCCTCGTAAAAGTCAGATCGAGCGGTACTGATGACGGTTTCAAAGGTGAGGCGGCGAAATGCGGTTCGTCGATCATAAAAGTCGCCCATCAAATGGTCGCCGGCAAGATGGTGCACGATTTCAGCTTAAAATCCAACACCAACTGTAATTCCGACACAATGGACGAGGAAGTGATGTACAATCGACACAGACGAGGCAGCAAATCGCTACCAGCATCACCCAGCGGTTCCCCAAAAGAGCGACGTCGTGGCAACAAGTATTTTACCAGTCCGTTCACCGAAAACGTCGAGAAATCGATTAGTGGTAGTTGGATCCTGTCCAATTTACTTGCCAGACGTGAAATGAGCCAATCGGTCAGTTTCATCAACGAAGAGATCAAGGAGGAACTGGAACATGGCACATTAACGAGAAGTATCGACGATTTGGACAGCAGAACAACCAACAAAAATCATACATTCACAGCAAAACCTTCAGAACTGAGGGAAATGAACTTTTGGTCACCAACATCAATGTAATTTACCATTTTTTAATTACCTTTCGCATTACTTTTGGTGTGTTTTAATAAAATTTGAAAGAATTTGTCTTTATATTTACAGTTTAGTTTTGTAATTATATCGGATAGGTTTTTAATTACGTAAATTTCTTTTTATAGAAATTGTCTATAGCTTGTAATTTATAATAAATACTCAATTATCATTATTTTGTTAAAATAAACTCTCGTTTTAGTTTACACAATTGTTTTTACTTTCATTAACAATTATTCAGACAGTGATGCCAACTTCGCCTAAGATATCCGATAAACGCTCTAAATAAACAACTACAGGACTCATATCTTTACCACCTTTGCTTCTATGTAACAAATTCAGTGCATTCATGTACTCCAATTCCGAGAATTCCGGCCCTTTGTCCACAATTCCATTCAAAATCTCCTGAAACAAAACATTTCAAATGCCGCAAACTTTCAAATCAACACTGACCTCTGGCGTCAAAAAGAACAACTCGAAATAATGCCGTGCATGATCCAAAGCCACTTCCCTAGTCATCGTAATGTTCGTCAGTGTTTGTTGTAATGCAAATATATTCCGACACATTCGCTGTATCACCACTTCATCAATAATTTGCATATACTGTGCCGAACTGATCAGAATTTTCGCTATCAAATGCCCCAAACCCTCAAAAATATACTAGAAAAAAAAATATAATTAGTCAAATCAGCAACCATTTTGTATTGAACAACGCCATCGCTCACTTTGCATTTTCTCGCATGCAAACTGGACGTCACCGCTTCGTCAACATTCGCCAAAACACGACTCAATTCCAACACTTTCGGATCCGGTTCATGTGTGTCTTTGTTCAAATGTGTTTGCGCTAATAAATAATGAAAACATTGCACACGCACCTCCAAATGCAACAACAACAAGCACGTATTCGCCAATTCATCAAACTCTTGAGCCACACTAGTTAATTGTTGTAAAACAGATGGCGACACTGTCGGTATCGCATTCTGTCTTCCATTTGGTGTTAAATGTGACGGCTCCTGTCGAAATTCACTGGTGAATTGAAACATTTTCACCGTAAACCATTCCTATACAATGAAATACACTGAAAACGGAACAACAAACACATACATGAATGTTCAACTCACCATACTTTCCTGTAACTGTGCCAAATCCTTCAACAACACCATATCAGATAGAATATCATTTGCCGATACACCACCTTCCCCCAAATTACTCGCTAATATCTCCGCTTCCCGTCGATTCCGCACTCTCACATCATCCGGACTCTCCTCCTCCGACATTTCACTACGTTTCAATGGCCGTCGCGTCCGTTCATTGCGCGCTTGCATCTCTTGTTGCGCTTTCAAATTCAACCAATTCGGCAACGACTTCAAAAACCGACTGATATCCTCATCTTTCAACCAGGCAGCACTACAAATCCGTCTATCCTCCGAATGGGGCTGCACAATGCCCCTATACGCTGCATAACAAGTATCTTTGTACTCTTTCAATCCATTACACGACAAATCGGCCACATTCTCACCATACAATGGCAATGCGGCCAAAATCGCCCGCCATTCACGTATACAACGCTCCACCGTCACTGTACTCTGCAACAAAAGCCTCAAATCACTCTTCAATCATGCATTCAAATGGAAACAAACATTTAACACCGGCTTGTAGTCACTGGAAGCGTTTAATAAGACAGTCGTCCGCCATGCATCCGAAGCCCTCACTGCCACATCGATTTGCATACGAATCTCTTCGGATTTCTGCTTCAAATACACATTGGTCACGTAATCGTGTAGGAATTTGTTCAATTTACATGTTTTCACATTCAATATCTGTTCAATGTCATCAATAAAGCACATAAATGGAATGAATATGGTTAGAATGTTGTTTGGGTGCGGTTGGCATGCTAACAGTTTCGATTTCACTGTTGATTTGATGGTATTGCTTAATGTGAGTGCACTTGAAGAGCCCTCAAACTTGAACAGCGTCTTCTTTTTCCTTGAAAAAACAACAATTTCAATAGATTCAGTTTGTTTGTACTGTTTACAACTCACATGGGTGCTTTGCGTCGTGAGAAATACATTGAAATGTCGTTGTTTGTTGCAATTTCATTCACTTCCAAGTCCATCGGTCGATTCTGTATGTCTAGATAATCGTTTAGGAACGATTCAAGTACATTTTGCACTTGTTCCCAATAATAATTGATGGAATATGGCTTGAATGTGCCACCAATTCGATTCAAATATGTTAGGAAAATTGTTTGGACATTAGCAATGGATTTGAATTGTTCGAAAAGGAGTTGAATTAATTCTTTCAGTGCTGTTTTACCATCACTTGCCTCCGAATCGTCTCTTATATACTGTGTACTCTTTTCTACAATGGTTTTTAAATTATTTGCCATCTCGATTTGGATGTCACTTAAACAATACGGCAGTTTGTCTACAAGACTTAAACTTTTCACTATAATCGCTAAACTGTGTTGAGTATTGTCATCTAAATAAGCGGATTCCAGTTGATTGTTGTCGAATTGTGCATCGAGCTTCCTGTAAACAATGAAAGTTTAATTTAAAGGGATTTAATGAGTTTTTTTTTGGTTGTTTTACGTGAGAGCGTCTACTATGTCTTCTTTGGGCACTGAACGACCGCGTCCTGACCGTCTTAACTCGGTGCTGCCTTGAAGTGGTGAATTGATGAGAAAACCAGAACCTTGTCTACGTAAATTCAACACATTTTGAGATGGTTTCGTGTATAAGTACTGTTTTAGTTCCCAGAGAAGTTGTACGTGTAATTGCTGGAATTTTTAGAATATTTATAAAAGGAATTAAAGTGTTTTTAGAGTTTGTACCTCTTTTTTTTGTTCAAGTTCCCGACTGATTTCCTTTAAACTTTCAACGCCATCTAGCGAGCCTTTACCTAAATTCACAGCTTCCACGAGCAATTTGGTTGCATGCAAATATTGCTTTTTTGATATGAAATTCGCTAGTTGATTAGGCACTTCGTTTATTTTCTCGCTAAAAACAGATATTGAACACATTAATACGGAAATTATACGCTTTTGAGATTTTGTATAGTTAGGCAACCAACAATGTTCAAGAAAGGAAAAACTTACATTTCCTCTAATAATTGGAGCATATGCTTATATTGTAGCCCTTCCAGCCACAAATTTTTTAATTCATCTCTTCTACAGTGCAATTTCTTCTTACAGTCTTGCAATTTTTCTTTAACTAGACGAATTTTCGTACGATTATCACTAACAATTTGTGATACTGTACTGAACAGGTGCATGCACTTTGTAAGATCAACTTCATGTTGTTTCACTAGAATATCCAAAGTTTGATCGCATTTCTTATACTGCTCTTCCAATTTGGCTTTTTCCTTGTCGCGTTGTTCGTTCGTTTCACTTGCTGACAATGTCCGAATAACGGACATTAGTAGGCCGCTCTGAAAACGAAAAAACATTGTTATCCAAACTGAATATATGATATTGGTTTGTGTTTAACCGTTTCCTTTAATTCCCTTACTGGTTTCTGTCCCCTAGGGGGCTTTAACGGTGGAGCTAGTTCCATTTTCACCGGGCGGATTTAGCAATGACAACACAACATAAATAAATTGTTATTTTGACAGATAAAATTGAGGTTATGTCACAAAATTACAGTTTTCTTTATGTACAGGTACCTTTTTGCGAAGGTAAATTTGAAATTTGAATTTAAAAATTAAATAATTTTCAAACATTTTATTTATACAATACTAGTTACAACACATTTAATAATCATAGTTGTGTAAATAGGCCTAAATTTATGATTGTTTTTTGACAAAACGAAAAGAAAATGTACAGGGTGTGTATATATATTTCTTATATCACAGAACATCAAAAATACACCAGAGTAGACAGTTTTTATTCATCAGGTCACATTTAAATATTTGGAAATTTGTTATGTACAATATAATTATATATAAATATTTTTATAATATATATAGATAATTTGGTTTTTTTTTAGTTATAAATATATCTTTTATAGAGTATAGAAAAACGGATCACAGATGAATGTTTTAAGAGTAAAATTACAGTTTCCTTTTTATCATTTCATAATTTTTTCTTAAAAAAAAAACAAAAACCATGAAAGTATGTATGCATATCTTGAAGTAAACATTTAAATAGTATGCCAATCTTTGAGTATTTGTCCAATACGACTTGATGAATGATGAGTTAAATTGTAATAAATCGTTTCACCGCCAGCTAAAAGTGCACCCCATTCCCCAAACGTGCCATAATCGTAAATCGTATGATTACACGCTGCCAAAATAGCCAAATCCACACTAGGCACATTCGAATTCGTTTCAATATAAACATTTTTCCTGCGCTGAAACATTTTCAAACACCATTTCGTATCGTCACTCACCACAATAAAAATCACACATTTCCTGTACTTATTCTCAAAATAACTCATTGCTGTTGCATAGAATGTCATATTTGCAGGTGCAATATTGTGTTTTCGCATTAAATAGTGCACATAATCCGTTCTACGTACATGTACACCAACAAATGTCCATCTGGCGCATGGCACCTGTTTAAATCTCGCGCCAGTCTGTTTCTGCGCTCGTCTCAACGACTGTTGCGCCCTCTCTCGCAACTTCCTCTTAATACTGAACTCTTGCACGATGTCATGGCGCCAATTCAAAACCAGCTCCGGCTGGATGCTGTATTTCGGCAGAATAATGCTCTGATTCGTAAAATTCCATGCATGTAACGATCGCACCATTCGTTCCAGATGCACGGTGCAATGGGCGATCTCTTGGAATGTTGGCACGGTCAATTGGTCGAACAGTTCGTCCAATTTGTGGCGGATACAGTAGGGCATGTAGGCCTCCAGGCCGGTGCGGCGGGCGAGCGCCCAAACCGATGCGTACTCCCACATCTGATTGCCCAAACGGCCCCCCTGCACAATGGTCACAATTCCGTACTGGGGACAGGGCCGAACATTATTATTGTTCCGATGGAATTTATTATTCATGCGACGCCGATGGATGCGATTATGATGGTGGTGTTTAATTAAATTGTTGGCACTGTTGTAATTGTTGCTAGCACATAAACTCTGTTCGAAATCGTTAAATGTACGGAATGGGAAATTGTGGTCCATATTAGTGCCCGTATTGATGCCATTTAATGGAAATAAAAAGATGTGCACAAACGATATAACACATAACGCTAATATAATCGCTTTGAATAATATATTGTGATTTGTGTTTAACATTTTGTTTTATTGTTGCACTTGCAACATTTATTTCTTAATTATGAAACTGGAACAAAAAAGGGGACTGCGTTTAACACTGACGAGTTTTATTTATGGAAATACATGAAACACTCTTACCTGTTGCCTGTTTATTTCAACTAAAAAGGCATTTTTTTTAAATTAAACACTAGTTTTACTATCTAACGCCAAATTGAAATTATCTACTCGCATTACTACATTTTGTATTGATTTTTATCCCATCTCGGATATGGAGCACAGAATCATTGACATTATTTCTGTGCGAATGTATTTGTTAGAGGTTTTAGATGGTTTGCTGTTTTGCTAACTGAAATATGATAAATTTTTCAATTAAAATCAGTGAATAATTTACGTTTTAATCGAAATCAATCGATTTAGTCAATTATAATTTATAGAAAAATTTTAAATTAAGTATTACTGGTTGCCTATCTTTAATATAAATTTTTAGTTCCAAATCTAGTGACTTTTGGTTTATAACGTTGGTGTCTTGCGCTTCCTTCAATTCCAATATGGCGTTTACGTTATTGTTATTGAATAAACAATAATATTGCTTAAATTCATAAAAAAAATAAAGAAAAAATGTTAACTAGTGCTCCAGAATCAGAGAATGCATCAAATGCATTTCCTGCAAACATTTCTGATAAAGCCGTTGAAAAAAAAGATGAAACTGTGAGTGTGGAAGCTTTTTGGTTAGACCAGCATATTTTCTAAATTCGTTCTTTTGTAGGAGAATACCAGTAAGAATCACGTTCCAGACGACTTTATACCACCAGCAGTACAAATCCCACCACCACAAGGCAATAAAAGAGGTCCAAAACCTCATCACTTAAAAATGACAATAATTGACCAAGACATGAAATACACATTCCCTGCATTAATGACCAATCCAACAGAACGTGAAACATGGACTGTGTCCACAGACCACTGTTACGCACGTCCATACAACTGGAGACCGGAAGCCAGCTTCTTACGGCCCACAAAAACACTATTCCTACCGAAACACGTACCAATCCAATGTCGTCGACAGAAGCAAGTAAATCCCCTAGCCTTACAACAGGATTTCGAACCAGCCGAAGACATAATCGATGTAGAAACATGCACCGAACAAGTAGCACCCGTTTACGATGCCATCAAAGTGAAGAACATGATGGAAGAGTGCGATAAGATCGCCGAATCAGCACGAAACAAGGAGAATTGCGACATTATAAACCGATTCAATTGGAACACAACACAGAACCGTATCTACGACAGTTTTATGCATATTTTAGACAGTTTCCATTTGGCTAGACTCAGTCAAACCAATTCCCACAACGAAGCCTTATTAAGACGGATTTTAATCGATAAATCGGTGCAAAGAGTACGAAGATTGTTGGCATCGGTTACATGGGACACGAAACTAACACAATGGCTTCATCAGACGTTAATCGATAATTTGGGTGGTGATTATTTGTCGGCATATTTAGAAATATTGCGGGTAAGCGTACATATTCACTCCAATATCAAGTTAATCGAATTGTTTTTCAGACGTTAAAAGTGAAAGTGCCTGCATTAGTGGAAAAAATGGTCTATTCCAACAATTCCCTGCGTTTGGGTGCATTAAGTAACGAGAATCTCTTCAATTTACTTAAACGTCAATGGGATCCAGTGGCGACCAGTTTAATGCAGGACAAACCGAAAAAGTTGCCAGGCAATGTGGTGATTGTGATGGTGCCCAGTGGGCCGGTGATGTCGAGACGGATCCACAAATGGGTGCAAACCATGTCGAATTTAGCACTTGTTGTTACCGTGCCCACAAACTACGGTAAATCAAATGGGATTACTGTCGTTTTAACAATCTAAATGAGAGCGGTTTTTAGTGTCCAGCCACCGTTTGTCCATGGCCAATTGTTTAGACAATTTATTCGTACTAACACGAAGTAAAATCCAAGAATTACGTTCGAAACATAATGACAAACAAATTGTTTTGGTCGGTTTTAATGCTGGCGCTACATTGGCCCTGCAATTGGCACAAGTTGAGAATGTTTTGTGTGTAATTAGTTTAGGATTTTCATTGTTTACTGCTGAAGGGAAACGTGGTGAACCGGATGATAATTTATTGGAGTTACATTGTCCCGTTTTGTTTGTGATTGGACAGTGTTCGAATACTGCATTGTAAACATGATGAAAACCAGTTGAAATTTTGTGAGAAATGTGTGGTTTTTGTTTTTAAGGCAAGAAGATGTGGAGGATTTGAGGGAAAGAATGCGAATTGAAACGGGTCTGATTGTTGTTGGAGGTGCGGATGAGAATTTACGTATAAGTAAACGGAAACGGAAAATGGAAGGTATTACACAGAGTATTGTTGATCGGTGTATAATTGTGCGTGAATTGATTGGTTTTTGAGTGTTTTTTTCCTGACTTGAACATTGTTTAAGGATGAAATTGGGGAATTTATTGGTGGTATTATTCTGTCACCATTTCCACCGCAAATCCGTCAATCGCCCACACACATTTTGGATCAAAAAACGAAAGGAAACAGTAAAACTGAACGGAAACGTTACAATTCGAATGCAAGTAGTTTGGACAGTGAACCACCGTCGCCGACGCAAGCGCCACCACCGCCGCCACCTCGAATCACTCGGCCAGGTATTGTTGGTTGCGTGCATTTGACGTTAGGGTGAGTTGAATTTTGGGTGTTTTTTTAGTTGGTCGTCCGCCTGGTTCGAAATCAAAGTCGAAATTGGATGCAAAATGGGCAGCACAAATTGCACAAGGTACAAATACATCGATTAATAATACATCGCCACCAACTACACCACAACAACAACAACATTCATCATCAACTGATACAGCATCACCAACAACATCAACGGAAACGTTCGATTCGTCACCGAATAAATTATTATTGAGTAAATTAACAGAGGATAATAGTACACCATTTAAAAAGACCATAAAAACACTTAAACCTGTTGGTTGTAATACACAAACTTCACCGAAAAACCAAGGTGAATTGAGAAAGTTTTTGAAGATTGAGGTTTAAAATGATTTTTCTTGTGTTTAGCTAAGATGCAATCGTTTAATTTGAATCGACCATCGATTGGTGGGATTAAAACACTTGCACCAACGGCGAAATCGTCTGCATCTGGAATTAAAGGTTTTTATTGTCATTTGGGCAAGGATTTAATGATGTTTGTGGTTTTTTTTAGTTTTAGAAAATGTCCAAATCAATCAGACTATAGCGAATAAATTAATTGGTAATGCCAATAGGACTGTAACTGTCCTAAACACCGCCAATCGTCAATCGTCAACACAACTGAACAACGTTTTACTCTTACCCGATGGTAAAATTCAAACTATACCAATAAAACGTACAAATTTTAATTTAACAACCACACCACAACAGCAACAACAATGTATGATTGTGAATTTGTGTATTACAGCCATCTATCGGGGATAATGCGAACTGTTTATTGTAGATGGCTGTAATTGTGATTAAGAAAAAAACATTTGAATTAATTTTTGTGTCATTTGTTGTAGGTAAATTGGTGACTTCAAAGCGACAATTGCTGGGTGGAAAAGCGCCGAGAGCATTAAAAAAGTTGCCATTTACAGCACCGAAATTAACAACACAAGATATAATGGATTTACCGATTATATTTGCGGATGATAATAAAATCATCGATTCGAATAATACGTTATTGGATACATCGAAGATAATTAATGCACAGCCGCAAAGTGGCAATAAGTTTGTGTTGGTGAATAAGCAAGCGAATCCGGGAAATTTTATTATAACGCCGAGTATAAAAAAGACAACAGTCAATATGGCGGCGAATAGTAAACAGCAGCCGCGATTTACGAAGATAATATTGTCGAAGAAGAGTAATGTGCCGGAAGATGGCGCTGGTACGAGTAAATCGCCACAACAGCAAATGGCGATCAAAAATGATGCAATTGATTTGAATAGTGTTGATTTGGAGGCGCATTTAGTTGCGACAACAGTACCGAAACCGAATTATGCAATAAATGATGGCATTGTATCGATTGTGTCGAATGTGGCGGTGACAAGTGGTGGTGGTTCGTCGTCGAGTTTGGTGCCTAAGATGAAAATTGATGTGGGCGAGAGTGTGAGGAAACGGTTTGCCGAAGAAGATGAAAGTGATCCGGAATATGTTCCACCAAAGAATTTGAAATTGAATTAGATATTTTTTAATGTGTGTTTATTTATGTATAGTAGAATTGTATCCAAATGTAAAATAAATCGTTTCATAAATTTCACATGGGAATTGAAGAAATAATTTTTGTATATTGAAGTAATTAATGGTATTCAAATTGCTGAAATGAATACTTCCTATATGAAAAGATCGCGTTTAGTGGTTTGGCCTTGTCCTAGAAACGTAAACACGTCTCCCCACTGTTTATAAATAAATCCTTCAACAAACATTCACTTCCAAGTGGATTAAAGAAGTGGTTGGACGTAGTTTTCGGTGTAAAATGGTGTTGAAATTGTATTCGGTTTCCGATGGGCCCCCGTCTCTTGCAGTTCAACAATTGTTCAAAGCTTTGAATTTGGATTATGAGCTGATTAATGTGGATTTTGGGGCAGGTGAGCATATGACCGAAGAATATGCGAAAGTATGTTAAAAAACGTCGTAATCAACAATTGTTTAAGTATTTTTTTATTTACAGTTCAACCCACAGAAGGAAATTCCAGTCTTAAATGACGATGGATTTTATTTGAGTGAAAGGCAAGTGAATAATGATGAAAATCGATGTTGTTTTCATTAAATTAATGTTGTAGTAATGCAATTATGCAATATGTATGCGATAAATATGCAAAGGACGATAAATTGTACCCGAAAGAGCCAAAGGCACGTGCAATTGTGAATCAACGTCTCTGTTTCAACTTGTCCACGTATTATCGCTTCATTTGTCATTATACTGTAGGTGTTTATCAACATTTTATGCATTGTTAATGATATTTATTCAATTCCAAAGCTGGATCCGATCTTCTTCGACTACCAACACACGCCATTGAGCTTGTATCGCGTCACAAACTCTTTAAATGTGTTCAACACGTATTTGGAACGATTGGGGACGAAGTATGCGGCTGCCGGTATGTTTCTACAGTGCAAAATCGTGTAAATATTGACTGATTTGAATGTAGATCACATCACCATCGCGGATTTCCCTTTGGTAACTGCGACAATGTGTTTGGAGGTGATTAAATTCGATTTGTCACCGTATCCGTTGGTGAAAGGCTGGTACGAACGCTACAAACAAGAAAACCCCGACTTGTGGGCAATCGTCGAGACTGGCATGAAAGAGTTGATTGCGTTCTCCAAAAATCCACCAGATTTAACGCATTTGGACCATCCAACACATCCAATCAGGAATAAATTGAATGCGAGATTCAGTAAAGCTCGCAATCTTCAAGTGGTTTGTAAGAATTGCAATAAATTAGCATAAACATAACATATCAACTACGATTTATTAATAAAATAGAGAGTTATCTAGAGTATTCTGTTTATTGATTGCTTAATTCTTGCGCTCTTTTCGTCGATGCTTCAATAGCGTCCATTACAGTGGCTCTGAATGAAAATTTTTTTGAGAAAAATCAAATTTGTATTCTTGGTTGCATACTAACCTTAATCCGCCCCTTTCCAATGCATGGACTCCTGCGATTGTTGTACCGGACGGTGAACAAACCTCGTCCTTTAACAAACCCGGATGTTTGCCTGTTTCGAGACACATTTTCGCTGCCCCCAAAACTGTTTGAGCTGCAAATTGGTTGGCCATTGCACGTGGTATGCCCATTTTCACGGCACCATCAGCCAACGACTGGATAAACATGTAAGTCTAAAAAGAAGAACGTCAGATTGAGAAGAAAGGTTTTTTTGTGTTTAGTACAAAGGCTGGGCCGCCACCAGACAGGGCGCAAAACGCGTCTATTTGGGATTCCGTGACTGATTCGCAAATGCCCGAACAACTCATCAATGTTTGTAACCATGATTCATGTTGGGGTTCCACATTGGAGCCTAGACAGTAAACTGTGCACCCTTCACCGACCAATAAGGGAGTGTTCGGCATTGTACGGATCACTCGAACTGGAAATGCAACGTTTATTGCACTTTGCAGGGCCTAGAACAATGTGGAATAGCAAACGATAATTGTCAAACAACAACATACTGATTGTAATTTTTCGATGCGAATTCCAGCCATTACAGAAATAAACAATTTCTTACTTATATCTATTTGACCACTTGAAATCAGAGCTCTAAGGTTATGGAAACTATCCAAAACTTTACAAAACAAATGTGGTTTTACACATAAAAATATGATATTGGCATGCTTCACTGTATCCCCATTTGAAATTGATACATTTGCCCCATTTTCTTTCCAACTCTGAAGATTTTCTAAATGGGGCCCAGAGACGTGCACATCCGAGTAGCTAATCAGGCCTATGTAAAACCAAATATGAAAAAAACAGTGTAAACTATATATTTCATTTACCCTTTTTCACAATTCCGTCGCAAATGGCTTTTGCCATATTTCCACCACCAATAAAACCAACTTTCTCCCCGAATCTTTCCATTTTCTTCTCGGATGCGGCGTAACAAAATTCACTGGAAAAATTCCTACACAAAGTGAGGTTATGTTTTTTTGTGTATGACTGGTTGCATACACATACAAAAAATTCGAATCAAACGCATATATTTCAATAAATAAAACCTTTTTATTATTAATACCATGATACTAATTTACATTTACTTACACACTACAATTATTCTTCTTCCTGTTCTGCCTTTTTCCCTAATTCTCTTGCACGCAAAGCAGCTGCTTGCACAGCATCCATAATCGCTCCCCTAAAACGCACAACATCAGAAAACTGCTAAAATATATACAAAAAAAGCAAATACCGAACACCGCCCCGTTCCATTGCATGCACCCCTGCAATTGTCTGCCCGCCAGCGGAGCAAACCTCATCTTTCAACGTTCCCATATGTTTATCCGTCTGTAAAACCATCTGAGCGGCCCCCATAACCGTTTGTGCGGCAAATCTGGTCGCCATTTCACGATGCAAACCCATCCGCACGCCCCCATCTGACAATGCTTCAATGAACAAGTACACAAATGCTGGTCCACTCGCCGAAACCGCTCCAACGGCATTGATCATATGTTCCGGCAACATTTTACACATTCCAGTCACTTCTAGGATACTTTGGACCAATTTGATATCGTCTGGAGTCACTGTTGTCCCTGGACAGTAAACGGTGCATCCTTCGCCAATCAACATTGGAGTATTGGGCATCACACGGACGACACGCGAATTTTCAAACTTCGAGAGCAACTAAAAACATTTCAAATCAATAAACTGTCTAATTTGCATCGATTTTCGTACGAGTTCCAAGTCCTTTATGGTAATCCCGGCCAATATTGATACAAACAGTTTATTCTTGATCTCCTGTGCACATTTGATTGTGATTTGTTTAACGGCTTCAGTTAAAATGTGCGGCTTTACAGCCAGAAATATAATATCGGACTCTTTGGCCACAATTGTATTGTCTGTTGTTACATTAGCACCCAATTCCTTCCAACTGTCCAAATTTTTGATGTATGGACTTGAAACATACACTTGGGAATAGTCGATTAAACCTGGAAAATGCAGTTGTGAATATTTTCCGAATTCCAATGTTGATAACGTCGAACCTATTCTTTTAATACTTTTACATATCGCTTTTGCCATATTCCCATCGCCAATAAACCCCACTTTCTGTGGAATTTTCCCTGTAGCGCTTGAATAACATTTAAAAATGGAAAATTTTCCCCTACATAACCTAGAAAATTAACGAAAATCTCAGTTTCCTTTATAAACATCTACGAAAATCTTACTTATTGTCATGTTTCAAAGCACTTTCACAAATCACATTAAAACTAGATTGGACTTTTCTTAAATTATATAATTGCATTCGATTGGAAGAAAACATTTTTCAATAGATATAAATAATAAGTCTGTAAATGTATACTGCACCGACGCATCAAAGAACATACTTTATTTAAGATCCAATTTCAAAATACTGTACAGTATATACATACAAAGAAAAAGAGTAATTAATAGATTACACAATAAAATTTCCTCTCTGTATAAATTAAAATCGTAAATGTGGCTTAAATTGCATTATATGACGATCTAATTTTTCCCAAAATACCATCAAGGCAGCCCTATCTAAATGCCGTTTAGTACGAGACAATTGAATTACAGTCACAGCCCATTTCTCAACATTTGGATCAAGTCGCATCTCATCGTATTTTATATGAAATGCGGCAACTGCAAAAAAGTCCATTAAAACCAATAAAATCCTTAAGAAATGGATTGTTTTTACTTTTGTCGAATATTTCCACCGGCGTCTCCCATGGATAGCCCTTAAATTGCCACGCTGGCCCCATTACAAACACCGCCACCACTCGATCCCAATCGCTGGGACTCAATTTGGCCGGATTATCAACCACCCGGTACGGCACCGTCTGTCCATTCCTCTGCCGCTGTATCAGCACCTCATTATCCCGTTTACCTCCCTCGATTTTCTTTTGTTCCACAGTGACATACCTGAAAAATGCACATTTCTACAGCACTCTTCAACACCCACTCCATTCCCTACCTTAAATCCTGTAAAATGTCCTTAGCATTGTACATACTAATCAACGAATTCGTGCCGGCTGGTATAATAATAATCGGTGTACGTGAAACTCTCTTCCCACCGCCACTTTGCGCTTTATTCTGTTGTGTATTTGCATTTGGCGGTTGTTGTTGCTGCTGTTGCTGTTGTTGTGGTTGTGATCGGGCCTTTACAGATCCCTCCGTTACCGACTTCAATGTCATACCGTGATACGTGCCCATAGTGTCGATTTTGAAGCCTTCCGTCTCCTCTTTTTGCTTATTGAATCGTTCCTGATCGTACCGATTGTACACTGATGGCTGGGCAGTCGGTCGGACTGGCGTCTGTCGTGGTGTGACGACCGGTGGTTGCGGCGGCCGCTGTCTACCCTCCTCTCTCGCCTTAATACTATGCAACATGGCTAAAATATTTTTCGCAAACGTTTTCCCATTCGATTGTAAGATTGTGGTCCGCGTACGCCACTGTCTCTCCCTACTGATGATGTCCTTGGTGATGTCCACGTCCATTTCGAGAATGGCTCGGTATTCGCAGTCGGGGCCGATGTCGTCGTTCTCTTTAATTGTGGTTCGTTTCTTGGCTAGACGTTTGGCTTTGATGGCGGCGATTTTCTCCACCGACATCGCCTCGGAGAGGGATTTTATGTTGTCCACGGTGACGGACGCCTCTTTGGGTGCATCTAGACGTGCTGCCAATTGTTCACGGACTTTTTTCACGTGCGTGTCCTCGAAACGGGGCTTCTTCGCCATACTCTCTGGGCCATCGTAGTCGGCGGATCGTTTCACTTGTGTGGGCAGTTCCAAGGGGGCGCTCTTGTCGATTGCTTGGCAACTGGCCGTTTCGCCATTTAAATAGGCCAACAATTCCTTACGATCTGGACGACGTACCACTGGGATGTTTTCAGCGGCCGCTTGCCGTACGTACACGGGATGCGTTAGATGGACATTTTTCAGTATAAATAGTAAACATTCCAATGTGTAATAGTCTTTAGCTGTTCCATCCTTTCCGGAGCTAAAAAATTAACAGGGAAACTCGTAATTAAGCCACCCTGTGCAATTGTTGGTGGACAACGCTTACTTACCCGTACATCAGGTAGTTTGTTTTTACATTTTTCGGCCACGAGAATTCCCCGAATATTATCTGGCCATCACGTTCGATGATTTCTTTTTTATTTACATTGTATTGTCGAAGTAAACTTAGTGGATCTGCCATTGTATTGGGAAAATTAGGAAATCTTTTTCATGTATACAAACACCACAAACCACCAACGATGTCAAACTAACTGTCAAAAGTTTAGGGATTTTTTAGTTTGTCACCAGAATTTGTTGTTCAATGTTTATTGATTTAATAAATAAATCAAATTGATCTGAAAATCGTACATTTTACGATAATTAAAGAATAAGCATTTCTGATTTATGTTTTTTAAAATTGCAGGATTTACTTTTGAACTACTATTGACTTGAAGTTAGCCGCAAAGAGGCTTCATCATCCACTTCGCCTAACTTCACTTTGTATTTTGAAAGAAAAGTTACTCATCTATTGTTAACTCAAATCACGTAAATATTTCTGATAATAATTTGTAAAACCAGTTATAACAGTGCCATTCACCTATATAAATCTGTCCTGTTAACAACCAATTGCTTAAAATGGCAGATCCACGCATAAAAACATTAAAAATCAAAACAGGTGTAGTAAAGAGGTTAACCAAAGAGACTTCAGTCTATGAAAGAGAAGCTGAACAACAGAAAATCCGTGTAGACAAACTGAAAGAGGCGAACAAAGAAGATTACAGTATTAAAAAGCAAGAGGAAGTGCTTCACGAGTCATTAATGATGTTGCCTGATTGTCAGAGACGTTTGACTGCAGCATACGATGATTTAAAGAAGATTATCGATGAAGAATTAGATTTAGTGGACAGTGGTGAATATTTAGCAGCGAAAGAAGCATTAGAGGCTGCTGAGAAACAAATCAAAAAACCAGCTGACATTTGAAAATCGAACCAACTGGCTTTTTATACAATAATGTGATTTACTTAACTAAATTTTTAATGCACTTTTTTTATTTTATCTTTTAATATGGCATTGATATTTTATAACAATAAATTAAAGTAGTTTTTAAGTGAGAAATGTTTTTTCCTAAATTTAGTTTGTTGGGTTGCATAACTCTAGAAATCCACCCGTGATTCCATAGATTACACTTAGATGGCGCTCATAATAAAAACCAAATCACAATAATTTGTATTTTTATTCAATACCAAATATCGCCATTCATTCAAGCGTACAAAAATATATATATATTTTCAACACGTTTACTCAATAATCTGTATTTGTTTTTCTGTATTAATAAAATATGTAATAACTTTCATGTTCCGTAATAACAAGAGTATCGAAAATAAATGTAAAAGCGATTTTAACTGCAGGATTTCGGAACATTATAAATAAAATCTATAGTAATAAAACGCTTATAAAAATTACAACAGTATAAAATATAAAAAAGAATATAATCCAGTCTATTGCGGCAGTTTAATAAATACTCTATTGCATTAATTATCAATCCGAACAGTTAAAATCAAAAACGTGTTTAAAAATAAAAAAAAAACGTATAGAAAATGTAACATTAATAATAATATAATACAATTAATTACAAAAAAATTGTAGTTGAGAGGAAAAAAATGCCAAACAGCAAAACAGCAGCTATTATGTAGCATAATTTTCTTCTTTTTTTAAATACATAATTATAATAAACATTGTGGTAACAACAAGAATACAAAAACGAGTCTGTTGGCCACAAAATATCAACTAGCAGCCTCACATGTCAGACTTTATGGTACACATAAAAAAAACAAAAAAATGTAATATACATAGAAAATAAATTATATTAGTAAAAAATGTCCGGATGGAACGGGAAAAAAAATAGTAGCCGAAAAGCACTTACAAATTACTAAAAAATATAAACAGTTGCCCTGAGTAGAAAACAATTAAGAAATTAGGACAAAACATTGTTGTTTCAATTGGATGCTCCTATAATTAATGAGGTAGATTAATTTCCATACAAATTAACAAAAAACCAACTTGTCTAGGTAACTTAAAAACCAAACGTTTAAGGTACATTAGCGTAAAAATAAATTAATCATAAGTTATAGATAAAAACTATTGCTTTTGTACGTTATTTCAAAATGATTTGAATCTAGTTGCAAATTTTGGAATGTGTTTTGGTGTGTAGAACAGCAAAAAAACCGAATAAATATTCTAATAAAAAAAAATCTACAAGGAATGTCTTATGAGGTATCAATGTTCATAAAACCCTGAATTAAATCAAACGATTAAGTAGTCAAAACAAAACTTCATACAACAAAAAAGAAAAATGTTCGTGCTAATATTAATTGAGCATTTCATTATTTATTTAGAGATTCATAAACCGAAAGAGAGAAAAATCGTTGTCAGGATTCAAAAGTTTGTACAATTTTCTTATTCATCATTTTTTTTTCAAAGGCACCAACCAGAAATAGGACTGTTATGTTAAACAAATGATCTCATACATTTTTCAACCAGTTTCACATTTGTACATTCATCAACCTTACTAAAAATACTAATAAACTTCTTTGGATTCTTCAATTAAAACCATTTCACGGTAACACACAGTTTTTTAAACAATTAACGTTTTTTTTTTCAATTTCGTACCCATTTTTAAACATATATCCATTACTTTAATATAAACACCATAACAAATATACATCCAAGTCCAATTTTAGTGCTTTTTTTTGTTTTCTTTTTGTTATAATTAATTACATTCATACAAACTGTACAGTCATCTTACAAACTAGGGGAAAAAACTTACAATTGTATATAATAATTGATTTCAGGTACCCGTTTTGTAACAACTATTCACTATTTTCCATTTTCAAATGAAACAGAACAAATTCCTGCACAAAATTGCGAACAATACAGTTATTTATCGCTTTTTTGTGCAACATTCAAATGCATCAACACACAATAAAAGAAACAGTGAAAAAATGGCACTAATAAAAATTACAATTTCACTCTCATTTGTGTAAATGCATTCAAATTGTTTTGTTAAAAGGCATTAAACAATTGGTTTCCATTTTCATCATTATTTTTTTGAGCAATCTTACGAGAATATTTACAAGAATTTTTTTAACTTCGTTGAACAAATTAAATATTGCCTTTAAAAAAAATCTATTAAGAAACTTTGGCCCCATATGAAGAAACATGCTTAAATGTGTTATATAATTTCATATTTTTTTTGGTAGAAAACTGTTTTACCATAAGAAATAAATGAATCAACCATTAGGACCTAAAATCGGCGATACTCTTCGATGATTCGTACTTAACGGTGCCACCAGCGTATCATCCAAACATGTTAACTGTGTCACATTCAACATTGTTGAATTACTGTCGCCATTTAACGATTCCGTCGATGAACTATTATTATTTGGCACCAAATCACCATTTTTCCTACAATTCACTTGATCGAATTTCGTTCTCCTATCAAACATATGATAGAAATCGTACAACTTCGACGATTTCACATTGGAATTCGAGTCTTCTTCATATACCGGCTTCTGTTTCCGATTTACATGCCCATTACATTCATACACTTGATACTGCAACAAAAACACATCGATCAACCCCCGTAACTAGCGCAATACACTGCCATCACCATGACAACCATCGCCCAACAACATACCGGGGCGATCCGATCAGTTTTCTCACCTGTGGATTTTCGGTTATGTGAACATTGCCGTTCGGTATGTTACCATTTTTCGCAGCACCGTTTAAATGCCCGTTCGGATACGTCTCCACACCCTAAACAAAAAAACCCACCAAATAACCAAAATCCCCGCATTCCCAACGAAAAAAACACTCACTTTTGTATCGAAATTCGTGACGGCAATCGGCGCTAATTGCTGTTGACTGTCCACATTCGCCACCAAATGTTCGATTTCGTGCACCTCCGCCGCACATGGATCCTCGATGCGCACTTGTACCGAGGCACCATGTTGGGCATAATGCGCCACCGCTGGATAATAATTATTCGAGGCGGCCAGACGGGCGCGCATCAAAGCGCGCCGCTTTAAGCAACGTTTCCGTACAATTGTGCACGCCAAACAACACATCACACACAAAATAGTCAACGAGAATCCAATATAAAAACCTAAACAAGAGAAACGTTTGTAAAAACCACGAAAAACCACCTGAAATACGGCCTCACCGATTCTTTTTTTAATATTACCGTCATTCGGTACGTAATCGGGCGGCTGATTATGTTGAAAATTCGGATTGGTCGACACGTTTATCGGTACTGGCGGATTACCAATGCCGATATTCGATCGGGCACGTACCAGTACCAGATACGTCCGTTCCAACTTCAAATCCTTCAACATTGTCGACACTTGTTCATCGTTGCCCGGCCAACAATTCTCCCCATTGTCCGCTGTTACATTCACATTCAACCAATCCTCTAGCATCCAATTCGGATCGGGTGTGTACGAGATTAAATACGATATTAAACGGCCGTTTATGTACATTGGCATTTGCCAACGTAAACACACAGTAGTGCTGTTCAATATTTTGTATTCGAGTCCAATGACGGGCGACGGCACTAAAAACCAACCACAACTAAAACATTTACATATCATTAACAACATTTCAATTACCGTCTTGTGCTGTTGAGATTGTAATCGATCGTGTACTCGACTCTTTATCATCCTCGTCCCGATATCCTTTAATAATAAACTTGTACTCGGTGCCCGGTTTCAATTTCTTCACTTCCACATGATTCGTGTCCGTTTCGATTGTATTCTTCTTTGTACATTCATCATCTGTCGCACCAATATACACGATCTTGTAGAAACACACCGCAAAATAACTGTACACATTGTCTCTGTTGTTCCATTGCAGTTGAATGGATGTGGGAGAGGTGGCGTTACCGGTCACACCGTCAATACTCGCCGACATTCGGACGGTCGTTTCGGGTGTGGTGATTTCGATGCCGGGCATCTTGATTACCCTCCAATCGGATGGCTCTTTGTCGTATGTCGGCGAATGAACGACGAATTTATACTCCACACCACTTAATAACCCTGCAAACACACATTAATAACCAAAATTCCAGTCACAATTACATTTTAATACCGTTTACAACACATTTTAATTGCTGTGTCATCAGAAAATTTCGTTCTTTCATTTTCCTGCCATCCGTCCGGTGCCATTTGACTGTATAATTCCGTTTCGTACCGTTACACGGCACATCCCAACTCACTTCCGACCATTTCAATGCCACCGCACTCTCATTCAACACAGTTACCTGTAAATTGCGTTCGCCAATTGTCGTCGTTACACAGGAAACACGCTCCGAACTGTCACTCGCTGCAGTCGAATATGCACGAATGTAAAACGAATAGTTTGTGGATGGGATTAAGTGGTCGGCCAGTTGATAGGTGGCGTTTGTTAGATAATCCGGTCCGGCAATCTCTTTTTCCCCATCTAAAAACCAAAACACAACATCAATAAGGAAGTCACCGTTTTTTTGTAATCTACATTAAAAGTGCTTTAATGTGACCTTTTTTGCCCCGTTTCGCCAAAAAAAAATTGCAAAGTTTAAATGCCATGTTTTGTAGTTCAAGTAAATATTACTAGATGGCGATTAGTATTTTTCTTAGTAAAATAGTTAATTCAAGGGTGGAAAACAAATATAAAAAAGCAAGAAAAATATAATTAGTTAGTCTATGATATTTTTCATTTCAAAATAGACTCATAAACTATTTAAAATGACAAATTATTGCAGTTTGCCGCAACCCATCATACATGTCAAATAAAAAATTGTAAACAAAAAATCATGTGATAATTTTGAACTGTTCAGGCACTTTTTAATTTTAGTTTTTGTCAGAAATCATGCGCTGAACTGTTACGCTCAGATCAGTAACCTATTTTATCGAATTATAAAGAAATTTCTGTGAATTCCCAACCCAGGTCACTTCCTCATTCACTTTCAAATCAATGCAATTGTTTTACCATTATAAAACGAGTACGTTGTGTACGCTTTTACTGTTTGATTCGCTGCAAATTGCCATGTTAAACAAATCCCAGTCTCATCGTACGGTCGACAGTGGACATTTTCCGGCGGTTTCGGGCCAAGTGTATTGTTGATAATGATTTCGGCAGCTGCCCAAATACGTCCAACACTATTCACAGCGACACACTGATAAATACCTAAACAAATGCACATTTTAACAAACCGTTTTCAAATGCAATTCGCACATTTGTTCACCGGAATCTGAACTGAATGTGTGACTAAACACCAAACCATCTGACTGTTTCTTAATCCGGCCTTTAATACTCAACGGTTTTCCATCTTTCAGCCAATAAATTCGTGGTTCGGGCATCCCCAATGCTTGACACTTTAATCGGGCCGTCTTTGCCGCTGGATACACTTCCGATGTGGGTGTTATATTGAAATACGGCATTTGATGCACGATTACAGTATACATTTTACTTATATGGCCCAGTTGATTGTATGCTGTACATGTATAATTGCCACTATCATTTAAACTGGCATTGTTCAATGTTAATACGGTTTGATTACTAATAACAACACTATCATCTGTAAGGAATTGATTTTAATACAGATTTCATTTTTTATTTTTTGTTTTGACTTACTATTAAGCCATTGTAATTGCGGTATAGGCCAACCATTCACCGGACAATAAAGTGTCAATTGTTCCCCAATTAAAACTGTCCGATTTACTGTGTTGTCTAATAACGGGATGAAAGTAGGCAGTGAATTTGCCATTTCATTTTCCAATACTGTCAAGTGGGCCGAACGGCTACTTTTCGTTTTTTTCAGTAAACGGTTTGTTGCTAAGCATCTGAAATCAGACACATATTCACATTGTTGAATTTGGTTGTTGGGCAACGGAACTCACTTGTATATGCCGGCATCGGAACGTTCCACATTTGTAATTAATAAAGAGCCCGTAGACAAAGGAACATATCTACAACAAAATATCAACATTTTATTGGGAAAACTGACTAAACATATCCAAATCCGATTAGATTTTGACAAGTGATTTCTTTTAATACAATCTATCCGCTTGAGCAATTAAAATTTTGAATTTTTAACAATTTACCGCACTATTTTTGTCATTTTATTCACCTTTCATTTTGAGGTAGAGGTGAATTATTGTGCTCCCATTTTATATCCGCTTGTGGTGTTGAATGTATATTGCAATCCAAAACAACAGGTTGCATTTTATAGACTGTACGATTTTCGGGCTCCGCTGTAAACTCCCGATCGATAGCTACAAAAAAAAACATTCATTTTTATACAACATTGGAAAATGTCGAAAATTCATACAAGCAAATCGCAATTTCGCCGCACTCGACAATATCGCCCCCTTTCTATTCTGCACCAAACAAGCGTATTCGCCCAACAGTGCCACATTCTTCCGCTTATTATTCGCCACTTTGGCCACAATCAAGTGTGTGGCATTTTTTGTGTAGGGTGCTGTGCCATTAATCGGTGTCCCATTATGGTACCATGTCACATTCAATTTGTCATTGTACACACTGGACGCATCGCAATGGAATTGGCCATTTTGGCCCTTCACCACAACTACATCGTGCGGATTGTGGACGTGCAACGAGGGCTCCCCCGGTCTCGGCTGTTTCGAGGCACCCACAACTGAAATCAACAACAACAAACATTGGTTACCAAGCAACGGCGGCATTTAATCCTGTCACATACGGGGGTGTGACGGCATGTTGCCGACCCATATATACAGGGGCGAGTCAATGTTGAAGGGTTACAGAATGAAAAAAAAGACGGAGAAGGAGAGGCAGTGTGGTTTGTGTGTGTGGGTGGTGTATATGCATGTCTATCGATCCGTTTTTCCCAACTAGGACAAGAGAATTGCACATAGCCAATAGTATAAGGCCGAGTTCAATGCACTGTAGAAAAGCATGATGCATAGTGCACTTTCAACTGTTTTTCCCTGCAAAATGTAGGTTTTCGAGGGGGTTGCAACACCACCGACACATTCCAACTCTCCCATCTCTCTCTTTCGCCTTTTCTCTACTCCAATAATAATAATACAACTTGAAAGGCACCAAAAAAAAAAGCGTTATTAAATTGAAGGTCGTATCAGTATAATAGAAACGAATTTACTGTCCAATGATCTTTTTTCAGGAAAAATTGTACATTTTTAAGAAAACTTCATAATTTCCCTTTTGTTATGTAAATATAGAAAATGTTTGTAAACAGTTTTCGTTACGTTACATTGAGTGATTTGTTTATTTTTGCCGGAAAAAAATCTCGTGTTTTCTTTTCGATATAAAAATCCGCATCTCTCTTTCTCTCTTATTTTGTGCCTCCCTAAATAAGCATCACAGAAGGCATTGACCAGTTTCCAATATAAAATATGAAATGCGTCATCGCATATACATTGGAAAAAAGCCTACTATACGATTAAAATTAGATAAACAGGTAAATATAACCTTTTTAAAAACACTGTACGATTCTCTTTCTCTCTCTCTATTTTTCTCGTTTTAAACAAATCATTTAGACACAATTGAATATTTTACAACATTTTTTTCAAACACCTGCCCATATTATATTTTGTGGTGTAAATAGAAGCGGAGAAGAGGCGAGAGAAAAGAAACTCCATACGGAGACGAATATCTAAATGCGTGTATATTTGAATAAAACACCAAAGTGGGCCCCATTCTGACCTTGATATGAACGCAACAAAATTAGGCACTTTACTACGCACTACTACGCATTGTATCTATTTAAAAAAAAATTGTAAACAATTCACGGTTGGAATTTTACGCGATTTCGCACGAAAAACACATTTAAATTTTGCGGGAAACTCTAGGGCCTTGTACGCACGCGTACAACGAACAGTGGTGGGGGACGACGACGAAGGGCATGGTGGACTGAACTGACCTACTAGATTAATTTGCATTACAAAAAAATCGCTTAAAATTTAACCGATAAATTCATGTTTTATTCACGCCATCGGAGGATTTGCCATGAAAGCAAATTTTATTAGATCTGCGATGGATAAAATTATCGTTTTTTCAGCAAGAAAAAACAATCGCTTATTGCGCTCTGTTTTGACATTCAATACCGTTGGGGAGGGGATTGTAACAAAACACAACCGGGACTTATTGAAAATTGTCCCAGTAGGCAGAATTGCCGATAAAAAAATTGTTATGACAAATGTTTTATTACATTTTTTCCAAGCATACTTGGATGCAATTGTTTTTCGACCACTGCCTCTAATCACCATAAGATTAAATGAATAACTAACGATTAGTACAGTCGACTATGGAACAGGAAATGGTGGCATTCTTTACATTGCGTGCCTTAATCCCGTATCATTTTCTCTCTCTACACGTAAATAAATTAATGAAATTACGAAATAAATTTAACTATTTTATTGTTTAACAATGTTTTTTTTCTATTGAAATTTGTGTGGTCTTTGAGAGATTCATTAAAATATCCGCTGAAGGTGTGTGTTGTCAAAACCCACACAAAGCACACTTGGACAAATATCATATACAGGATGATAAAAAGGAGTAATATTTTTATACACGAAATTAAAATTTACTATAATTACACAATGCTGTGTTATTTTTGTATACAAACATCACTTTATTTTCTGATGTTTGATTAGCATGTGAAGCCACCCTAAATATCGTGTAAAAAATTGATATGGCTTCCTTGATTCTTCGCAAGAAATAAATGCATTAACCTTGGAGCCTATTAAAATATTGTAAATTTCGTCTCGAAGAGAATTTTCTTACCACGAAATTCACGAATCTCATTACTATAACATTTTGAATAAATACATGTGATTTTCATTGGAAATTTGATAATCAATTTTAAATTTTGTACAAACGTCAAACTCACCTTAAAACAAAAGCAGAACGTTTCTACGTTTTTTTTGTCCACATTTACAAAATAAATACATTTAATTTCGTTCGTAATTAACAAGTTTGATTAGTAATTTTAAATTAAATAATTACAAGACCACTGGAAATGTATAACTGTCAAACTGTAATTTTTTTCAATTACAGATTCCTGTAATCCGGAAATTGGGAAAATCTGCATATACAGGGTGATTAATGCACTTCCACATGGATTGTGATGTAAATAAATTCAAGTCGTGTTAAGTTGAAGACTTTGACCTCAACAGCGAATGCCACCCGCTTGTATAAAACACTGCATTTCGTATAATTTTATTTAAATTTCTAATTGTCCACTCACATAATGGAAAACGTTACAAAAAACGACTGGAATTTGTGTATAGAGCAGCATTTTCGACAATCCGAAATCCAGTTTAAAAGGAGGAAGGAAACGTGACCCCCCGAAATAATAAATACAGTGTCTGGGTCAGTAACGAATCAAAAGTACCAAAAAGAAAACCGACCAAATAAAAAAACAGCACATTTTTATTATGATTACATAATAAGATCTGGTTTAAGGTGAAAAAGGAAACCGACCGTCTTTTTATGAGCTTTTTGGGGTGGTCACCAGTCTGTGTTTTGGTCAGTTGAGAATTTTTCAAGGATACATCGATTCGAATAACCGCATAAATCTTACAATCCTATTACAGTTTCCTGTAATGGAAACTTTACCATTGTTTCAAAGTTTTCCATTCAGGGGTGTGTTTTAAGTGGAAAATAAACTTGAAACATTTCCATTGAATGCGAAAACAAATCATGTCGATAAGAAAGTGCTCTAGACAAAATATAAATATAAAACATTGATTTTAAATTGCGAATTTTTCCGTATTAAATTACATATATTTGGATCGTATATCAAACGTTCCGTTTGCCGATCATTTTCTATTGATTTTATGCTAATTTCTGCCACACGGCAGAAAAATTGGTGCTTTGGGCCGATTCTTCATTGCCCCCACCACAAATTTCACATTTTTTGGTCATTTAACCTTGACCCTTTACATTTCCTGTGTGTGCGTATTAAAGACCAGTTTACACACAATAAAGATTCATTCAACTTTCAATCCCACCAATTAATCTTCTACCCTTAATCGGGTTCCAAAAATGGCCAAGCAAGTCATGACAATTTTGCTGCGTTGCAACAAAATCCAGTCCATCCCTGAACACCATGACAACTGGTAAATATTCCAAAGGTGACTTCATTTATAACCGGGAGGGTGATAATGACGCGATTTGGAATAAAATCAAATTGCCCACCTAGCAGAGACACAGTGCAGCCAACTTACAGATCATTATTCTAAATTTATGGAGTTCTCTTTTGTTATAAACAAGTTTAATGACACTTTAATAAAGATTAATTACTTTTAGTGGAAATAATAAAAGAATGAAAAAAAAAAACATAAAAATGGCATAGTCAATTTTCATCATCTCAAATTTGACATTATTAACATTTATGAGTAATTAAGTTTATTTTTTGACAGGTGCGGAAGTACAGTAGGCCATTTGTACAATTTAAAAAATCCCTAACCTCAACTGATTTCATTAGAAATAAAAATTAATCAATTTATAAGTAAATTTCATAATAATACCATTATTATACGAAGGCATAGGAGTATAAAAGAAGCCAATTAAGGAAATAAAATGATATTACATTATATAAATTACACTCTATTTCCTGTTTAAGGTTTTCTTACGATATAACATTTTTTTTCCATACATATTATGTTGTTAATGATTCAGTTCTGATCTCAAATGTTAAATAAATATTTAAAAATGAATTTAATTAGCACAAACATACAGGAACATAACATTGCACATACTCGGTATATTTATTTGAATTGAAACAACAACGGAGAACCTCCTCAAATATGTACACTTGATGTTTTCTGTTTGACAGCAAAATACACAGCCACCTAAATCGAAATAATAATGGATTACGTTAAAAATGTTGTCAAATAATACAATACAATTGTATTTGGAATGATAAATCAAGTGGTTTGTGGTAAAAAATCGCCTGGAAAAATAATCATCTCAGTGTGCCGTGGTAATAATAAACGACCGCCATATTGGTGTTTATGTTATACAGAGTGTATAAGTAGAAACAAACGCACACATAAACACAACAAAACAATGTTCGTTGCTGTAGAAACAGCGTTAATTTGTTTTTATTTCCTACTCTACAATTAAAATTAATGAACGAAAAAAAAATGGTGTACACTTACATTCCGTAGGGCCCAAATGAAATCCTATTGCAAACAAAATGCCGAATTGAAATAGTATTCGTAACGCCATATATTACTCATTTGTGGTGCGTACGTTGTTGAAAAGAGAAAATGAAAATGTTGTTGGGGGGCGAAAAAGCACTCTTGGATTTTATAGTCAAACACCCTGGACACAAGACCACACACACACACGCCAACTAGGATAAATACACACCAACACAAATCACAATAACATGTAGCAAATTCAATTGTTTTCAGTGTCACTTTTCGATTTTCCTAGACACGCTTGATTAATTCTCTTCACTGCCACTTTGTTTTACTGTTATGTTAATTTGGTGTGGTTTCGTAATAAGAAAAACGGAGGAAGAGTGGAAAGCAAACGCACACGTTTCGACTAGTAAAGACTAACGTAGCCAACAAACACTATGTAAAACAGTAAAAGAACTACGTTCGGTTCACCATCCAATGCGGATTCGGCGGAATACCGTGTCGGTTCGGCGGAGGTGTTGGGGGACCCACCATTCACAACTTCTTCCACTCCTTTCCTCCTCTCACGTTTCGAGTGTGTGCGTGCGTGTATGTTGTTGTTGTAGTAAATACATCATTATTTTGAATGTGTGTGGACATGCGCACTTTCGTGTTCCCAACTACGAACATTTTTTTTACTAGATGCCATGATTCAGTTTGAATTTGGCGCCATAATCAGGCTTGGCAATTTGGTGAATCATGATTTTTTTTCAGTTTGAGAGGATGTTTTAATGGTGCAGAGAGCCGCTGTTTAAACAGATTCAATATATTTAATTAATATGTTAACGCGGCTGGATTTTTGTTAAAATAAATTTATTATTACGTTTATTTAAATTTGCAGTAGTTCTAATGTCACACATGTATGCTTTTTGAACTACTTGAGAATATCCATTTGAACTATTCACAATTAATTTACTGATACATATTCAATATTTTAATTATAAACATATAATTCATGAATACATCGTTGAAACTCTAAATGAACTTACTTAGATGATAAAACTGTAATATTGCTTATAAGGTTTTATTAAGAAACATGACAAAATATACCTAACTAATCACTATCTGAATCGCTCTCTGAAGAACTGCTGCTGGAACTGCCAGTACTGGAACTATCGCTACTATCACTGCTTGAATCTTCACTGTCGCTACTACTACTGCTCGAGGAGTCCTTCTCTTTTTTCTTCTTGTTTTTTGCTTCAGCTTCCTTCTTTTCCTCTTTCAACTGCTCCATATTCTTTAAACGTTTCTTTAATTGTTGTGTTCTTGATGAACGATGCAGATATTTCCGTTTGCCTTTACATTCGTACGACCAATGGCCGTATTCAAGACATTTTTGACAACGAACTCCTTGAGGAGGATACGATGTTGTGTTTCTGTAAAAAAGTTATTCCATAACAATGTGAATTGGTTTTTCGTAAAATCTACTTACTTTTTGGCTAGGGAAGTGCCTTTTGCATCACCAATTGTCATATTTTTGATAGAATAATCAAAATTTGTGCCAAGCTTTGACGACAATAAATTGAGGTTAGATTTTATGTTTTATTTTACAAAATTAATATAGGATGTAAAACTTCCAATAAATTAAATATAATGATCGAAAATGAGCTTTTTTAATTAAAAACAGCAATTATTATCACTTTCAACAGTAATTTCTTTAAAAATACTACTTTACTTCCTTTATAAATAATCTAGGGGAAAACAAAATGTCCCTAGACGTCTATTTGTTGATAGAAGAAATGTCATAAGAATCAAGAGTTTTTTTTACATATTTTTGTCAATTTTTAACACATTTTTATAAATCCTCGTATAAAAATCTACAATAAGTAGTCAAACAAACCGCCTATTTAACTAATTTATTAAAATAACTCTAATTTTAGGTTGAAGAAATGCAATTGACCATTTAATGGAACAATTTCTCAAAATGGATCAAATCCCGACAAACATTGAATTCCAATGGATGGAACATATGAACACAATATGGACGGTGAAAGATTGCGATTCAATCGCAAATCGTGACTTTGTGCAATACATGTACGACACTTTAATACAAACAAAAGAGATCCGTTTAATTCCAAGTGCACAAGCCAGTTACAACGACGTCCAAGTCTTGCCGAATTTCCAATACGAATGTGCCAGCCAACAGGAGCTCCAACACTACCTAACCACCCTCTTAACATCCCAATGGGAACTGGCCAGACAAGTGTGCAACACAACCCAATTCAGCACAATTCTACGGCAACGTTTAGTGATTCTAAAACGAATCTACCATGCAATCGTCACCAAATACCACGACGACCGTGAAAAACTCGACCATTTGGCCGACACTACACACACCACCACCAATACAACCGTCAGCAGTGCTGTGGGCAGAGAAAATCTGACCGGTTCACAAGCCTTATTGGAAGTCGGTGTAAAAACCGGCTTGAATCTGCTTTTCACACTGCTGCAACAAAGTTGGCAAGTGAGCGACATGTTAGGCGTGCCATCGCCATGCAATCAAGTCTTGGAGAATTGTGTCGAGTTGATTGAAGGCCTACCCTCACTGTGTTTATCGAACGACACCCAATTGACGACATTAGGAACAAACAGTTTGGACCAAGTGCAACAATTCCTCAAAAAATCCATTCTAAGCGACTCAACGGCCGTACAAAGTAAAGTGTTGTCCATTGAAATCGTATTAGGGCTTGCCCTGCAAAGAGGCCAATTACATTATCTATTAGAATGGATCGATATGGCATTGGAGGTGGAGAACAGTGACAAAATCACAAGCAAATCGTTCCGGAAAGCGATCCAGCATTTGGAAGGAAGCAAATTTAAGAATAAAGTCCTTAAATCGGACGCCAGTGAGTTGAGTTTGTATGAGACAGCACTGTATTTAATGCAAATTCTTACAACGATGGCATTGGAGTACGAAGGCGCTTGCAGTGCAATGGAATCGTCCGATTCCGAATTGGGAGTGTGTGAGAAAAGTGAAGTGTACGTGTGGGGCAGTAATTCATCCCATCAGCTCGCCGAAGGCAGTCAAGAGAAGATTTTGTTACCATTGAAATCGAAAATCTTCAATCAAGTGCAACAAATCGAAGCGGGCCAATATTGTACGTTCGCCATCCATTGGGATGGGTTTGTGAGTGCTTGCGGGAAGGGAAGTTACGGCCGTTTAGGGCTGGGCGAGTCGTCAACACAAACACGACCGAAACGTATACTTTTGGACACGGTCATCAAACGATTGAGCAGCTCAAAGGGCAGTGACGGCCATACATTGGCCCTAACCGAATCGGGACATGTTTATAGTTGGGGTGACGGTGATTACGGTAAATTGGGGCACGGCAATTGTGCCACACACAAACAACCTGAACGCATTATCGGTCCGTTTTTTGGCAAAACAATAAAATATATCAATGCCGGTTATCGGCATTCGGCCGCTATCACAGACGATGGCAAATTGTATACGTGGGGCGAGGGGGACCATGGCCGTTTGGGGCACGGTGATTGTATCAGTCGCCATTTTCCAACACAAGTTTGTGATATTGAGGATGTTGGACAAGTGGCCTGTGGCAGTTCGCATACGTTGGCTGTGAGCAAAGATGGCCGCACTGTGTGGTCATTCGGTTCGGGTGAAAGTGGCAAATTGGGACATAATAAAATCGCTAAAGAGTATCGTCCGAAGGTGGTGGAAGCGTTGCAAGGTTTTGTGATACAGAAAGTGTGTGCGGGTACATCGTTTTCAATGTCATTGACAAATGACGGCAAAGTTCATACGTGGGGTTGTGGCGCCATCTTGGGTCTCGGATCGCCCGATGCGATTTGTTTGGTGCCGCGGTTAGTGGACGATTTGGTGCCGTTTGTGATTGTGGATATTGCAGCTGGCGATACACATTGTTTGGCATTGAGTGATGAATATGTGGTTTTTGCATGGGGAACGAATAGTATGGGACAATGTGGACAAGGGCATACATCCACACCGATTACACGGCCATTACGTGTTGTCGGATTGGAGGGGATACCGATAAGGCAGATTAGTGCCGGTAGATGGCGTGACTAGTTTGAAAAGTGTGATTTTTTTTTTAATTCGATTTGTTGCAGGCACTTCGCATTCGATTGCATGGACATCAGCACCAATTGAACAACAACAACATACAACAAAACATCGGCCATTTTGTTTGGATTTGCATGATAAAACGTTTGATTATTTGAAAATGTTTTTGGAGAAGTTTACCAACAGTTTTAAGTATGACAATGTACCGAAACCGTTTAGTAAACAAGAGGATCATCATCGGTTTGTGTTGTTTTCATTGAAATTGTTGAGAACACATTTGAATTTATGCATAAATGGTATAAATGCCAATACGATATTGAATAAAAATGCGAAAGCATTGAGAGATGTTCTGTTCCGTTTGGTGGACATTGATGGACCGACCGAGATTCGTACGATTACCAAAGAAGTGTTGACTGTTGGGGCACCGTTATTGTTGCCACAATTGCATGAACGTGTGGAATTTTTGCATTCACATTTAGCGGATAAAATTGAATTGTCATTTGGACAGCAAATGTTGTTGGAGATCATTTTGAATAGTTTAGAGGATCCAAGTCATATAGCGGCCTTGTTGGGCTATAGTAGAGAGAAGTTGAGTTTGGATGAAGTGAAATTGACGGAGAATTTAATGACGACACTGTTGGAATCGTTCACGGAACATACGGTAAGAAAAAGCGAGTTTTTAAGGAGTTTTTTTTGGTTAGTTTGTATGTTGTAGATTGATACATTGGAGGCGATAAATGTGCATTTCGAAAAGAAATCGAAACGTAAATGGCAAAATGACGAGATACCAAGAATACAGAATATACAGAAATTGTTGTCATCATTACAAAATCACATGTTTGCATATTACAATAATATTTTGGAGACAAACAGTGCAAAAGTGTTTGTTAATATGGACATGTTAAAGAAGCATTTAATTGAAGTGTTCACAAATGCAATGAAGATATTTGCCAAAGCAAAACAACTAGTACAAACACATCCAAACAGTTTAGAATTGATTTATAATTTATTATTGAATTCCGTTGGTGGTTCAATGTTGTTTAAAGTGTTTGTGTCGATGCTATTATTAATTGATGGTGATTTTGTTGCGGAATTATTAGCAAATTTACTAGATTTACTAAATTCGATTGATGGTTTCAATCAATTGTTGCCGGAAGATGTTTTATTGGATAGTGACAAGGATTTGTCGCGTAAGTGTAATAAGCGATACTAGCGCCAATGGCGAAAATGTGAACTAGCCTTTCGGGGGGCAAATTGATTTCGTGTTTTTTTTTATGTATTTTCAGGCTCTGAAACACCAACATTATCCCAATTAACTGATCAATCGTGGATTTGGTTGGTGGATATGCAACGTACATGTTCATTATTAATTGGACAATGTTTAAATCATGGCAATTTCCATGCACCAACAATGCAATTTGAAGTGGATTGTCGTTTTTGGTTGGAAACGGAATTATTCTCGAATGGTATACAAAATGATGAACTACCAACAAGTGTCTTAACAGAGTTGGTGTATTTTATAAAAAATCGATCGTACGATCGACTTGTGATTACATTGGAAGCATTACCAGAAAATGTGCAAACATTTCTAAAATTGGCATTTAATTTACCGTATCAATATGATGAAGCATGTGCAATAATTAATAACGATACAGAACATGCGGATGATTTTTATGAGAAATTATTGGCATTTAATGTGGACGTACAGGAACAATGGGAATTTAATGATGATAATGGTAAATTGTTGGATACAATTGTGCGTTGTTTCCTTCTAACCGTATTGAAACATACGAATTTCCTAACAAGATCCACAACGAGTCCAGCAATTGAAGAGATTTATAAGTGTGCGATTGATTTGCGACAGAAATTGGTGAGTTTTATTTGTACAAGTGTAACAAATGTAGAGAAAAAAATTGATGAGGAAATTGATGTGGAGAAATGTTCAGTAAATAATGGAAATTGTATGGATTTCCATGTGATTTGTGAACAAATACTTGAACGTTGTTTATTTGTGATGATTTTTGTGAAATCATTGGATATAAATATGGAGAAAAGTGACTGTTTTGAAGATGAGCCACAAAACAACTATATAGACTGTTACAAGACTGAAAATCGTAGAAATTATCATGATTTACGTAGAATATGTAAGATGTTGTTATGTTTTGTATTGAATGAACCATTGGAAAAGTTACCAATGCATTCATATGACGATTTAAAGAATGGCTGGTGTACAGATCCGTTAATAATACGTAAAAATTTGGAAGTGCATCGTGATCGGGCCCAATTACGTTTGCATTCATTCAATTCATTGATAATGACATATGATTTATTAACAAAATCGAAAACGACTCAACGTTTAACAGTGTTAAATTGTATACAACAACAATTGTTGGCCGGTTACTTTCATTTGTACACTTTACCACAAAATGGAGAAGAAAACGACATGAAGTTGTTGTATTGTTACATAGATGGCGTTCAAGCAGCACCAATTGAATTGAAATTGCGTATACGCGATTTGTTGCATAGTTTTTATAAAATGTTAATTGATTTATTGGATGAACAATTGGACAACACAATTGACAACAAACAATTACAATTAATTATAATATTTATATTAAGTGTTAAATATGAGGTGGACGATTTGAATTTTGTGATAAATAATAAGTTGAATCAATTATTGAAACGTATGTCGAATGTGAATGGAATGGTGAGAGAATTGATGACTAGAAATGATATTTTAACACTTGCCTCACGTCGATTATTATATATTGTTTCATTACAATGTTGTATACATTCGAAATGGATGGATTATGAATTATTGAAACAAATTGTTGATGTATTGTATGAACAATTTGGTAATAAGCGTGATTTAAGTGATTTCTTGTTATTTTTACGTACGATTAGTGCATCGGTGAAGATACAAGAGATTTTCTCAACGAAACAATGGTTGTTTTCGTTTATGTATATACTGGACAGGAATAATATGAATATATGCTATAATACACAAGTGAAAGAGTTGAAAGGGAAATTGTTGGTGTTGCAAATATTGGAAATTGTCCTAATGAATAAAACAATTGCAATTGAAGATGATTTAAAAGCGTATTTGATGAAGACAATGTTAAATCAAATGGGTGTGAATGTTTGGCAGACAAATGTGAAACAATCAAATGGCAATGTGTTGGAATGTAATGAGAAATGTGGGAGATTTGATGATGGTAATGTGCCAGTACATGATATGGGTTTCGATATAGAGAAATGTTTCAATTGTACAATCGAAAGTAATTTAACATTGGTACATGGCAATGGTGGACGCGGTTATGGGCTTGGTTTGCAACCGATCCGATCCGGTTGTTATCAATGGAAGATTTTAATTGTGAAAGAGAATCGTGGCAATGAAGGTACATGTATTGGTGTATCGAAATATCCGGTAAAAGATTTCAGTCATCGTTCAACAAACGATATGTGGTTGTATAGAGCGTACAGTGGTAGTATGTATCATGGTGGTGAACGGGATATGGATTTTCAAGGGTACACACAAGGTGATTATATAACTGTTGTATTGGATATGGATAAAAAGACATTGGCATTTGGAAAGAATGGTGAACAGCCCCGTATTGCATTCGAACAATTGGATGCAAATGAATTGTATCCATGTGTAATGTTTTATAGTACAAATCCCGGTGAAAAAGTGAAAATCACCGATATGAAAGTGCATGGAACGCAGAAAGATTTGTTACCTGGTGAACCGAATCTGGCGCCATCTAGTAGTGTGTTGATTGAAGGTTATGTGGCGGTGTTTAGAAAGTTGCATAACTCGACGCATTTTACGAAGGAAATTAATCGGCAATTATTGAAACGATTGAATCGCATTGAGAATATGTTTTTTAATGATGATGGATGTGTGGATACAATGGAATTGTGTTTGTATATTTGGCCGGCATTGATTGTGATTGGTGGATTTGATAGGGGATTGAGAATGGGTGGATTTTGTCGACATAAAACGAATGGTAAGAAGGGAATTGTGGTTGGTGTGGCTAGGAATGGTGTTAGTACAGTTGGTGTACAATGGGAGGGTGAGAATACAGTGTCGGATGTGGTTAGAGTTTGTTTGGAATATGTGGAACCGGCTCCATTCAATACAGCTCTCTTCCAAGGTGATTAATTCATTTCTGTTTAAAATTTGTTATTATTTTCTGTGTTTTTAGGCATTACTTGTGATATCTTATTGCAAATTGCACGTCTATCGGGCTTGACTAATGAAATTCCATACCCAGATTGTCCATTATCGCGTTCTGAAGAGAATCTTCTCATACCAAATGTAAAAGTAAACAATCCGAATGAATGTTTAGAGAGGAAAAGTGAATTGGATGAGTATACAACTGTGCCCCGTACGATGGAGATGTTAACAAATGATTTGGTGTCGAATATAATGGGTGAAGTGAAACGTTTAAGTACGGAAAAGATGACAACACCAAATGAAATCAATATGAAAGAGGAATTAATAACTGAATCGCAAACAAACGATTCAAATAGTGAAATGAAACGTATTGAAACAAAATATTTAGAATATGAGGAAAAAATATTGCAATTGTTTTCACTGCAATTTGGTGCATTGAAAGTGTTGAACATATTCCTAACATCAAATACATTTAATGATTTAATGCAAAACGATGCACAATCAACAACAAAATTAAATGATATCATGCATTGTTTAGTTGAGAAAAGTGTGGAACAATGTAAATTGAAACAAATCTTAACAACAAATGAAATGGAACGTGCCCACAGTATATTATATATGAATCATAAAAAAGAGCGTTCATTAAATAATGACGATATCAAATTAACAAATGATGGTGATTTGTTTGAATTTGATACAAACGAAACACTAATTAATGAACCATCTACAAGTCAATTATCGCAGCAACCCAAATATCGTCTAAATGACATTATACGTCCGCCATCTTCGTTATTATTGTCGTCGCCATCTTGTTCACGAAACGATCTACGACGACGCATTTCACCGGCCATTGCAGCACCATTATTAGAGATGGGTTTCCCATTGAAGCACATATTGAATGCAATGTACGAGACACGCGATATGGGCGAAGTGAATTCGACAAATATCAATATGTTGGCCACTTGGATGTTGGAGCATCCGTATACAGAAACAAATGAACAAACGGTAAGTGGTGGTACATCGGACGCCATTTTAACGGCTGCCAATGAATTGGAGAACAGTGTGGAATCGGTCTCAACACGGATCCGATTATTATTGGAACGGTCACAAGGTTTATTAAAAAAACATTATATATGTGATATATCTGAACGTTTATCGGAATCATCGAATGAATCCGATGATGAATTACAAATGAATTGTGAATTGAAATCACAAAAATCCGTACAGAATGTTACATCGGCCATATTGGATGTGATATTTGATGAATCGAATATAATCGAACGTGATATGCAACATATAAAATTGTCAGTGCCGGAATATAGTGATGATTTCGATAAAATTAAAACGTATTTGGGTGTGCAAGAGAAAGAGTTCCATGTGAAAGTGATCAATTTCGAGTGTATTGATCCATTGGGCATGGATGCGGTGCAAAAAGTGTGTACGGAAGTGAAGAACAATGTGGAAACGACAGTGAAATGTATCGGTATACAAATGAATCAATTGAAAACGACTGTGGAACGTATCGATGCATTGAAATATCTAACGAAAACCATGCACATTTTATTGTCACGTTCGATAATTTTACATGTACTTTCATTACTGTCTTCAAGTACGAATTATATCAAGTTGGTTGAGTGTTTGGAGATAATTGGATTGTCGGATATACGGAAAGTGGTGCGCTTGATGACATTGATAGCAATGAATCGTATTGAAATCAACAATATCCACTTGAACGATGACTTGCCATTGAAAATGCACAATTTACCATCATTGTCGCCGAATGCGAATGTGTGTTTGAATTATTTAAGTATTGGTATTGTGGCATTGGCACAAAATCAATTAGACAAATCGCATTTGGTGATTGAAATGTGCACGAAAGATTTGTTAATGAGTGCATTCGGTGTGTATTTACCAATTGCCGGCTTTGCTGTGACACAATCGTTGGTGAATATATTGGCAATGCATGGTGGTACGATTTTAATGGACAAAGAGGAGATTGGATCGCCGTTAAGTCCCACATTGGAGACGAATACGGGGCCATTAACACTTGTCAATGCATTGTCCGCTTACATATTGTCATCGCACATTGAATCCGCACAGAAAGAGTGGGCTGTACAGCAATTGTATCGTTTAATTGGTACCAAAGTGCAATTGAATGGTGCATTGTGTAATGAACAAGTGAATTTGGCCGATTTGTCACAATATTTATGTAAACAGAATGTGAGTGTATTGGAAGCGCATGAGAATCCGGTCGCATCATTGACGATACATAATAAAATGCAATTATTAGCGACGGCCGGGTATGATGGTACGGTGCGTTTGTGGTTGATTGAGCCGAAAAAGCAGCCAACACTCGACTCCACATTGGTCTTTCATATATCGATGAATGTGTTTGGTAGTGAATTGAGAAATCGTTTGATACAACAATTGAAATTCTCTGCGAATGGAGAGTATATTGCGGCCGGTATGGATAATTTCCTAAATATTTGGCCATTAAAGAAGACGGTGGACTGTGATTGGTTTATTGATGATCAAAAGGAGTTTATAACAGTGATACAATGGCCGAGACATAGCAGTGATGAGAACCATGGGGATAGTTGTGCAGGTGTACCGACAGATGGCAGCAGTAGGAATTATTTGTTGGTGGGGAAGATTGATGGTTCGGTGGCATTAATAACAATTTCGAATGGAATGAAGCGAGTGGAAACATTAATGAACTTTACATTAAAACATGGTAAATTGTCGATTCATGTGTATTGTTGTTTTTAAATAGGTTTTTTTTGTGTTTAGCTGTTGTCCATATGGACTGGTTCGATGATCAACATCCATTCGCCATCGGTTATATGGACGGTACACTGAAACTCGGCTGGATTTATCGTGATTCAACAATAATCACATTAAAAGCACATGAAAATACAATCAGTGGCCTACAATGGTGTCCGAATGGACATTTATTAGTGACAATATCAATTGATATGTGTGTGAAAATTTGGAATGAACACAATTCACAATTGAATTTATTGCATACAGTTATGCAACCATACGAACCGGTTAGTTTGTGTTGGTCACCACTAGTGGGCGACACGTGCACCAAAACACCGTTATTATTAGCGATTGGATCGAGTTACGGTACGATTCGTGTGTATCGAATGGGTTTACATGCGAATTTAATGCCGGAATTGATGTGTGAAGTGCAAGGACATTCACATAATCCCGTATCGAATATATCGATAGATTCTAGTGGTATGTTAATGGCGAGTGCATGTGCAAAAGGGCCGACCGGTTTGGTGAACATTTGGTCATTGCATGATGGCAGTTTAGTGTACACATTGAATGGTAATGGTGGTGTTAATTGGAATGGTATGGTATGGTTGGATGAGAATTCGTTGGCGATTGCATTTGGACGTACGAAAAATGTGCATATCTTGGATTACAGTGTGGACGATTTGAAAAGGAATCTACCATTGGCGGCAGCACGATGTGCATTGATACGAAAAAATATTAAAGGTTTGAAATCAGCATTGTTTTTCAAAATGTTTATTATACATTTACCAAATATTCTATTACAACAATATAATATTGAGAAATGGTATGTACAAACTGGTGCGAATCTAATGCATTCCATTTATTTGAAATGTTTAACAGCATTAGCGATTTTATTGAATTTAGATAAAGTGATTTGTTATAAATTACAAGCATGGAATAATAAAAGTGATGCGGATTGTATGATATTGCCGGAATATCAATGGTTACATACATTCAGTTTGGCAGCACAACTGTCGGACAGTTTGATAAAACGCACCGAATTGTCGGAAGATTTAATTAAATTGGGACAGATAATGGACGATGTGAATAATCAGCCAATTGCTGCAATACAAAATGTCTTTTGGACATTGAAACAAGATGAACAAATTATTAAATGGGTGACACAGCGGCCACAAGATTGGCAAATTGGTGGCAAATGTAGAGCGTACTTGTGGGGCAGTGCAAGGCATGGCCAATTGGCCGAATTGGGTTACAGTGCCTCAACGCCGGCATTGGTCGATTCGTTTAGTATTGCAAGGAAAATTGTTTGTGGACAGAATTGTACGTTTGTTATACAAACGAATGGTACAGTGTTGGCATGTGGTGAGGGCAGTTATGGTCGTTTGGGACAAGGGAATTCGGATGATTTACATACATTGGCTGTGATAGCGAGTTTACAAGGTTTTGTGATTGTTGATTTGGCAACTAGTGTCGGTTCGGATGGACATAGTTTGGCATTGGCACAAAGTGGTGAAGTTTTTTCGTGGGGTGATGGAGATTATGGCAAATTGGGACATGGGAATAGTGATAGACAACGGAGGCCAAGACAAATTGAGGCATTACAGAATGAGGAAGTGATTCAGGTGAGGAGAAAATGTTGAAATCAATTGAATTGAAAGTTTTGATTACAGGAAACTGTAATATAGTTTCGGTCGTATACCGATAGATGGCACTACGTGTTTATAAATAGATTAAATGATTAGTACTGATCTGAGCGTAACTGAAAGCGTGCCTGAAAAGTTCAAAATTGTCACATGACCTTTTGTTTACAATTTTTTATATGACTTCGGTGGACTAGTGGAAATAATAAAATATGTATGATGGGTTGCGGCAAACTGCAATAATTTGTCATTTTAAATAGTCTATTAGTTTATTTTGAAATCAAAAATATCATAGACTAACTAATTATATTTTTCTTGCATTTTTATATTTGTTTTCCACCCTTGAATTAACTATTTTACAAAGAAAAATACTAATAGCCATCTAGTAATATTTACTTGAACTACAAAATTTGCAAATTTTAAACTTTGCATTTTTTTTAGCGAAACGGGACAAAAACGGTCACATTAATGCATTTTTAATGTAGATTACAAAAAATAAAACGGTCACTTCCTTATTGCGACTTTTTTTTTCCAGGTTTCTTGCGGTTACAAGCACAGTGCCGTTGTAACAAGTGATGGTAAACTGTTTACATTCGGTAATGGTGATTATGGACGTTTAGGTTTAGGTTCAACATGCAATAAACGTTTACCGGAACGTGTCACATACTTGGAGGGCTACAAAATCGGTCAAGTGGCGTGCGGTTTGAATCATACCGCATGTGTGAGTACCGATGGCATGTTGGTGTGGACATTTGGTGAAGGTGATTATGGTAAACTTGGTCTCGGCCATACAATCACCAAATCCATACCGCAACGTGTCGAAACAATGTGCAATATAGGCATAAAAAAAGTCGGTTGCGGTTCGAATTTAACAATATTTTTAACGAAAAGTGGCAAAGTGTATGTATGTGGTATTGATCGTGTACCATGGCAAACGAATTTACGTGAACGTAGCGATTATAAGCCGCAATTGTTGAATGGTATGAATGATATGATTGTGGACGATTTTGCAATTGGTACGGAACATGTGCTGTTTTTGACGCAATGTGGCAAAGTGTATGGATGGGGTATGAATACGGAGGGACAGCTCGGTTTGCAGCATGTTAGTTTGATACGTGAACCGGAATTGATTGCCGAATTGTCGGATAAGGGTGTGAAACAGATTTCAACGGGACGGTCGCATAGTGCCGCATGGACATCGGCACCATTACCAAAACGACAGCCAGGTTTAACTAGTTGCCTTACATTCGGTCTACCAACGGAAATTCCAAAAGAATATGATCATTTGTATAATGTACCGATGAAATTGATACAAGCTCGATTGAGATTCTTGTACAATTTCTCGGATAAATTGTATTCGTGTTGGACATTGATGCCGTTAAGTGCACAACAAAATAATATGCAAATACCACCGTTGGAAGGGATGGTATCGTCGAAGTTACGTTTATTATTAGCGCCACGTGTGTACACGTTGCCATTTGTTCGATGTGTGGGCAAGACAATGGTACAAGGGAAGAATTATGGGCCGCAAATTACAGTGAGACGAATTGCACATGAAGGTAGATGACGATGACGACGCCATCTACAGGGTGTTTCAGCTAAAGTGGGCAAAAATGTAATGGTAGATTCTTCTCACTGTCCTTATACAGAAAAACTGTAATACTTATGCCCGGAAACGTATAATAACAGAGTTAGAGGCCTTCAAAGTTCTTGAAAAAAAAACATTGAATTTTCAAAATATCTTCGTACAGAAAAAAAATTAACAAACCCCATTTGGTACACTTAGTTATCTTATAATGACAGATCTTATTGCAAAATTTCAACAAAATCGGCCGGCTCCAACACCACTTTTTGACAAAGGGGTGGCTTACCACCTTTGGCCATTTGTGTGGGGGATGTCAAATTTTAATTCCGTTTAATCCTATCGATAGCAAATTTAATAAGGAAACTTTTTTGTCCGTTGGATTTTTTTCGTACGACGCACCGTTTTCGAGAAAAATGCAATTTTATTTGAACTTGTCAAGATTTTTCGAAAATTTCTTAAGTTTAGTGGTCCACAACTTTTCAGTTTATGTACCGAAAAATCTAAAAAAATTATTCTAAGATCACCATAGGCTATATAATATAATTCTTAATAAATCTTTGTTATAATTTTCCAATCCATAAAAATCCAATGAGTTTTCGACTCAGGGTGACCCACCGAATCTACCATTTCCTTTTTTGGCCCACTTTAACTGAAACACCCTGTATATGTGATTGTGGAATGACATATTTTTTTTAATTCTGTTGTTAGGGAAGAGAGTGAAGCCGATTTTCGTGCAAATTGCACGGCAAGTGTGCGATATACGACCGCAAGAGTTACGTTTGCCGTCCAGGGCGTGGAAGGTGAAATTGGTGGGTGAAGGGGCAGACGATGCGGGCGGTGTGTTCGACGATACAATTACGGAAATGTGTCAAGAGGTGACAAGTGGTGTGGTGCCATTATTGATACCAACACCGAACGCTGTTAATGATGAGGGCTTTAATAAGGATAAATATTTGTTGAATCCGCAATTGACGAATGAGCAGCATGTGCAATGGTTCAAGTTCCTAGGTAGAAAAAACTGCAAGTTTTATTACAATAAATCATGATTTTTGTTGTGTTTTCTTTAGGTGTGATGTTCGGTGTTGCGGTACGGACAAGGAAACCGCTTGCCATTCCACTAGCACCGATCATATGGAAGCGAATTGTTGGTGAACCGGTCCATATTGAAGATTTAGAAGATGTTGATTGTATGTATGTGCAAAGTTTACGTAGTATACGTGACATACATTTGTCCGGTGTGACGGAGGAATGTTTTCATGATGTCATACCGTTGGAGAGTTTTGTGGCGCCCAGTTGTACGGGACGAATTGTGCCGATTGTGCATGGTGGCCGGAATGTGCCGTTAACGTTCCAGAATCGTGCACAGTATTTTGAGCAGGTGGTGCAATTTCGATTGCAGGAATTCGATGTGCAAGTGGCCGCCGTTAGGGAGGGAATGGCCGGTATAATACCAGTGCCATTACTGTCATTGGTGACGGCTGATTATTTGGAGCAATTGGTTTGTGGTATGTCGCATATATCCATACCGATATTGAAGAAAGTGGTGAGGTATAGAGAATTGGATGAGAATCATCAATTGGTGAAATGGTTGTGGAATATATTGGAGAATTTTACGGATAATGAACGGGTGTTGTTTATGCGTTTTGTGTCGGGACGGTCACGATTGCCGGCGAATTTGGCCGATTTGTCGCAACGATTTCAAGTAATTTTTATCTGTGTGGAATAATTTTGAATGGGGGTGTTTTTTTTTTTAATTTGGTTTTTAGGTGATGAAAGTGGATAAGGCTGTGAATGGTTTGCCAACTGCACAGACGTGTTTCTTCCAATTACGATTGCCACCGTATACGTCACAAGAGATAATGGCAGAAAAGTTACGTTATTCGATAAATAATTGTCGATCGATTGATATGGATAATTATATGTTGGCTAGAAATACGGATAATACGGCCGGATCCGAAGAGGAATATTAAATTATTTAAGAATTGTTTATTTATTTCTGTTTGTTAATTGGGTTTTTGTTTATTTTGTGGATGAGAGTTTTTAATTAAGTTGTTTGGAATAAAAGATCGTGTATCTTTTTCTCTTATATATTTATAATCGATCATGACATTCAATTGTGCAAGTTGATTTTCTACGCCTTTCTCATAATCCCCCGTTAGTGGTTTTCCAGCTACTTCGTCCACCCCTAAACAGATGTCGCCTCTGTTCAACATGATTCAAAAAATCCAAACAACAATTACAATTCAGCACTCATTTTATTTATAACAATAGATCAGTATAACCAACAGTAATATAAACAACATCCATTTGAAATAAAACAGCAATTAAGCTTTCATTTAACGAGAACACAGCCACGACAATGAAAAGAACAAAACTCTCCTAAATTGACCATTTTCCGGTGGTTCATTCCTAATTTTTATAATTGAAAAACATTAGTTGGATACATTTAGAAAAAGGGAGTTAAAAATTGACATTTTCCTGTACATTAACCGTTTTCTCTGTTCCCTCTCTTTAACTATTATATAGAAAATGTAATTAAACCAATAAATTCATTTGCAGGCCATCTTTGACACACAGCACACTATTCGTAAATTACCAAACCTAATTAGAGGGCCGAAACAATTTTAAGTGGAGCCCGATCTCAATTTCCCCTGTTTATTGTAATTTAACTGTTGCAATTCATCAAACGATTTTATGTTGCCACTTTTCCTAATTCCATTATTGCCATTCACTAATAATGGGCATATGTGTGTCGGCTCCAAACTGTGCACCTCAATAAAACTGCAATTCTGCAACTCTGTACGTTTCCGTCCATCCAATGTGTCCACATCGAATACTATAACTTGCTTATTTGGTCGCCTTTGGGTGCCGTCGTACTGGCGATGGTGGTGCGTTCCCGTTTCGGACTTGGCAGTCTTCCTTCGGAAGGAAACAACCAGCGGCCTTGCACTGTCGTGTAAACGTGCCATTTCAGCGTCCAAGTACCGTAACGAACATTGTCTGCTGTAAGAATCCGTGTTGCTATGACTGTTTAATTGCGATGAGCGTGCTGATAATGTTGAATAACACCTACCTACTGGTATGTGGTGGCTGCGCTGGAAACATTGCTTGTAGGTGCTCTGAAAAGGGAACAAGAGACGAATAGCGTTTTTCTTTAGTTAGGGGAATGTAATGTCACATTTTGGGGGGAGGAGAAAACGTTGTGTCGTAAAAGTAAATGACCGGAAAGTGGCCAACGCCAAATTGACTGTCATATCGAACAGGATGCAGGGATTTTTACAGTGTTTTCTGTTGGACATTTTACGAGACACATGAAAATCTCCTAGTTTCACTCTAATTTGTTTACAGTGCGTTTATGGAATAAGGGCAGGGATCGAAATGCGGTTTGGCGGTGTGTGAAGTTGGTATGGATTATTGGGAAAAGTTGGGTATTTGATTTTGTTTTAAACATTTTTCACAATTCTGATCATTTGTACTAAAGGAAAACTGTTGATGTTTTCTCAGTGACATTGTTTAAGTTAAAAATGTTAAAATGTGGTTAAAATCAATTTAAAAAGATTTACTATAGCTCATTTTTCCTGCATTAGGCAAAAATTACTGCCAACAGGAATGTCATGAGCCAATGAAAAGTCAGAATTTTTCAAATCTGTTACGAAAATATTGCTTAGGTTGGTGATATTGTTATAAGTTCGTAACGATGGCAATTATTATAGAATAATTAGACTACGTAGTCTAATTATAGGACTGATTTTATGGAAAATGAGACGTTGAATCTACTATACTTCATTTTTCCTGCATGTAGCGAAAAATCCTGCAGATAACTGTCTCATCGGCCAATCAACTGTTTCAAATTTGAAAATTCAGATTTTGATTGGCCAGTGACACCGTTGTCAGCAGGATTTTTCGCTACATGCAGGAAAAATGAACTATAGTCCAAATCACAATCTCTAACCCTTTATGGAAAAAGGTGTTACATGCATTTTATTCGTTTGTACTCAATCAATTCCTGAGAGTTTACGTATAGGACTATTCTGGATTGTTCCTGCATATAGAAAAAATCCTGCAGAATTTTCAAATTTCACAATTTTTTGCTACTTGCAGGAAAAATGAAGTATAGTTTAATGGAAAATGTTCAAAGCTGTTCTTTAAAACAACTAAACACCCATCTAATTTGTTTACAGTGCGTTTATGAACATCCAACAACACACTCTGTGTCCAAAGTGGTTCCAATTCCAAAATTTTACATCCTGCAATAAACATAAAAGCTAAACACGTCCTTAAACCCACCTTGAAGGCTTCCCGAAACTTATTCGACATAATGTGATACAACACCGGATTCACAGTGGTCGATAAATAATACAAAACTCCACTAACATACGTCAGTATTTGGAATGCTCGTATCATCCGGGCAGAGGACCGTTCCCCATAAATGGCCAACAAACGTTGCGCATGGAACGGGGCCCAACAGATGAAAAACGCCACCACAACCGCAACTGGAAACAAAACCACATGCCAATCATCAAACCCATCCACCAATATTCTACTCACTCAACATCCGGACCACGTGTCTAGTAGCCTGTGCATTCTTCGCGAAATTCTTTCGTCCATCTTCGTCCTTGACATCGCCATTATGGATCGGCCCGTCGTTCGGAACGAGCACCGCAGCCGCCTGTGCTGACAAATAACTGTTACACTGACCAGCGCCACTGGCTGTCTTATATACACGATGTTTCATCTTGACACTGTTGCCCCGGCACGGACCGACCGCTGTCCGATGCAATTGAAGTCCAATCAAGATGTACAAGATGGTGATCAATGTCATCGGTGCAACGAAGAAGAGAAATGTGGACATTTCAAAAGCGTGCGGCAGAACGGACCGTTTCACAATACACACACAGTGATCGGCAATCGGTGTGCCGTCTTGGCGTTCTTCGCACACCACCCCGAATGCGATCGCTTGCGGTATGGCCAGACACATGGCCACAATCCAAATGGCGACAATGAACCGTATGGCTCGACTCAATTTCGAGAGAGTGTGCGAGAGGAACGGATGACAAATGGCCACGTAACGTTCGATGGTGAAGGCGGTGATGGTGAGGACGGTGGCATTGGCGGACGTTTCAGCGGCGAAACCTTGCAGTATGCAGAACGTCTCACCGAAAATGTACGGATATTTGGACCAGATCGAGTAGATCTCGGGCGGTAGGCCGGAGGTGAGCAGCAGTAGATCACTGACCGCCAAACTGAAGAGATAGTAATTGGTGGCTGTGTGCATGGAGCGGTTGCGGGCGATCACGATGCACGTGCTCAAGTTGCCCAGCACGCCACAGAAGAAGGTGATGGTGTAGAGGACGGTGATGGGGACGATGATGTAGAGTGGGTCGCGTTTGGGGCCCCAGTCACTGCTGCTCGAGCGTTGGGAATGGGTTTGGGGAGTTGGACGATTTTGGGAGACGGTTGTGGGGGAGAAGATGGAGAAGGTGTCGGTGATTGGGTATTGGGTGGTGGCAGCGAGTAAATTGGTGTAGAGGAGCGTTTTCATGGCGGGTCTTCAGCGTCACGTTTTAACTATCTGGAACAATGGCAATCATTTATCAAGTTTTTTATTCACAATCAGTAATGAGGCATTTTACGATGTTTTTTTCAATTGGAAAGTGACCAATTCAGGCGATTAATATACAGGGTGTTTCAGCTAAGAGCAGCAAAATTTTAATGGCAGATTCTCGAGGCCAAACCAAGTCGAGAACCCTATATTCACTTTGCTCGGAAACGCTTCCTAACGGAGATATAGGCCATCAAAGTTCTTGAAAAAAAATCGAATTTTTTAAATATCTCCTAACTGTAATAAGTTGGAATAACCATACTTGGCACACTTACTTAGGTCATTGTGGACTATGTTTCTGTAAAATATCAGAAAAATCGGCCACTCCCAATATGGTTTTCTGACAAGGGGGCGGCTTTCCATCTTTGTTTTTTCATATGGGGGTTGTAAATTTTTCACTTTTTTTAACTCTATTCGATACCAAATTTAATAAGCAAACTTTTTTGTGTCTTGGATTTTTTTCGTACGACGCACCGTTTTCGAGAAAAATGCAATTTTATTTGAACACCTCAAGATTTTTGGAAAATTTCTTAAATGCAGTGGTCCATAACTTTTTAGTTAATGAACCGAAAAATTTAAAAAAATTACTCCAAGATCACCATAGGCTACATACTGTAATTTTTAAAAAAAATTTGTTAAAATTTTGTTTTAACATGCCGAAGAAGTTGATGGCCTCTATTTCCTCAAAGAGGAAAAATCCAATGAGTTTTCGACTAATGGTGACCCACCGAATGTGCCATTAAAATTTTGCTGCTCTTAGCTGAAACACCCTGTATAGGGTTAAACGACCGATTGAGCAATAGGAAAATTACACGTTCTATACTTCGTTTTTCCTGCATGTAGGAAAACATCCTGCTGATGCTGACAACTGTGTTTCTGGCCAATCAAAATCCGAATTTACAAATTTGATACAGTTGTCAGCAGGATTTTTTGCTACATGCGGGAAAAATGAAGTATAGGGGTGATTTTGAGTCAAAACTTTAGTTAAACTTTTTCCGAAAAGGCTTCCTAACAAAGTTATAGGTCCTCAAATTCCGAATTTTTCCAATATCTTTTAACTGAAATAAATTGTTCCTGCAAAATATTAGAAAAATCGCAACATGACTTTTTGGTAAAGGGGTGGCTTAACACTTTTGTAATTTCTTTTTGGGTGGTTTAATTTCAAGTTTGTAAGAAAATGCAATTATATGTATTTAAAGTTGTCAGGATTTTCGAATATTTCTTAAATTTGGTGGCCCATAACTTTTCTCAATTCTGAATAAATTTTTGTTTTAAATTTTGTTAACATTCAAAGAGCATTTCGCTTTAGATCAATCGAGCGTTTACACCCTGTATATACACCCTCGACAGTAATGCTGCCCTTTTTGCCTCGATATGTAATCTACAATTTTTTTGAAAAGTTTCATAATTGGAATTTAATAGTGGTTCACAAAAGGAAATGTGACAGATTTGTTGACTTCAAAGATAGAATCTTTTGGTGTAATGATTTCGCTGTCGCTTTCTATGAGGGCGGCTGGAATAAGCGCGGATATTTATGCGTTTTATGTATATAAGGTGAAGCTCTTCTTTTGTGGTTTTAACGTAATTAGATCTTTGCCATTTTTTCAACGTTATGCAGTATGGTTCAAGTGCCATCGTTTCCCTTCTACTCTCATAATCGATTTAGCTTGAGGCTTTTTCAGGAGAGGAAAAAATTGTGTTTGTGATTTGAATGTAAATTCTTTTTAATTGTTTATTTTACAGGAAAATGTGTGTCATGCTTTTTATGCGGTTCTTTATTCAAACACAGCAGAATAGTGTGTGGATGAGGCCAGTAAAAGAGGATTTATTATATTTTTATGATAGTTTTCGCTCGTCTAGGTATATATTTACATAAAATATACGCTTTTTTTAATTCAAAACGCACTTTTGAGAGAAAAAAGAACATAAAATCGGGGAGTGAATATAAATTTTGCTTGTATTAGGCTGTTTTCAAGATTTATGTTTATCCGTCTTTAACGATCTCTTCTTCCTATTAGAATGGGAATAGTTTTTTAGAGGTGTGAATTGCATTTTGGTGCACATTATCTTTTACTATCGACAATTTGTCGTGGATAATAATTATCATAAGAGAAAATTCCGTAATAAAAAATAACGATAACATCGCTGTGATGGCGAATAAAATTTCATCGTTTGTAATTAAATTTCGGGTCACTCTTATTGAATGAACGGAAAAAATTTAATTAAAACAATGTTGTAACAAATTAACCAACGTTTGAATAGAGAACCATATGTGTAGCGAGAGAAAAAAAATAAAAAATCGGAATTTTTACACGTGAAAAGGTCCATGTTTTCAATTCTTCCAAAGATTGAGTTATTTTTTAGCGTTTGGGAAACAATTTGTGGTTGTTCTAATCGATTAAACTTGCGAAAGCAAAAAATCCCCTATATTTACTGAAAAGAGAGTAATGTTTCAAAGTTTTAATATTTGTTCAGAACATAGTCAGTTTTCCAATGAGAAAATGTACTTATTTCTAATAATCTTGTGATGTTTGTAAAGTTTTCAGATAAAATTTCATGTCAAATTTCTCTATGTGTTTTCACAATTGAAGTTAACGATGGGAAAAAACAATAATGGTAATTTCGTGATAAACTAGTCGAATTTATATGTTTGTAAGAGTTTTTTTTTATTTCTTTATTGTTTTTCGAAGCACACATTCGTGAGGTGTCCATCATCCAGTTTTATCGTTCTTTGTGCTTTGCTGGTTTATTGATTTGAAATTGGCTTAAAAAACCATTTGTCTCATGTCCAGTGACACATTTTCACTCAATAATTTTCCTGTTTAGGATTATTTCATATATGAACTTGGCAGTGAAACGGTTTTATAACTTGGAAAATTAACTGTTTACATTTTTCGTAAAGTTTACAAGCAGCGAAATGACATCCGATGTAAAAAATGTAAGAAGTTACTGTGAAAGTTTTTAATAAATTTCATCGACTTGTAGAACGAATAATTGACGGTTGCTGTGATGCGGAACGCGATTTTCCTACCCCCGAAAGGGTCGGATTGGTATTTCTTTTGTAATATTGTAGTTCCATTGTGTGTTAACGAAAAAAAAAAATGATAAATTGTGCACGTGTACAAGAAGTAAAGGTAAATAGGTGAATGATTAATTGTGTTGATGAAAGAAAACATTTTTTGTTTGGTTTTATGGAATTTTTTTGTATGGTAAAGAGGCGATTTGCATAATAAAACTAGTTCAAGTGGCAAGATGCTTTAAGGATTGATTTTTCTCAATGTTAAGTTTCTTGATGCAGTGGAGAATTTAATTGGGCGCTTTTTTGTTGATTAAAATGCTAAATTTTTAAATAATCCAAGCAGGAAAAAGTATAACAGAGAGAACATACATCCCAATGGACCAACCACTTCAACTTGTATTTAAACTTTTAAAGAAAATGTCCTCTAGAGATTTGTGTTTGTTAAGTTACGTATAATTACATTGTTTATTGAAGAATGTGTTTATATAGCAATAAATTTAAAAAATCTTTTTGAGGTTTCGTAGTGTGGCTTCCAATGCGGTTATTAAACAAGTTTAAGGGTGAGAAAACTGTTATTTGTTATTGTGTTGTATATTTAGACGTGCGAGAAATGAAATAAAAGGGTGGCGTTTGTTTTAAAGGAAAACGTGCGTCAGTAGATAAGAAGGGAGTTTAAATTGTGCATAAATAAACACAAAGTCTGATAACAATATATCAATTTTTATTCAACTGAGATGTTTATGTATTTTCTGCACAGATCAATAAGTAAAAATGTAAATTGTTTAAGTTGTTGTGTCATTAAAATAATAAATAAATGAACAAAAGGGACATTTTTGTCAGATAGTTAAATTGTTTCACTTTTTAAGTTTTAATTAGACTCTGAGGTTTATCAGCACATTTACATAAGCGAAACTCAATTGTGTTTTTTTGAAGTTTGTTCTTTGTTAGGTATTCACAATGAAAGCATCATTTAGTATGTTTTGTATGATTTTAATTCGAAATCAATTTTGTGCGTGTTTTTCATTTTTTGATATTCTCAATGGGACGATGAATATTGTTGAATCCTCTTGGGAGCAGTACAAAAACGAACCAAAAGACACGATTTTCGTCAAAGAAGAGTACGATTTTATTGTAATTGGTGCTGGATCAGCTGGATGTGTGGTAGCTGCAAGATTATCAGAAAATCCTGACTTCGATGTTCTTCTAATCGAAGCTGGAGGCCGGGAGAATTTCTATGCTGATATACCCACTTTGGCTCCTTTTTTGAGATTCACTACAATGGATTGGCAATATTTTATAGAGCCAAGTGCAGAAGGAAACTATTGTATGAGTATGGTGGATGGTAGATGCAGTTATGGAAGAGGAAAAGTGGTTGGTGGATCAAGTACCATCAATGATCAGGTTTATACACGTGGCAATAAAGCAGATTTTGATTATTGGTCGCAGTTGGGGAACGATGGTTGGAGTTACGACGAGATTTTGCCTTATTTTAAGAAAATCGAAGATTTTGACATCGGAGAAGAGGTGGATATGAAGTACCATGGTACTGGTGGTCCGGTACATGTTGGATATCCAAATAACTTAACGAGTTTCGGCCAAATAACGATCGATGCTTGTAAACAATTTGGGTTTGACGAAGTGGATTATAATGGGAAGCAACAGGTGATTAACAGTTTAGCTTTTATTCTCTATTTCGGTGTAAATTTTTACCTCCTGAAGGGAATGTTTTGCTATTTTAGATTGGGGTGTCCAGAGGACAAGCGAATATTAAGAATGGCATCCGAGAGAGTTCCAGTCGCGCTTATTTACATCCAATCAAAAATAGAAAGAATTTTAGTTTGAAGAAACAGTCGATGGTCAAAAAAATTCTAATTAATCCCTCAACGAACGTAGCATACGGTGTGGAATTTGTCAATTCCGGATTCACTTACCAAGTGAAAGCCAGAAAAGAAGTGATTCTATCGGCCGGTGCTGTAAATTCACCGCAAATCCTTATGCTTTCTGGTATTGGCCCAAAAGATCATTTAGAAGATAAACAAATTGAAGTGATTCAGAATTCACCTGTTGGACAAGGTTCTATGGACCATATTTTGGGAAGTCCTGTTGTATATCTGGGGGAAAATGTTGGTGGTTTTAAAGCAGATCTTGATGGTCTTTCAGAGTATGCCAATAATTTTACAGGTGCTTTTGCAAGTACCGTTCTTTTCGAAACGGTGATTTTTGCAAATGTAGATGATGTCAGTAATAAGAGTGCAGTGCCAAATGTGGAACTTGTATTCATGAACAGTATATTCGGACATTCTCCGTCATTTTTGGAGAGTGCTGCTATTCCAACGGATGTGGCAGAACTCTTGTATGGAGAGATCAAAGATAAGGAAGCGTTTTCTGTTGTGCCAGTGCTAATTCAACCCAAAAGTAAAGGAAAGATCCTTCTAGAGGATGACAAATACGATACACCACCGAAAATCTATCCGAATTATTTTCATAATACAGAAGATTTAGAGATTATGATCAAAGGTACAAGAATCGCAATGGAAATTGTTGAGAAAGACGCTTTTAAAGCTTTAAAACCGAAAAGATATAAGAAGAAGTTTAAGAAATGTGAAGAATTTGATTTCGATTCAGATGATTATTTAATATGCTTGACTAAACATTTGGGGATTCCGATTCATCATATAGCTGGTACTTGTAGGATGGGTCCAGACTCAGATCCACTTTCAGTGGTGGACAGCAAATTGAAAGTGAAGGGAATTAAAGGATTAAGAGTGATTGATGCTTCCATTATGCCTCATATTGTTGCAGCACACACGAATGCAGCTGCAATGATGATTGGAGAGAAAGGGGCTGATTTGATTAAAGAAGAATATTTAAAATTGATGTAAATAACTAAAATGTCATAAATGTCTTAATAATGTCATGATTTTTATCATTATTCATGTGGGTGACTAATTAAAGTGGTAGGCAATTAGTTTAAAGAAAAAACGTAAATAGATAGTTTAAGTTGTGTAAAATGATTTTGGGGATTTTTTTTAAAATTTGTTGTTTGTAAATTATGCTAATATAGATTTTAAAAATCGATTATTGCAACACTTTCAAAGTGAACCAATTAGTGGATATCTACACAAAAAAAGGACTATTTCGAGATAGTAAAAAATATTAAGTAGGACTTATCAGCATATTTATAAAATATGTTCAACAATTTTCAATTTTTATGCTAGTTGTTTGTTCACAATGAAAGGATTTTCTGTCATTCTTGTAATTTTGGTTCTAAATAAAATTTGTGCTGGTTCTGTATTCTTTGATATTCTCAATGGAACGAAAAATATCGTTGAAGCTGTTTGGGAACAGTACAAAAACGAACCAAAAGACACAATTTTCGTTAAAGAAGAGTACGATTTTATTGTGATTGGTGCTGGATCAGCTGGATGTGTGGTAGCTGCAAGATTATCAGAAAATCCCGACTTCGATGTTCTTCTGATCGAAGCTGGAGGCCGGGAGAATTTCTATGCGGATGTACCGGCTTTGGCCCCTTATTTACGATCCACTACAATGGATTGGCAATATTTTGCTGCACCCAGTTCCGAAGGGAATTATTGTCTAAGTATGGTGGATGGGAAATGTAGTTTTGGTAGAGGAAAAGTCCTTGGCGGATCAAGTACCATCAATTATCAGTTTTATACTCGTGGCAATAAAGGAAATTTTGATTATTGGTCGCAGTTGGGCAATGATGGATGGAGTTACGACGAGATTTTGCCTTATTTTAAGAAAATTGAAGATTTTGATATTGGAGAAGAGGTTGATATGAAGTACCATGGTACTGGTGGGCCGGTACATGTTGGATATCCAAATAACTTAACGAGTTTCGGTCAAATAACGATTGAAGCGAGTAAACAATTTGGATTTGACGAAGTAGATTATAATGGGGAGCAACAGGTAAAATGGTATATTGTTTAACAAGTGTAGAAAATAAAATTTTCTGTGCGATTGTATGAGTCCGAAAATATTTTCTACACGAGTTAAACACTATACTTTATCTACGCCCGACATATAAATGAGTAATACGGTAAAATACTGTATAAAATTTTTTTTATTTGTCAATTGAATGACAGGAAGACACAAAGTGACATAACAATTACTTTCTGTACAACTTTGCACAAAACCATGTAGAATATACTTCATTTTTCCTGTCGAATTTTCAAATTTGATACAGTTGTCAGCAAAATATTTTGCTTCATGCAGGAAAAATGAAGTATAGACACGGAAATTTTAAAAATATACAGCAAAATTTCGACAAAACACTTTCCATGACGGGCGTAGATAAAAAACAATTGCTTATCTTTTTTGCCAACCATTAAAATGCCATTTTCAGATTGGTGTGTCCAGAGTACAAGGCAACATCAAGAACGGCATTCGAATGAGTTCCAGTCGCGCTTATTTACATCCAATCAAAAATAAAAAGAATTTTAGTTTGAAGAAACAGTCGATGGTCAAAAGAATTCTAATTAATCCCTCAACGAAAGTAGCATACGGTGTGGAATTTGTCAATTCCGGATTCACTTACCAAGTGAAAGCCAGAAAAGAAGTGATTCTATCAGCCGGTGCTGTAAATTCACCGCAAATCCTTATGCTTTCTGGTATTGGCCCAAAAGATCATTTGGAAGATAAACAAATTGAAGTGATTCATGATTTACCTGTTGGACAAAATGCAATCGATCATGTTTTTGGAAATCCTGTTATATATCTAGGGGAAAATGTTGGTGGCTTTAAACTAGATCTTGCTGGTTTTGTGGAATATGTCAGTCATTTTTCAGGTGCACTTGCCAGTACTGTCTTTTTCGAGACACTGCTTTTTACAAATGTGGATGATGTCAATAATAAGCGGGCAATACCGAACATCGAAATGGTATTCATGAATAACGTATTAGGAAACTTTCCAATGTTGTTGAGGGGTCTTGGTATTCCAACGGATGTGACAGAGTCCTTGTATGGCGACTTAAAAAATAAGGAAGTGTTTTCGATTATTCCTGTATTAATCCAGCCGAAGAGTAGAGGAAAAGTTCTGTTAGAGGATAATAAATATGGTACACCGCCGATAATCGCTCCGAATTATTTCAATAACACCGAAGATTTAGAAGCTATCATCAAAGCAACAAGAATAGCAATGGAGATTGCTGAAAAAGACGCTTTTCAAGTTTTGAAACCAAAACTGTATCAGAAGAAATTAAAGGACTGTGATGAATACGATTTCGATTCAGATGATTATTTAATATGTTTGACGAAACATTTGGGTTTTCCGGCAATTCATTTGGTTGGTACTTGCAGGATGGGTCCAGATTCAGATCCACTTTCAGTGGTGGACAACAAATTGAAAGTGAAGGGAATTGAAGGGTTAAGAGTGATTGATGCTTCGATTATGCCTGAGATTGTTGCGGCCCATACAAATGCACCTGCAATGATGGTTGGTGAGAAAGGGGCTGATTTGATTAAAGAGGAATATTCATAAATTAAAGAGGGGTAGTTTGGCTTTCTTTTCAGTTCATTGTCTGTATCAACTTTACAGACATTCAATTCGGGTATTTAAGCGATGTTCGTGTGTATTGGGTCGATATTTGTCGTGTAATTTTAGATTTAAGTGGTAATAAACATGAAATGTAGCTAAGCAATTGCGTATCTGTATTCTTTAAAAAGTTTTCTGTCTATATTCAAAGATATTATTGATTTACACGCTCTTATAAATATTTACCAGCAGGAATGTTTCTAAATGGAAGAAAAGTTGAGTTCATTTATGTAAAGAGTCTGTGTTACTTGTTTTCTCTTACAGGACGTTAAAAGGCTGGAATAATCCTTAATTAAATTCTAAACTAAGTCGAGAGTAACGAAGTAAACCGTCTTGGTATGTAGAACTGGATTTGTTGTATCTTGGGGGATTTTATCAATATTTAGATTTATGTAACTGTCTGGATAGATTGTTATCTTTATTTGTAATCCATTTAAAATCTGCGTTAGCGTCTGGTAGAAAATACATTTTGCTATTAATTGATTATCGATTATGATCAATTGGATCCTTTATTGAAGATACATAGGTGAATTATTGTGAAATATAATACATAAATAAGATTGAGAAATGAAGTATAGATGTGAGTGGAGAAAAAATAACTTTTTGTAGTTATTAAAAATGTAACATTCTTAAACTATTTAAAAATTTAATTTTTTACTGTAATCACAATAAAAAGTGATAAAAACAGGTCTATAGGAGTCTACAATTTATTATGCAGTTTAAAATTATTTACAATTTCATTGTGCTCTTGGCATTAAATCAATTCTGTAACGGTGCGTTAATTGAAGCGATTTTGGAACAGTATCAAAACGAACCGAAAGACACGATTATTGTTAAAGCAGCTTACGATTTTATTGTGATTGGGGCTGGATCAGCTTCAAGATTAACAGAAAATCCTGATTTCGATGTTCTTCTGATCGAAGCTGGAGGAAGGAAGAGCTTCCTAGCGGATGTGCCAGCAATAGCGCCTTATTTGCGATTCACTCCAATGGACTGGCAATATTATACAGAACCAAGTGAAAAAAAGAATTATTGTCTTGATATGGTGGACGGGAAATGTAGTTATGGAAGAGGAAAAGTCGTTGGAGGATCAAGTGCCATCAACTATCAATTTTTTACTCGTGGACATCGAGATAATTTCGATAAATGGTCGAGGTTGGGGAATGATGGTTGGAGTTATGTGGAAATTTTGCCTTATTTTAAGAAAATTGAAGATTTGGACATCGGTAAAGAGGTTAATATGGAGTACCATGGTACTGGTGGGCCAGTTTATGTTGGATATCCAATCATTAAAACGAGATTTGCTGAAATTACTTCTGCACACTCGAATGCTTGTGTTATTAGGGAATAAACACGGTAAAACTGTAATATTTTTTTGCTCGAGTAGATTAAGTCATCAACTAATCATAGTTTTGTATTGAAGTGCTGTAGAAAATAAATTAAACAAGCAGTCCTTATGCAAAAGCATATTATTGATTTAAAGACTCTTAACAATATTTCCAACTTGTAAATATTGAAGCAGTAGGTAATTAATTGTTTTATAAGAGCTCGGAAAATCAGTTCTACTAGTCAGTTTAATTAACAATAATTTACTTTGTAAATAATTGGTCTTTTAATAATGTTTGTTAGGTAGTTGTTTTCCGTGCTTTGAACAACATAAAACACCGATAAATCCTAAAACGACAACAAAAAATCAATTTTTTTATCTTAATTCATACAGAGATTTTTCGTTTACTATTTTCACCTTGCATAAATTACTATTAAAAAATGTATGATAAAAATGTGCATTTTCTCATAGTTTATGCAACAAATGTAGACTTGTGTTGTTTGTAATTTAAAATGGAATTAAAAATTCTTTGCATTTTCATTATGGGTTTTCCACTAATTCAAATTTGTAACGGCTCTTTAATCAAAGCGATTTTGGAACAGAACAAAAACGAACCGAAAGACACAATTTTCGTTAAAGAAGAGTACGATTTTATTGTGATTGGTGCTGGATCTGCTGGATGTGTGGTAGCTGCAAGATTATCAGAAAATCCTGATTTCGATGTTCTTCTGATCGAAGCTGGAGGAAGGGAGACTTTCTATGCGGACATACCAGCAATAGCGCCTTATTTGCGATTCACTTCAATGGACTGGCAATATTATTTAGAAAAAAGTGACCAAAAGAATTTTTGTGTTGATATGGTGGATGGGAAATGCGGTTATGGAAGAGGAAAAGTCGTCGGAGGTTCAAGTACCATCAACTATCAATATTATACCCGTGGACATCGCGATAATTTCGATGAATGGTCGAGGTTGGGGAATGATGGTTGGAGTTATGAGGAAATTTTGCCTTATTTTAAGAAAATCGAAGATTTTGACATCGGAGAAGAGGTGGATATGAAGTACCATGGTACTGGTGGGCCAGTTTATGTCGGATATCCAATCATTAAAACGAGATTTGCTGAAATTACGATGGAAGCGAGTAAACAGTTAGGATTTGATGAAGTTGATTATAACGGAGAGCAACAGGTGATTAGCCATTTATTTTTCCATTATTAAAGTGTCTTTATTAAAAAATCACACCTACTTCTTTAACTGTATTATTTTTTTAGATTGGCGTGTCTAGAGTACAAGCAAACATCAAAAATGGAATCAGAGTCAGTGCAAGTCGTGCCTATTTGCATCCAATTAAAGATAGAAAAAATTTCAGCTTGAAAAAACTCTCCACAGTTAAAAGAATCCTAATTAATCCACTGACAAAGAATGCATATGGTGTAGAATTCGTCGATTCCATGTTCACTTACCAAATAAAAGCTAGAAACGAAGTGATCTTATCAGCCGGTTCGATAAATTCCCCCCAAATTCTTATGCTGTCTGGTGTTGGCCCAAAAGAACACCTCGAACAAATGAACATTGAACTCATCCATGATCTACCAGTTGCTCAACACTCGATGGATCATGTTCTTCCAATGCCACTTGTATTTGTATGCAACCAAACTTTGGGTTTAAAATTGAATTTCAGCAGTATTATTCAGTATCTCGTCAATGGGAATGGAATTTTGGCTAGTACAGTTACAGGTGAAACAATTCTTTTTGCAAATGTTGATGATACGAATGACAAAAATGCCGTACCTAATATTGAACTTGCTTTTATGAGTAGCATGATGGCGCAACATTCCTTTCTGACAAAGTCTTTAAATATACCAGACAGTGTTAACAACCAAATGTACAGCGAAATTATGAATAATGACACAATTTCAATTGCTGTACAATTATTACAGCCGAAAAGTAGGGGAAAACTCCTTTTAAAGGATAACAAATACGATACACCACCGATTATAAAATCGAATTGTTTTGATAAAGTAGAAGATTTGAAGACGATGGTGAAAGGATTGCGATTAGCAATGAAAATTGTTGAACAAGACGCTTTTAAAGAGATCAATGCGAAAATTTGGTGGAAAAAGTTAAAGAGTTGTGAAGAGTTCGAATTCAATTCAGACGATTATTTAATTTGTTATTCAAAACATTTGAGTACGCCACTCTTGCATTTGGTTGGTACTTGTAGGATGGGTCCGGATTCAGATCCACTTGCAGTGGTGGACAACAGATTGAGAGTGAAAGGAATTAAAGGATTGAGAGTGGTGGATGCATCGATTATGCCTCATATTGTTGCAGCACACACGAATGCAGCTGCAACGATGATTGGAGAGAAAGGGGCCGATTTGATCAAAGATGAACATTCATAAGCGATTGTATTATTGGGAAATAAACAAAATCAATGGAAACATTGTATTTTTTTTCAAGTTCAATATCGTCCAACAGATTTAAGTGCTGTTTGTGTTTTGGATCGATATTTGTGGTGACATTTTGTGGGTGTACCTAATACATCATATACACCCACATACAAACTTGATATTAGATTAAAGAAGCAATAAATGTAGTTAAGGAATTACCGATTTTAAAAACTCTTGTGTATGTTATGAGAGACTTTTATAAAATTGTATAAATATGGTATATTGAAGAGTTGATTGATTAATTATAAGTCCCTTTTTGTCACTTGTCGTTGTCTGTTGTATCAAAATATATTAAAGTGTTTAGAGTTTAATTCAATGCTGAAAAGTCGAACAATGAACTTATTACATATACAGAGTGTTTTAAAATGAAATGGCATTTTTTGATCGGCAAGATCGTCATTTTTTGATTATTTATATTGACGCCGAGTGTATAAATTTCAAAATAAATTTTACAAATCAGTGTGAGTGCAAAATTGACTGATTACCAGTAATTGTTGTTTTCTGCTATTCAAAAACAACAAAAATCAATTCCTAACTGTAATTTATTGAAGTAACTTTCGTGAATTTTTTTCACTTTGAACAAACTGAGATAAAAATCCATTTTGTAATAATTACGAAAACAATTTTTTTTCTGTTCTTAATTGAAGCGATTTTGGAACAGTATCAAAACGAACCAAAAGACGCGATTATTGTTAAAGCAGCTTACGATTTTATTGTGATTGGGGCTGGATCAGCTTCAAGATTAACAGAAAATCCTGATTTCGATGTTCTTCTGATCGAAGCTGGAGGAAGGAAGAGCTTCCTAGCGGATGTGCCAGCAATAACGCCTTATTTGCGATTCACTCCAATGGACTGGCAATATTATACAGAACCAAGTGAAAAAAAGAATTATTGTCTTGATATGGTGGACGGGAAATGTAGTTATGGAAGAGGAAAAGTCGTTGGAGGATCAAGTGCCATTAACTATCAATTTTTTACTCGTGGACATCGAGATAATTTCGATGAATGGTCGAGGTTGGGGAATGATGGTTGGAGTTATGAGGAAATTTTGCATTATTTTAGGAAAATCGAAGATTTTGTCATCATAGAAGAGGTTAAGATGGAGTACCATGGTACTGGTGGGCCAGTTTATGTTGGATATCCAATTACTAAAACGAGATTTGCTGAAATTACGATGGAAGCGAGTAAACAGTTAGGATTTGACGAAGTGGATTATAATGGAGAGAAAGGAAAGAAATGTGTCTGTTTGACTAAACATTTGGGTTTTCCGGCGATTCATTTGGTTGGTACTTGCAGGATGGGTCCAGATTCAGATCCACTTTCAGTGGTGGACAGCAAATTGAAAGTGAAGGGAATTAAAGGATTAAGAGTGATTGATGCTTCGATTATGCCTCATATTGTTGGTGAGAAAGATGCTGATTTGGTTAAACACGATTATTCGAAATTAGTTAATGTAAACAATTTATATTTGCCTTTATCAAAAATATTTAAAAGAAAATTAAAATACATTTCATCAATTTCTTTTTGCTAGCTTGTTGTCGATAATAACATTCATGTCATTATAGAAATAACAATTAACAAGTCTATTATATTAATTAAAATGTAGATTTATTCAGATTAGCATCCGTTAGAACAATCTATAAATAGCATCAGGTAAATGCGAATTTATTCAATGAGCAATTAACTGTTTTTGTATTAAAAGACTAAGGAGGAGTCCTTTCAGTTGTAGAATTTATTTAAAAAGCCTGAATATAACATAATTAAAGTCTAAGCTTGTTAAGGAAGTAAATTACTGTTGTAGAATGTTTTTAATATAATAATAGTAAATAATTTTCATATGATGCAAAATTTCTATAATTTCCGCCAGTATATTTCACATTTTACTACCTAAATATTGGTTTTCAAGAGTTATAAATGCTTGAAAAAAGATAGTAATAATTGGTGTGATGTAAAGAGATGTTTTTGGCCCTTAAAAACTATTTTTCATAAGGAATAAACAGTAATTTTGTTCATTAGTGATATTTTACGTACCGATTAGAAGTGTATTAGTTAAGGAAATAAAGATAATTTGTCGAAGGTCGACAAACAAATTTTTGGTTACAATATTACTTGTATTTCGCGTCTGTTTATGTAAAATTTTCTGCCACAATCAAAAATCATTGTCTCAACAATATTCAGCTTCATCTGCCATAAATCGAATTTGAATGAATTAAATCGAATTAATTCTTTTTCTGCTTCTACATATAATGCCAGCTTTTCGATTACATTTTGACTAAAACAAAATTATCGTGAATGTTTTTCATGGAAAATTCTGAAACAAAAAATGAAAAACAGAAAAACCGTAAAAATAACCGATAAACAACAATTAACTTTGTAATTAGAAATAATTAGATAAAAAAGGCGTGCACAATTTTAACTATCAACCTACGACGTTTTCGTCATTTTTTTCATTTACTTTGAAACAATTTTCGATAAATGGTGTTTTTCGGATTGGTTTCGAAAAAACTATAAGTGCCCACAGACATTCAGTCCGTGTCCAATAGTCAAAATGCCACCACTCCCGAAACTGCTCGTGCTTTTCGCCCTAAATCAACTGTGCACCGCTTCCCTGCTCACCAACGTCCTCAATGGCACGCTCAATATCGCCAAAGCCGCATGGGAACAGTACAACGGCGAGCCGGACGACACGCTTCTCGTCCACGAATCGTACGATTTCATTGTGATCGGAGCCGGTTCGGCGGGATGCATCGTAGCCGCCCGATTAGCGGAGGACGGCGATAATCAAGTGCTCCTGATCGAAGCTGGCGGTAGGGAGAATTTCTACATGGACATTCCGGCGCTGGCAGCTTACATGCGATTTACGAGCAACGATTGGGGCTACAACACCGTCAACGGCAAGGGCCAATATTGTGCCGCCTCTGAGGGTGGTCGATGCTTTTACGGACGTGGCAAAGCGGTTGGTGGCTCGAGTGCGGTCAATTACGAATTTTATACACGCGGTCATAAAGCCAACTTCGATACATGGTCAACATTGGGCAACGATGGTTGGAGTTACGAGGAGATTCTGCCATATTTTAAGAAAATCGAGAATTTCGATATTGGTGAACAAGTGGACATGAAGTACCACGGTACTGATGGACCGATTCATGTTGGTTACTCGTCAGATTTATCGCCAATTGGACAATTATCGATTGAGGCTAGTAAACAGTACGGATTTAAGCAAGTTGATTACAATGGAGAGCAGCAAGTATGTATAAAAAATGTTTGACCCGTTTTTTTTTTGTAATTGAAGTACTTTGATCAGATTGGAGTGTCAAGAGTTCAATCGAACATCAAGAACGGTATCCGAGTGAGTGCCAGTCGAGCATATCTGCATCCATTGAAGAACAAAAAGAATTTCCATTTGAAGAAACTATCGACCGTCTCAAAAATTCTGATTGATTCCGAGACCAAAGAGGCTTATGGTGTGGAATTTGTCAATTCCGGATTCACTTATCAAGTGAAGGCTAGAAAAGAAGTGATTCTATCAGCAGGTGCTGTAAACTCGCCCCAAATCCTTATGCTTTCCGGTGTGGGTCCAAAAAACCACTTACAAGAGAAGGACATTGAAGTGATTCAAGATTTGCCCGTGGGCCAATCATCAATTGACCACATACTGGCGATGCCATTGGTCTATTTGACTGAAGACGGTCAAGGCTTGAATGCAACTGTCGGTGAACTGTTGCATTACATGAACAATTTCACTGGCCCTTTTGCCACCACGGTTCTATTCGAAACGTTACTTTTCGCCAACACAACGGACGTCAAAAACACCGTCGATCCGCCAACGGTTGAGATCGTCTTCTCGGGCAGTTCGGTATCGAAAGCGTTCAATCTGATCCACTCTTTGGGCATGTCCAGAAAGACTTGGGACCAAATGTACGATGGCATCACCGATAAAAATGCGTTCGGCGTGTTTTGCTTCATTTTGCAGCCGGAAAGTCGCGGTACTATCACATTGAAGGACAACAAATACACGTCAGCGCCGATCATTGATCCGAACTATTTCGACAAAGAGGCCGATTTGATGGCAGTTGTGAAAGGTTTGGGAATAGCGCAGGAGATTGTGAAACAGGACGCTTTTAAGAGCATCAAACCGAAATTGTGGGATCGCAAATTGACGGAATGTGAACAGTACGATTTCAATACGGATGATTATTGGAAATGTGCCATACGGCAAGTGAGTTCGGCACTTTTGCATATGGTTGGCACTTGTCGAATGGGTCCGGATAGTGATCCATTGGCAGTGGTTGATAGTACGCTGAAAGTGAAGGGGCTGAAGAATTTGCGGGTGGTGGATGCGTCGATTATGCCGCACATTCCGGCAGCACATACGAATGCGGCTACGTTGATGGTGGGCGAAAAGGGGGCCGATTTGATTAAAGCCGATTGGAAGAAATGATTTTTTTTGGCATTATAAAAAAATATCTATAAGCAAGAGACCAATACATGTATGAGAAGGCAGAGAGTTTTAATTAGAAAATGAATATTGAAAGTTGGACGGAATCATGTTAAACTTTGTTTCATTTGCATATTGACGACTTTATTTGTGTAAGGTTTGAAGTCGTTGTTTTGTATGAGGCGCCGTTTGGTTCAAAAGTAAAGATGCGCATATACAGGGTGTTTCAGATAAAAGCATTGGATTTTTTTTGGAAATGTCTCTTTGAGGAAATAAAGGCCATCAACTTCTTCGGCATGTTAAAAAATTTATAACAAAGATTTATTAAGAATTATATTGTATAGCCTGTGGTGATCTTAGAATAATTTTTTTAGATTTTTCGGTTCATTAACTGAAAAGTTGTGGACCACTAAACTTAAGAAATTTTCGAAAAATCTTGACAAGTTCAAATAAAATTGCATTTTTCTCAAAAACGGTGCGTCGTACGAAAAAAATCCAAGACACAAAAAAGTTTCCTTATTAAATTTGCTATCGATAGGATTTAACGGAATTAAAATTTGACACTCCCCACACAAATGGCGAAAGGTGGTAAACCACCCCTTTGTCAAAAAGTGGTGTTGGAGCCGGCCGATTTTGTTGAAATTTTGCAGTAAGATATGTCATTATGAGATAAATAAGTGTACCAAATGGGGTTTGTTAATTTTTTTTCTGTACAAAGATATTTTGAAAATTCAATTTTTTTTTCAAGAACTTTGAAGGCCTCTAACTCTGTTATTATACGTTTCCGGGCATAAGTATTACAGTTTTTCGGAATCAGGACAGTGAGGAGAATCTACCATTACTTTTTTGCCCACTAAAACACCCTGTATATATGCACTTCGTTACTTTCGAACCAAACGGTGTCTCATAATCTTGCATATTGAAAATTTATGAAGAGAACTTTAGTCGTTCATAAAAATTACCACTCTAATTAAATATTGGTGGTGACAAATTTGTTAAATTATATAATCGTTATTTTTGTTATGGTAATTACCTGAAACGGCGCCGTGTTACCGACCTGCCTCAATCCATTGCTGATTGCAGTGACATTTTCACACGCGATTTCACTAAACACGCCGAAGAAAAAAAAGTTTTTGTCGACTAGCATGAATGAGTGCCGAGTGAAACTGGAGGAAAAGCGCGCTTTCCCGAAAGGGCGCAAACTCTCACGTTTTCAACAATAAATTTTCTTTCTCTTTTATGTGTGATGGGATAATTTCCATGAAAGGGTGGGGGAGTGTAATAGAAGTGAAACATGTTAGGATTTTAATTCGATTTTTCCCAATAGAGATCCCACTTCTCTCACTAAATGCTACGTGCTCAATTTATAATTTATTGTAAGTTTATGTTCATGATTTTCCTCTCAGGGTGATGCTCTCTTTTAGGAAATAGGGATTTTACTTCAATTTTGTCGGTTCGATAACAAATTCTGGCTGATCTGTTTATAATTTCATATATTTAGATGAAACTTGGTTTGGACTAAATCGTTGCTTATCGTTCATTCATGAATTTATTAGTCTAATTGTGCGCTAATTTACAATTAATCGTCGGTCTTCCGGTATTTTTTAATAAAAACTCAGTCATAAATTATGCGTAATTTAATTCCGCGCTTGTATGTGAATAAAAGTGTAAGTGAATGTTTGCAGTGTGATTTCTGGCTGATGGAAAAACCACTTTCTTCTCTTTTAACATTTACAATTATCTGATTTACACACGCAACAACAATGTTGGGTGGGTGTTCTTATCGGTGGTTCGTGTAACATCTGCAGTCGCTCTAATAGCGGAAATACAACTTTATAGGAAAATAGAATTTTTGTTCTGCTGAATATTTCCATGTGACTGCTTGGGAAAATTAAAATATTTATTCAATTGGAGAAAAATTTCGGCCTGTGTATGTGCCTAACATCTGTTAATTTTTTTCTTCTCTCTATTAAATAAAATTGGGCGAGTTTTTATGTTGTATAATGAAATCAGCTCGATTATTAGTTGAATTAGAGTGTCTCTTTTGCGTTGCAATTTAATTTATAGCAGCAGAGATGTAATAATGTCTAGACTATTAAAAAGGAAAATTGATATTCGTTAATAATTCAACTGGTAACTGTTATAAAGTTGAAGAGAAGGATTCCAGTGTTGTTTTCTTGGATTTTTTTTATTGGAAATCTTGCAATCCATAAAGTAGCTAAGTTTTTCAATTAAATGGTCGGATTAGTTGGGGATCGTAATTAAAAACACTTTGTACGTGTGTTCATTATTAGCGCCCTTTTAGGGTGCTATAAAAATGTTCTATTTCATTTTAATTAAACGTTTTTACAATGGCAGTAATTAAAGTTCACATTGAACTTGAATAGTGGACGATTGTTGCACCTGTTGGACGGATTTATGGACGATTTTAACGATTTTCGCGTTTTTATGCGAAATAATCGATGGAATCGTTTCGTTGTGGAATCATCTTATAATGTTTGGCACTACTGCATGTTGAACTGCAAATCGTTACAAAGTAATTTCTTAAATCTGTGAAATCTTTTACATTTTTTTTCAATTCAAGGCTGTTATGGGTTTTTTTCTGTTTGTGTAATACTTTCATTAATAACTATAATAAATCATTTAATAAAATACTTAATTAAACAAGTAAGTGCAAACATATGTACCTACCTATGTGTTTGACCTTTACAATATATGTATACATACATAATTATTTTTATTCTCATCATCAGTCGGAATTATATTACTTTTAAACACGTTTTGGAGATGAAAAGTGGCTGCTTTAATACTCGATAAAAAATATTGTTTAACAAGTGTAGAAAAGCACGAGCACAAAAAATCACTTTTCTACAAGTGTTAAACGCGAAACTTTATCTACGTCCGATATTGAAACTGTCCTATTTCTTATGTGTAACTTTTCAAGGTTTATGTGGTTTGTATGAATTTCATTCATTTCATCACTAGAGAAAAAAGTGGTGGTTCCAACGCTTAAAAACAACGTAGAAATAGTACATTTTCAGTGTTGGGCGTAGATAAAAATGTTTGATACATAAAAATTTTGATCAACAGCATCCAAATTAGCATCCTTAATTAGTTTGTTGTTACTTTTTAGTATGATATCAAATTGGTTATTTTTTTATTGTTTAGAATTGGCACAAATTATCTCGAATCAAAATATCGAAAAAAATCAAGAACAATTTAGTACCTAGGTCTTCTTTATTGTGCATTCGTCGTTTGATTGTTGACCTAACAGTCGTTGGTGAATGACGTTTAAAACATTGATTTGCAAACGTGTTCGTGATCACAAACAGGTAATTTGGCAGAGTGTTAAGTTTGCAATTCAACTGTATTTTTTTGTAATTATTCGCGACAAAAACGACATAAATTATATGATATTTGCGTTTCGCTCTTTTACCTTAGTTTCCACCCAAACTGTTTTCAGTGATGATAAGAATATCGTACAAGTATTACGATAACCGGAAATGTAAAAACTTTTCCGGTTATTAAAAAACTTGTTTGTTTACGAATAGTTCTCCTTTTGTTTATAAAGATACGTAGGTACGTATAATAATGACAAATTAAGTATAAAACCAAATCATATTAATTAGATAATTGAACAAATTTGCACGTACTTAAAGAAATTACATTTGCTATTTGTTGTTATTATGCATTATGTTATCGAATTGGTTTGTTTGTATAGTTTTTTGTACAGTAGGTGCATTAGAACTGCCCCAAATTTACGATGTGGACCCAAATTGGGCAAAGTGTCGCGAAAACGGTCAATACTATTGTCATGTGTCTCTTATTTTAAAGTGCAAAAATGAAAGCAACGAAATATTTCAGCAAATTCAGGTATGAAATGTGTTTTTCTTAAAAACGCGAATTATTTCTTTTATATCTATTAGATTATGAAAAGAGACAGAAATTTGAATGAGTATGACCAGATTTATCGAATTGTATGTTTAAATACGACCACATCCCCCGAAAATGAACACCAACTTGGGAAAATGTTTGAAAGTCGATACAATGAAGAATTCAAAAGGTTTGGAATGGAGGCAAATGTGGTGGATTTACGATGTTTAACTAAAGAATTGGCTACCATTCCATTTAAATACACTGACATTTTAATTATGTAGTAACTACGTTTTATAAAGTGTTTAAAAGTGTTTAACACCAACTATTTTTAGAGCAATTATTCTGGCATTCGGGTTTTCTGTTATTTATGCATCTACTTATACATATAACAATCCATTAACACCAATTGGTATCCATAAAAACATTTCGAATTAACGTAATTAAATCGATTTTTTTAGAAACAAACTGGATTCGACAATTCGACATTCGATACAATTGGAAATGTTTTCGAAATTCCAAATCAAAGAAGAATTTAAAGTTTATTGAAGGCTTACGTGTCATTGCACTCCTTTTAGTCATGTATTCCCACAATATTTTCCGATTTCTCATGAATTTCACATCCAACACTTCATATTTTGATCATGTAATGTTGAATACTTTGCTGGATTTGAAAAGTTGATTGAAAAATGTTCATTTTCAGATTCGTTATAATTATTTTCAGCATTTGTTAAGAAATTTAGGAGCATTTGCTGTTACCATCTTCTTTTTGTTGTCCTCATTCTTCTTAACTCGACAAATGATGAAATTGATGAAGAGTGAAAAGAGGCCAAATTATCAAAAGTTGGCAGAACACTTCGTTAAACGATTGATAAGGTGAAGCATGAAAACATTTTTTGGGTAATTAAAGACGCATTTCTTTTTCTTAGAATTGTTCCAACAATGGTTGCTTTAACAATCTTACCAAATATGGTAACAATCGCCTACAATCTGATTAATCGTCAAGGAGGCATTCTGGATTTTGAGATACCATTGGAATTTCGGAAATGTTGGACCAATTGGTGGGCGATTTTGTTGTTGGTCAATAACTTTTTGGACATACAGAATGAAATGGTTTGAAATGGCACCCAAAAAAAAACACATTTTTCTAGTTTCTAATTTTTTAGTGTGCTTTAAATACTTGGTATGTCTCAGTGGACACTCAAATCTACCTCTTCATTCTTCTGCTGACTGCAATTCTTTGGAACTATCCAAAATTGAGATACAAATTGCTGATTATGTCATCAGTTGCTGGCATTTTGACCACTGCTTATTTTTGTTACACATACAATTTGGATTTCTTTCTTAGATCGGCTCCAAGGTGAAAGAAGTTCATGCAAAATGTCAATCAGGAATGAAATAGTTCAATTTTCAGGCAATTTGCTTATATCGATAGAAGAACTCGATTCAAAACACCCGAAATTATTTACATATCATTTTACTCGAACATCACCACATCAGTGGTTGGAATTATTTTGGGTTACGTTTTTGAAAAGTACCAAAAAACCCAGAAAATCAAGAATCGTTTAATTTTTTATGGCTTGTTTCTTGGTCTGCCATCAATTGCAATTTATTTCACTTTTTACACATACACTGGAATTGCAGCTGCAATTTTATCAGCCACTTTACGTCCTTTATTCGCCAGTGGAATTGCGATCGGCATTTATGGGATGAGTCAAAATTTCGGTGGTGTTCTTAAACGAATTTTGGAATCGGAATTGTTTGTTTTTTTGGGCAACATTTCATACTCTACGTATTTTATGAATTCGGCCATTGTTTTGCCTAGACTTAATTTAGCGACCACGGAATTATTGACCATGTCCGATTATCTATTCGTAAGGGCTTGAAATGATTTACTTTCCTTGACTAAAATTCTTTTTTCAGTGGAAGTATTATATAGAAGATGTGATTCTGTCATATGGTGCTGGATTAATTATTTATCTGTGCATTGAATTGCCTACAACTCGATTAGCCCAGAACTTTTTTAAGAAATAAACACTTTCGCTGGCATTTTTGACTTTCATTTACAAATCTCAAGAGTTTTTTATAGTGATTAATTTGGATTTTATCAAAAGGGCACAGGAGTGACTAAAGAGGGGAGGAAATACTTAAATTCGAAAATTTTCTGAAGTCTAACTTTGTAGAGATTTTGGAGGAGGCTGCAAATGCGCAAAATTCTTTTACTTCTTCCAAATTGTGTCACTTTTTTCGTTTAAACACAATACTAATGTCTCTGATAAGGACACGGTTGACGTCATCCCATGGTTAAATCTCAACTCAACTAGCTATTAGATTTCTGTTGTTTATTATATATTTGTTGCACTTTGAAATGAATTACTATTAACCAAAATTACACCACCAAAGTGTATTTGATTTCAACTTTTGCAAATCTCGTCATTTGGATATAACACTTGTCAAATTTCAACCAATGACATAAAATAACTAAATAATCTTTTCTCCAAATATCCAAAGCAAAAAGTTCCTATCTAAAAAGTGATAAGCAAATGGTTTATCAGTTTATCGTTTGACAGTTTCTATCTTTGACCAATAGTATTATTTATAAATGAACTTTGCTTGGAATCTATCTCTATTCTTTTTACTTGCTAAGATTTGTCTATTTTTTCACTGTCTACCCACTGGTTGAAGTTCAACTTGAGCTCGAAATGGTTATTTTCGACCTACCTTGAATACAGAGTCGATTAAAACGGTATTTAAGTACATAGTTGCTGTTGCTGCGCTCATTTTCTTATTATTTCAATATGTTTGCACATTTAATGTGTTTTGTTGTGTCTTTGAGTGCAGTAAATGCATTAAACTTGCCACAAATCTACGATATCGACTCAAATATCGAAAAGTGTGTAAATAATGGAGAATATTATTGTCAAGTGTCTGTAATTTTACAAGGGAATGACGAAAAAAATGAAATATGGACACAAATTCAGGTACATGTATTTAATTAGACAGTTTAATTTTAGAAATTAATATGGAAATGGTTTCAGTTTATGAAAAGCGATAGAAACTTTTATGATTACGATCGAGTCTATCGAATTGTTTGTTTAAATACCACAAATTTATCGGAGGATGAGGTTGATTTGAAGAAAATGTTTGAAAATCGGTACAATGAGGAGTTTAAACATCTTGGAATGGAAGCAAATGTGGTGGATTTGCGGTGTTTAAATAAAGAAACCGCCAAAATTCCCTCAAATTACACTGACTTTATTTTAATGTATTTAATCGTTTTTTTTTGTTTCTTGTTTAAAAATTTTCATTTCTAGCGCAATGTTTCTGGTCTACTTTTTTACAATCTTTTATGCTTCCACTTATAAATACAAGAACCAATTCTGGATCCAATCATTTGACATCAGATGCAATTGGAACAAAATGCTCACTTCAAAAAACGAATTGAAATTTATTCAAGGTTTACGTGTTTTGGGCATACTGTTTGTGATTTTCTACCACACTTATCTTAGAATAAACATGTTGTTCACTTTGAATACTTCCTATTTCGATGATGTACAAATACAAATTGAGTTTAGTGAATTTTTGGTAAAAATCGTCATTTTTAGATTTACACTAAACCGTTACAGCATTTATTAAGAAATTTAGGAGGATTGTCAGTGTCTATATTCTTTTTAATATCGTCTTTTCTGCTCACTCGGCAAATGGTCAAATTGATAGACAGTCAAAAAACTCCGAATTATCGCATTTTGATCGACCATTTCATCAACAGACTCATAAGGTAGAAAATTATACCACAAATGTGTTTGAAATTACATTTTTTTTTAGAATCGTGCCAGCAATGCTCGTTGCACTTGCGCTTCCAACGATTTTGGCGCCATTTTACAATTTAGTTATTATTCCTGGCGGTCCAGTAGATTTCCTATCAAAAGTGGAATTTAGAAAATGTAGGAACAACTGGTGGGCAATGTTATTTTTGGTGAACAATTTCTTGGATCCGCAGAATGAAATTGTTTGATATGAAAGTGGCAGAAAAAACATGGTTTTTTATTTTTTTATTTTTCAGTGTTGTATAAATACTTGGTACGTCGCCGTTGACACTCAACTTTATCTCCTCATCATCCTATTGACGGCGATTGTTTGGAAATATCCGAAATTCAAGTATAAGGCTATTATTCTCTGTTCTTCTTTCGGTATTTTCACTACAGCTTTTCTGAGCTATAAATACAATTTGGATTTCTATCTTCGAAATCATGCCAGGTAGGAAAGAATCATGCACAAAATTCAAAAAAAAAAAACAATTAAATAATTGATTTTTAGTTTTCTGCCACGATTAATCACTGAGAACCGATTACTGTCATTTAATATTGTGTATATGTCGTTTTATTCCAATATTTCCACTTCGATGATTGGAGTTGTTTTGGGATACTTCTTTGAAAAGCACCCAAATCGCTTTCAATTCAAAAATCCATTCATTTTCTATACTTTTTTTCTTGGTCTTCCATCAATCGCGATTTATTTCACATTTTACAACTATTCCAGACTGTGTTCAGCGTTTTTAGCCGCTTTTTTACGACCCTTATTCGTAACGGGCTTTGCGATTGGAATTTATGGCATGAACCAAAATATTGGCGGCATAATTAAACATATTCTCGAATCAAAATGGTTACTATTTTTAGGCAACCTCACTTACTCTACATACTTGATTAATTTCAGTGTAATTATAATAAGATACAACTATACCTCCTCAAATTTGGTACAAATATCAGACTTCCTTTTTGTAAGTACAAAATCAATTAAAAAAAATACTTTACCTAATTTATAAATGTTTTAGTGGACAAGTTACATCGAGGACATAATCCTCTCATTTGCTGGTGGACTCTTCGTCCATCTATGTATCGAATTACCAACTAATCAATTGGGCAAAACTGTACTCAAACAGAAACAATAAAAACCCCTCTAGATCCTCATGGAAACACTTTATTTGTACAATAAACAGACATACAATTAAGAAGTGGGCGAAAACACTCAACATTTTTCATTTAGAAACTAACTTAATTGGTATCCATTAGCAACAAGTAAACAATTGTCCCCAACATCCTCGAAAAACACACTCAAAGTTTCTCATTAACTTCACGCATATATTTAACCAATTCATAACTGGTGATTTCTGTCTCCTCTAAATCCTGCAAACTTGAATTACTTATCGTAATATTACCATGATTCTGTCTACCGCAATTCATCCTATTCGATCTATTGCCTCTTGTCCCATTCCGGAAAATATCAAACAAGCTGAAAAACCGCCAACGCTCCCTCGTATGCGGCACAGTTGGTTGCATATGCGTTGAATCGAACGAATTCATTCGACTCGTAGTCGTCGTTGTTGTCACACTGATTTGGGACACTTTGGAACTACAGCGTGGCCGCTTTTTGGTCGCACTCTGACAACCGTCTAAAAAATCACCCTGTACATTGTCATCGGCACTGTTCGGATGCGGTGTCGTGTTGCCCTTCGGTTTTAGCGGTTCTTTGTGGATTTGCAAGTGATTTGGGGACGTTTGTTGGGGATTCATGTCCACATTGTCCATTGTCCGCATCAATGGGGGCTCCTTGACCATGTAACGATACGCGGGCAGACAATTTGACGGTGTATGGTTGCGTTTCGGACGACAGAAAGTTTTCTAAACAAAAAAATGTCTCTTTTAAAAAGGGACCAAAAAAACAAATCCATAAATTTTCCACAACAAAATGATGTGGCATTGTTAAGGATTCCATTGAAAACTTTTCACCTGAAATGCTTTGCGAAATTTATTCGACATGATGCTGTAGAGGAGCGGATTAATTGTGGTCGACAGGAAGTAGAGTACACCAGACATGTACATCAATATTGTGTAGATTTTCATAAAAGTGTGCTGTGCTTGGGCCGATGCGTTCGTCAAATAGACGGCCAATAATCGTTGGGCATGGAACGGGGCCCAACATACAAAGAAAGCTGTCACCACGGCAACTGTAAACAAAATTTACATGTGGGTGCGTTGCCACAAACAGACAAAACGACGAGGAAAATGTTTATACCTCATTTTTTATCATGTGAGAGTGGATCCCCTCTACATTTTCGTACTTTTTTACACAGACGAAATTTGTATGAGTAACAAATTCAAAAAGGGCAAATTTAATATTTGGCTTTCGTAATTAGTTTAGATTATAAAAATAACATACTGTTTGTGTTTACTGAAAAGTTCATTTTTATTTTGACAAAAGAACGAAAAAACTTTTAGCTCGTGTCAAAAAATCTCGACTGTGTGTTTCGGGCTTTTATTTCCCACAATTCGATTGGCTGTAAAAAAACATGGCGAAATCTCCACACTCAGGTTATGAAAAACAAGGTATAATGGATTTTGTTTGTCGCTGCAGATGCAGATAATTCAATGAAACTACTGATTAGACCGATGAAAACTTGTACAATAATAATTATGTTTATAATAATTGTAGTAAAGAGTATCATTAGTTTGAAATGGTAAGTTTCTTATCAGCTAGCAAACAGATAGACATTTTAGTTTGTTTTGTGTAATTAGGAACGTTTTTCCACTGTAATTTCAATGTAAAAATATCCTAATAAGGGATTTCGATCTTGTCTTATTTGTACTTGAAAACCGGTTACGTAATTACCGTTTTTCATAATTGAAATTTATTGAAACATAATCTATGTACTTTGTTCTACCGAAAAAAAATTTAAACTTGTTCTATTTTTTGCTACATAAAAATCTCCAGTTAATTAATATGTCTTTGATGTTTTTTTTTATTCTTCATTGTATCAAGTATTTGGGTGTTTACTGCGACAGACACCAATTTCATATGTACAAACAAAATTCTTAATAACAAATAAAGGGGAATGTCAAATTGTTCCCACAATGGTAATAAAAAAATTCACACTTGTAACATAAATTCGCATTGTCCACGGAAAAAAGCCACCTTTTCCAACAATTGGTGTATTTGAAAAAATTAAAAATGTTCGTCTAGCAGTCTCTTTTGTGTGTTTTTCCAGCAAGTGTGCCGTGTGTGTGTCATTTTATCGAGGTCAAATTTATTGCATTTACCCTTAGAAAATAGGGATCCGTGAACAAAATATATTCGTAGGGTGAAAGTTTTTTATTCGCAATTTATTGCCTATATTCAAATTAATGGCAATAATTCTTGTTATCCTTCTACTTATATGTATACATTTTTTTGTTGTTGCAGTCTACAAGCAGGTAAAATATTCTACCGGTTTTAAAATCGCGTTTTCACGTTTTTTTTTCTGTTGATGGCCATTTGGGGCAACGTTCAAATGAAATTTCTTTCACATAAACAATTGCTTAATTTGTTGAACGGTTCATTATGGGTATAGTGACAGTTGATGAATGAATTAATGAAGAAATTGTGGCTGAGTCGAATGACACCATGTCAATTAAGGCTGCGATTTGATTGATACTGAAATACGCATTGAAACTTGCTTAAAAAGCGGGATTTGGTCAGTGGGCAATTTGTCGAGACAGGAATGCCCTTTGGCCCAGGTATAATACTAATTTATTCACAATCAGATATTTTTTCAAATTTAAAATTATTGTTGATACAATGATGAACATTCGTGAACGAAACTATACAAGAAATAGCCAATATTAATTAAAAATCTACCTCAATTATGCACAATAATTATGGTTGCTAACGATTTGTTTATGTTATCTAATAGATTTCAACTAATAGGTAATGAAAAAACGTAACGAGTAATGAAAAACAAAAAATTTTGTTATAATTAAAATAATTCTGTTGGATTAAAAATACTTGCGCTTTCGGGCAAGTGCTGTTTGAACGGTTCCAGGACAGTTCTATGCACTAATTCTCAATAAATGGAACATCGGATTTGTAGTTCGTAACTAATCAGAATGAAATGGAACACAGAATTTCGAATTAGTCCCAAATTCAGTTCTGAACTGCTATAATGGAACAAATTTTGTAATCTTTCTCTTTCCAACTTTCAAAAGGCACCGAAAGTGAAGAATAATTACATACTGATTGTGAATTAAAATGCATTTGTTTCTCTTTATACATTTTTATGTACGTTAACATTTGACGTATGTCATTAATGATAATTTTTTGTTGTTACTCATTCAATTTTTATAAAAATCGGAAAATGCCTCATTGCATACTGATTGTGAATAAAAAAAATTGTCAAATGGAAATGTTGATAAAGTTTCGTTCACGAATGTTTGTGGTTCTCCAACAATTAAAATTACTGTTGAAAACAATGATTTTTGATTATCGCAGAACCACAAACATTCGTGAACGAAAATATATCTTTCATAATTCTTTTAATTGTAAAAAAAAAATAAAAATCGTATAAAGAATGAAATAAGACCAACGTCCAAACTGTTTCTAAATTTTCCAACAACAAAATTACAAAATATTTTATGTTTTTCAAAGAAAAAAGTTAAAATTGCCGATGATGAAAAAGAAAAACAGAACTCAAAGCAGTTCTTTTGGCCAAATTAAAGCAACACATAAACTATAGAGTCGAGATTCCGCCATTTTTTTTCACAGCCAATCGAATTGTGGGAAATAAAAGCCCGAAACACGCAGCCGGGATTTTTTGACACAAACTAAAAGTTTTTTCGATCTTTTGTCAAAATAAAAATGAACTTTTCTGTAAACCCAAACAGTATTGTGTGTTCTTTTTATAATCTAAACTAATTACGAAAGCCAAATATTGATGTACTCAGAGAAAATAGATTTGATTTTAAATTTGTTACTCATAAAAATGTCGCCCGTGTAAAAAAGTACGAAAATGTAGAGGGGATCGACTCTCAGGTTATAAAAAATAAGGTATACTATTCGTTATTTTTTCGCGCAGTAGCAAAATGGTACTTCGCGCATGTGTCAGATTTGAAAAATTCTGACTTTTCATTGGCTGATGACATTTTTTAGCAGGAAATGTGAAAAATTCTGACTTCTCATTGGCTGATGACATTCCTGCTAGCAGTAATTTTTGCTACATGCAGGAAAAATGAACTATAACAAATAACCTAAAGCCATCCATACACACTTACTCAACATCCTTACGACTTTGTGCTGTGCCACTTGATGGCGCAACATGCGCCTCGTCGATTCCGTTGTATTAACCGACGATGTGCGTCTCGTGCCCAACGTCCTTTCCGACTGCCTCAATTGACATCCAATCAGAATGTAGAGCACCGTAATCAACGTCATTGGCCCAACAAAAAAGACGAACGTGGATATTTCAAAAGCGTGTGCAAATTTATCCGACACAACGGTACACAGTGTCAGCGATTCCCCATTACTGCCCACTTGATGCTCCAGGCCAAATTGGATGGCTTGCGGTACGGCCAAACACAGAGCCACCGTCCAAATGGCGAAAATCAATCGGATGGCACGCGACAACTTCGACATGGTATACGACAGAAATGGATGACAAATGGCCAAATAGCGTTCAATCGTGAAGGCTGTGATTGTGAGGACAGTCGCATTGGCGGACGTTTCGGCGGCGAAGCCTTGCAGTATGCAAAACGCCTCCCCGAAAATGTACGTGTTCGGTGACCAGATCCGGTACATTTCCGGTGGCAAGCCGGAAATCAGCAATAGCATATCACTTATTGCCAAACTGAAGAGATAGTAATTGGTCGCAGTGTGCATGGACCGATTGCGAGCGATCACAATACAGGTGCTGACATTACCGACAACGCCAGTGACGAAAATGAGCGCGTAAATGAACGTGAATGGCAACACTAGTGAAATGGGGTAGAAAGTGTCGTTTTCAGGTGGTGCCATTGTGGTCATATTGAGACGTTCACGGAATTTCGTCAATAATAACAAAGTGGTGGTGTTTGACGTCCAATCGGACATGTTGAATTTATTTTGCAGTGTCATAATTCTTGGACCGTGGTGGAATCGATCAATCACCGGTACGACATTGGTGGAATTGAACGGTGTTTTAGTCTGGAACAAGAGAAAAAATCGGTTTTTTTTATGAAATTTAAATTGATTATGCATTTGTAGCGATAAATTTTGTTGTTTTATTATATTTAACACTTAACTAAATGTGTTTGTAATTATATGGTGTACACATTCCCCGTTTTTTCATGTTTCGTAATTAATTTTGTGTCAATAAATGAAATGTAGCTGCGGGTCATTTTTCGCCACTTAAATTGGACACGTAATAAATGTTAATAAATCTATCAAGTTTATGTTGTCACGCAACTGAACTCTTTAATTCAAGAGAAAATGTGCCGAAATACTTGTATTTTGCCGACAAAAGTACCCAAAACCGCGCTCTACATCATAATTAATATGTAAATGGCATGTTTTTATGTTGTAAAGCGGCGAGGGGTCAAGTTGAAGGTGGCGAATGAATAAAATTCAATAGCTTACCTTCAATTTTCATCATGTGTAATTTGAATGTTGTGTAAAGGCGACTTTTGGGGCACCCATTCACTGGCACACGATTTTCCCGTCGTTCTCCACTGCGAGCAATTATTTTGCGGCTTTTCTGCGTCGAAGAGCGACAGTGTAATGACAACAAGAAAATGGGGAATTGAAGCGAAAACTTCTCTCCACCACCAAAGTGGTTGGAAAAGACACAAGTTCAGTGCAAGCGCCACAAATACACATTTATTCTCCCACTTGAAATTTGGCTCGATTTTAACACCAACATTGTACCCTATTATATATGTACATATTACGAAACGGGCCTTTATTTTGCATATGCCAACACAATTTTCTCAACATTGGAAAAAACACAAAAGGAATTAATACCAAGAAATGAGTGAATCGTATTCAAATTTATGCGCACGTAAAATTCATCAAGTCTAACTTTAATATTGTGGAACAAGGTGCGTGTGTTTGAGGGCAAACGGTTTATTTACAACTAGAATTGTAGAATTTGATTTAGGCGAGTTTATGAAGATCATCAAGTCTAGTGAATTATTTTATTTGAATATTTTTGAATTTGTTTATGGAGAAATTGGGGTGCGACATCTTTTAGAGAGTGCCCGAAACTGGGTGGGAATTGTTTACAGATTTCCAAGCAAGGGAAAACTTGATTTTCAAAAAACAGCGCGAACTTATGAAGACACAGCGATGTGGAAAAAGCGCATTTTGTGCATGTACCCTTGAAAAGTGTGGTGGAAAGTGGATTGCTACAGAGCGATCATTTTTAGTATGTTTGATGATTTTTTGAGCAAAATGCATATGAAACATTACTGACTAAATAAAGTCAATTTTCAAGCTTTCACTTTTTATTAATCGGAGAAAATAAACTATAAATTTAACAGTAAACAAAACTCCGTACCATATTACTAATACCTTAAAACAAATTGAATCGTTTTGTAAAACAAAACCACTAATTAAAAAAATCAAACATGAAAAACTATACTTTAGAAGAAAATTTTGAAATTCTACAGCATAGGCAAGAAAACTTACATATAATCCCATACAATTCTTGTTTGTTCCTTACATATTTTTGTTACTGATCTTATATTTGTTTCGACATTTTACCCATCGAATTCATTATGTTTTATTACGATTTATATTTAAATCACGCCTATATTTGCTGTCTCATTTTCACGTTTGTTACCACATTGAAATTTCCCCCATTTCATACATACAAAATTTTGGCTGTTTTTCTTACATTTGCATTAATTACATTGATTTGTTTTTTTTTGCATCGCTCCCGCGACTTTAACCGACATTGTTTTTTTTTTAATTGGAAATTAAGATCTTATTTTGTTTGGCATGTTGTTGTTGTTGTTTTTGTATAGTAAAAATTGATTATAAATTCATTCACACTCCCCCCATTCTTCAATACGGTTGCGAGAATTGTTGTGTATTTGTTGTACTATTATAGAAATTGCTCGCATTCGACCTGTCCCCCTGATAGGTACTATCCTGCGACAACAGTCCATCCATCTGGCTCTGATACTCCGACATGTACGGATCCTGACTCAACAATTCCGCCTGTGACAGTCCAGCCGGCTGTGACAAACTAAATCCACCCGGCTGCGATAATCCCGACTGGCTCATGCCACCACCCTGTGTCAATTGCAAACTCTGACTAAACGGTTGCGTTTGATGCTCTTGACTCAATTTATTCATTTTATTATACCGCTGCGAACGATTCGTTCGATTCCCACCACCATTCGTCGTGCCACGAGTTTGTTGCTGTTGACGTGCCTGCAACGCTTGCTGATGTTGATTATAGAAACGTGGCGGTACATGTGCCATATTCATAAACATGCCCACCGGCACCGGCAAATTCAGGCCGCTCTGTGCCCGATCCGCCGATATATAACTGATCGGATCATGTGTACGACTAAACATATCCATTGACGCCATCTGTTGTGTATTGCCATTACGAAAATACTGTCCATTCATTTGATGGCCGCCCATTGTACTCCGATCATAAACACTGCCCGGCACAATGGCTTCGCGTGCATCAAACATCGATGTGGTCATAAAATGCGAGCCGGGATTATCGCTGTTCGTTAATTTCTTCAATTTGGCAAACTGTATTAAAGACTCTTTTAGATTCGTTAACGGTCCCTCCACCAACACTTTCTGCTCTTTATAAAATGCCAACAAATGATTCCATAACGGCTGTTTCGACAACACTTTCGGATTACCAACAATTATAATACCATATTTAGCGCGTGTCAATGCGACATTCAATCGTCTTGGATCATTCAAAAAGCCAATACCCTGATGCTCATTCGACCGTACACAAGACATAATGATAATATCCTTTTCCCGTCCTTGAAATGCGTCCACACTGGCAATCTCAATCTCCTGATACAATTTACTATGCAACGAGCCCTGATATTGCATATATTGCACCAAATACGCCCGTTGGCCCTCGTACGGTGTTATCACACCAATCTGTTCCGGTTTCACGCCGGACCGCAAAAATCGCGTCGCAATTTTCTCCACATTTGCCGCTTCGGTACGATTCAAATAGCTCGTACCCGAGCCGGCGATCTCCTCCTGTCCCTGTGTCACAAGGAAGAACATGGGACGATCCTGTATCGGCCAGGGAAAGTCGATTTTCGTCAATTTCCGCTCATCCGCACTGACACCATTCTGTAAACTGCCCTCATAGAAGAAATTCGATGGGAAACGGGACAATTCCGGATGCATACGGTACTGCACCTCCAATCGGAACGGTCTAATGCCGAGCACCACTAAACGCTCGAACAACGACTGCGACAGACCGGCCCGGGCCGCCTTCTTACACATCACCACCGGCCCCAATTGGCAATGATCACCGACCAGGATCAATTGCTTAACACCCAACACAACCGGCACCATACATTCCGGTTCGGTTGCTTGCATACTCTCATCAATTAATATCGAATGGAATTTTAAGCGTACCAAACGCGGATCACCCGCTCCCACGCATGTGCAACAAATCACATCGGCCGCTTCGAGCAGTTCCTTTTCCGCCAATTTCTTTAACATCCTATACCGTTTCTCGTCCACTGAACTCAATTCGCCCGTTTCATCTTTGAGTTGTTGCAATTTCTGTAGTTCCGTATTCGCTTCCAGTTTACGGATTTGATTGTGCAGTGCTAGGAAACTGACCGGTGAATCGATTGCTTCGCGACTTTTCGCACACAAACGTACCACTTTCAAATTGGTTTTATGGATTTTCTCGGTCAATTGATCAACGGCTGTATTACTCGGTGCACACACCAACACCGGTCCGCCATTTTGTTTAACCAGCTGATAAACAATGGTTGCCGAGGTGACGGTTTTGCCGGTGCCCGGTGGGCCTTGGATTAGGGACAATGGCCGTTGGAGGGCGTGTTTGACGGCGTACACTTGCGATCGGTTGAGATCGGGCAAGTTCGGTGCGGAAAAGTGTTTCGGTAGATGGCAACGGAATAGAACTTCCTCCACATCGTGGCCCAATAAGCGATGGTAAATGTATGGTGAGACGGATGCATCGTCAACGGCGAATTTACGTAATGCCAATTGCATACGATCAAAACTGGTACTTTTCCATATGAAATCCACCACGAAATTACTGTTACATTCGGTGGGGGCGCCACTGCCGTTCTTCAATTCGATGCCGATGTCTTCGCCGTAATTGTCGGGCACTTTGATTACATGTCCAACACCGCTCCACGATTTATGCATTTCACCAATATAACGTAACCGCAATTCGTCGCCGTGCATCAATTTCATATCGCCATCTGTCTTGGCCAGTGTGAAATAGGCGATGGTTTTCTTGTTCAGACCGACATCCCAGCGTACCTCGATGTTTTCTTGTGTTTGTGACTCTTTCAAGCGCTTATCGTAGTCTGCTTCGAGTTTGACCAGCGGTCCGAAGATGTTTTGGTATTGGTAGCCGTCCTCGTACCGTAACAGCACCTGTTGCGGCTCCTCATCCACGCCGGGCTTCTCCAAATCCTGAAACGTTGCGTCCACATTCTCTTTCCACAGTTCTTCCAGTTTGTTGATTTGTTGGGCGGATATTTGACGGGCACGGAGCTGTTCCTGTTCGGATGGGATCTTTACCAGCCATGTAAGGAAACAACGGTCGGATATCAACGGTTTCCATTGATCCTGATCCCAATTCATGTCCTGAAATGGGTGAAAATGTTAACATTTCCGCTGGAAAACGAGCGATTTACTCACTTTTAGTGAATTCTGTGCAGCACACGGCTGTCTACACAACAACACCACCACCGAGTCCGCTTTGGCCGGTATGAAACCGAGCACGAACACATTCCGTACACCGCAACTGTAACATTCCAATATCGTTTCGCCCAACGGACCGTCCTTGTGCAATGTGACCTCCTTGTGCTTGGCACGCACTAAATGATTGATGATGTGGCTGCCCGACGTGTTGCCACGTCCATTACAGAACCATTTCTTGCACGAGTTGCACATAACCACACAATTCGGTTCGTGGATGCCGCAATATTTGCATGCATAGTCGGGCAACTCTTTGCCATTGAAAAACTCCTCGTCCTCCTCTTCGAATTGCAATTCGCCCAATGTGGTTGTGATGGAACTCAATGCTTTCGTTTGCTGTATCTGTAATCATCAGAAAACGTGTATGTGTCCTTGAAGGTTATTTTGCTGTGCTTACGTTGTTTATTTGGCCGGATTTCGGGCCGATATTGTTCGCTGTACTTGTACCATCTAATTGGGACGCTTGCGTCTGTGACGGTATGGTGAAATCGGTGAAATCACATTCGGATCCCTGTGTATCAGCACCGATCAAGTCAGCATCTTCTGTGTCGAGAAATGTGAGTGTTTGAGAACTGGGCCCATATGCGTCCACACTCATCGTCTCGTTCAATAACAATTCGTCCTTTTGGGTAATTTGATTTGTTGTATTCGGTTTGTATATGTTTCACTTGTATTGGTAATTGTTAATTGGCAAATAATTAAATGAAATTAATCATTTGTCAATTTGTCGTTCACTTTTGTCACCATTTTTAAGTGGATTGTCAAAACGGACTTTTTGACAGAAGAAGGTTACGTCAAAATGTCGGTAAAGAAATCTGCTAACTATAATTTGAAGTTTTGAATGGTGTTTGAAAAGAGGGCAGCAGGCGTATTATCAAAAATATTCTTTTCATTTTTTAATAGTTTATTTTTAACATAATGTACAACAACGAACGTTTAACTTAAGCTAATAATAGGGTCTTCGAGGATTATTCTGCAACAAACAATCAGAAAGTGTATTAAAACAGTGTTTTCATTTTTTTGGGGTTATGTTACCAATGGATTTGGTCTAAATCGGTAAGCCAACATCATTCTCTTTCTATACGACTCATATTCATCTTCATTCCCTTCAGTTTGATTCAAACCAAGCCCTTGGTGATGGTCACGAGCAGTAGCCCTGAAAACACAACTCTTTACAACCAAAACTACACCCCTAACAGCTCATTACTTATTAACCGGCTCCACAATTCCAGCATTATTCGTCCCTAAGCCTTGTCCCTCATTCCAACCGAGTTTTTGCAACATCTTAAACCCAATATTGTCCTCTTTGATCTTGAACTCTTTATAATCACTGAAATTCAATTGTCTCCCATCTTTGGCAGCACTCGACTTTTCCATAAATCTCTTAAACTCGTCCGGTGGCAAAAAATCACCAATATGATGTTTGCCTTCCGCTTGTCTCGTCAATTCCTGTGCCCACAATTGTGTTGCCATCATTTCCTTCTCTCTCAACTTATGTTCCCACGTGCCTCCGTCCACTTCCTCATCCGAATCGTAATCGTACTGATTCTTGCCACAATTCTTCAACCTCTCCACCTGTTCACGCTTCTTCAACATGTCCTGGTACAATAAATTGATCTTGTAATGGTCCTCCGCTTTGCTCCACTCTTCCTCACTTAAATTCGTCGTTCCAAACGTATTCTGTACGTACTGTACGAGATTCGGATCGCTTCGTGTGATCTTTGACAACAGAACAGGCCCTAAAACATCCATTTCACAATTCTAGTCTAAATGTTATCAATTTCTTACCATCGTGAATTGTTGGCGGTGGTATATTTGTCTCTTTGTCACCCCATCGACTCTTCCTCTTACGTTTCGGTGTTGGTTTCGTATCGAAATAGTCGTCCGTCGCCATTTCCGGCTCGTACAAATCTTCCGGCTTGTACAATTGCTCGTCCGACTCACTTTTAAATTGTTCAACAAGCATTTTATATTGCTGATAAGCGGCGCACTCTTTATGAAACAGGAACCTAGAAAAAAGACAATAAACGAACCGTTTTTTTATTTGATAATTTAATGGTGGGTTTTATATAATTTTTTTTCTCTTTTTCCATTGGTTTTTTTAGAATTGATTTTATTACCAATGATTTGGTTCTTGAATTTTGCGCTGTTTAACCACATCTTCAAAACTGGAACCGCATTGTGCCACCATACGGGCGAGTGTAACCATTGACTCGTAATCATGGGTACCTGGGGCAAATACTTCACAAAACACATCACTAAAAACGGCCCCCACATATCATATACAAAAAAAAACAAACATTTACAATTGCAAGAAGGATTAAAAGGGCACATGAATGGAGAGCACCAAAATAGTGGCCTGTAAGGTCGGTAGAAAGTTGCTCTTTTAATACTGGATGCAGCGAAATGAAACAAATCAAGAAGATAGAGGAAGCAATTCTAAGAAACCTGTTAGCTTCTGATTTTTGATTATTTGTTTCAAAAGAGAGAAAAAGAGTAAATAAACTTACGTTTTTTTGACAGATCAGCACGATTTTCAACTTTCCACATCAAATACATTTTTTTAACACAATAATTCAAAAAACTGAATCTAACAAAAGTTTAGATTTATGTTTTTCTTTTCTTGTTGTGAAATGTGAGCCCTGAAGGTTAAGTGATGCTGTTAAAATCCGACTTTGTAATTATAACTGAAATTTGTCAGGTCATTTTCATCCAATCTCAATGCTTTAAAAGAATGGATTTTAATGTTATCACTTAACATTCAGTCCTGATTTTTCACAACCAGAAAGAAAAAACATTAATCAAACTTTTGTTAGATTCAGTTTTTTGAATTTTTGTGTTAACAGTTCAGAGTGTCTTTGAGAAAGTTTATTTATTTTGTTTCTGCTTTTTAAAAGAACTAATCAAAAAACGGAATCTAACGTTTTTCTTAGCATTTCTTCCTTTATTTCCCTGAATTTTTTCATTTCGCTGCAACAGTGCAAATTTTTACAGTTTTTTTACCGACTCATGTGTCCATTTATACGAAATTTTCCGTATTTTCATTCTTACAACGTGCAGTTTATCATAACTAATTCGCCAACGTAATCACCTAAAGTGTATACACACATGGAAATTTGATAGAGAACATAGAAAAACCCTAAAAATGTGTCATTCTCCTTTCAGCTAACCTGTGTTGATGTCAAAGATGGCTGGGGGCGCTGTTGTTGGTGGGGGAACGTTCATCGGAGGCATTTGTGCCGTGTTGATCGCTGTAGGTGGCGGTGGCGGTAACGGTGGTGGGGGAGAACTGAGTAAAGTTGGCGGTGGACAGCTGACATTCGCCAATTGTGGCGGTAGAATCGCTTGTGCCATCAAAGATGGAATTGTGGGTGGCGGCGGTGGTGGTGGAGCGGTTGGTGGCGCCGCCGTTGGCGGCGGTACGCATAGAACGACGTTCTCTGGCAAATTTGGCGGTGGAATGGAAAAGTCCGTGTCGGTGGCTTGTTGCTCGTCCAACGGTGTCGGTATTTGTAGTAAATCCAGTGGTTTCGGGGGTGGGATTTCGTTCAATTGAATGGTGCTTGGTGTTGGAATGTTTTGTACTTGAATTGGAGCGGGTGGGGGGATGTTGAGTGCATTTATCGGTTCGGGTTGTGGGATGTTTTGTACTTGGATGGGATGTGGGGGTGGTATGGTGCTTAATTCGACTGTACAAGGGGAGAAGGTGGTGTTGTCTTGGGTGAGGACTGTAACGGTCCCTAGATTACCGACTGCACTGCTGACTAACACATTTTGACTAGTAGGCGGTAGGACTAACGTGTTGGGGCTGATTAATTGGGGTGGAGGCACATTTAGGAGGACAGGAGGCTCCGTGAAGGCGGTTAATGGTGGTGGAGCCATTAAATTCTTCATTAGTGGTTGTCCAACGATGCCTTTCGGTTGGATTATTGTTGGAGGTGGCGTGAATGTGGTGTTGATTGTGATTTTTTGCTCGAAATTCGAACGGCGCTTCATTTGTTTCGGTGATGTGGAACGTCGTCTTGGCAACCAACGGCTGTTACTTGATTTATCACTAGAAATCAACGAAATTGCTCGATTCTTAATTCATTTTAAATTGTTTTTTACCTATGCAAGTTTGATTTATTGAACGATTGTTTGTATTTGTTGTTGTCGTTTCTTTTGTCTTTCATTTGCTTGAATTGATCGAGAAATGAACCATCATTTGAGAACATATTGAAAACGTTTAATGATTTCTTCATTGTTTCTTTTGTACTGTAAACAAAACAAGTTTAATCTGTTGTCAACTAGTTTTTTTTATCGCTACCTTTTTGACTTTATTTGATTGTTATTATTGTTTGTTGGTGGTGGTAGTGTTGGTGTTGTTGCTCCAGTCGATTGGGTGGTTGGGGGCTGTGTTGTGGTTGTTTTTGTCTCCGTATTGGATGCTTTCTGTTTGGCTTCGAGTTTTAATTGAATTTCCTTTTTCTTTTGTTCAATGATCTTCTCTTGATGGGACATTTGAGCAAAGCGATCATTACGTGTTATTTTTGGTTGGAATATTTCTACACCCTTTTTTGCCATTACTTATCTTTTCCACTCTCTATATTTATTTATAATTGTGTTTTTATATTAGCAAAATGGATTACATAAAACTTTTGACATATTTTTTAATAACATTCATCTTTAATGTCAAACTTGGACAGTGAATACAGTTTTCTGTAATCTATGAAGCTCTTCATTGGTACGCTATTTTTTACTCCGACTACACTCGGGGACTAATAGCAATTTTTCTGCAATTTTCAGTAATTATGTAATTTAGGGCCGTAGATTACGAATCTGCAAACGAAAATTGGAGCAAAGGCCCCGTTTTTAAAGGCCGGTTTACACGTAACAATAAGTCGTTGCAATTTATCGCAACGATCGAGTTGTTACGATTTATCGTTGTGTGTAAACAGAAAATTGTAACGATATTTTAAATTGGAATTGGATTGAATGATTGATGCCGGCGATACCCACGGTACAAAATCTTAATAGGTTCAGCGCCTTCGCCAAAATTTTAATAAGCACAGCGCCTTCGCCAAAATTTTAATTGACTCAGCGCCTTCGCCAAAATTTTAATACGTTCGGCGCCTTCGCCAAAATTGTAATAAGCACAGCGCCTTCACCAAAATTTTAAAAGAATCAGCGCCTTCGCCAAACTTTTAATAAGCGCAGCGCATCCACCAAAATTGTAGTAGGTTCAGCGCCTTCGCCAAAATTTTAATAAGCACAGCGCCTTCACCAAAATTTTAAAAGATTCAGCGCCTTCGCCAAACTTTTAATAAGCGCAGCGCATCCGCCAAAATTGTAATAGGTTCGGCGCTTTCGCCAAGGACAATCAAACAACTGATTTGTTATGTATAGTTGTTATTTATGACTCATTCTCTTTTCAAATTTCGATCGTTGCGATAAATTGCAACGATTTATTGTTACGTGTAAACCGGCCTTAAACAACACTTCAATCTTTCGATTTATTGAAACGATAAGTTTCAAATGAAATTTTATTCCCCATCATTATCCCGAGTCTGAAATGAAATTTATTTATTTGTCATTTTCCACGAGTCCCAAATGGTATTCTAAATCATTAGTAGGTAAATTGGAATAAAATAAATAAAACACGAAAACAATTAATAAACATTTTTTCTTATTCAAACCTATAATCTTACAGAATATACATAGTACAAAAAAAATCTATATATTCACCTCTCAATTGATTTTTACATTAAATTTTGGCTGATGAAAAAAAAAACTCAAACAATTTCAAGTGATGAGAGATAGAGGTGTGCGGGAGGCATGTTTTTCTTCAATAACAGTGACATTTTTTTAATTATCAACTAAAGAAAAAAAAAACGTATCTGTACAAAAACACTAAATTACTACTGTACAAGAAAACTCAATATCTCAAATTTTCAGCGAAAATAATAAATTATTCTTCTTTAAAAATCAGTAAAAAAAGAACATATTCTTTCCTTAACAAAAGAAAAGCAATCACACACCATTGTCTCATGATTTAAAAATATATAAATTAAGATCTACTTATTTAACAATTAACATTATTCCTTACAAGTAGTAGTAGTACATTTTCCAAAAAAAAAAGAAAAACAATTTCCTTTTTAACATTACAAATCGTTGTTATTAGAAAATAATAAAAACGAGATCATTGTGTTTTGTTTGCCTAAAAAAAAACAATTGGCACTTTACGAATGAATCAAATAGCACTTCTTTTATCATATATAATTATATTTGGTTTTTTTTGTTCATTCTCACACACACACACTTTCTTTTTACACAAAGAATACTGAATATATGCTTCAATAAAAAAAAACAAAAAAATAAATAATGACGTATTCAACATGTACGTCACACACTACTTACAAACAGGAAGATAAACCGTGCATACTCAGCATTCTAAACATAAAAAAACAACAAAATGTACATTCTTTTTTCCATATACTTTCTTATAATTTGTTTTTGTTTTTGCCTTTTATACACACATTCAATAGAGAACGTTCTCCAACAAATCAAAAAAACAAACAGTCGTAAAGCAGCATCATCGTGTCTCTTACATCCAGTAGGTACAATAACAATAAGTGTCTATATTTCAATTCTCATTCGAATCATCATCATCGTCCTCATCTCCCTCCTCATCATTACTTTTGTCCTTATCACCACTTCCTGCACCGCTCGCCCCACCTTGCTGCACCGACCCACCACCATTACTACTACAATTGTCCGTAGATGGCGCCAACTCACCACATTCAATCTTAACCTCACACTTTTCACTCGTCTCCTCCTGTTGTTGTTGCAACACCACCACCGACTGTTGCTGCTGTTGCTTACTATCCACACATGCCGCATTTATTATCGCATTACTATCCATCTCACATTTCTTTATCTGTTTATTCACTATTGCACTTAAACTGGCCAATGAATCTTTAACAGCATGATAAATGATATTTTTTATTTGCAATTTGTCCTCGTGATTCGAATGTGTCGACGTTAGGTCACGGAACTCTTGCGTCAAATGGAAACAATGCGACACATTCTCCGGCGACACGAAATCCTCAGCGACTTTTATGCAATTATGTAAATTGCGCACTTGATGCGGTGCACCGGCCGGTATAAATACAGCATCACCCAAACACTGCACAATCGCATATCCCTCCACACCGTACTCTTTATACAATCGCTCTCGCAATGGACCATCCAAATAGCAACTCTGATCGTGTATGGGATCGTGATGGGGCTCAAGGCGACCGCCCTTCTCCACCACAACCTAAACGAACAAACAAAAAATGTGGAGATTACATACAGATTTGGAAAGGGCAGCATTCATGTTGAGAGAAGAGTTTGTCGACAGGTCGACGTTATTCACAATCAGACACAATTAATTAAAATAAATGTTTTTTGAATGTTTTTCATTATAAACTTGTCACTAACGACAATTTTTTGTTGTTACTATGGATATATATCTTATTTTTTATCATCTGAGAGTGGATCCCCTCTACATTTTCGTACTTTTTTACACAGACGAAATTTGTATGAGTAACAAATTAAAAAAGGGCAAATTTAATATTTGGCTTTCGTAATTAGTTTAGATTATAAAAATAACATACTGTTTGTGTTTACAGAAAAGTTCATTTTTATTTTGACAAAAGAACGAAAAAACTTTTAGCTCGTGTGAAAAAATCTCGGCTGTGTGTTTCGGGCTTTTATTTCCCACAATTCGATTGGCTGTAAAAAAACATGGCGAAATCTCCACACTCAGGTTATGAAAAACAAGGTATAATGGATTTTGTTTGTCGCTGCAGATGCAGATAATTCAATGAAACTACTGATTAGTCCAATGAAAACTTGTACAATAATAATTATGTTTATAATAATTGTAGTAAAGAGTATCATTAGTTTGAAATGGTAAGTTTCTTATCAGCTAGCAAACAGATAGACATTTTAGTTTGTTTTGTGTAATTAGGAACGTTTTTCCACTGTAATTTCAATGTAAAAATATCCTAATAAGGGATTTCGATCTTGTCTTATTTGTACTTGAAAACCGGTTACGTAATTACCGTTTTTTCATAATTGAAATTTATTGAAACATAATCTATGTACTTTGTTCTACCGAAAAAAAATTTAAACTTGCTCTATTTTTTGTTACTTAAAAATAGCTTGTGTCAAAAAATCTCGGCTGTGTGTTTCGTGCTTTTATGTCCCACAATTCGATTGGCTGTAAAAAAACATGGCGGAATCTCGACTCTTACGTTTTTTGAAATATGGTATAAAAATTGTAGTAGCCAGGATTTTGGAAAACCAAAAAAATGACCACTTTCCTCTCTACAGAGGAAACTAAATTAAATATTACTCGCTTGAATATAACATTGGGTCACTCTCAAATGCCTCATTACATACTGATTGTGAATAAACATATTTAAACTCGCTTTTCTATTATTTTTCTCTCTCTCTCTCTCTCATTCAACTCACCTTATTGAGTAAATCCCGTATTTTATCCGCATCGCGTGCATTATAAATATGCCACAATGCACCAGGCAATTCGCCCTTATCACGTACCCGTCGCCGTGTCAATATATCACAACCCGCCTCATCAATTGCCCGAAACGCCTCCTTTACATGCTCCTCTTCACTACAATTATCACTGCCATCTTTCGGTATACCCACATAAACCATCACATTAACAGCATCCGATATATCCAAATGCAAATTGGTCGTCCCCTTCGACGGATGCAATGCCGATCCATAAGCATTGTACATTTTCGGACCCAAATCGGGCCGCACAAAACAATCCGGCAACCGGCTAGCCAAATTCAAGCGGCCACTACGATGCGTATATTCGCCCAATGGTAACACTTTCATCAAATCATTGAAACGGGTCGGCAACATTTCCGCAAAATCCTCACCCGGTGGCCAATCTTTCAATTTCAATAGCATCGGATTACCGCGATCGTCTTTCAAACGTTTCGCAAAATGATCGAAACCCTCCCAGAATTTCCTCATCGGCTGATTCGGCACCAAATTGCCCGTCATACAATTGACCAAATCATTTTTCACATCACCAAAGTCCCGTGCAAACGCATCCGGACTCCATAAATCTTTATTCAACAATTTCGTCACATCGGACACAATCACCGGCTGGCCGCGTTTCCATTGATCACGAAATATTTTATAATTCTCTTTATGGCTTGGATCACTTAAACGTAACAATTTACCATCACATAGCCACGTATGCGGCACATTCGGATACAAAATTTTACTCTCCGTCAATGTCATAATCCGTATTGGTATCGTTTGACGGCCACGCGTCTGCCAATTGTAACGGCGCACGAAATGTTTCAATTCCGATTTCGGTTCGGTTGCTGTTACGTCTTGTTGCTGTTTCGGTACACTGTCCTCAATCACACTCGATATCACATCGTCCAATGTTGGATCATTGACACATTTCGTTGACTGTTGCTTACATTTGTTGTTGTTCGTTTTATTTTGTTGTGTGGTGGGTGAACCGGCCCGACTACCATTCGGTTTATGTGACGGTCTTATCAATAATTCACGTAATGTCGAATAATTACCATCCTCCGAATCGCTGCTGCTCTCTTCATGTTGTTGTTGTGGCTGTTTTTTATTGTTATCCTCATTGGACAATGCCACATCGGCCAGCCAACTTAACGGTGACGTTTTCGTCTCTTCACTTTTATTAATCACCACATTATTCCCATTACATTTCGTATTATTATTCTTTGTCTCATCGTTGTCGGGTGTCTCTTGTTTCATTTCTTTCTTAATACCATTCACTTTGTCCAGTACAATATTTTTTATTAACTCTTTTATGGCGAAATTGTTCGTTTTCATTGTATCTTTGCTGTCCAAACAGCCGCAATATTGTTCGATATTCCATAAATCGCGCATCTCGTGCACCATACGGCCCAATTTCACCAACGAATCACCAGCTATTATTTGTGTTAACATTAATTTCTCTTGTTCGTGCGCTTGACGATTCGTACATAATAGCCAAGAGAATTCGTCACGATCTTTACTCGATTCACCCCATATTTTTATCGTGCCATTTTTACGACTCTGCACAAACAAAAAAAAAACTAAATAAATAACAAAGCCATTAAAAATAGTGATTAAATCTACCTTATAACAGTCCAGACACACAACGAAACCACACTTTCTGCACGCCCAATGGAAATTAAACAATGTTGTTTCGCATACGTCGCACATTTCACGTACACCTTGAACGACACGTTTCCATGCAATCGTTTTATCTGCAACATGAAATCAATTTAGCAAGAAACAACCAATTTAAAAGGGCACATGAGTATAGAGCACCAAAATAGTGACCTGTAAAGTTGGTAAAAAGTTGCTCTTTTAATACTGGATGCAGCGAAATGAAACAAATCAAGAAGATAGAGGAAGAAATTCTAAGAAACCTGTTAGCTTCTGATTTTTGATTATTTGTTTCAAAAGAGAGAAAAAGAATAAATAAACTTACGTTTTTTGACAGATCAGCACGATTTTCAACTTTCCACATCAAATACATTTTTTTAACACAATAATTCAAAAAACTGAATCTAACAAAAGTTTAGATTTATGTTTTTCTTTTCTTGTTGTGAAATGTGAGCCCTGAAAGTTAAGTGATGCCGTTCAAATCCGACTTTGTAATTATAACTGAAATTTCACAGGTCATTTTCATCCAATCTCAATGCTTTAAAAGAATGGATTTTAATGTTATCACTTAACATTCAGTCCTGATTTTTCACAACAAGAAAGAAAAAACATGAATCAAACTTTTGTTAGATTCAGTTTTTTGAATTTTTGTGTTAAAAGTTCAGAGTGTCTTTGAGAAAGTTTATTTATTTTGTTTCTGCTTTTTAAAAGAACTAATCAAAAAACGGAATCCAACGTTTTTCTTAGCATTTCTTCCTTTATCTCCCTGAATTTTTTCATTTCGCTCCAACCACTATTAACGGTGCAAATGTTTACAGTTTTTTTACCGACTCATGTGCACTTTTTTAATATAAACATATTTAATTACCATCCGACATGTGCTCATCAAATGCATCCTTCTCCTGTACAAGTAAATCACAGAAATGATCACCAACTTGTTTCAATAAAAAACGTGAAGTCTCTAAATCTAAATCAGTCGGTGGAGTTTCAGCGTCTGGCAGCCACAACTTCAAATCATCCTACAATAAAATAAAAAAAATTCCACAAATCTGTTACCAAAACAGTTCCCCACTTTACCTCTAACGCATCCTTATGCGGATCTGAAAAGCCAGCAATCGCCAACTGTCCATTCTTCGTATACCTTAGCCGTCTAAATGCATAAAACCGACAAAATATGTTCGGCATATTTTTCGACCGTTGATTCGGTGTCCAACGGCATTCACGGCATTTGGCCAATTTCGGTGCCACCTCGAAACACGGTCCATCCTGCAGAAAACTCTCGCCCGTCTTCTTCAATTGCCCCACCGGTGGTTTGCGAAAGGGGTCGCGCTGGGGCACACTAGTGTCATTGTTCTCTTTTGCTTTCTTGTTGCGCGGCTCCTCGCCTTTATCGTTTTTTGACGACTTTGGACGTCTGCCACGTTTCCGTGGCTCTTTCACTTGCACCGATGCTGTCTGATTACCACCACTTTGACTATTATTCGTTGTTGTTGTTGCTGTTGTTGTTGTGGTGGTGGTGGAAGATGTTGACGATGCATTCGTTGTGGCATTTTTCTTATTATTCATCGATAATGTTGTACTACTACAACCCGAATCGGAATCTTTCTCACTGCCACTCTCCTTCTCACTATCACTGCCACTTTCGCTTGCCAATTGTTGATTATTATTACTGTTATTACTCGATTTACGTCTCTTCTCCTCTACAGGTTTCTTCGTTTGTGCTGCACCACCGCCACCTTTCCTCCGTTTCACCTAAACAATACCAAAATTAACACTGTCATCAATAGATGGCAGTAGGTTGATATGCAACAAATTGCCTACCTTGGGCGGTTTCCGTTTCGGTGGCGATTTGCGACCGCCTCTCTCCTGATCCGAACTACTTGAATCATCACCAGTCACATTCGTGCCACCACTACTACTACCACTCACTTTCTCATTATTAACACCATTCATCTCTTTACTATTTGTCTGTGTAGAGATTTGCGTTTTTTTATTCACACTTTTACCGAAACATTTACTCTTATTAATACTATTCACTGCCATTGTACCGACCGACACAATCGAATTCACTGGACTCTCTTTATTCACACTCGCATTGCTACTATCCGATGCAATTGTTGTCGTAACTGTTGCACAATTTGTCGCACTGCCATTGTTCACTGTTGTCTTAATAATTGGCAATGTGACACAATTGCCCGAACCAATAACACCGGTCTGATCCTCCAAATCTTCGCCAGTGTGCCGTTGTAGCCATGCTTTCTTTAAATGTCTCACCGTATGTGTACTACTACCACTATTATTAACAATCTTATTCGGTACAGGACTATTTGATTTATCCGAATCATTAACAACACTACCACTACTATTACTATAAGATTTCACTGGAGATTCGTCGGCAATTGTCACCGTTTGCTGTTGTACAATTGCCGGTGTGACTGCACATTGCTGCTGTTGCGGTACAACACTGACAGTTGTCACTGTAACATCCGTTAAATTATCATTCAATACTTGACTGGTCCGATACGCGGCCGTATTCACCACCGTTGTTATTGTGGTCGCTGCACTTGGTATTAAAGCACTCGGTTCACTAACACGCGCCAATTGTGGCTGTTGCATCTGATGGTGATGGCCAATCATTTGATTGTACATTGTGTGTGTTGGTGGTGGTTCGGTGCGCCGTTTCTTCACCTCCAAACACACCGGATTCGCCACCGCACCACACGACGCACTCGTCGCTTTCCGTTTCGGTGACGAAGCGGACTCGTACTTGTTCGTACCCAAATCGAGCGGTTGCGTTTGCACAGCGACCGGTGACGGTATCGTATAATGCTGACGACTGACCGGCAACGGTGCCGATGCGGCAGTGGGCGGTGATGTGCCATGTTGTAGTGGCAATTTAACACCGGGCGCATAAATCCGTTCATAGTTCGGTGTGGTGGTGCGACTTGAATGTGCCGGCGGCGGACATGTCATCATTGTACCACTCACCACTTGTGGCGGCACATATTGCGACACCACCGGCTGATATGGACTCGGCGATGCGGTCACACTTAATGGCGGCGGTTTCGTCAATTGTAATGGATTCGACACAACGGACACAACACCACTCGACGGTTTACCGTACATGTGATGCTGTTGTATTGGACTGTTCACTTTGCGTGGCTTTGTCGTCGTATGGTTCGATTGATTTGTACTGCTATTCACCAAGAATGGATAGGATTTGGTGTTGGTTGGATAGATGAGTGCCTGTTCCGTACGGGATCCGCTGTGATACCGAATCTCCGGATGCGGTGACTGTCTGGCACTGGTACGATGATGGGTGGATTGTTGTTGTTGGTGTGGCGATTGCGTTGGACTGCGATACTCGTACATTGCACCTTTCGGTTGTGGTGGTGGGCCACCATAATGGCCCATTAAATCGTTACGTAATTTTGGACTGGGCGAATGTGCACTGCCACCACTATTTTTACCATCATTTTTCACAATCACTGAATTACTCACCAATGGCGGTGGATTTGGTAAATCACGGTCAATTTGTTTCGTTACACTGCCACTGGATGGTTTACTGTGATGGTCTTGTTGTTTGTTCTTTGGCTCGTAATAAGCGTTCGGATGACAGACGGTCGAATAGCCATACAAATGGTTCAGTTCTTTGTTTTGTAGTTGAGCATGTTGTTGTTGTTGTTGCACTGTTACCAATTTGTCGCCACTTGATGTGCCCGATTTGGTCGTTGTTGTTATGCGACTGTGGGCGGCTGGCGGTTGGGGGTATTCGGATTGTTTTGATGGCACACTCGGCGGTCTCTGGACCTGTAAATAAAACAACGACAAAAAAAAAGGTTAACTGTGTTTCAATTTAATGGAGAAATGCTGGTGCAATGGACTTACTGGATAGTATGGGCGATGGTCGCGTCCATCTGGACGGACACTCATATGTCGTGCCTGTTCTCTTTGGTGATGGTGTTCCTGTTCCACAACGATGCGTTTCCGGTCGTCTTCTGATAGACTTGAAGTGCGCGGTTGTGGCGGTCTACTGCCAATCGGGTTCCATTGTTCCCTCTAATGAAAGTGAAACGTAAACAATTAACAACAGAATCGATTAAAACACGTTTTAATCGTTTCATTATTGAATAAAAGGGCTGATGAGTCGGTAAATAAACTGTGAAAATTTGCACCGTTAATACTGGTTGTAGCGAAATGAAAAAATTCAGGGAGATAGAGGAAGAAATGCTAAGAAAAACGTTAGATTCCGTTTTTTGATTAGTTCTTTTAAAAAGCAGAAACAAAATAAATAAACTTTCTCAAAGACACTCTGAACTTTTAACACAAAAATTCAAAAAACTGAATCTAACAAATGTTTGATTAATGTTTTTTCTTTCTGGTTGTGAAAAATCAGGACTGAATGTTAAGTGATAACATTAAAATCCATTCTTTTAAAGCATTGAGATTGGATGAAAATGACCTGACAAATTTCAGTTAAAATTACAAAGTCGGATTTGAACGGCATCACTTAACCTTCAGGGCTCACATTTCACAACAAGAAAAGAAAAACATAAATCTAAACTTTTGTTAGATTCAGTTTTTTGAATTATTGTGTTAAAAAAATGTATTTGATGTGGAAAGTTGAAAATCGTGCTGATCTGTCAAAAAAAACCTAAGTTTATTTATTCTTTTTCTCTCTATTGAAACAAATAATCAAAAATCAGAAGCTAACAGGTTTCTTAGAATTTCTTCCTCTATCTTCTTGATTTTATTCATTTCGCTGCATCCAGTATTAAAGGAGCAACTTTTTATCGACCTTACAGGTCACTATTTTGGTGCTCTATACTCATGTGCCCTAAAAGTTGTTTCGAAATTTGACCTTTCAACTTTACAGAAAACTTTTATACAGTTCCACATTGAACCGATAGATGACCTTATGGTCAACAAAAATTTAATATCACTTCGTCTATATAAACATTTTGATGAGCTTTTTAATTAACCTCTAATAAACATTGAATTGAATGCTTGTTAAATAAATTTTGCATGAATTTACATTGAAAACCAACTCTTCTAACTAACCTTTTGTTGTGCCGCCCTCAACGACTTTTCAAAATGACTATTTAACTGTTTCTCTTGCCGCTCTTTCTCCTCCCGTTCACGTTCCAATTTTTCACGTTCAATCTTATCACGCTCCTGTCGTTCACGTTCCAATCTCTCTTTCTCCTTTTGTTGTTTCTCTAATTCCATCGTCCGCTCTCTGAAAACAAACCAAATAAATACAACACCAATTCTCCCCACCAAATCACCCTCACCTTATCAACCGATCATGATGCCTCTCCCTCTCCTGCATCAACCCTGGATACCTTTCCCTCTGTTCCAATGTGACCAAATCCTCACCATGCGACTGTGGTCCTCCAACCATAGCCGCCGCTGCCGCTGCCACACTCTGTTGACTCAATATATGTGCGGCCGCAGTGACCGGCAACGGTCCATACCGTTGATGTTTCCACATAATGTCCGCCAAATGATGTGGCGAATAGATATTCGGCGGTGGCAAATGATGGGGCAACGTATGTGGATGCGGTGTCATCAGTGTCGTATGTGGTGGCGGTATCGGTGTATACAACGGCTGCTGTTGCTGTCCCGACGACGATGGCACTGTTGCACCACTTGCACTATTTGTCCCACCACCGCCACTGGCCGACGTGGCAGCCGTTTGGGGATGCGACATTAATAATGTCTGATGCTGTACACTGTGTATGTGGCGTACGTGCGGCTCCGATTCCAACAACAGATTCGGATCCCTCCACACGCGCACCGCCCCTTCCGTTGCTGGTGCTGTACGCTGTTGTTGTTGTACACTATTTACCACTTGTGATGATGGCTGTTGTAACAAATTGTTTGCTGTTGTTGTCGGTGTTGTTGTGTGACTGTCGTCAGATGAACTCAACGCACTGGATCGTGATCCGGAACGCTCATCGCCACTACTAGTCGAACGTAATGAACTCACACCCGAATCGGAGCACCGGTCATCGGGCAGGAAACGTAACTGTGTGCCAACATCTTGCGACAAATCCATTCTGTATGGCGACGAGGACGACAACAATGGTACCACGTCATCGTCACGCTCCTCTACCAATCGGGAATGATTAATAGAGATCGAATGATGGTGATTGAATGGATGTCGATGTGGCGATGGTTGCAATGATTGTATTGGACGTCGTCGTTGTTGTTGCTGTTGTTTCGGTTCGTATTGCTGGGCAGACGGTGCAGACACAATTACACAATCGTCTTCTTCACTTAATAACGTTTCATCGGAATTGGCAGGCATCGATTCGTTACCACCTGTTGGATTTTCTTGCTGATTTTGCACATCATCACCACCACAACTACTACTTATACTATTACTAGTGATTGGGATTTTTTTCTTATTATTATTCACTATTATGTGCACTAATTGTTGTACACCGTCATTAACATCATCACAATTTAAATTTATTGTCTCTTGTTGATTCTTTTCGTCGTCGACAATAACACTTGAATCTTTTGTTAATTCTTCTTCTTCGTCGTCTGCTAAATGCTCTTCTTCCTGTTCTATTTCATCCAAGTCCTCGTCGACATCGTCGCCCTCTTCCTCATCATCAACGAATCGAGTACCGTTTGATTGTGTGTCCTCTTCTTCGTCGTCTCTACTACCACAATTCTCCCTTCTACTGCACAATACAACATTATTATCCCGCAATTTACTATTATTCGCCTCTTCGAGTACTTTCTTTTTATTTATTGGACGATTGTTACATAATGCTGTGTTTGTGGACGTGGAGGGCGGCGCTTTGCGACGTTGCTTATTCTCTAAATCCTCTTTTTGGTAATTGTTTCGTGTTTCACTTGTTTTACGTTTCCTGGTGACTTTTAGTGCTGAAAAACAAAACAGAAAAAAGTAAATAGAAAGTTTTTTTTGAAAAAAAAAAATGGTGACATGAAACTTTCACTCAAAACAAATTTTATTGCACCATTACATAAAATCTATAATATATTCATACACATACATACATTTATTTATCGCTTTTATTATGATAACATTTGTGACCTTAAAAAGTGTGTTGTTCTCTGTGTCAATTGAATGTCATATTGCCAACTAGAAAAATGCTAATTTCACTAGTACAATCAATTAAAATGCAATTTTTACTTGTATGAATATAGCAAAAAAATACGTTGACCTTTTTTTCTACGACATTATACAGATATGTTTTATTATCAGTTTGCGCTTGCCAAACAAAATATCATAAATTTAGAAATAGATTTGAACATTGTATATGTACAAAAACAAACAACGATACGAAAGAGAGAGAGAGATAAAAATCGTGTGCGTCAGTAATGCCAACCGCATATAAAAGGCACAAGCGCAATCAACTGTAACACAATTATTCATTTTATAAACAATATAAACCAAAAAAAAAACGATTTTCTTGCCATCTACCATCTGTGTTCTGGTTTTTTGCAAGAGAAAATCTCCGACGAAGAAGAAGAAATCATAAATAAACGATTCCCATTATATGGAAGCAGAGTAATATAACGGTTTAAATGAAAGCAAATTATATCGTTATGCATGTTTACAGATGAATATATGTTGGCCTGTTATTTTCCATAACTGAATTATTATTAAACCAAGTGATTTTGAAAGTTTACTCCTTATAGATAGAGAGAGAGAGAAACGAACATTAAACGGCCAACTATAATAAATAGAGAACTCATTAGAATGTGACCGTTATAATGAAATAGCGGATTTCATTTTGTTTGCGCGCTTCAGTTTTCATTCTACACACAAAACTGCATCATGTTTAAGTCAACAATAGAGAAATTAAGACATTCTCAAATTGGATTATAAAAGCCGTTACATAACCTCAACACAAACGCATCGCACTTACACAAAAGAGGCGAAATATTCAAATGACGTCATTATAAATTACTTCCTGTTTATAAATACAGCACTCTACCAACAAATGATTGATTTTGAATGACTTGAAGATGTCGTCTCCGCCATCTCTCTCTAATACATTCCTTTCAAAAGCGATTACAATATACGAAAAAGGAACAAAAGTGAATACATAAAAGCGAGAACCAAGCCCTCTCTTGTAATTTTTCCCTATCTACAAGTGTGCTGTGTGTGTAAGTTGTGAATAAAACATGAGAGGGAGTTGGATGGTTTTTTATTATAATGTTATATATAGTCAGTTTGGTTTTAAAACAAGCAAGTTTGACCAGTTCTGAACTTCCCAACACATACACGGACGAGTTTTATGTCGGCAATGGATAACGATCGCTCGACTTGCCAACACACACAAAAAAAAACGATAATTACATCCGTCTAGTAGTAAGATAGTAAAAGTATTAAAACGATTTCATTTTATATATTTTTTTAAATTATCTTTCTGTGCAATTACATCTCGAAAAAAACACACACAACCAAACAAATGACAATTGAGATAGATCAGAAACAGGTGTACCTAAATCTAGCAACATGCCGATAATACCGGAATCTGTAACGAGCCAACCGGAAACGGATGAACATATTTCCCATAATCATATAATAATCACATAATTGTAAACGAGTTACAGAGTCAAGGTCATCTCATTTTTCTCAAACAATTAACCCAAGTGAAAAAATCAATATGAAATTATTTAGCCATTCACATTCGACCCCCAAGGTCATTTATAAAGAAGTTAATAGAAAAAAATTGTCCCGACACAAGCAGAAACAATTATAAAACCTATAGAATTTCTGAAATGATTACGCAAGTTGTTTTTCTTGCTGTATAATCGTGATTTCGCCTCAAGTCATTCGGGTTTACACTTAAATATTTCATGAACTTGCACAAAAAAAAATCATCTACAAATCAAATACTAAAATGATAATAAAGTGAAATGTAAATTTAACTAAGAATTACATGCTTGACCTCTAAGTCACCTTCAGAGCCACCTGGATTACCATGTGTAGTAGTGCCATCCGAAAACAAAAGCGCACGCTACGATTCTCTTAATATCAAGAACACACCATGAAAAAACTGGTTTCCCCTATTTCTGTTTTTTTTTTTGGGAAAAAAAAGAAAACAAGCGATGTTCACTATTAGAATAAAAAAACCTTGAACAAAACTGGACGAAGAATTTCGAGGATTTTAATTAATGAAAGCAATAACCTTTTTTTTTATTATAAATTCTCTGACAAGTATATTTAAGGTTAGAAAAACACACCATTTAATAAAATATATTCTCTTGGTGATCAGCAAAAGGTTCCAAGGTTGAAAACTTTCCAAACCATTTGAGAATCATTAAAAAGCACCCAGACAGAGATAGACGAAGAAGTAACGAAAAAAAAACCATGTTACAATACAAATCCATTGAGTTGGTGACACAGTGGGTGTCCTAAATAGAACTTTTAAAATAAACAACGTGTAGAAGAGACAAAAAAAAAGACCAAACTCAAGAACGTTTTTGTAAAGAGAAAAGAGAGAAAGATGAAAAGGCAATTTGAACAGAGAGATGAGAGAATAAATCAAACAAAGAGACAATAGAGAGAAAAAGAGCGTAGTAGTCGGCGAGACGCATCATGCTCGGGGGGGCGCAACAAAAGACCAACATACAAACAGAGACAGACTGATATCGGACACATCACAGTCGAGTGGGCCGGGGGAAATAGTGCAACAGAGGCGGCGGTGGTAGCGGCGCTAAGCACACTTTTCATCACACAAGTGGCAAAAAATCCACAAATTTACGATTGTACTCATCAAATAAAAAAACAACAATCAAGTCAGTCAGACAGAGACAGAGATATACGCACGGAACAACTTTGCGCAGTCACTGACCTCCATTATATATACAGTTTTGAGCTATATTGCGTGATGCAGTCACTTTGTCTTGTCATTTGACAAGAAAAATGCACAATCCACCAGAATATTACAGAAAACTGCGCATTTTCAAACTGCCAACCGAGATTTTTCCACTCTTGCAGAATATACTTTCACATCCATTTTGTACGCCATATGGCGAAAATTGCACACAATTCACCGATGGCACCATCTCAATAAAACTTGTTCGCCAAATAACGATTGCAATTGTAACGACAACAACTTTCACACGAAACTTACCAAACAAAACAAAAAAAAATTGTGTTTTACAGACTAAATAATTCACTAAACAACCAACACTACACACACACACTAGAACAGTGTCTTAGATAATGTCCTTGAAGATAAAATAAATATCCAGTGAATTCGGAACGTGTAGAGTGAACAAACTTTGTCGCACAAACACACGTACCATACGAAGACTGACGAACGACTGGCTCGCTTCGGCTCCAATTTGTGGCATGGCCGATTTCGATCCGGTTAAGCCGATTGTATACGAACGTGTAAATAGGAGGAGAGCCGAATAAACGAGAAAAACCAGCAACAAGTGTGGAATTACTTTATAATGGGACTTGGATGAATATGATAATATCAATTTCGAATTATCGACAGTTTAATGCGAAAAATTGCCACCATTTTTAATTAAATGACAGTTGACAACACTTAGTACCAACCCCAAATTGCAAAAAACGCCACTGCAATGCACCTGGCAGCAAAAAAAAAGAAAAACAACTTGGTTACAGGAATAACCAGTTGGTGTGTAAATTTTAAAACAGACACCAACAGACAAGTTGAGAGAGAAGAAAAAAAACATAAACACTGGCAAAATTCCCACAACGGTTGTTAGCTTCTAATAAAATACAATAAATCATCAAAGGCGTAAATATATGAGATTTTTAATCCACCACTAATTAAACACAAACAATACAAAAATAAATTTTTTTTTGTAATGAATCTAACCTTGAAATCGATCAAAAACAGTAACCTGTAATCCGATCTACGAAGTGGGCAAATAACAAAAGAAATTTATTTGGCACTTGTCCAAGGATCACTTAAATACTGTTTTATTAATTTTAACAATTTTCAGGTCTCCTTTGACAGGTTAAAATGTTTTCTCTCCATTCTATTCCATTGTTCGCTTGTTTGAAAAGCCGCCCTCCCCTACCTTCCCCACTCTACCTCTCATCCACACACAAACGCCAACTATTCACCGTTTCATTCGCTCTGTGTATAGACTTTCTAAAGCCCTTTTGTGTGTTCCACACACACACATTTTTCCACCACAAAATAAATGATGTACAATTCTAAGAATATAAAGTAGGTACATTTATATACAAGTTTTTGGAACCACTCCAACAGGCGCACGGTGAAATATATAACAATTAATTAGCAAAAGTTGCGAGAGAGAGCACACTCTAGTGCGGTGGGCGAGAATGTTTATTGCCGATTTTTTTCTCTTTCTCTCCTGTCAAGGACACCCCCACCATGAACGCATTCAACAATTGATAAACATTGTCCATAAATCATAGTGAACAAAATGCATAATCATAAAACAGTAAACTTGATTACATTGTTATGTTTAATTGAAATAAGAGAGAGAGGGAAGTGGGACAGACAGAGTGCGAAACTACCAACACAAATTACTGAACAGTTTTACATAATCAATAAAATTGCTTGTTGAATAAAAATTAAAAAAAAAATAAAATTTGCTATGCTACGCTAATTAAATGTCAAACGGAAAGTTGTATTTATTTATTCAATGCATGTGGAAAGTTTTTCTTAAAGAAGACTTTATTTATTTAAGCTTCCGTTTAAGATAAAAACAGGTTCAAAAATTTTATTAATCGCTTTTGTTATTTAAACCCAGTGGTCTTTTATTTATTTTTAACGATATCCAATATTCATTTTATATTTATATTTTCTATCACACACACAAAATGATGATAAATCTAGTTTTAATAGCTCGTGACTATTAAAAACAGTTGCGATAACGAAAAAAAAAAGTTAATTAAAAAAACAACACAATACATATCGGAATTGAATCAAGTGACCGTGAAAATGAAAATAAACTTCGATAAATCAACTCACCTATGAACAACCCAGAAAAAAACAACAATCACGCCTACTACGCGCAAATTCACGAAAATTATTAAATGAACGCGTTTTTTCTTCCGCGAAATACCGAACAGAATCCATTATCTAATCAAATGTAAAGAAATAAACAGAACTTGTTTTTCTTGGAAATGCACAGAGTGCCGTTATCATTGGTGTTTGTAGACGAAAAAAACCGATTAGGCGCCCCCTATAATTGCAAAACGCTAATTAAACGTAAATATTTATATGCATACTTAGATTTCAATATAAAAATTACTAGAACGTTACTATATTAAAAAAAACCGCAACACTTGATGCTATTATTTTAATTTCAATCTAACGGTTTTCTAACGAGTTTAACTTTACAAGTAAAACAAAAAAAATTTATTCACAATTAATTACTGAACCATGAAACCAGGAAAACGTGATTAAACATTGAATAAACGAAATAGCAGAAAAAAAAACACGATAGAATTGTAATAATTACAAAAGATGAGGAAAGAACAACTAAAAGTTAAGCCCGTAAAAAAACTTCCAATTAATTTGCATTTTCTGTTTTCACTTTGTTATATGTGTAATGTGTACATAATTCACTATTAAATAGATTTTCTTCATTTCCAAAGTAAAAAAGATGACGTAATTAATTCAATTGCAATTAAATTGCTTGGGTGGCTGGTGTAATTTTCTACACAATGCTATAATAATAAATTGCAAGACTATATGAAAGACCTCAACACAAAGCGCAAAGAGAGAGAGAGAGAATGCATTTAAAGTGGGTGTGTGAGAGAGAGATGGCGAGTATGGGTGAAAGGGGCGCGCAATAGACTATAAAGCGAGTTAGAGAGTAGTTAGTATTGATTATACGCAACATGAATTTCCTTGGGGAATGTAAACATTTGTGCGCATATAAAAGCATTTTAATGGAATTGATACGATTTCTTCTATTTCTCCCTGCCTTTATCAGTCTGTTTTATTTTTATTAATAGTAAAAGTCCGGAATAATAAAAAAAAGAACAACTGACTCACTCTATACAATTTCCTATTAATTTACATGATTGCCTACTAGGATTATAATGGCCAACATTGTAGGTGTTTACACAATGATTCATCGTTCACAATTTCTTTGTGTACAAAAGGAATAATAATAAAAACACACATAACCTCACTCCCTGTCACTCTGTTCCCATCTAGTTATCTCTTTTCTCTTTCAATTCCCAGTTTCCTGGCAAAGAAACCACCACATCTCTACGCCCACTTTATATGCAAATGTCAACCCCATTTCTCTTTAAATTTCATTTACAAAACAGAAATTGAAACGAATTTTCAGCACACACACACAGCCCCTCTTACCAAAAGTGAATCGAATTAATTATACATTTATATAACATGAAAATGCTACCACCACAGTGTCACCTTCATTTGACCTTGGAATGCATTTTAAGTGCATTTTATACACAGAAATTTTTCTGTTATTATGCAGTAAAATTGACCTATTTTTCCCACTTCTACAAAACTTATAGATAAAAACATACATAATATATGTATAGATATTGTTTTTACGTGTGTAATTAAAAGTAAACACAAACAGTAAACCCATCATTTTCAAGGCTAATTAATGGACTTTATAATAATCGCATACCAGCCATGCCAGAGTAATTATTGTTTTTTTTCTATTTCACGATAATAGTTAATTATACATATCTAGTTGAAAACACTTAATTTAAATAAAGTTTTTTTCTGTTCATTATTTTTTGTTGTCTTACTTTTCAATTCAACGATCAATAACCTCTAAATGACATTGAAGCTAGCAATGGAAACGATGCAATTCCAAAACTACTTCAAGAAGTATACAGTTTTTTTTTTGTTCATGATATAATAAGCCATTCACGTTTTCTCAAACACAATCTTAAAAGATTCTTTGGTCTCTCTCTCTCTCCTTCTGTTACTCACTTTTCTATGTAATTGTGTAAATTGAAGAAATTTATGTGTATTTAGAGGGCGCGCCAATCTACACACACACACACTTCGATATTATTAGCATACTCGTCCCCTTGTTCAAAGCTAGCTTGTTTTTCTTAAAAAAAAAACTGATATAATACCTTTCCACATTACTCATACACTTATATGGTAGTGGAATCAATGTTGTTGTCTCACAACAAGTTTTTCTTCTTCTTCACCTCCTCTCTCTCTTTATTCTACACACTCATCTGTTTATTTTTTTCCTCTTTCGTATATATGCCTCCATGAACAATTGTGAAACGTGAAGATTTGTTATGGGATTCTCTTTATTTAATGAGTCAGAGTGCATATACGGGCAGGGCACTCTCCACATGTCTCCACTACATAATTACTTCTTCTTCTTCTTCGTTTACTATATAGTATACCACAAATCAAGTATACGGGAAACAGCTGTCACTTTCAACGTTCGGAATGGCAGAGAGAAAAACGAACCATAAATGGTCAAAGTGGCAGGTGATGTGTTACCAACCGAATGGGGCGAAAATAAAAAAAATAAACGACATGTGGCTATGGAATGTACATACAAGACCGATGTTAGAAGGGAGATGCAGTTTTCCCCTCACGACAGGTGCCAAAATGCAGAGAAAAAACGCTGCTTTTCTGTCCTTGATTACACAATCAGAAAACCGTGATCACTTCTAATATTCCAATTAAAAAGTGAAATTACTCAAGAAAACTTTCACAATGTCCAGAGAAGAGAAAGAAAAAAAAAAAACTGAAAACAATAAATTCATAATCATGTTGCCTTCTCGATCAATGTATGTGCAATATATGGCCAACTCTATGAATATATAACACTTTTCCATATTTTATACATCAATACTCAAGTAGTCTCTAACAGAAATTAGATATTAACTAGGTTAGGATACAACAACATTTAATAATAAATTAGAAATTGATTGATTGCTTTCTATTTATAAGCTATAATATTTCATTAAATCAAATAATATAGATCGATATTGATGAGCACGTTTTAAACAAGTGTATATACATATATGTTCTCATTCTTTTTCCCTATTTATTCAATTGACTTGTTAGAGCAAAAAAAAACACTACCAGAGCGTAGACATCTATTTATAAAACCGAACAAATTTTGACGTCAATTACGTTAATTATAGGTTATACATATATTGCAAAATAAGTAAAATTATCATTTATAATATAAATTACTGTGTGTGTTCTAAGTGAAAGGATTCGTGTAAAAATAATAAACATTCCAATTCCATTAATGGTATTCCATCTCTCTCTCTTATTCTACTTAAAAACCCGACAACACACTCAATCACAAGTTCATTGTATTAAATTGGAGCAATTGAAGTTAGTTTTCTATTTGTGCACCCTTCCCCTGTACTCTCCCCCACCAAACAAATAGCATGACTAGTCAGACGTCGTTTTCATGGAATTTCCCCCCTTACAAAACACGGCACACTTTTAGTACACTGGAATCCGGCGTTTCAATTATGCAATTTACTTGCGAACAGTAGCGAAACGAGGGACAAAGCCAGGGTAGATAAATAGAGAGCGTGTGTAGGTGGGGGGAAGGCGACATGGAGCAATGAGCGAGAGAGAGGGGGGATGGTAAACAACAACCACCACCACCGTTATACTACGATTACTAATACTGCAGAGAGACTAAAACTGGCAAAGGGGTTGCCAGGGCAACCAGTAACTGGGTGCACACCAAGCGGAGATTCCCTTCTCTGCCATGTGTGTGTGTATTTTCTCGCCCAAGGGGGGTGAGTTGGGAGGGGGGGACGGAACAGAACGCGTGGCCGCCCGCACACTCACATTCAATGTGTTACCATGGAAATTCCATTTGAAATGGGACGCCAGCAGTCGTCGTCGTCAGTTTGGTGTTTTGTTGTTGACGGCCGCCATATATACATAAAATCTATGTATTTGCCAGACATAAATTTATATCATCCTACTATCTCTTTTACATTTAGTTTCTCGTGAATTCAACCAGTTTCCTCTTTGATCTCTTCGCTCCACCACACCCCTCCCCCTCTTCCCTTTATACGCTACACCCTTTTTTGTGCAAGTAAACGAAGCAAATAAACCTAAACTACGTACTATGTAGATTAATTAAAGCGAATTGCCAAGATGAAAAGAACACACACACAGACACACAAATTATTTCATCGTTCAACAAGTTTATTATATTACAAGGTCGAAACAAGGAGAATCACAAATGCAAACACATTGGAAAGAGGAGACATCGAATTTCGCCTCATTAACCAATCGTATACGGTAATTATTAAAGGAGAACAACTGATTAAAATGTATTGGAAAGAAAAAACCTTCAACAACCACAAATGTGCATTTATATAGGGGAGACAAACACACACACACACATCGAACATGATACCCGAATGTAGGAGAGTGTGAGAGAGAGGGAAGTATACAGCTGTGTCAGTAACCCGGGCGACCTGGTCGCCTCGCCTCGACCGCCTACACTTCACTGGGCGTGTCCTATTGCATCGTTAATACCTGGTTGTCGGTCGAGGCCCGGTCGTGCAACATTTCTCTTTAACATCCATCACTACCTCTCTGTCTAACGCACAGTAATTTGATAATAAATCATGTTGTTTCTCTCTCTTCGATTTTTAAACGTTTTCCTACTGCATTGTAACCTGACCCGATGCATTTCGAATGCGAAATTTACACAAATAACGGTTTACTAATTTAAAAGAGAGAGAGAGAAATGAGACAAGTGGGGAAAAATCGTCATGACAATTAATTAATTAACGTTCCTTTTTTTTGTTCTGCTTTTGTTTGGACACAATGCGAAATTCCACTTGAGCAAAATTGAAAGTCATTAAAAAAATAATAGATAATCACACAGAGAATAATATGGAAAACGCAACGACCATAAAATTACCACAAAATAAAGAGGAGGAGGTAAACAGAAAACAACAAAATCTCTCTTGAATTATTCATATTATTATCATTTTATATATTTAATTACCTTATCCGTAACACACGCATACGATTATAAAATCCTTCTTAAGCGTGTATAAATTAACTATTTTGTTAAATGTATATGGAATTTCTATTATTATAAAATGAAAGAAATTGTTTCTAAACACGGAATGAATAAATACCAATTTTAATTAATTCCGAATACGAATGTGAATAATCTCAGACAAATATGTATACAGGGTGTATACATTACCATAGAAAACATTTTGTATAAACCTCTCGCCCATTGTTTGTATAATATCTATTGTATAAACACACACAACAATTATAATATAATTGATGGTACACAGGAGAGTGTTTAAATGCAAACAATAACATTTTCTTTTATTCTGTTCATCTCACTTTTCATTCTATTTTGTCTTTTCCTTATCCTTGTTTTAATACTAACCAATACTATTTATCAAATTAGTGATATGATAATTGCACCAAGTCTAAAAATCTATATTTTGTTACATTTTCATCTTTGGTCACTTTTTCACCCAATAACCTTGAAATCTCCTTGCCTACTACACTCCATATAATTACTCTGTGTGCTTATTTAATTCAAATTGCCTGAACTTTACTTCCAACAAGAGAGCAAAGAAAAAAAAAACATCTATTACATATTTAAATTTATTTAAATTTCTTGACCAATTTAGTCTGTTATATACGATGTATAAATAAATTTATATTAATATTTATGTGGAATATATATGTGTTTATACACAATTTTTCTTATGAATAAACATTTACATTCTATTTACACGACATTCAACTTGCTCACTTGATTACATATTTTTTTATAGATATATTTATTTAATTTCCCTTCCACTTTCGCACTATTGCAATCTAATGTTTAATTGATATTTATTCAACTGAGAAAAAGTATTTCAAACAGCAGGAAACCATTCCATCTATTTTGGAACAGTTCCATACAAAAAAAAAAGCAAAAAAAATCCTAACCGACGTTGTCGCAATCAAACGACACACAATTTCCCCTCTGACCCCCTGAACACTTCTCTCTCTTTCAACTCACCCACACAGAAAACTATTCTAACATCATATTTATGTCTACATATTATTCATTTTCTTATAATACTTATTTTTATATCCAACCCACACGTCGTGCAATTGCATTTAAGACAAGGACACAAAAACATTTATAAACTAAACATTTTCACCAATAACCCTGTTCTCTTTAATTAACTAAGGCTTTTCAGTGTACGCTATGATTAATAAATACATTCTGATAAAAGCGGTAGAGAAAAGGGATGTATGTGTAACGCACGCAAAGTTCAAGGCCATACCACACAATATCCGATTTTATAAATAGAACATAAAATCAGGAATGGGAAAAAAACTCAGTTAATTTACTACACACACATACCAAAACATCAGAGGTCACATCAAGGTCGTATTCTAAAACACACACAACTGCAATGTTTAGTAAGAAAATTGTCATAGCAACAAGTCGAAATGGAACTTAGATCGAATTTTGTTAATGCAAAACGGATATTCAATTATTGTATTGAATACATAAGTAGCCAATGTTAAGCACCACCATTTACAATTTGATTTGGACACAGGAAATGCATGCGATGAATTTATAAATAGTTAAAACAAAAAAGATGTAATTGAAATGAAACAGTAAACTGCTTACATTATAATATGTATATACGTCTCATTAGACCTTGAAATGTTATACCTACATACATAATAATTTTTTTGTTGGTTCAACAAAAGAAAATCAAGAGAGAGCAATAAAGATGGGAATATTATTGGCAACTAACAACTGTCATAGCAGTAGAAGGGGTCAAGAGTGTTTTGGGGAAGGGAAAGGAGGGCACTTAAATTGCTTTCAATTAAACAAACGAGTTAATGCACACACACACACACACATAGAGAACTCTTTAATGACGTATAGTCGAAGAGCAAACAAATTCAAATAGAACATGTCACGATTCATTCCATAAATCCATCTGTCTCTCTCTCACTCCCACCCCATTCCCTTAGAACTTTGTTTTCTGCATAGTTGTCGTAAACAATTGTGTTGTTTTTAAACAAGGCCATCAGATTTGTTGTTAAACACGTTTTAATATCGACATTGTGAATATATTTTTAATGTAAAAATTGCACGAAGCCACATCATCAACAGTACATTAAAGCATGAATCAGTGATTTACTTTCAAACAAAATCCATCTCGGTTTCTCTCTTTTTGTCTGTCCTTTTCTAATAATTAATGGTTTTGACCTCCGCATGTGAAAAAAAAATCACACACACCTAATCGTTTTTATGGAAAATATTGTCAAAAAATCATTAAATGAGGTTAGAGCATGATTCTAACTAAATCTGAATAAAAAATTCATTTCATTACTGATTTATCAGAGTTCAGTTCTGAACTAGAGAACACTTGAAATTTATTGAGATTTGTCATTTCGATAATAAAATTATTAAATCGAAAACAATTTACCTTTTAACACAAGCTGACAAGTCAAAGTTAGTTTATAACAAAAATGTTTATTGGCGCAAATGTAGGATTAAAAATACTTGCTTTCGGGCAAGTGCTGTTTGAACGGTTTCAGGACAGTTCTATGCACTAATTCCCAATAAATGGAACATCGGATTTTTAGTTCCTAACTAATCAGAATGAAATGGAACACAGAATTTTGAATTAGTCCCAAATTCAGTTCTGAACTGCAATAATGGAACAAATCAATGGTGATTATTGCTAGACTGGGTCACAAATGTATCCCTCCCTTGATGAATTAAAAATAGTAACAAAGACAATTTCTCTTTTCAACTCCCGATTGGAATAAGTTAGACTATTTAGTGGATTACCCACAATTTTTGAATTTGTTTCCAAATTTTCTGCGAATTCACTTCAAAACACTTTACTTACACAAATGTAGCAACCAAATTATTTCATCAACGGTTTTTCAGCTCACCTGCAATCAAAATAAATAAATAAGCACTCACAGAAGAAAAAAAAATTAATTTGTAATTAAAGAGAAAGTGAAATTTCAACGTTTATTGAAAACAACATCTTAATTAAGCATTAAAAATGACCTCGAAATCATTGTAACGGTATCAATTCAAGAATTATTATTATTATATAACAATGAAGGCATGGAAAAGTGCGCTTCCAACACACTGCTGTAGACAACACTTCGTAGAGGTCATTTGAAAGTCAATCATTATACAATTTTTTTTTAATTTCTTCCTATACACATATACAAATAATTAATTTCAATTCAATTGCATATGTTGCCAATTGAAATTGCACTCTACGTATGTACAATATAATTTTATATACATTTCAAATGAATTAATTTCCAAACAATTAATTTCTCTATTCGAAATTCCATTTTCACTTTGTACAATGTATAAATATATTGAAAACATCCACACAAAAAAATAGCCAACATCGATGATAAATTGAAAAAAAGGCCAAAAATCAATAACCCTTTCCTATACACACACCACACAACCAGCCTCCTACATATATAATTATCGATCTGAATTTATAAATTATTATACACCCGGTATATCCGTCTGACAGGATATTATGTTGTTATAATTTATGAAAATATCTTATTATTATTTTATTTACAATTATAGTACATTCAATTCTAGTGACTAATAATAAAAAAAAACTGAACAGTCAAGGTTATCTTATTATTATATACGCGCATCTCCATTACAATTTTTATAACCACATTAATAGGACGTGTACTTTTAATTCCCATTTTCCCCTACCACCACGATTTTACTATCACTTTAAATTGCAACTATAAAAATCAAGATATCCATGTGTATAAATTATATATAGATCCATCCATTTTGTGTAAATAAATCATTTTTATATACATATGTATATTTTTATACGAATTTCCTATCGTATTTTATGTGTGCAGGTGCTTTGTGCGTTTGACTTTCAAATAACCTTTCTAAACGAAATGAATTAACGGTAAGCGCCAACTAGTTTTATACACACACACACACACATCAACATAGATAGTTAAATAAATAACAAAATACATGATAATAAAATTACACTGTCATTAACAAACAATGTAATCAATAACTGTTACTCTATTATCATTCCGGACCGCGTTTTTTTCCCATTAGCATTATTATTCTTCCATTTTAATCCCATAATCGTGAATAACAAATTTCTAAATAAATTACGTTCTATATGTAAAGTAATTTCACGATAAACGTTCTGCATTTAATTCAATTCATATACAAATTGAATGAGAAGAAAGTTTTAAGTCCATTGACATTTAGTTCAATTTACAAGTTTTCAAATCTCAACCATTTTCTGATTAATTATGTTGTAAACGGAAGTCGAGACGCTCACAATATTATCGGTGAGTAAAGCGCAAAAAAAAAAACAAATTAAAAAACTGTAATTGGAGACATACTTTTGCTTAATTAGCCATATTCAAAGACAACTCGATAATTTAGAACGATAAAAATTGCCAGTCGAACTGGAACATTTAAACAAATTTTCAGAATCAAGTAACCCATTAAATATAATCGAATAGAGAAAGCACACACAAGTAACTTGATCTCTACACAATTTTGCAATCATTTCCAAAGGTCAGTGAGGTTAGCAACAAAATGACAAAAAAAAAACAAAGAGAGAAGAAACCGAACAAATATATTCGACTTTTATCTATATTTAAAAGCAATATTTTTTCGACTTTAATTGTTTTTTTTTCTGTTATGCATAGAAACCTGTTCGTCAAGTAGGTCATGATATAAAAACACAAACAAAAAGAACAGAGATAGAATAACAAAAAAAAAACCAGTAAATGCATTCATTATACAAATCAAAATGAACAGAATCTTCCATACATACAAAATAACAACACTTTTATTCACATTTTTTTTTGTTACTTGAATACTTTAATGTTATTACATGGTTCAACGAACGCTGTCGACAAGAGAAGAGAAAAAAAAGACTTGCGGATGAGTGAAAAGAGAGAGCGAAAAGCCATCTACTCACATTTAGTAGCCATTACTCAGCAAGTAAATAATAATAGTAATCCAGTTTTAAGACGATGGCAGAGCCAATTATACACCTATAGATATAAAATAGATGTTTGCCCTTTATTTGACCTTCAATCCACGCTATAAGACGCCATCCTGCACATACCGATGAAGAGGAAACAGTATGTACAGTTACAACTTCCAATTAGCATTACAGTCGATTATAAAAGAAAAATGATCGATCGAGTAACAAGTTTTGAAAGAGAACCCAACAAGAAGAAAAAAAAGTACATTATTATAGAGAAGAGAGAATCGTGACGAAAATTATATTAAAAGCAACCATCACGTTTCTCACTGAATCACGTATTCTGTGGTTCTTTTTTTCTGCCTCTATTTAGACCGAAAGACCATTCAACATTATTACTCATACAAACTGTCAAGTTAATAGAAAAATTGCACAAACATCACAAAAGTATACACATAGAAAATTTATCAGTTTGTAAATAAACGTGAAATGGAACTAGGTTGAAAGGTGACAAACTTTACCACAACTGGGAACCATTACGAACAATGTTGGGGGGGAAAGTTTTGCAGGAAATTTATGTACACTCTCAAAGGGCCACAAACACAAAACGAATTCCAAATGGATCCAGTCTCAAGGTCAATAATGAAACAGATTTTAATAAAATTCTTACAAAACCACCCACATAATACAAAACAGAGGAAATTTCAACCCCAACAAGCGTTCACATATTCCCATTTTAATCAAACAACAAAACAGGCAAAACCCATTAATCACAACCTATCAGACCTCGTTCTCTAGTTTGCATGCCACCACGACAGAGCCCCATTTTCTATTCATCGTGACAAAAACCATCAAACACACGAAACGAACGAAAACCCCTTTCTTTCCACCACTTTTTCACCCTTTTAGAAATGCTCTTTGTACGTGTTTGCAGTTTATTACTTGTGGCAAAGTATTTAAATCCAAATAGTATATGCGTGTAAGTGTGGTGGTTGTGGAAAGTTTTATTAGTGAGGCGATTTTATAAAGTTAAGCGGGTTAGTTCCAACCCAAACCACCCCACTTTTCTGCACATAACTTTTATATAACATTCGTGGAAAAGTTTTTAACGAGCACAACTATAAAATACGAATTTTATATATATTCTCCGGATCAATAGAGAAACACGAAAGTTTTCATCGTTACAATATAGAAAAAGGTTTTTTTACAACACAAAACATTGTCTCACTACCACAAACTTCTTCAATTGGGAAATTTAAATAAAACATTGAAGAGGTTATCAGTTCTAAACGATTTTTTGATACTTTTTCCTAGAAACGAATGGTTTCAGTTGTTTTATCGGACCCACATCGACAAAAGTTTCTTCTAGACAATGTTGTATAAACCCTATATAAATATGTAATTAAAGCAATTACGTCAGAACCACAAAACAAGTGCATTGGCAGTTGCATAAATTACGGCAATTTTCATTTTCACACTTTCGTAAGAAACGTAATAATCAACCATTTAGGACAGCTAATTAGCCCCTTTCGGGGAAAATACTTCTGAAGATCCTAAAATAGACATAATGAACTGTCATTAACCTTGAAGAATCACAAACAACAAACTTAAACTTGTAGCAAACATTCTTTTTTAATAAACTTTCGGAATCTTCGTAGAAGAATCAAATACACCCACTAACAAACAAAACTTCTTCTCTGTCCACCTTAAATCTTCATTTCAGAAATGTATAAAAAAACCTTGTCGAAACTCCTCCACCAAATAATCATATTTTATTAATCAAAAAAACTTTTAAACACTCTCTTAAGCATGATAAATTGATATTTCTCCATAAAAGGAAGTCACAATATAAATTCATACAGAAATGAAAACTCAACGGGATTCACAACACAAAATTTATCCAACTTCCTGTTATACGAGACAGTTTCACACTTGTTTGCATATTATTTACTTCTACTTGGTTGTCGGCAAATAGAGAAACGAGTTCTCTTCTCTCAACACCAAACTAATTAATCAATTTTATTGAAATGGACATTTGGAAAATATATGCATACGAAATTGAATTTCTCATTCTTGGCACTGTTACATTTTCAACCGAAAATTCCAATAGCCAAACAATTTTCCTTAATAGATTTGTCAAAATGCCAGCAAAAATACCAACACACAGCAACAAAAAAAAATCAGTTTGCATTAAATTTTCGGTGAAAGTTTTTGAATATGATGAAAGAAGATAAATAAAAAAAACATCGTTAGTATCTGGAAACTGTTCAAAAGTATCAGGTCCACAAATTCATAACACTCTCATCTTTCTGTCACCCAAATTCTACAATCGATTTGTTTTTAATAAAAAGAAAAGTGAATACACACAGACCGCATCACAATTGAGGTCAATTGTATTTAATAACCTTTTCTTTCCCTCCACAGAAGAAAAAAACGACCAAGAAAACAGTTGTTTGTATCTAAGGGCTAACAAAAAGAGCAAAAAAAAATTATAAGGCAGGGAAAAAACTCATTAAACGAGAGCGAAGCGCCAAAAGAAAAAAAAAGCAAAATATGAACGAAGAACGTAAAGAAAGAGAGAGAGAAATCTATAAGAAGATAAGAAACAGAAACGTAATAAAAGGAAGGTCGTATATAATCGGGACGGCAGCATCCCAGGCACACACACACACATCTCTTCGCTTTGCTTTTTCGCTCTCCCGCTGCGTCCTTCTCTTCCCTCAAACAGGCAGGCAGGCAGCAGCATCTGGCAGTTACCATAGACGATTCCACTCTCTTCTCTTTTTATTATTATAACCCGCCCCAGGGATATTCACGTGTCTCTTTAATCGATTTTTATATTATATCCAACATACAAGAATGAAGATAGAACAGGAAAAATAGACCAATAAAATTGCACCCTTTGTCTCTTTACACATGAAAGGAAATTCCCAAAGTTGTTGATTAACTTTTCTAAAGCGCGAAATAATCACACACACACACCAACAAAATCTTCAACTAAAAAGTTAAATACTATTTAAAGATGTGAGAACATCAAACGAAAAACCCACCGATTCGAATACACTAATTGAAATTCCTAACTTTTGTAATTAATCGGCACGCTGTCGCGTTATTCTATTACATAATCGGGGAAAAAAGCGAAAATTACTACATCTCTTCCTGTTTCCATTTCTTTCGCATTTAATTAAATTTTGCACACACACACAATTCATATACATTACAAACACATTTGTAAATCAGTCAGACAGTCGGGGAACGATATAATTTTAGAAGCAACACAACAACTCATTAGAAATTCCAATAGTTAAATAAATGCATATATGCAAACTTAAATTGGGCACCCATTGTTTTGGCTCTATGCCAACACTAATAAATTGCTTTGCATTCAGGTTATTTCCTAACTACTTAGACACTCCTCCCACCTATGAACGCAAATCACAATCCGAAACAATCCACACAACTTCCTTTATCTGCCAAACATTTATGTTTATTAATCCTATTAAATTATTACATCAGTGTATGCAGCGCAAATAGACACACGTACACACAATTGACCCGAAAAGGTCACAACTCCATAGTACGAGTACAAGTCCAAAGAATCAAGTGTGTGTCCACCACTCTATTCTCCATCTCTCTCTGACACTCGCTGGTTTTTTTTTATATCCCTAGATAGGTCTCTTTGTCTATCTCGGAAATGATCAATCACACATTGTTAACCGATTCGGGGAAAAAGTTTAATATGCTTTTTGCATTTCGGTACCATAACAACCAAATTCACGACCGGCTGTAAACTTAGGGACTTTTTTTTATTTTGAGGTTGTAATTCTCTAACTCTATGACATAATTGACTTAAATTTCCAATGACAAGTGCTTGTTTTGATTTATTGGACGCATGTTTTTTGCAATCGTAAAATACAAAAAGTTACTAAAATCAAATAAATCTTCGCAAATCAGCAATAACGCCACTTTTGCCATAAAATTTGCCTTATGCAATTCATTCATTAATATACTATTTTGCATTTCGGTACCATAACAACCATATTATGGACCCGCTGTCAATTTACTGATTTTTCTTATTTTGAGGTTGTAATTCTCTAACTCTATGACATAATTGAGATAAATTTCAAATGACAAGTGCTTGTTTTGATTTATTGGACGCATATTTTACGCAATCGTAAAATACAGAAAGTTTTGCGAAGCAAATCAGCAATAACGCCACTTTTGCCATAAAATTCGCCATATGCAACTCATTCTTTAATATACTATTTTGTGAACAAGACCAAGAAAACATTGCAAGGTCAACAGAATTATATATGAAAATAATTAGTAATTATATATAAAATTGTTTATATAATAATTGTGTACACTAGACATGGAATAATTTCCTAAAGGTGGACATATAGAAATGAGCAAGTAATTAATTTGCAACTGGTTGAGCGGGTCAAAAACAAGTTATTTTGTAATCGAAATAGCATAGTTATAATGCTAGTGAATTCCTTGGAACTTTTCCAACATCACACACACACACATTTAAATCGTATTATAAATGCAATTTACATAAAATTTACATAAAATGGCAGGTGTTAATTATATGGATTTTCAATTTTATTTTAATGAGTAACAGTTTTCTATCTTAATGCAATATTCATGAGGCTCATTTTCATGCTTTATACTAGAATGTGTTTTATTATCAATATTATAAAATAAACACTCACCTTTATCACTTTCCGGCGAATTTGGAATCACCTCACCGGCACTTGTTAATTTTCCAGTTCTTAATTTTCTACTAACACTTTGTTGTCCACCAAAACGGACAATGCGACTCTGGAATAACACGAAAAGAGATGAAAAAATCACGTTAATTACCACAAAATTAGTACATTTTGTGTTAAACAAAAGCCATGAAAATTGGTTAGGTGCACATTTGTGTCCAGCGCGCCGCGCTACCTGTGATATTTTTTTTGCTCCTTCACAAGCAACATTCCACAGCACTCTAGATATATATATATATGTATATAAATTTTATTATTATGTATTATACGTTGTTGGGAAGAGAAACAGCTTGCGGGTATAATTAAATTTATGTACCCGTTCATAGTTTTTCTCTCTCTTCCTCACACACTCCTTTAACATTCTCTTCCCTTTTCTATCTTTCCATATTTTTTTTGTTTCCTTATTTTCGCGTGTGTGTTTTTATCAATGGCGGATAACGCAAAAAAATTCCCATCATTTTACATAACATACCGAAAAAAAACATGTTTTACTTCGACAGTAGGCCGGGGGCAGACATCTTGTTAATAGTTGACTTGTTTTTTTTTGTATTTATTGCAATTTAATCGAAATGTGTCTGTTATTGACGAACACACACAAGATCAATAGAAATAAATAAATATTTACATTAAATTGATTTTTTTCCTATCTATGTATATCCTCACCTTAGTTTTTTCCTGTTGTCAAATCAAATCAAATAGATAAAAAAAACAGTACATCAAACACAATTAAATTCAACCCACACACACTCTCACAAATATATGTACACAAAAACAAAAATTGTAGATATGTACTTTTTTTTATTGTGGAAAAATCCAATAAAAGGGCACAAAAACACCAATTTACAAACACATTCCAATATGTCTGTCGACTAACTGAGTCAGCAAACACCAACCAAGACGCGGCAACAAGAGAGACGATCAAGAGTGTTGGGGAGCTGGGGGGGTGGAGGGGGAGACTACTAGCTGATCAAATTATGTCTGTTATTTTTTTTATATTATTTTAATTATTCTTTTGTTCGTTTTTTATTTAATTATTTACAACATTAAATATGCAAAGTTGACCGAAAACAATTTTATGCAATCGTAATCGAAATTCCCCTAAATGCTCATTCAACTTAATTCTACATGATCATCAAACGGAAAATTGACATTTCATCCAAAAAGGGACAAATTAACACAATGAAAAATGGTCTCAGACTATAAATAAAAACCACTTTCTGACCTTGAATTAATTATTTAACACTATTAAATTGTAATCAAAACAATGACGGCCATTTTGTCGAATAAAAGAACAATCAAATCCCTGACCATAAATTATTTCTGTCCTTATAAATCGAGTCTTCCGTCGAAAACAATTTTACCAATCGATAAAAAGTCCAATGCACCAAAAATAGAACCAACACACACACAAAATCAAATTTTTTATCATTGAGTGCAAGATTCTATCCTATTAGACAAAACAGCCAATGAAAAACAAACAAAAAGATCTTACCTGAATAAAATATTAACTCAAATGACCTTCATTCGTCCTACACACAATACACCGAAGAAAACGTGAAAAATACTAAAACGGCCACAAACACTTCGCTCCAAATCACATACATCCGAATGTAAAATCACCCACAACACACCTCCACCTCATACAACAAATTTAGCCACCATTCCGTTCTCCAAACGGCATCAAATGTGGATCAATTGATTAATTGAATTTGTTATTTAAAAACACAACACAATAAAATGTATAACGCACTTTTCTGCAGTAAGAGAGTGTCTAGGCTACAACAAGGCTGGGGCTGGGCAAAACCAACACAACACACAACCGTTTTCCAGCGTCAGCGCAGGCGATTTAACCACCTTTTTGTCTCACACACACACCGAAACGTACAGCAAAACTACCGACTTGTCTGTAGAGTGAAAAACCCTCCCCCGGGGAATCTATGTATTTATTTATATGAAAAATAGAGAATATCAACCGATCAGAAGGAGTTCTACTGTCGAAATTTCGATATGCAAGAGATGAGTGCAAAAATTGGGGGCCCCTACACTCAGACAAAGGCTTTTCGCCAGCACCAGCCCCTCTCTAAGCTTTTATAATATTGATTATGTGGCGCTTTTGATTCCATCTCACTTATTTCCACTTTTAACTGTGTTGAATGGACGCTTTCGCTCCTTCCTCTTCTATTTGGCTCCGTATTCTTCTCACTCACAAAATATACCTGCACCGTTCAACAACAACAAAAACAACACAAACTCATCCACCCCGACATTCCCGTTTGCCGAAATGTAAACACATTTAAGTGGAAAGTTCAATGTCATTTCAAGGTGAAATCCGTTTTTGGGGAAACCACATTAAGAAATTACAATTTCTTATTCGATTGTAAACGCTGACCTAACATAACATTTAAAATCGCAAAACAATTCGTTGAATAGAAAATGGAATTAGATTTTTCCACAAATCAGTTTTCAGTTTTATTTACAATATCTAATGGGTTTTTGACGAATTTATCGTATTACGAGAGGCTCAAGGCTGATTTTCGAGCAGGTAGAAGATCGTTTTAAGGAACAATAAACCGATTACGATTAGAATCCGATACTAAAATCACTTTGAACACATGTTGGACTCATGGGACTCAACATAACCTCACTTTTTTTTAATTGAATACTCACTTGTTGTTGATGGGCTTGTAAAACGGCCGATCTTGACCTTCTCGGTGTAATGCCAACATTTTCGCCACGCATAATTGACTCCACCACTGAAAACATACAAGAAAAACGCATAAAAATCCATTTAAAATTGTTTATTCATCCAACATACCACCATCATCGATTAATCGCATCTGTACCAGCGTCGGATCTTCATTATGCACCTCCAATACTGTATCATCAGTGACTGTCAGGTCCTAAACCAAAAAAAAACCACCAAATATTGATATTGTTTATTTATTTAACAGCAAAAAGTTTCTTCCAACATCTTGGAAATCAATAGAAAACCGCTACGGAAAAGTTTTCTCGCAAAATGAATTCAACTTTTACATTATATTAAAGCGATGGCAATTTATTTCGATTCCCAAATGTGGGGGAAAGTAAAATAAAAAAAACACAGAGAGGACAGTCAAAGGGAGGCGAAAAGTTGTAAAATTATTTTCAGGTCAAACATTTAATTATTCATGATTATATAAAACGAAAGCAAAAAGAGAGTAGGAATTGTGTGTGTAGCAAAAATTCCACCAAATCCATTAACATTATAATCATTTCTGGCTGCCGCTTTAAACTCGATTTCGTGTCTATAATAAAATAAGTAGATGGATGGAAAAAAAAACGAGCACAACCGCATGAATTACTTTATACTTGCGTTCGCTTACCTCACATACACACACTAAAACAGATAAATCGTCTAAAAATACACAAGCTAATCCCATTCGGTTGATTCTCGTCTATTTTTTCTCACTCTACAAATTCACGTGTGAAAATAATATACAGTGTATATCTAAAATTAGTAATGGACATAAAATGTGTTGAATTAATGCCAAATGTAATTTATTAAATTGATGAAAACAACAACACAGAGCGAAAAAAACAAACAAAACTACTGATCCTATTTATGCTGTGCAACATCATGAGATAATTAAGAAATCCAAAGGTCAATAATAAAAAAACACTCGAATGTTTACACATAGTTTCCAATAAAATCGATAAAATCAAGTCAAGAAACTATATTACTGTCTATTTACACAACAGTATTTGACCTTTCTTTAAACTCGAACAAATATTGAGAACTTTTCCGAAAATAAACATCTCAAAATGACAGAAAAATCGCCAACCAAATTCCATCCCCTTTAAAAAAGGACACATGAGTCGGTAAAAAAACTGTGAAAATTTGCTCGGTTAATACTGGTTGTAGCGAAATGAAGAAATTCAGGGAGATAAAGGAAGAAATGCTAAGAAAAACGTTAGATTCCGTTTTTTGATTACTTCTTTTAAAAAGCAGAAACAAAATAAATAAACTTTCTCAAAGACACTCTGAACTTTTAACACAAAAATTCAAAAAACTGAATCTAACAAAAGTTTGATTAATGTTTTTTCTTTCTGGTTGTGAAAAATCAGGACTGAATGTTAAGTGATAACATTAAAATCCATTCTTTTAAAACATTGAGATTAGATGAAAATGACCTGTGAAATTTCAGTTATAATTACAAAGTCGGATTTGAACGGCATCACTTAACCTTCAGGGCTCACATTTCACAACAAGAAAAGAAAAACATAAATCTAAACTTTTGTTAGATTCAGTTTTTTGAATTATTGTGTTAAAAAAATGTATTTGATGTGGAAAGTTGAAAATCGTGCTGATCTGTCAAAGAAAAACGTAAGTTTATTTATTCTTTTTCCCTCTTTTGAAACAAATAATCAAAAATCAGAAGCTAACAGGTTTCTTAGAATTTCTTCCTCTATCTTCTTGATTTGTTTCATTTCGCTGCATCCAGTATTAAAAGAGCAACTTTTTACCAACTTTACAGGTCACTATTTTGGTGCTCTATACTCATGTGCCTTTTTAATCTCATTATGCAACCCAATTAATCCACACATCAACAACAAATCGATTCTCTTACCCTTGTAGCTTCGTTGTATCCAACTATCACAGCTGTGTACCATTGTGTTGTGCCCTCAGCCCGATAAACCTCCACCCTATACCCAACCAATACACTCGGTGTCGTCAACAGTATCCGTTGTCCGTCCTGTTGTTCTGTCCATCGTTTTGCAGCTAAACGCAATTCGGGATATTCACGTACACCGGCCAACGTTGAATCCCATTCCTTAAAAGAACAAAGTCTTAATTACAGTTTGTGAGAACATTTCCCACACGACTATAATATGTATTATTTAACTTTACAAAAAGACAAACGAAAAAAAAAACTGTAATAAAAGGCTATTGATGATGAGTCAGTTGAAAAGCAAAATTCTTTTAACTCGCCTTCAAGCATACAGACAGGTATCATTATCTATGCAACTGGTGTACATGTGCACCATTTTTTTTTAAATTCTACTTCACTGAACCTTCTTCCATACACAGGGTGTTGAATGAAACCAACAGCAACTTGAAACTCATTCGAATTTCGATTGTGTGTTGAGAACAGATCCACCCTGTGTATTGAATCACGTCCTGTTACGTTTTTTGTTTCACATACAAACCATATAAAATTAACGTCCAAACCAGTTTTCTGCTTATTATCTACACGGATATTTTCTCTTTTGCACCCGTACAATTTCCTAAGGAAATTTTCACTTTCCCATCAATCAATCCCGGATTTCCCTCCACCCCAATTCTTAACTAAGTATATATGCTAATAAAAAAGTTTTCTCCCTTCTTTCTTCTACACTTTTTCCACAACTAAATGCTTACAACTTTTCTCGTTAAAACTTTTCTAAACTTGTTTACTTTGAAGGAAAACTTTTCCATAAATTATATTTATAACTTACACACACAGAGTATAACAGTTGCATGATTTTCCCCCCCTCGCATAATATTCAATGTTATTAATTCCAATTTAAAAACAGTTACACTGTTATAGAAACAATTCGCTGCTCGCTGTCATTATTTACAAAATGTAATTATAGAAATGTTGTCTTTCATAACATAAAATCTGTATGAATGGGAAAAGTTTTCAGAAAACATTTTCCCTTTAAATTGCGCCTCAACACTTTGAGATTAAAATTAAAAAATTACCTTAAACGGTTTCAAATCTCTGTACTCTTTGAAGGCCAACTCGTGGTCCAATAAAAATTCTATAGGTTGTAAATGGGATGGAATCTCTACACTTGCTACCAATGGTAAAAAAGTCTGCAAATAGAAAACAAATTTTTGTTTAAAATCAGTTTAAATATTTACGTTTGTCATTAACAAAAAAACCACATAATTTCGACGATTTTTACACGGACAAGGAAGCAAAATCTCAATTATCCAAGTCCATTGACTTGCCAATTCCATAAACAATTTATCGTCAAAGGTCAAATAGAGGACATCTCTAATACATCCCAATTCAGTTATTTTGTTCAATACTTACAAGTGCAGGCCATAAGGCAGTTGTCGGTGTACGACTAAATGGATCCAGTCGTTCACCCCATACCAGTGCCTGTTCGACCAGGAACAGGTGGAATAAACCCTCTTTGTAAATACTAATCCATTCACGGCGATGCCATTCCACATCGTCGTATTCGACAAGCACCTGCAATTGACCCAGAAAAGAATGTACATTAAAAATTCTTGCCCTATAGATACAATTATTTTCGTTTTATTGAATAAATTGGCGGGAATCAAGTAGGCAATTTATTCTAGTTGATTGACACAAATTCAGATGTCGCATCTGTACAATGGCAAAAGCAGAAGCAACGACTCTGACGTCACACACACACACACACATCCATACACGATATTTAATGGCTTCCCACAGTCGGAACAAAGTCCGCCCCTCTAAAACCAATGGAAACTCCACCTAGCGATCAGTCCGCACACCGCGACGACCCGTCGTGCCCGTAACACGCTCAGACCGCCCCCATTGTTTTGTTTCATGCCAAGCGTTGCTATAGCGATAATTACAAATGGGAGCCATCTTTACACACGACAATATAACTATAGATATACGTGCGTGTTTGTGTGTGTGTTTTCCCTAGTCGTCTAGTAGGTCAGTCGTCGGTGTGTTTGTGTCGGTTTTGTTTGTGATTGCGTGACGTTTTATCGAAACGATTTCCAATTGTTTTTCCTATGTTATCATAGAACAAATACGAATTATCCTCTCTTCTTATGTCACAAATATTAATCGAACAAAAAAAAAGCACGAACGATTTTCTCTAAATTACATAGGAACGTTTGTAATGTTGGTTGCATATACATGAATCAGCAAACTTTCTTCATCATTCCCGTAATCATTTTCGAGTGTAATAAAATAATACTTTACATCGTGTTGGAAATGTGTGTACAAGTATTGTCGTTAAATTTGGTATTTAGGTCTACCACGACCTATCCTAACATCATCATGTACAAAACCTTAAGTTAAGTAGTCGTCTTCGACGTAATCGTAATACTAAACAATATTAATACCAGAAAATTGTGTTTCCGTTCCATTAAATCGTACGCGCCCATTAGGGAATTTATTACTACTACATACAATAATTCCATTGATGCGATTTTATGTGACAGTAAAAAAAGACTGTTTTACTACATAACAAACACGTGCCAGATTTGTTTACTATATTAGATTTATACACAAATAAAATATTATTCAAAAGGGAATGTTGTAATTTTCTCTTAAAGTGTGAAAGTTTTTTTTTTATTTAGATATTTTCATAACAGGTGTTTTTAGCAGTCCAATCAAATGACGAATTTTATCGTTTTACTTTCAAAAAAAAAACAAAAACTTGTAATCGCACACATGTATGTACCGACAGAAAACAAAACTAATTCAACCACACAATGTTGCATCATTAAGAAAAAAAAATTGTACGTCATTGTTTCTGTTGGCAAGACTTTCACTGTTTAGTTCAGGAAAGTGTAATAAAAGGAACGCTTTAAAGGGAAAGCGCGTGAATTATACGACAAATCAAGTAATCTTAACTCGCTCATATTAATGACAATGCACTCAAAATCATCAAATAATTGATTTTATCTACGCCCTACATAAAAAAATGTTATTCATGCCTGTGCAAGGAAATGCTTTTATTCACAATTAGTATGTAATGAGGCATTTTCCGATATTTTATAAAAAGGGAAAGTAATCCGTTGTTATATTTAAGTAAGTAATATGTATACACGTATATTTTCCTCTCTAGGTAGGAAAGTGGTCATTTTTACCGCAGGCTACTAGCTACTTACAATTTTTGATAATGCTCATATTGGGCAACCAATAACAAGCCATTACTCACTTGTCATTTGATGAGTAACAACAAAAATTGTCATTAGTGACATATGTCAAATGTTGACATACAAATAAATTTATAATGACAAACATTCAAAAGACACATGTTTAAATTCATTGTTTCTGATTGTGAATAAAATAGTATAATTTTTTTAATTGTTGCAGAACCACAAACATTCGTGAATGAAACCCTACAATATTCCATATGAAATGACATTAAATCAATCTCAAAAAATCGCAAAGAAAGTCCACTTTTTTTTAATCTTGATAAGCAATAATTATTATAACGTTATGTCAACGATATTTCCGAGGGGTTGTCCACTGGCGCTTTTATGTGGCAAAAGATATCCTCTGTGGAAAGATATCACCAGATCTCTTCAAGATATCATCGATTTCCTCCAGATATCTTAAGATTTCAATGAGATATCATGGATTTCTACGAATGAAATTAAATACCTATAATTTACATATTTCAAACTAAATATTTTTTTAATAGATTTATAAATTGCATTAATTTTGCTACGGTCTAATCTATTCAGTTTAAGTGGCTGACAAGCCCCCATTTGGATGGGTTCATAAAACAAATGAATTTTTTCGACAACTTGACGATCTTCTCTTTTGGGCCACGTAAAACTTTCTGGATCTTCCTTTAGGAACTTCATTTCCACGGTTGATTCTGTAATGTCAGTATCTTTCCCACTATTTAAAACAAGTTTCGTCTTAAATTTTTGTAATATTGTTGAATTCAATAACCAACATAAAGATGTTTTTTTCTAATTTAAATGAGTTATCGGGAAGCTGAATTTTCAAATATTCACAATTTGTTCGAAATTCAGCTGATTGGTTGTAAACAAATGACTAGTGGCGCCGCGAGTGTCAAAATCTAACATGAAATTGTAGGGAAAAGAAACATTCTGAGGTCACGTGCTAGTCGTCAATAGACAAAAATTACCTAGATATCACCAGATATCTCGGCACATTTAAATATTTGAGCCACGTACAAGAATTAATTTCCCTCTGTATGGCAATATAAAAATTATTTATATTCCTCTCAAATTATATCACATAAATAAAATAAAAATACTGTAGGCCACCAAGGCGATCACATTGTATTTTGACAATAGAAAAGCGAATTGAATGGCGATATGACACCAACATTCAAATACCCACTTACAACCCACGAAATTTATACCACCAACCCCCTCCCGGATTCTGTCGGAGTGTTCACCACTTCCATATCCACGGAAACTGGAACATCCACCAGGAAATTCAACCAAACGCATTCCAAAAAGGGGGAAACAGAAAAGCACACAGAACTAAAGACAAAGACAGAGACAAGAAAAAGGGTTGCTTGTCTAGATTGCTTTCTCGTTCAACGTTCACAATTTATTAGGATGTGAATCGTTGTGCTTTTTCGTATAGGATGGAAGAACAACAATTAATTGTCCCAAAAAGTATGTTTGTAATGCATAATAGTGAAATTGGCCACAGTTCAAATTGTGACTTGTAAAACAATAAAATTCCCCCCCAAAAAAAAACAGCACAAACTACCCTATACATATAAGAAAATATCCTAAATAATCCAACTAATTTCCATCCAAAAAATTCTCTTTCGCTTTCATTCTTTCACACACACCACAAAAGAATAGTTTTCCGTTTTGTTCGCTTTCCTCTCTTTCCCTCCCTAAATTTAGAACAATCTATATTTTCAAGTGGAACTACTTGAATCGAACACAAAACAGGTGGTTCACTTTAATCTATATTCAAGTAATACACCACGCCCCATTTCGTTCCAGTGTCATTTTAATTGTTTCAATCCCTCATCTCTTGCCACTCTCACCACCTCTCTTCTTCTCGTCTTCGCCAATTTGTGTGTTTATGACACACGCAATCCGAACAAAAAAAAAAGTGCCTAATCATTTGACAAACCTGGCGGCCATTTAATAACAATAACAAACAAAAATCAAAGGTCAAACCAATCCTTAGCAACAATCATCCCCCACTCTCTTTCTCGCTATTTCGTTCTTTCTTCTCTAATATTAATTAATAGTATGAACCAGATCCCATGGACGCATTTCCCACAAAACGCCCTCTATATACACACACTTTCAACATCTAAATTGCCAATGTACACTAGATTATAATAAAACATATAAGAAAAACACTTTCACTCTTTTGCATTCGAAGCAAATGCACACGTATAGCCTTCAATGTTTGTAATTAGACATTAAACTGTCTTACATTTTTCATCTATTTGCAATTATTGGTGCATGATGTCCTTTAAGATTTCTTATACTTTCACTTCTAACTCAATTTACAGGATTCATTAATATCCACCCCCCCTCTCCCATCCCACTTGCTTGTTTTTCCCGCTTAAAAACCGTTGCAATTACACTCTACAGAAAATGTTCCGAAAAATTTTACATCGAAGGTAAACCTCTCATCACAAAACCAAATGTATGATGACCTTTAGCTAAAAACCGTTCCACAACAACAACAAATCTACAAAACACTTCACCATAACCTTTTATGTACAAAAACGTTAAGGCAAACCGTGTTATTACGCAACAATTATTAAACAAATGAAAAAAAAACAACAGAGAATCAACGGCTCACTTTATTGGGTCACAAAGTATAGAAGAAAACACACAGTAGTAGGCCATGCTCGAAAAACATGATGACCTCGAAAAGTGACCAGAAAATTGTCTTGAGAAACCGAAACAAAAATCATTTACTTTCACAATTTGCTGGCTGTGTGTCACAAAAATTTCCCAATTTTGTTTTTCTCTCCTGTTTTTTTGTTTCATGTTCACGTTCACCCCCCTCCCAAACCCCTTAGTAACCATTAAGGTGCCAATGTACGTGTATTAAAGGGAAACTGCTGATCTACCTAGTGTGCTGTGGTTTTGTAATACGCCTCTCTTTCATCGATCCACTCCACAAAACAAGCACACGCACACATCGCAGAGGGCTGTGTGACAGCGCGGTGGCCGCCGATGCCGCGATCCGGGGCGCGTTCGCAATTAATTCCAAGTGTGCTGGGAAAAAGGGGAGAAAAACACCCAAGAACGTAGTACACACAGAAATCCACAGCCACCTTAACCCAAATTGTATGCGATTATTGAAGAGCGCACATTACCATTTCGTTCGTTTTTTTTTCTCCATTTCTCTTAATAAAATATACCGTACGAAGAACTCGTTTATTATGGTGCTGGTTTGTAAGAATAACAAAAATAAACCGTATATGCCCTTTGGCAAGACAACAAACTACTCGATTATAATGAAGAAACGACACATACACACATTCGTCGTTCGATCAAGTTGCCATAGTGGTTTTCGTTTTCCAACCCAAAAAAAACACACTCTACAATCCCAGGCACACTTAGAAAGTATCCAATGCTCTCTTATAAACAAAAATATAATAAGATCATTATAAATGTAAGTTCATTGAACGGCCTCCTAAGTTTTCAAGACAATACACACTTACAGAAAAACTTTCTCTCTTCAACCACACACAAAACACACATTTGCCATACATTTCATTAAAAATAAAAAATCTACATTATAAATAGATTAAAAGAGAATTAATAAAGGGTTTTTCTTTGAAAAAAATCAAGGACCAAATGCACTCCCTGTGGGTAAAACACACGCCACAATATTTCTAATAATATTTTCGTATAAATATTGATGAAATAAAAAAAAAACCAGGCCATAGTGTGCTTCTATTTATAGCCAATAAACATAGTTGTGAGCGTGCCAAAAAATGTGTGTACATCCAAAACACTTCTCTTCGAAAAATCACCCTGTATAACAGCGAAAAAGAAATCTAGTGCACAGTCCTAGTTAACCACAGTCATGTGTATAATAATAAATTCTAGTCCATTTACGGGACTACCACATACATACAGGGTGTTTCAGCTAAAGTGGGCCAAAAAAGAAATGGTAGATACGGTGAGTCACCCTGAGTCGAAAACTTATTGGATTTTTTCATGGAAATGTCTCTTTGAGGAAATAGAAGCCATCAACTTCTTAGGCATGTTAAAAAAAATTATAACAAAGATTTATTAAGAATTATAGTATATAGCCTATGGTGATCTTGGAATAATTTTTTTAGATTTTTCGGTTCATTAACTGAAAAGTTGTAGACCACTAAACTTAAGAAATTTTCGAAAAATTTTGACAAGGTCAAATAAAATTGCATTTTTCTCGAAAACGGTGCGTCGTACGAAAAAAATCCAAGAGACAAAAAAGTTTCCTTATTAAATTTGCTATCGATAGGATTTAACGGAATTAAAATTTGACATCCCCCACACAAATGGTCAAAGGTGGTAAACCACCCCTTTGTCAAAAAGTGGTGTTGGAGGCGGCCGATTTTGTTGAAATTTTGCAGTAAGATATGTCATTATGAGATAAATAAGTGTACCAAATGGGGTTTGTTAATTTTTTTTCTGTACGGAGATATTTTGAAAATTCGATTTTTTTTTCAAGAACTTTGAAGGCCTCTAACTCTGTTATTATACGTTTCCGGGCATAAGTATTACAGTTTTTCGAAATCAGCGCAGTGAGCAGAATCTACCATTACTCTTTCGCCCACTTTAGCTGAAACACCCTGTATATACGAAACGAAATAGATGCGACTACAGAAAAAAACACCGCTAAAAGGCTAAAAAAGTTCAACGACCCCACCGCCGATTTCCAATGCACACTTGATCATGATGATGATGAAGAAGACAACAAACACACACACAACTTGAAAATCAAGTGACCTCAGCAGGACGGTAAAGGGAAGTAGGCGCTTTTGCACAGAGCACACTATACAAAAGTGTGCAGTGAGCGAACAGTGAAGAGACACACCCCCTTTCTGGGGGCCCAACTGGAAACACAACACATCCATCCAAAATCGCTCGACTTACCTGCAATTCCGCATGATTGTTGTCTTTGTGTGTGGATGCACGTATTACACCTGCCCGCCAGCCCCATTCATTAATTTTCGATGGTTGCTTCAATTTATTATTATTCTGGTTGCCACTGAAACCACTTATTGACAAAAAACGTTTACCAACTATTTCTTCACGACACTTGTACGCCATTTTTCACCAAAAAAAAAACAAAACCACACAACAAAAACAATTGCCTCCTCCCCCTCCCTCAACACTTTTCAATTATATCCAATTTTGTTTTTTCTCCGGGGAAAATCGACAACTACACAAGCAAAAAAAACACCTCGATTGTAGTGTTTTGGGTGAAATTTTTCTGCACCAAATCAAACTGTCACTGTGTTTTTAAAACGTACCCGGAAAATGCTACACGATATTTTAATATTAACACGACACTATTTTACTGTTCGATTTTGTCCATTGGAATTTGCACAGAAATCAACAATTTTCACCGTCTCTTCTATCTACCCAGTTCCAATACGCGCCAAAAATTTTACGTAATAACAGTACACTGTGCAATAAGCACTGCCCATCCACAGCCAACTTGTTCATGTTCTATTTTGCTAGTGGTGCGCGCATTCACACTGTGTGTACTCTCCCCAGCCAAAGCGCCGTTGTCATATCGACGCCAAATTCCCTGCACGTTGAAGGGAAACCAGTCGATTTTTAATCAAACAATTTGACAATCACGCAGAAATGGAAATTTAAATCACACTATCGCCCTCTATGCACGCAACCATCAAGTTGAACTGCAAAAAAAACAACAACATTACAGATTACTACACCAGAAAAATACAGATCACTATTTATCAACTAGATTTATTGAAATAATTAATAATCCAATGCACAAATTAACGCTACACCCCTTTTAATCCAATGAAATTGTGCTTTCTCACTGGGCACTTCAATTGTTAAAACATAATTCGTAGAATGTCCAGTTGTCGATAAAGTCCCAGCTCTTGTTAATGTTTTATATACTGGACAATTGTAAATATTATTCGGCTGTTCATGATTTTCTTCCGGTATTAACCAGACAGTCGGCATTTCTACACATACACCCATACAACAAAAATCGTAATCACAATTACAATCACCACTCACCTGTATACAATTCCTTCGGAAACGATTCATCCAACACACCTCTCCCTTTATTCCATCTTGCACCTTCCAAAAACAATCCATAAATACAACATCCATCCATCGGACGCATTTTCGGCTGTTCATCTAACACTTTAAATGCAAAATTAATCGTATCAATTGACACCACATATTTCCTAGCGAAATTCTGCAATGTTCCCGTTAGAAATGCTTGCGGAAAATAGAAACCGGATATCCAAAACGCGGGCGGTACACCATCTTGGAACCATTTCTTCAAAAACGCCACACGTCCCATCAAATCCGATATCCATGAACCTAATGGCTTCAATGATGGATACGCTTTACTTGCCCACAACACCGGCACCAAATTACTATACAAACTGGCTGCCATCTTATCCAAACACTCCGACATCACCACCAATCCTTTAAGTGCCTTCAACAAATCATTCAACGACAAATCAATCACCATCAACAATTTATTGTATCGTATCGCTTCCTGTATCAAAACGGTATTCAACGATTCCTCATACAACACTGGATACTTCTGTGAAATCTCATTCACATTGAAACGTTGTGGTAATTGTTTCAGTAGCAATTTCGCTACATGTGTTGTGACTTCTTCTTGTGATGCAGCCGCACCGCCCACCTGTTTCGGTTGTAAGAGTAACAATGTCGCCAAACAGGTGTACGTTTGTGCTTGGGCATACGTGATATTCGCATTCGAATGCATACCAAACAATTCCGGATTATCATTGATCGGTACACATTTGATATATTCAATGTAATCCAAAAATTGCGTCTCTGTTGGCAATTGATGATAGAAACCGTCCGAATCGAACACATAATTCGGATTCAATACGTCACACTTGTAATAATCCGATAAAATGTTCATTAAACATCTACGATCCCAATCGTCGGTCACACGGCCACCGTAATTAATTTCACCTGCCGTATAACTAAGTACTTTGAATGGTACTTGTTGATATTCCATTAAAAACATGTACAATTGTGATATGGATATTTTTAAATCACCATCAGTGAATTCGTATGGTATATTAAAGCCTAACGGTCCGAATTTTCTACGTTCTAATAAGATCGCATGAAATAATGCCAATGAAAAAATTAATAGCTTAAAATTGGCCACTTTGTCATTGTGCGAATGAAAAAATTCCGTATAATCAACCACTTGATTTCTGTACGCTCGCATCAAGTTCGCTTTGACACCTTGCGGTGGTTCCACTGTCATTTTACTGCCATTTTGCAGGATGGCAACGGGGAAATGCGGTGACGGTGTGGACGTTAACCAGATGCGAAAATCACGATGCACCAATTCCGGTGGCACTGTTTCAATTAAACGTTCCAATTGTGGCATCCAACTGGGCGCCAAATGACAATTCTAAATAATAACAATTAAAAAGATATGAGCGGAAAACAATAAATGACAATGATTTACTTGAAAGAACACCCAAGAGCCGAGCTCTACACCGCTTTGAAACAATTTCTCCGCCCTTGGACCTTGTCCCTGTCCCAATGATATCGAAAATAAACGTTTACCAAATTTCATACGATCCGCAAATTTATATAAATCAGCAGCCGGATCTGTTCCAGTACTTAAAACAAATATTAACGGTATAGTTGGACTTGATTCTTTAAACATTGCATGCAAATCGGCCGATTGTGGTTCAATAAATTGTTGTCCCATATGTGCATGTATAAAATTCTGCATGGCATTTGTTACTTTATCGGGTCGTAAAGTTTTCAATATTATCATCTTTTGAAATTGATTCAATTCTTTATCCAATTCATTTGGTAATGGATGTGTTTCCGGTTCATTACATTCGAAAATCTTTTTATAAATCGACAAATTCTCCACAAATGTTGCAACAAACATTTGAAATGTAGGCAACACATCAAGCGCCATGATCTCTTTCCAAGCCTTCTCGGATAACCAAGTCGGTGCAGGATTCGGCAATTCCTAAACAAAAATTAGAAAATAAAAAATTGCAGACAATTGTCGACTTTTTTACCTGTTGCGGTGAGCCACCGGCTAAAAAATGATGCCACTCTTCATGATCAATTCGTTTCTCATCCATTAATATACGTACACACAACAAAAATGCAAAATGTAATTTATTCCTTTCAAATAAACTCCTACACACATTACTATACAACGAGAATGTGAAATAATCATTAATTGCGGTCACACGTAAATGAATTTCAGCTGAAAAAAACAATTTTACATAATAATCATCCCGAAAAGTCCTGTAATCATCTCTAATTAACATACGTGAACGTTCCGCTTCGGCAATACTATTTATAAACAACGAAATAAACCACTCTAATGAATATTGGTACATTGGATCGACATTTGATAAATCAGCTAAACAGAAAAATAATATTTGCCCTCGATTCGCTACTGGTATATACAAAGCGCGCGTATTATCTATATCAATTTGTGTAATTTCAGCTGCTTCCACTTTATTCTAAAAAGCAAAAATCTCAAATATTAAATAAACCACCGAACGAAATCTTAAATTCACTTTAATATCATCACTCTTCGTTTTAGATGATTCTAATGTAATAATAAAATCCAAATCGTCCAATGGCGAACCTTCCGACGAACTCAACTTATACAATATCCGTTCCTGTATCTCTTTCAAATCCTGTTTCATTTGTGCTATACTAACAACAATTTGACTGCGTTGCTCCTCCAAATCCGGTCTCTCTTGCATCACCACCAATGCCAACAATTGATCCAACAAACCACTCGACACAAGGGTAAAATTCACAATCAACACTTTAATCGATATTTCCGGTGTATAATGAGGATTTGGAAGTTTTGTTGTTAGATAAAGTTTAAATTTATCATCGTATGGTATAATGGCATCGCCCAATTTCATTACCCATGTACCATTTTGATAGAAAATCTGTCGCAACAATATCACATCCAATGCCGGATCCAATTCAAGACCGATATTTTCAATTAATACCGGCTTACCGAAACGTATTGCCGATTCAATTGTACGCATCAAATCGCGATCGGACAATTTGCAAATCGCCAAACCATTCTGTTTCTCCTGCAGAGAGAAATAAATCGAAATTACAGAAAACTGTAACACCGGTTGTGTACCAAACTAAAAAGAAAGACAAAAAACACTCGCAACTAAAAGTGCACATGAGTATAGAGTTCCAAAATAAAGACCTGTAAGGTCGGTAAAAAGTTGCTCTTTTAATACTGGATGCAGCGAAATGAAACAAATCAAGAAGATAAAGGAAGAAATTCTAAGAAACCTGTTAGCTTCTGATTTTTCATTATTTGTTTCAAAAAAGAGAAAAAGAATAAATAAACTTACGTTTTTCTTTGACAGATCAGCACGATTTTCAACTTTCCACATCAAATACATTTTTTTAACACAATAATTCAAAAAACTGAATCTAACAAAAGTTTAGATTTATGTTTTTCTTTTCTTGTTGTGAAATGTGAGCCCTGAAAGTTAAGTGATGCCGTTCAAATCCGACTTTGTAATTTTAACTGAAATTTCACAGGTCATTTTCATCCAATCTCAATGCTTTAAAAGAATGGATTTTAATGTTATCACTTAACATTCAGGCCTGATTTTTCACAACCAGAAAGAAAAAACATTAATCAAACTTTTGTTAGATTCAGTTTTTAGAATATTTGTGTTAAAAGTTCAGAGTGTCTTTGAGAAAGTTTATTTATTTTGTTTCTGCTTTTTAAAAGAACTAATCAAAAAACGGAATCTAACGTTTTTCTTAGCATTCCTTCCTCTATCTCCCTGAATTTTTTCATTTCGCTACAACCAGTATTAACCGAGCAAATTTTCACAGTTTTTTTTTACCGACTCATGTGTCCTTTTCGTAATAAAACAAAACATTACCATATTTTTGATCCATTTATTCGCTTGACATTGTGGATCGATAAACAATGGCCACCGTCTTGAATGCACCACCAAAACACCATTCTCCGTTGAAAAATTATCTCTTGGCAATCCATTCAATTGCCAATTGCGTATTTGTATCGGTTCACCAAGTACCGTAATCGGATTACAATTCATTGTATATGGTATACGATAAAAATCAACTTGTTCAATCCATTCATTGAACAATCGACGTCGATATGCATCCGTAAATGGTGTTAAATATGCAACACATCCAGCACATATTAAAATATCACCAGTCACATTAACAACATTCACTTCAATCTGTTCAATTGTTTCTATCCATCGTATCTTCTCATCAGCTAAACCATTTATTAAACGTACAGCACGACTCATACGTTCCTCACACATAGCGATACTATGTTGTTTTTCTTCTTTAAATGCAATCTTTCCATTCAATTGTATTTGCAATTGTTCCAAACCGTTTAACACCTGTTGCATTTTCGCTTTGGCAATGGCCAAAACACGTTCAGTCTCCTCTAATTCATCTTTGGCCTGTTTTAAGGCCGCTTTCTTTGGTGCCACCGCTTTATTGACAAAGTAAAATTTGTACATTGCATGCACCCACATACAAAGCGATGTGCATGCTTTCGAAATCTAATAACAAACTTCAACAATTTCCATTATACACCAAAATTATTTTACCAAATACCTTTGCTATTTTCACTGGTGTAAATTGTGGATCATTTATGTATTTCTCCAATTTCAAAATCATCTCTTCAGTTATTGAATCTTTATCGAAATTCATTAAACTGGACAGGAACGCAGCTGGATCGGCTAACATAATTCTACCCGGCTCCCAATAATCCAATATCTTTTCACCATACTTTTCACCAGGCACTTTAATCGGTTTGATATTTTTCACAATACAAATCGCCTCTATAACATACACCACACCGGATGGTGGCCGTTTCATTGATCTCACTTCTGTTATATCATTTTTATTTAAGGATTTTAAACTATTTTCCGCCGCTATCAATGCGGGCATCGCTTCATCCAAGTCTCTTTGGGCATCCTCGGCAATTGTTTGGGTTTCAATTGCTTTCTTCGATGCCACAAACTCCTCATTCTCCACCACCACTCTTGTCTCCTCAGCAACGATCTAAACGAATAGGAAGACAAGATTTTATAATGTACGACTTTTCAAGTACAAAACTTGTTAAAAAGTCTTGTCTCGAAATGCAAGAGGCAAGATTTCTTGTCTCGAAAAAAATTTACCAAAATTCTGAGTTAGAAAATACAAAATTTGAATTTTTTGAATAAAGAATACTCAATTATAATAAATAAATAACACCTGTACTTAAATTGTACTATTATGCACCTTTTGAAGTAAACAGTGATTTTTTTTTAAAATTCATGACGCCATTTTACAAGACTTTCGAAAACTGCAATTTACAGATATCTGTAATTTGGTTCTTATCCAATATACTTACCGTATGTTGGAAGAATTTTCTTGGGTGGTAGGGGATGGAATTAAAAATTCAATGCAGTTTTATGCCGACGTTTCGGGCCAATTTATTAATCCCATCTTCAGGGCTGTATCAATACATGGGAAATGTCGGCATAAAACTTCATTGAATTTTTAATTCCATCCCCAACCACCCAAGAAAATTCTTCCAACTTATTGTAGTCGGGATAAGATATTTGATTATAAAATACTTACCGTATCTTCGGCAATTTTTTTTATCATAACATCAGCATCTTTCGCTGCAATCTCTAATGCCGGCTTCATAACACGTAAATTCTCTTGTAAAATTTTCACTTCATCTGCTGTATTTTGTAATTTATCTAAACCAATTTTCAAACGATTCACACCACTTAATAATGCGACTTTTTTCACATTCATCAATTCCGTATAGCTTGCAAGTAATTGTAAATAGGATGTCGGTGTTACATAATTATATCTTGACAATTCACTTTTATATAATTCACTTGCTTTAACAACACTTGCATGCATAAATTGGAATACATTCACAATACCATCACGTATATCGTTCGTTATATTCAATTCATCTAATTGACACAAATACTGCAACGCCACCGACTACAAAAAAAAAAAACAATGTAATTATGCAATAAATTACCATTTGCGTGTGCAAATATCATTTACCTGGAGGGCAGTGTCCGGCCACGGTTGAAACCAATCAATTGTACAACAATTCACTAATGCTGGAAATTGTCTTAATCTAGCACGGAATATTTCACCAATTGGACTATAAATACAGACACAAATGTGTACATAGACAAACAAACCATAAATTCATAATTATTTATACCTCATTGTTATAACTGTATGCATATTTGTGCGCACTTCTTTCTGATACGTTGCAAATAGATTCGATTTGGTCGCTGTCAAGCCCAACTCTTGCACTAAACCTTTCATATTCTGATAGATTTTATCCAATTCATCGATTTGATAGATATTTGGCACATCACCACTATTCAATATATTATTTATATCTTCCAAAAATGATTCGGATTTGATTTGTGTATCAGAAAATAGAAACACTGTTTCCCGTTTATTTAGTCCAGCATCCAACATTGTCGATTTTATATCGTCACGAAAATCACTCGATCCATATGTTTTTGTTAATACAATTTGGATGAGATTAAATTCCGCTATAAATGCGGCCAATTTTGTGAGACTTTGACGGCCCGAACCGCCCATACCCAATAACAGTGCATTGCCCATTGGTTGTCGGATTATACGTAATATTCGACACAAATGCGACAATGCATCATCGAACAATACCAAATTCATTGGTTTCGTACTTTGTGAATTGTATTCACTTAAATAATAATTCAATGTTGTCGTTAACTAGAAACAGAAAATCGGTGTGATTCAATTGGAAAAACCATACAGAGAAAACACTTTCATACATTTTCAATATTGGTAATTTGCGTATAATTTCCAATATCCGCATTCGGTTCTGGTATGTCACCAAACAATAAGATTTCTTCATTTACAAATATTTTTTCTGGCTTCAAATTGTATACATTTCGTATTTGTTCATTTAATAAATTTGTAAACCAATTACGGTCCTCGTCATTAATTAAACGATCTTGAAATACCCGACAACATTCATGGTACCACAAACACACCAACATTTTTACATTCTATAAAATTAGAGAGGATTTTTTTGCGAAAAAAATTAATATGCAATTCAAAAAACCCGCTATAGTGAAATTACAGATTCCTGTAATTTCAAATTTTTGATTTCCAGTGTAACCAACCAAACAGTTTAAATTTTGGCGCAAAAAAAAAACAAAATTCTGTTTACCTGTAAATTTTCCGGCTGTACCATTAGCATCCCTTGAAATACCTTACTTAAATCCCTCAAATTGAATGTATAATGTGTCTTTGCCGGCGTCGGCAACAATTCATTCACAATAATTGTAAACACATTCAATGTGGAATTCAATACAACACCATAATAATCCATAATATTTTCAATATTGACAATACGCTCAAACCAAAATTTTAAAATCGTTCCAAAGATTGTACGCTAAAAAATATCGACACAATATTAAAATCTCTCACAAATATCCATTAGATTTCTTACTTTACAATCGTCCTCCATTTCTAAAAACGTTAAATAATGGAAATGTCTTAAAAGTCTTGCAGTGATTGGATTCCGGCCACCGCCGGGCGGTCCCATAGCCACAACAAAATTCACATCAATTATCTGTCGAAATTCGCCAATATTCTTGCGATCATACCATCCACCAAAATCCATCCATTGTCTTATCAATTCGATTGGCGGCTGAGCACCGTACACTTCCAATGCGGGCATATTAAAATCGTCCACAAAAAAGATTTGTTTTTTCATTATTGGCGGTCCAAACACACCTTTACGTCGTCGATCCAATTTCGAATCAATCAAATCCTAACAAAACACTCGTAAAAAATATTACATTGCCAAAAAAAAACGCAAAATACTTGTGTTTGATTTGCAGATGTACGTGCAGAAAAATTAATAAAATCACATATATACTTTTTCGGCATATTTTTTCCTAATTTCGCAATTATTGTCAATGTTTTCCCTGTACCAGTTGGACCAACACATAAAACATTATTCTCGTTCATTGTTAAAATGCCAATTAGTGCGGCATTTCGTACATTATCAATTGTAGCCACTTCAATATCTACACATAATAAAATATATAGAAAAAAATATATATATACATATAAAAGAATCCAATTATTTCTCTTTGTGCACAATTTTCACATCAATAAATTAACAAGAACATTTATTCACACCTGAATATTTCATATCCACTGTCAATTTGCACATTTCTACATTTTCCATCCAATTAATCCATATTGGCGGATGCGGTTCACCGTCACTAGTTTGATCCGTAAATCCACCATCATGCAATCTAAAAATTACAAACTCTTTCAAGTTAACTCATTATTAAAAGTTGATAACAATTCAATATGCCTATAATCGTATACAAGACCGTCTGACGGTAATTCCGGTGTATCTCCATTCATTTTCATACGTTCCCTTAGCCATCCATCGAATTTCAAACGGCCTACATTGTCACACGTACATCCAACACTCCAAATCAACGAGAAAATCATCCACGGTACAATTAAATCTTGTATTAGTGCCAAAAATTGCACAGCAGGCGGCGGTTTGTTATCCTTCCCACTCAATGGACTCAAACGAAAGTCCATTAGTTTCAGAAACGATTGTAAGATGGCCGTATCTACCGATATAAGAATTTCCTTCAAATCACTGCGTAAAAATGCAATTCCTGGCAACACATATAAATCAAACATCACACTAATCTTCTCTTCAAATGGTTTTACAAGCTAAAAATCAAAACAAACTCATTTCAACATCAATAAATCACTCTTCCATCCAACTTCTGGCAATGTTTGCAACCAACAATTCACAAATGGCTCTAAACCCAATATACTCGGCTCCAAATACACCATACCACAACGGGACACTGTTGCTGGCGATGCAACAGCCAAATCGGCCACTTCAAATACCATTGTCATTGTATCTTTTAATTTAATAATTTCACCACTACTTAAACACAATTTCTTATTATCATCCAACACTGTATTCATATTCTCAATCCATACAGCATCCACTGGCCCATCAAACACATACCATCGTTTATCTTTCGTCTCTGCACTAACACCCAAACGTACCAACGATGGTAAAATTCCATCAGTCCTTCAGAAACAAACAATTCATTACCGTAAAACCTTTTAAAAACCACATTTTATTTTTTTAATTACCATTCATGCGTCTGTAAATCAAATTCCCCATACAATTGTCCCATTGTTATACTTTTCGGATTCAAGACGTAAGTATGTACTGCCTCAAAACTCTCACCACTCGGCTGTGGTTGGCCTTTCAGTCCACTCATAGCCATTTTCAAAATTTCATAACACTGAAAAAAAAACCACAGCAGTTAGAATTGCGTATGCGTCGCGACGCCTACCCTCTCACACACTCAATTCCACCCAAACAAACCCTGTTACATTAGTACGTTATCAAACCGACTTGAGAACAGACACAAAACCCCAAAAAAATGCTGTCTAATAAATCGCGTACCACATCGTCCATCGCATATCAACCAAACATAACAAACGATTGGTTTAATTATACAAACGATCAAACAACAGACGCGTGCCATCCATTCTCAACATATTTACAATTTTTAAACACATATTATATACCATTATTAATTGCAATCGGATTCATTGGCAACATACTATCGGCATTTGTCTTTCTAACAACACATTTAAAAATGCGTAGCTCCAGTTATTATTTAGCCGCATTGGCCGTTGCCGATTTCGGTTTCATTTTCGTCGTCTTTCTTGTCTTCTGCAGTAACAATAACATTTTCGAAGTGTTCAATCGTAATGGTTGGTGTCAGTTTTTCGTTTATATTAGTTCTGTATGCGCTTCAATGAGTGTTTGGTTAACAGTCGCATTCACTGTTGAACGTTTCATTGCCATCAAATATCCATTACAACGGCCATACATTTGTACAGTGAGTCGGGCCAAAATGATCGTCACAATTGTTGCCACATTCTCCATTTTGACACATGTGTACGTTTTTTGGATTGCCGGATTAATCAAAACCAGTGATACAATTGAATTGAATGAATATGAGAATGTTACATATGATAATAAGACAATATTCAAAAATCCTATAGCCGAATGTGAATTGTTACCGCAATATGAATATGTGGCGAAAATTATTAATTTCATTGATACAATTTTAACATTAATCATACCATTAGTATTAATTACAACAATGAATACGATGATTGCGAGGAATTTGTTGAAATTTAATAAACGTTTACATTTACAAAGTACTATGGACGTTTATACAGTTACGAAGAGTGTTAGTAAAGTTGAAATGCAAATTTCCACATCGCAACAGGTGAGAAGAAATGAACATTTCATTTTGTTTATCATTTTATACGATTCTATTGAAATATGTTACATTTTGCCTAAAGGTTTTCCGGCGAAAAGACGCCAATAATAAAACGCTTGTCCTATTCTCATTAGCACAGGAACAGGATGAATGTAATTCCTGTTTACAATGAAATACAAGCTTTTAGTAAGGTTTTTTTTTACAATTTTAAATGGCCTCATTTTCTGCTATTTGAGCATTTTTTAATGAAATGTAATCCGGAAAGGCTTTGACATGAAACGTGATAGATTTGTCTGTAATAGTAAATCATATTTTTAGTAAAAAAAAATTATTTGCAATAATAAATGCCATTTTCCAGGAAAATCCATTATAGGAAACTGTATTTAAAATCCAATTTTAACTCTTAAACTCTATCCTAAGTTTATATTCAATTTTACAAACAAAAAATGAATAGTTATACTCGTACTTCCTCTTTTTTCCCAAAAATTAAAATTAATTTCATTAAAAGAAGCCATTGTTCCTAACAACCTCTACCTTTCAATCCATATAAAACTTGAATTACCCTTCAAAGAGTTTAAAATTATATTAATAACTAAACTCAAACATCTTACATATTCTAAATATTTAATATCTTTACCCATACATGCTACTAATTAACCAATTAACAGTTTCATCGCCTTTGATTCATTTCCAGTGTACAAGTACACCAAAACCACAACAATTGGATCGTCAATCATCACAATCTTATTACAAATTCAATTTATCAACAAAGAAATATGCTACTAGTTGTAAGTAAATCACATATAGAAAACAACCAATCACATTCATTTACATACAACACATGTGTCCCTTATTTTCGTTTCCAGTACGACACAAGTCAAGAAAAACCACACCAATTCACCATCAAGACAACATCAACAAGATGCTTTTAATTATATCGTCTGTCTTTGTCGCATTGAATTTTCCAAGGTATACGAATACACAAAATCAATTCAAATCATTCACACATACAACAATTTTCATCATCAATATTCTCTCTTATTACAGTTACGTGATTCGTTTGTACATCGTATTCGCATTAACACATAAAATGCCATCAGAAATCTTATGGTGTGCCCAACAATTCGCTATGCTATTATATTATACAAATTTCAGTATCAATTTCATGTTGTATGCAATGTGCGGCGAAACTTTTCGCCATTGTTTAATACAACTTTTACGTAATATACTCAAGAAATTCTACAATCGACCCAACCACATTTAAAATGGTTTTTTTTGTTCTTTTAATCAAATAAGTTTCATTGTATATTGGTGCATTGTAAGTTTTTTGTTGTTGTCGATTTAAGTGGTTTATAAAAGTATGTACTCACTTTTGTTTTTCCCGACCCTGTCGGCCCAACCAACATTAAACCATGCCGAACCACCGTCGTCTCGTACAATTGTATGACTTTTTTTACATAATCTGAAAAGAAACATCACAATAATCCAATTAAAAGAATCGAAAATGAACAAAAAACAATATGTATTTTTTTAGGATTGAAACGTCGTCAAAATTACAGGAATCTAAAAATGTCACTTTACAGATTCCTGTAATTTTAAAAATCGGAATTATCAATATGTATGTAAAAACCCAAACCAAATAAAAAAAAAACAACTTTCTATCAAAGAAAACTTATTAAAAATCATTGAATATTTACCATCAACGTCCTCCAAATTCATTTGTAAACAACTGCCTCGAATCGCCTCCTCCAACACCCCAAAATCGACCACCTCTTCCACCATTCTCGGAAACAAATCACTCACAATTCCACTAAACAATGTTAAATCATCTTTTAAAAATTTCGGCACATTCACATTTCTTAATGCTCTCAAAACAATTTGTCTCTCCTCCATTTGTGGTTGTTCCCTTTTCAAATTACCAGCAACAGCAATCACCGTCTTCACAGCACGCATACCAAAATCATAATGATCTTGACTACTCAATTGTTCCGAACTCAATTTAAATGTGGTCGTTATTTTATTGGCTAATTGTTTGGCATTGGAAAAACCAAATGAAAACAACGAAATCTCCGCAATTAATGTATAATTCGGCACCATCATTGAAACGGGCCGAAAAAGTGCTTTCAAATTGTCCGGCAATTCAGTCCTGCCCGCATATCCGGGATTCATTGTTATAAAAACAGCACACGATTCTTTCAAAACAATTTCAACACCCTCAAAATAGAATCTACATAAAAAAAATGTGGTTTTACTTGTTAGACACAATTAAATACAAAACCACTCACCTATCCATTCTAGCTTGTTGGGCTTTTTGTATGGTGGTTATTTGTTGAGCGACAACAGACAACACTTCAATATCGATACGATTGAATTCATCAAAGCACGCCCATGCACCAGAACTAAATAACACATTTCAATCAATTATATTGATCATTCTCTCTTCTTTTCACTAGTTTTATTAATCACCTTGCCAATCCTTTGAAGAATTTCCCCATTGCCATAAAATCCAATTGATCCGAACAATTAAATACCACACACTGTATTGCGAACGCTTTTGCTAAATCTTTCGTTGTCTCCGTTTTGCCAGTGCCCGCCGGGCCGGCCGGTGCACCGCCAAACTTCAAATGTAATGCACCAGTCAACGTTAAATAACATCGATCTGTTAATGGTGTGATCACTAAACGTCCACTGTTCCCTAAATATTCGTAACCATATTGAAATTCAGCATTCACTGCACGCACTTTTAACTGATCTTCAACCCAATAATATCTACAAAAGAAGAAAAAAATGTATAACGATTTTTTTTTCACTCGAAATCTACAACCTTAATTGACTAATCCAGTCAAAATCGTTTATATTCACAATATTCAAGTCAACTAAATTTTGTGTTACATCACGGGAATGAACTTCAATCACAATTAAAGCGGATAAAATTTCACGTTGTATGAATGTTAAACTTCCCTTTACTAAACTTCTTAACGCATCCAACTGTGTGTGTGAGAGAAAAAGTTTAATTAAAATCTCATTTAAACTTTGTTAAAACACCTACATTCGTTAGCATCACATCGTCTAAAAATGCATGCAATTTATTATTTAAAATGCCATCTTCCACGCCGGCAGTCCAAAATGTTTGACTGCCAGCAATTACAATTTGGCCAGGCCATTCAAGCACCCATTCTTTACGTTCAGTTTGCCAGATTTTTTCTAATGAATCGCCTAGAATCGTTCGCACGGAATTACGCATTGCATTTTCTACATGTAACAGCCAATTTTCCACATTCCCTGTGGGATATAATGTTGGATTCAAGTCGACACATTCATTTTCAGCACTGAACATTTGTGTTATGTGCAAGTCGGACTCAAACGTTAACTGCAATAAATAAAAGCACGTTTACACACTAATTTTCACTAAAAATTCACTTTTAAAATTATTTTTTGTGTGGAAAATAACTGACCAGTCGGCCATTTTGATTTTTCAAAATTACAGTTTTCTATCAACAGAATTACCGACAAACATTGAAAGCGGCAAATTCAAAATACCACAAATCAGAAAACGCGAAAATTCATTTACCTTTGCAATATTTTCAAAGCATTTCCTCAAATGTGGTTGTACAGCAAGTGGATTCTTGGCTTGTGACAATATCTCCAACAATTCATCATCACTAAGAAAATACAAACGTGGAAAAACAGTACGTTTCGTCTCCAAATACTCTGTAATCCCTTTCTGTATCAACTCCAATATATGATTAGCATCCTTTAAACTCTCCAACAATTTCCGATCACCACAATATTCAATTATCTAACCAAAAAACATATTTAAAATACTATAAAACAAATATTTTCAACATTCTACATTTGGATTATCTAAAGCCGCTCGCATAATCCGTCTCCATGTCCGCTCCATCGAATTATACTTCTTACTTTCAACAGGTAATTGCACAACAATATCCTCACTGGTAAAAATCGGCTCCAAATACATCCATTGCCTTTGCACATCCATCCACTCTTCAATCACCTCCGCTGTCACCCTTAACGTCTCCTCCCATTCATTAATCTGTTGCTCAAACGGTCCTTTAAACGGACTAAAACTCAACTGTTGCGTCAACACAATATGATCATCCAACAATTGCTGTATCTCATCGGACACCTTCATTATATACGTTCCAGTCTGTTTATACGATGTCAATTCCAAATTATTACTCTGCCATTCTCTCATCATTTTCTGCAACGTCATCTCAATATTATATTCTTTCGTTGCACTTTCAGCAATCTTTAAAATCTCTTGTGAGAATTTCTCTATTCCCAATTCCAGGCAATTATTAAAAGTGATTGTCGGTGTCCATACCAATGTAATGCCACTAATCTCTTTAAACTCATCCCAATGTCGTTGTTTCATGCCCGGATTTCTTAGACTTTGTATCAACGGTATCAACGGCTTGAATTCCTCAATTTGACATTTCACTTCCAATGCCACCGATTGAACGGCTTTGATATCAGCAAATATGCGCACTAAACGCACCATTTGTTTATACAAATCACTTGTAATGCGCTCAATCGAATCACCATCGATATTCACCAATGGATTGTCCATCCATATGTCATGGGAACGTAACCAATCCGATGCAGATGCCCATAAATTTTTATACGGCTCAAATTCTTTCACCAATCGATTCAACATATCGAACGGTACAACTGGTATACCGAACAGTTTCTGTCGTTGATTCAACAATTGTCCCAATTCTTGTGCCTCTTTCATTGCCTTCCACATTTTCTTCACTTCCACAGCATAATCGTGTGTTTTGGTAAAATCTTTTAAGGCCGACAATTGCACTACTTGAACAGTGAACGTTTCGATTTTCTCTTGCATTTCGTACTCTTCATTAATTTGTATCTTTAAATATCGTTCTTCTTCTTGTTTCAAGAACTCTTCGGTTTGTTGGACAGTTTTCTGGATTTTATATGGACTCGCAATCGTTTCCCACTTATTCTCAAAGTCTTCTTGTGGTAAAGCGTACCAGAAGTACTCAAGTACGTCGTATTCGATCAGATATCGTTTCACCAATTCCTCCTGTCCCTTCACCAGTAATGGGATCGTTTCCATCCACTCCCTAATCTCGAATATATGCTCAATAGACGTCGGTTTCTCGCCTAATTTCGTTAAAATCGTTGTGTACTGTTCCAAAACTTCGATAAAATATTGTTTCATTCGATATGCGAACATATCTAACAGTCTTTTCGTTAAATCAATGCGTTTGTTGATTAGAAATCGACGCAAATTCTCCGCACTTATGTGAAATGGTCCGATAAAAATGATTGTTGGTAGTGTAGTCTCTAAATTTTCACGCATTTTTATTTGGTAGGAGATTTCGTCCTTGATTTCAGCGGCCGTGTGTTGTTCGTTCTTGTAATTCTCCACATATTCGCCGGTATTTAAATTGTACAAGTCTAAATGAACGTCAAATGCATTGGCGAACGCTTTTAAAGGTATATTCGACTGTCTGTAGGCGGTTAAAAGACGTTCACGCACCGAACACACTTCATTGGACAGTAAACCAAGCGATGACAGGCACAAATCACTCGGAAATCGTAGATTTTTCAACAACAATGGATGCACTTGACGGATTTCATGTGTTAGAATTAAACTGTTGTCGAATAATTTCAGTAGCACTTGCTGGAAAGCCACAAAATCAAATAGTGGACAGTTTTTCATGTTTCCCGCAAAAATTTAAAATTACAGGATTCTACTGTATCGGCATGTTTTTAAAAACGCCGTAGCCAACTTAACAATGTGAATTTAGTATAGAAAAATGTTTTTACCTCGAATAAGTCCGGATTTCTTGAATAATACGCTCCAGTACTGTTAAAAAGCAGCTCTAAAATGAACAAGGGCGACGCTTTCGATATGAATGGACTGTTAATCAAATCGGAACTGTCCCAAACAAAATCCTCTTCCACATTAAGGCACGGTAAACAGGGCGTCTCTACCACAGCCATAAAAACGTCCATCGAGTTCTCCACTAACACACGAATCGAGTACTGCATTCGATATTTCAATAAATTCATAAATCGATTCAATTTCGAGATGGAATAAATCTCAAAATCTTTCTGATTCAAATCGTACCATCCTTTGCCCAAATCACCTAAATGCATGCGGACATTAAACACAATTTTCTCCAACCAGGCGCTTTTCAAGAACTTAACAATCTGAAAAATACCTTTAAACATTCATTCTACCTTCAAATGTTCCATTTACCAAATCGACGTTTTGTTTCTGTATCGCATTAAATTCGTACAAATCAATGTACCTCGAACCGTAGCTTTTTGTGAACAAAGACAGCGTCTCTACGTGCATGCATTCCTTCACAATTCGCACCATCGCTACATACACTTCGGGCACCACGTAAATATTCAGCCAACGGAAGTAGTCACGAGTCTTTGTGAAATGTCTCATTCCGGTGTGGGTTGGTGTCTTGGCAACTATCTCGGGACACAATTTCAATGCAATTGACTCGCTGTAGTTTAAGATCTCTTGTAATAAAACGTTGCTTTTCAATCTTTTCATGAATTCCACCGTGTTCATTGCAACATTTTTATTTATGTTCACTTCAACTAAAAGCTAATTAAAATCAATTCAGTGAATTGTTCACTGTGTCATGTAAACAAGGTAATTAACTCGCTTACTTGTTCGAATTTCTCTTCCATATTTTTGAATTTTGTTATGTTACCCCTGCACGCCAAATTAATAATTGACTGTTTCCATTCACGTTCTAAATTCTCCATTCCCATCGATGACATACAGTCGATGTAAAAGATGTAGCGTAATGTTGTTTCCGCTTCGAAACGTTGTTTAATTGCTGCTTGTAGACGTTTACAAAATAAATGTGGATCTTCCGATTTGAAGCGAACGTAAATGCGGGGGAGTTTATGGGCGGTTTGGTGACCGTCCATGGTGAGGAGGGTCCAGCAGTTGGTGGAGAGGTCGTGGTCGTGTATAGCGACGTTACACCAGTGGTAAGTGGGCACTTTTGGTGATGGGGGCACAAAAGCTTGGCCCATTAGAGGGTAGAAGACGCCGTCAATCCAGCCGAGTTCTAACCATCCACGAGCTGATTTACTTTCAAAGTCTTCGTCGTCGAAGTGTTCCAAAGGGAGGAAATGGGTCCAGTTTGAATATAGACCGTACCGTTTATGGGGCTCCGTTTGGGAAGTGAGGACATCGATGGGGAGCAGGTCTTTGGTGGAAATTGAGTACAAGTTAAGCAAATCGATGATATTTACACTCTAAAACCGTTTATGAATTAGTTTTTTACTTTAGTTCACAATAAATCAATGTATTTCTTGCTTTTTAGGATAAATTAAAATAAAATAGTTAGCGTTGAAAAAAAGTCCGCCATTTTTAGCAAGCACTAAATTCAAAACTTTTGTTCAATTGTTTTGATTTCAAAAATCCCTAAATTTGAGCGCTAAATTCAAAATGTTTACCTCATATTCACGTCTTAGTCTTTCAATCGCTACATTTCTTGTGATTGTAAATGGTTTTACACGTTCTTCAAGTTGCACTTTCGGTTTGAAAGTCTCAATAGGAAAATTCTACAAACATCTACATAAATTCTCTTACTTACATCACCTAGAAATACGATTTACAATGCTTGGATCCTCTTCAAAACACATCCATCGTTCTGCTGGTGCTAAAAACACTTGCCTTTTCGGCTCCAACATCGATCTCAAAATAGGGCAATGTCGTTCCGTTTTCACTTGCCATAACAATTTATTCCTTTTCGTTACACCGGTAAAAACTACATTCTTATGAGGCACTTTATAATCCGGATCTGTAATCGATTCCGAATAATATCCTCGTATATTAAACGGTGGATTATCCTCATTTCTCTTATTCCCTTCTTCCATTCCGACACAAATCTGTCAATTAAACCCAAACACCCTTGGATTTATTTAAACGTAACTTTATTTGTATAAATAAATTATAAATTAACAATTTGTTTGGTAGTAAAGTAGCTTGTACATTAATACTTAAAAACCTATCATTAATTTGTTAAAAAAAAATGGTTATTCTACACCTAAAATTAGCACTGGGAAGCATATTTTGTTCGTAATAAACCGGAAGAGACCTTAACAAAATACTATTTAATACATTTAGGCACATTAACACACTCGTACCATCAACAATTTCTAATCATTATTCAAATTAAGTATTGATTGTGTTTCTAATATATCTCCACTCAATAATAAATTATTGATCGGCAACATGTCCCCTATCTGTCCCGTATTACGACTAAATGGATAAAACCCGTTCACTTTCCTCAACAACTCCCTAATATCATCTGCATTATTAGCAAAACGTCCATTCGCATCACGCAACAACAATATATCATTCACCAACAAACGACAGCACAAATCCACTTGCGGATGTCCACCATTTCTGATCTCCAAATCGGGCAACCACCGAAAATAGCACTGTCTCCAAATCTCCATGCCTGCCAATCCGGCATGGGGCTCCAAACGTTCCTTAAACGAGTCCATATACACCGGATTACAAAACATAATAATATCCTTATCGATGAACTGTTCACGCCAGTCCCAAACACTTCTCTGTGTCAACGGTGGATGGCCTGCATTACTAGACTTGGCCATAAACCGGCCATGTTCGTTATTGAATAGAAACGTGTCGAAAATCGTCACATGAGCCGAATCCCAAAGTGTTGTCAGATACGTTTCGCTCACTTGAAAGGCATGCGGGAATTGTTGCAACAATTGCCACACACAGTCCAAATACAGAAGCAGTATAGGCGCCGGTTCGATGTCCTTGCTCAAAATGTGACCTAATCGATTGGTGAACGGATGGCCCATTGCGATCCATTCCTTCTGGATCAGCGATTGGAAGCCGGCAATGGTGCGAAAGTACGGATCTAACAACAGTTGAATTAAACTGGAGATCACACAGTTCAGATCCTGTCCATTTCCTGTGAAAACAGAGATTTAACAAAAGTGAGGTTATGTTTGATGGACGAACCTTCTTGCAGCACCACCGTGGAATTGCATTCATCTATCTGTTTGGCCCCTTCACAAGCCTTCGTTAAACAAATCGACACATAATGCAACCATTTCGTTTGATCTAATAAAGCGTACAGTTTCATGTCTTGCGTTTTGAACAGTTTTGTACTATCGGGTGTACACAAGTCTCTTAATTTAACGAAACTCGTCTGCACGTCCCGCGGTGTGGGGTGTGACAAGTCGATGATGTACGGCTGCTTCAATTGCGGATGACTTTTTCGTATATTCTCCAATAAAATGTTTTCTTGTGTTCGATCGTTGATGGTGGACAGTAGATCGGCCATTCTGACTAGTGCAGCCCCTTTCTGTGTGCCCCACACCCACACCGGACAGAAACGGTTACGGAAATGTTCGACGGCTTGTGTGAGGGTGCCATCGTTGACGGAATGTGGCACGATTAGGGCTTCCATCAGGTAGGGTGATGTTTGGTAGTTTTGGTTGATGTGCGACAGGCGCCAGTTGGGACACTTGGTCCGTTCCAGCTCACGTTTCCAGTCGGTGGTGCGGACAAACAGGCGAACGTCTTTGGTAATGCTGGACTCCACGTAGGGCTCTCTGAAAACAAGCGAATTAGCAACGAATTCGAGGTTTGTGTGGTGTTGGGGCACTTGTAATCGTAGGCGAAGAGTAAAGTGTGTCGTTTTGGGTATGCGTGATGGAGTAATGCGTTCGCAATGTTTTTCCCACTGTCTTTATCCGATAGTTTAAAACTGAATTCAAAACTCTTCATATTCTAAAAGAAGATGCAAGTGAAATGTGGGTGAAAAACGATATGGGGGTGTTATTTACTTTACAAATGATTAGCAAGTCTTTGATTTTGCCACTGATATTGTTCCCTGGCTGTAATTTCTTCTTGGTTTTCTCACTAGTGTTGTAAATTGTGTCTATACACGATAAGCATACATCATTTAAACCTAATAATAAGTTCTGTTGGTAACAATTCTCTAATGTGCTGTCCTCGGCACTAACAAATGATAGACGAAATGTGGTTATTGTTAATATTCCGATAGTCTCCTTTTTTCGGTCGCTTAATGGGCGATACATGGTCACTTTGTTGGCTTCGTAGACTAGTGTTTCGCCTGAAATGAGACACTTTAAGCTGTCCTTTTGATTGATTTTGTTTGGTTACCTTCAAGCAGTTTGGTCTTTTGTGAATCGTTTAATGTAATTGACTGGAAATACGAAGATATTTTTGTAATATGTAAACATGGGATTGGATGATTCATTCACTTACCTCGAGTTCATTTTCGTCTATGTAGCTTTTAAAACGTGAATCTTTGATATCAGTCATGTTTTCTATAAATTTCTTTACTTATTTCTAGGGAATTGTTTGAATTTTAGCCCATTTTAAGCAGCGGATGGTCAATCGCGATTAGGTTATGTTTAGTATATAAATTTTTGACAGTTTTTATGGATTTTATTCATTTAAAGTGCAGAAAAACAATGAATACAATGAACTCGATGCATTTTTCAACGGCTCAACTTTATTTTATAATGAAAATTAAGCTAATTAAAAATTTTGTATGAGGAAGGGGTGAATTGAGGTTAGGTTCACTTTTGACATTTGAACGAACCGTTTTAATTTGAATATTTATCGAGAAAAATGTAATAGAAATGGACTTTGAAGTATTCTTACACACTAATAAAATTATCCTCAGGTAATTTTCACTAGTTTTCATTAACTACTTATCGATATTCTTCACTTGCAGACCGAATTGTGGTTTTGGGGTTTGGTTATTACTTCTACTGCCACTGGCTGTATTGAAATCATGCTGGAATTTAATTCTTTTAACACCTACATACAAATTAACAGCAATTTTCTCTGTTGGAATATTAATAGCGACTGTTTTAGTTTTACATAAAAGAAACGTTTTTATTAAACTCGCTCTGGAAGCGGTTTTAATAACGTTATTGCTTATTATCCACACAGAAAACGGTGGGAAATTTTATTGTATGTAAATCTGTACATTAACGGCTGTTTTTTAGTGTATCTGGCAATTATAACAGGCTTATTATGTACATACGGATACCAAAGAGTTTTACTAAATATTTTCTTCGCTTTTCCACAAAGTTTTAGCTTGGGGGAAGGAATCATTGTCGGCCAAGCTATAACACTGTTCTTATACGGATTCATACTGTCTTTCATCCATCCACCGAATTTGTTAAATAATGTTCAAGTCGCTACAACGATTATACAGGTAGAAACTCGGATTTTTCATATACAAAATTAAATATTCTTGTTTTCAGTTTGGATTGCTTGGAATTGGTGCAGTTGGGATCATTGAAACTCGCTTTAAAGACCACACAAACTTCTATTTACGTGCTGTATTATGTATATTTTCAATTACTGTATTACCTCTGCATGTAATATTAGAATGCAGTCCAATTTTGTGGATCCTCCAACAACTGGTCACCGATTTTCAGACAGTACGTTAAAAACCCAATCCAACCTTCAACTAAAATCATCTTTTTTAGATGAAATTGATCATGTACTGGTCCATTTGTGCAGCAATCGCCGTGTTTGCTGTATACAACCAAATAACAACCGCCCAAAAAGCCTCAACAGTGACCAGAAAGACGTTCCATCTTCTCGCTTTTGCTGTTTATTTACCGGGACTGTTGTACAACTTTTCTCTGTTGTACACAGCGAGTGGTGTGGCTTTGGGAATATTCCTTGCTTTAGAAGTAACTAAATCTCCATTCATCTTAGAAATGTGCTAAATTTAGTAGATTTTACGCATTTTTCAAATACCTCCATTGGGTGTTGCCCTGCAAGAAGCGTTCCTCGTGTACCGAGACGAGAAAGACGTCGGCTTAATGGCAATGACACCAATTTATCTTCTTATTGGATGCTCGTTGCCATTATGGATCCATCCTTCGCCATCTGACGTCACAAATTCCGCATTGTTCCAATTAATTCCTTTACTGAGTGGACTTTTGACGGTTGGAATTGGGGATACGTGTGCCAGTTTGATTGGATCGAAATGGGGACGACATAAATGGACAGGTTTGCATGAAAATCATCATTTTTAGTTGTTTTTTGATGTCAAATTCTGTTCAGGGTCCAAAAAAAGTATTGAGGGAACGTTAGCGTGTGGATTCAGTCAAATGATCGTGGTTTCTGGATTGATTTTATCAGGTAAGTTGTTTGCTTTGTTGTATTCACTCGTAAATCGCCTCATTCCAGGTTTAATCCACGTAAATTTGTTGATGATTGTTAAAGTTTGTGTGGGAATTGTGATAACTTCAATTGTTGAAGCAAAGACTGATCAAGTAGACAATTTAGTTTTGCCTTTAATTATGTATACGATTGTTGTTTGAATGAATTTTCATACGAATTCCGAAATAAACGCTTGTTTATAGTAAAAAATAGCCCTATATTGTTACACGATCGATTATACATATATACAAAACGTAAATTAAGCGAATAGTCCACTACAATATTATTAAAAAGTAATAGGAAACAGTCTTCATGCATAAAAATATCGTAAATCTAAGCGGTTAAATGTTGCGGCGGCGGCTCCAAAGTGCATGGCCTCAAAAATTCCTGTCCCCTTTCATGGATCCATTTATTAGAAACTGAAAACGAAACTTTAAAACATTGCAACGATTTTAAAAAAGGACACATGAGTCGGTAAAAAAACTGTAAAAATTTGCTTCGTTAATACTGGTTGCTGCGAAATGAAAAAATTCAGGGAGATAGAGGAAGAAATGCTAAGAAAAACGTTAGATTCCGTTTTTTGATTATTTCTTTTAAAAAGCAGAAACAAAATAAATAAACTTTCTCAAAGACACTCTGAACTTTTAACACAAATATTCTAAAAACTGAATCTAACAAAAGTTTGATTAATGTTTTTTCTTTCTGGTTGTGAAAAATCAGGCCTGAATGTTAAGTGATAACATTAAAATCCATTCTTTTAAAGCATTGAGATTGGATGAAAATGACCTGTGAAATTTCAGTTATAATTACAAAGTCGGATTTGAACGGCATCACTTAACCTTCAGGGCTCACATTTCACAACAAGAAAAGAAAAACATAAATCTAAACTTTTGTTAGATTCAGTTTTTTGAATTATTGTGTTAAAAAAATGTATTTGATGTGGAAAGTTGAAAATCGTGCTGATCTGTCAAAGAAAAACGTAAGTTTATTTATTCTTTTTCTCTTTTTTGAAACAAATAATCAAAAATCAGAAGCTAACAGGTTTCTTAGAATTTCTTCCTCTATCTTCTTGATTTGTTTCATTTCGCTGCATCCAGTATTAAAAGAGCAACTTTTTACCGACCTTACAGGTCACTATTTTGAAACTCTATACTCATGTGCCCTTTTAAATGTTAATTCCGTACCCCATTTGGATCCGGCCAGTACGGGACATGCTGCATGTCTCGTCAACCGATCCCCATCTCCGCTCGGATACAAATTGTACCAGAACGCTGCACTGCCCTTTTTCGGCCACAAAGCCGCCTGAATCACAGGAAACACCGTCGCACCGCCCTGTGCCACATCGCTCATCTACAAAATAAAATCAAAGCCGCTCCTGTACTCCATCAAAACTCCCTAGAAAGTCACCAGATCGCCATGGCAACGTCAAACAGAGCCGTACTTACATAGAACAAAACAGTAGCGATTCGATTACCGGTGCCTAAACTTTTGAATGCGTTTTTCTCGTCTTTTCTAGCGAAATCAAAATGCGGCTCGTAATGGCCACCGATACCATAGTTCACCACTTGTAATTCTTCAGCGGTGTCCATTGTTAAGCCTGTCATATCGCTGACACGCTGTGTTACATCGGCCACATGCTTATGTTCGTGTTCTTTCAACCATGCCGATTTACTGATACGATATTGTGCAATCTCCAATTCACCCGTTTGTGAATTCTGTACAGTTGCACGACGAAACTGCAATGCAATGTTAAAAACATTCGAAAACCCTCTTGAAAATCACTTACTCTTGGATGTGCCAAGCGTTTAATCGTCTCAATCTCACTATCCGCCATCACATCATGAAAAATGAACAAATCGGGCGACTTGTGTGCCAATTCCACTTTAAACGGCGCTATCAATAGAAACGGATTGTTGTTAGTCGTGTAATAACAATACAATTGCGATCGATGTTCAATTGGTAACTCGATTTCGCCTCGACACAATTGCTCGTACAATTCCTTTCCGTATGGATCGAATGTCGGTGGTGTTTGTTCAATTAAATCCTCCGAATCGTCGTCCCCCTTCCGTTTCACACTTGTCGCCTTCTGCAACTCCTCCTCGTAGTACACTTTGTTGCCCAATGCACGCGAATGTGTCGGCAACAATTCCAATAATTTATTCGTCAAATCTAATGCCAACACAACGTTGCCCTGTTTGTATGTACTGAATGCTAAATACTCTAAAATATCGCTACGGTCCACTGTGTGATTTGTTTCCCTTGCTAAACGTGCGTCCGCCTCTCGCATCCACAACAAAGTGTGATAATAATCGCCGTTGTTGTACGACTGTCTTCCCAATTCGAAACAGTCGGCTGCATTCAATTCGGCACTGTATTTAATGCCATTTAGTTCGCCACGTGCCAATTCGGCGGTGTCCAATCGATATGTGTCTTGGAGTCGTGTTAAAGCCACTGCAGCCCCATTCAGGTCCTCGTCCGTTGGGAATTTCATGGTCTCTCTAATATACGTGATGTTCTGCATGAAATCGCGACTTAAATCGGTCTCGATTAACGTTTCGATTTGGTTCCAATCGCTGGTTAGACGTTTTACTAATGTATAAGCGTTTATTGGATTCGATATGTAAAGTTGTACGTCTTCAGTGGCACGATTGTGTTGTCTTTGGTAGATGGATGTGTATCTGGAACAATTCGAATGTTATGCAACCAGGATTACCACATTACAGATTCCTGTAATGCAATTACCTTTTTAACAGGTCCAATTTCTGTTCTTCAGCTCGAATATAATTCTCTAAAGTGTACAAAAGGTGCCCCTCGGTGCTTAATAAATCTTCCAGGTCCGCTAATGCTGTATAAACCTCGGAAGTGACGGAATTCCTTGAAATGATCGCGAATAGGAGCGATATGAATGTGATATGGCACTGCATGTTTCGTTGTCAGCTAAAAAAATGAGAAACTCTTATTGTAATTGCATCAAGATGGGAAGGTAATGTAAGATGATATTTTAATCTTTCCAACAGATGAACTTTACATGCATGGAATGAATAAAATCGTGCGCTTACAATGCCAATCCTTAACGCAGAATGATGATGATAACACATTCTCAATGTATTTAGCAATCAATTTACAATAGGACAAATGGAGAACAGTAAATTATGGGGACGTGATTGTGAATTTCAATTGGGGACATTTTTCACACAGTTTACAATAAAAACAATTGCCGTTTACTAACCAGACGACTTGTTAATTAGTTAATTAAGTGACAAAACAAATGAACAAATGGGCACATCAACCTTAAATTTTGACGATTTTTTGTTGTGGCTTCGATTCCGAATGGATTCTTTTCCATTGTGTAATGGAATAAGGTGTAATTAAGCGTAAATGTGAATTACATCATTGCAGTTTTGTAAAGACATAAAAAAAACTGGTGGGCTCTAATGACAATGGAATCGATATATTCACTGACATTTTCCGCAATGTAATAATTATCACTTTGACGAGAAAAATACAGTGTAATTTACGACATTTTTGTTCATCGCACAAAGAGAAATTATTATTTCAAATGTTTTATTAATTCTCGTTTTTTTGATCATGAATTTAGCATTGTAATAAGAAGTTTTTTCAAAGGTTAGACGTGAAAGTGCAAAAATACGGATATTGTATGTGTAATTGATAATGTAATGGTTATTAAATAATTTATTGTACATGAAATCATCGTTTTTCTCAAATAGAGAACGAAAAACACATAAAAATTTAAGACGGTCATGAATTCATAAATAAAAAAAACAAAAGAAAGTGCAATTAGTAATTTTTGGGGAAATTTGAATTTAAATCAAAGGCGTCTTTATTATGCGTGCATGCAACTGGAATTGAAAGTGATTACATTTTAGATTGAGATTAATTGAACCGTTGTAGGAAATTAAGTCCCTTATCGTAAAAGGAAGCTGTGTGGCATGTAAAAGCGTTCAATTATAAATATATTCATGAGTAATGCCGGCTTTACGACCAATCTACTTGCACATACACATGAAAATTAGTACGAAAAAAGCGATACTACTCTCTTTTAATGTTCAATAAGAAGCAAAGCAGATAGTGGAATTGAAAGACTTACTGTGTGTTTTCTAAGGAAAATTCAAAGCGCCCAACACCAAAAACTGATAGCAAATCGTATCGCATGTAACAGCAATGACAATTTACAACGAATGCAAGTTTATTTGAAACATTTAACTTTTGTATTAAATGTAAATACAAACATGTGTTGTTCCAGAATCTCCCAATGAGGATTTTATAAGATCTTAGCGTTCGGTGTGTGGGGGACGAGATCGGAGAAATATGGGGGACTTTTGTTTACTTCTTATGTGGCCACATCTGTGCGTAGACACGTGAACTAATTCGAGATTTCTGTAACTCTAGTAACTTTCTTAGGGATATTTCATTTCTCCTCCAAAATTTCAATTACAAAAACCAAAAATTAAACAAAAAATCGTTTTTATTCCACTAAAAATGTAAATATGGATCAAATCCTGTATTACTATCACAAAACAGTAGATCATAATGCGCTTGTGGCACCGAATAGTTCATATTCAAGTCTAAATTATCACGGACAGCACAAAACACCCGAGCCGAATGTGTTTGCTTGTAAATCGCCAAAATATCTTGTATACTATTCATTAATAAATGATCAGCATCCTTAATAACAATTGTAAAAAACATCAATTGTGGATTATTATCTAAGAAACGTTTTAAATGGTTCACATTTAAACAACTAATCGAATCACATTTCAAAAACACTCGCACCAATTTCGTTTGGCCCATTTCATTAAACACCCTTAACAAACTGTTAAGTAACAATTTCGATGTTACAAAACACAAGTCTCTTAAATTCACTGAATACATTATCGTATTTATTAGAGCATCATTCAATATGTAATTATTGTCATTGGAAAGAAGTCGCAACGATTCCAATTTGACGCAATTCTTTAAAATCTACAAAAGAACACCAATTAATTTAAGCTTTAAAGAGAAAAAAACTCAATGATTACGTCACGTAGAAACGCCCCACTCGATGACGGATACACTTCGATGGACAATCGCCTCAAATTCACCAATTTCCCAATAGACTGATAATCCGGTTCGTTCAACATCGCTTTGGATGGATCCGATTTCCATTTTTTATTACAAAAACTCACTTGCAATTCATACAAATTCGAGAATTTCGTCTTGAACATGTCATTACTGTTCTTCGGATCCAGAAAGCACGAATACACCTTCAATTTATGTAAATTGGAGACAGTTTTTATGTTTTTGTATAAGAAGTGGGCGATGTTTTTCGTTTGTGAATTGCACGCTAGATGGGGGAAGTGGAGTTCCATGATTTCACCATCATTCGCAGTATAATACTGAAATTAAACGATTTCCAATCAGATTTCATGTAATTTTCCATTAGTTATGCTTACTAGTTTCTTTTTCAAGTAATACCACGCCTGTGTGAGCTCCTCCAAGCCTAAACCATGCAAGAAATCATTGATGGGACTCTCGTGGGCATCGCAAAGGATCTCCCCGTAGTGTTGGAATGTGTATTTCGGGCAAACGCCCTCCCGTTTCTGTTCGACGATCTTCGAATCGTTGTCACAGTCCGCTTGGCGATGGTAAACAACACGTAAACGGTTACTGAACAAGTAAAAGTGCGCTATATTCGATTTCGTTTTGATTATCAGTCGTTTTAATTTGGGTACGTATTTTACGATGTTACTGTAACTTTTGTTCAAGCCTTTTTCCGTCTCGCAGCCCACGTCTATTAACTGAAACCGAATGTTTGTTGAATAGAATTGAAATGTAGCTTTTTTCAAGCAATTCTTACCCATAACTCTTCTAAATTCTTGCACTGGGAGAGGAAATAGTGTAGACCGATCATGTAAGCAGGACGAATGTACTTGATTGTGTACTTTAAGCAGAGATTTCTCAGGTTTGGGACTGAAGTGGGAACAACTCGATCGAAATCCCGTTTCAAATCGACCGATAATGCGAGTTTAACTAATGGTAACTTTTTGTATACGGCACAGTCAAGTTCGTGGAAACTTAATTGTGTGTCAATTGCTAATAAAGTGTGAAGATTTCGCATTTTCGATATGCATTTGCGGAATTCACTTGCAGTGATCCAATAGATTGAATTGATGTTGAAACATTGAATGTAACTTAAATGGATTGTTCTGTTGAGATATTGGCATAGTTTGAAGTTCATCATGTAGAATTTCCGGCCGAAATTAACATTTCTGGAAGAAAAGGAATTTTCAATTGGAATTCTAACCTAACTTTTTGCGAGTTTTCTTACTCGGTGATTTGTTTCTCGTTGATATAGTTTTGGTATTGGGGAAAAGCACTTGAAAATGCAATTATGTCACATGTGTCGAGATATTTGAAGATTTCTAGGATGATATCGTAGGGAAAATCGCTTATTGAAGGCATTTTCACTGTGCATAGTAGAACGGGCGACTTTGTTTTTGTAAACGAAAAACATATGGAAGATGTTCGCAACCAGATATACATGTGAATTTAAAAATAAAATTTTATTTGAATATGAATAAACAAAATAGAAAAATTAAACAGTTTCTCTACATAAAAAAGAAATGTGTATCATCACCCCTTGTAAGAATGAATTTCTAAAAGAAAAAAAATTTGATATTTTATACTGTTTTTGTGTAAAATACTAACAAATTTGTTGGTCATCTAGAAGGTTTATAAAAAACAATTTGGTCATAATGGTCCGTTTCTTCTTTAATTCCGCTATAATCAATCAGAACATCTTCATTTTCGCACATATCTTCCAAAGCATCCATGAATTGTAAAATCGATGGCGTTTTGATGACGAACCGATCGAATTTTAATGCAAAATTTGATATAAATCTGCAACGTTTCTGTTGCAATTGTGGAATTGCAACTCCAGTTTCGACTAACTACAAACAATTATGGTGAAAAATTGAATTGACAATAAAATAAATCACAATTTACAATCAATTCCCTCAAATTCTTGCATTTTAATATAGAAAAAAACAAATTTGGTAGTAACAGCGAAGTAGGTAAGTCATTAGAAATCTCATATTTTAAATAAAGTTTTTCAATTGATTCCAAAGGAATGGAAACATTTGGCCGGGAAGTTATCTTCAAATGTCGCACAAAATCGACTGTTAAAGAGACTCTTTTTAGTGGTAAACCCTCATACACTTTGCGGTGTGACTCCAAGACGTCTAGCTGCGTATCGACTGCTAATAAAGCTTGTAAATTCTTCATTTGCGAAATGCATTTTAGTAAACTTTCCTCTGGGATAAAATGCAATGAATCTATATTGAAAATTTTTACGTAGCTTAAATCAATTGTGTTTGTAAGATATTCACAAATGTCGCCCAATTGAGACACTCGAAATTCACGACCCAAATTAATATGTCTGTAAAGAAAAATAGGAAAATTTTTATTTCTAACCTTACTTTTTTAAATACTCACTCGGCAAAGCGTTTTTCGTTAAGAGCATTTTCAAAAACTGGAAAAACCTTCAAAAATGTTATCATATCACAAGTATTAAGATATTCAAATATCTTCAAGATTATCTCGTAAGGAAGATCAGTAATTGAAATCATTTTTCTTCCTTTTTTGGTACCATATGAGGAGTCTATAGAAGTACATGAAACCTGAACCAACATGTACAGCAGACATGCCGATAATACAGAACACTGTAATGCTACTATACAGAAAACCGTTTCCTGATTTTTAAATATTTTAAATAAAAATTAATTGATATATTTAAATTAATTAATAAGCATGGTGGATTTCCAATAAAAAAAATTAAAAACTGTAAAAAACTTAAAGAAAATTGACAAAGTAGTTCAAAATAATCCCAATAATGCTTTTTGAACTACTTCACCCTGCTACAAAATTGACCCAAATCCTGCACCATCTAAAATTACCATTACAAAACAAACAATCTGTATAAATACTGTATATTTAACTTTAGATATAGCAACATAATCCAATTGTAAAAAAATCTAAAAATTGTCAATTACAACGTACATCTTCATATAAAAAATGTGGTCCCAAAAAAAGAGTCAGCTTATCAAAAATGTCCTCTTTAGTCTTTATGCAACAACTTTTTGGCAGCTCTAATCAAAGGCACTAACGAACTAAGTGGCATCCGTCTCTCCAAAAACGGATGCTTCAACAATTCCCCCGCCGTTGCCCGTTCATCCACATTCACCGTCAAACACTTATTAATAAAATCCTGCAAATTCTTGGACAATTTCTCGAAATTCTCTATCTTCGGTCTACCATTCACTGTGATCAAATACAATGCCCGTATCGGTGGCTCCTTCAAATACGGCGGCTCGCCCAACAACATTTCCACAATCATAATCCCCAACGACCATATATCCACCTTCTTTCCATACTTCTGCCGCGTCACCACCTCCGGTGCCATCCAGAACGGTGTGCCGACCATCGTTTCGCGCTGCTCATTGCCAATCACATTGGCACAAAACCCGAAATCCGTCACTTTCACCGCCCCATCCATCCCCAACAGCACATTATCCGATTTGATGTCACGATGGATAATTCCACGTTCATGTAGATAATCGATGGCATTCAACACTTCATGACACACGGCCGCAATCTGTTCCTCTTTCATGATCGTCTCACTGACAACATCGGTCAGTGGGCCGCCTTTAAGTAACTCCATCACCACCCACAAATAATCACGATTCACAACGAACGCGTCCAAGAAGTTCACCAAGTTCGGATGCTGAAAGTTGCGCATAATCTTGATCTCGCCCAAAAGGAGACTCTTGTTGTGCTGTTTGGTCATGTCGATGACTTTGATGGCGACCGGTTGCTGTGTACGGCGGTCGGTCGCTTCGAAGACAACGCCCGAAGCGCCCGCTCCCAAATCGCGTTGCGTTCGATCGTAGAAGTCGTTCGGATTGGCCGGATTGCAGATGTTCCGTATCTCGGCGAGGTAGTCGTCGTCGGTGAGATCGGGACGGTGTCGCAGGAAATCGTCGTCGCACGAACCGGTCTTTGGACGCAGTTCCACATTGCCGTATTCATGTTCCAGTGTTAGATTTTCAACGTGTTTGCATAAATTCTTGGTGGCCATTAAGTTATTGCTACGTGGGGGCGGAATTGGTTTCTTTGGAACACTGTAACAGAGTGAATTAGTAAGAAATTCGGTTGGTTTTTGGTGTACTCACGTTTCAGTCAACGTTTCTCGACTTTTGTGCGCATCTTTCGAATTCATATATTCATCAATCTCCTTCGATTCGTCTATAATATCCTTTTCCGTGACGATTTGTTTGAATTCATTGTTTTCCGGTTTGTTCTTGGAGTAATTGTAGAATTTTAAAACGTTTTTAACCGCTTCGGGATTGTTTAGTTGTTCGTCCTCGGTTAATTGGTTGCCAATTTGCCGTTGCCAAGCGGATGGAAGACCGATCAATTCACCCTTTGCGTCCCGTGTCACATGGATGTCGTGCATCACATTCATTGGGGTTCCGATGACCGCTGCTGAGGGATGGTCCTCTTTGTCCTTTGTCTTTGACCGTTTGAATATTGACTCGATGAAACTCATTGTTAACTGGAAGAAAATGGATCCGTTTACGATTAAATGACATGTACGAATGGAATGCAGTGTACATACATTGTGTTTTTTAACAATAGAAGAATTAATGCTGGTAAATTGCTATAAAAATAGGGAATTAAGTGGTGACACTTGTAGAACAACACCCACAATTCCGGATTTCAGCCATAAATACTTTTTCGGTTGAAGTTTTCAATGGAAATCGATGTATATAATTAGTAATGTTACAGATAAGTGTTATAAACGATTTTTATCACATATTAAATTCAATTTCTAAATAAAACCAGTTCGATTAATCACGGATTTGACGTTAACGTGTGTGGTTAGATTTGGTTTAGTGACTTTTGAAATCACCCTATGGCAGAACTGTCTCAACGAAATGTCACTAAATTCAAAAATCGGCGCGAACCACCAAAACCACCACACAATTATAAATTACATTTTATTTACAAATTATTATACAATTAATTATGTAATAAAATTCTATACAATTCTTTATTAAAAAAATTCTCCATTTTTCAATAATATAATTTCTAATATTGTTTGCTTTAATACCTTGGGATTAAAAAGAAAATTCATTAACAGGGAAAAAAATTAACAAATAACAATTTTTTATATACAGACGCAAAAATAATATATATAATATGTATATAAATTACACAATATACAATGAATTAATTAGTAATGATTTTTCTGCTTTTTATTAATTCAACATTCAAAAAAGAAAAAAAAAATGTTTCAAATAACAATCGTATTAATTACGTTTTTCCCCACATTTTACATACTCTCCTCTCTTCATTTCACAAGAATTTTATTATATTGTTTTCTAAATAGAATCGATAAAGGGCAGTGGTGTCAAATACAAACTTGTTTCACAAAAAAAAAACCTCAAAACCTCCTTCATCTCTCCGTCTCCTCTACATTTCCATCCAAAATCCTACTAGAAGCGTAATAATTTGTATTTATTTCAATTTTTTTTTAAACATATTTTACGTGTTTTTCTTAACATTTAACATCACAAACTTGTTTATGATATGGTGTAGTATTACCATTCCACATAACATTCATCATTAAGACCACATTTACTACTTGCTTCCGTCAATCACTGTCCGACATGACTTTTTTACGTTTTTTCGCTTGTTTCGGCTTCACCAACTCCTCATCCTGAAAAAACCCAAACCATATAAAAACATTACACTTTCTCTTAAAGCGCCTCACCTCACTACTATCCTCCGACGAATCCGTTATCTCCCTCACCGGCGCCCGTTTATTCGTCGTCGCCGTCGTCTTATTCGCCGGCTTCCTCCCCCTACCCTGCGATCGACTCTTTGTCGTACTACTAATCTCCTCCTCCTCTTCCATCAATGCAAACAGCTCACTAAACTGCTTCCGCTGACTGTCACTACTATTATTCTGCGCTATATTCAATGCCCGCTGCATCGAATCCAACGTATAAATCGCCATACAATCGTGCTTCTCGCACACAATCCGCAACTTCTCCAAATGGCCCAACACCTGATCGGCACTTGGCACCGTTGCACTACTCAACATCTTACCAGGCCGTTTCCGTTTGTTCGGCGACGTGGACGGATACCGTGTACTCAACAATGACGATATCAATTCAGCCACCTTATCAATATACTCATCACACCAATATTTAATGATTGTAAACACAAACAAATCGCCATTCTCACTCAAATCCCTTTGAAACAAATATTTTATATAATCCGCATTCGGTTTCTCCTGTTTCAGCATTAATGTGATCGCTGTTAGTGCTTCGGGATGTTGTTCGTAGTCCAATTCAATTATCAATGGTAACACAATATCAATGGACACATCGTGAGCGTTAATCAATTGCCAGAAGAAGAATTGCTCGATACTCTCCCATATCAATGTCAATTTCAGCAATGGCAACAGATTGTCCGATTTAAACATCACCAAATGGCCCTGCAACACTTTGTCCACCAACATTTGCAATTGTTTCGCATCAATTGCCGATAGAATGACACGTAACACTTGGGCATTGTTGATTGTTTGCTGTTTAAAGTCACGATACAGATCGGGCACTATCCACAACATTAATTTCGTCTCGGTCACATGACATTCACGTAAATCGTTCAATAGACATGTGTCCAATTTCTTTTCAATGTATTGACAGAAATCTTTGTACACACTGATCTTTAATGCACTCGCTTTGGTATGGTCCTCGCGTTTATTCTCTGTCCGTATTTGTACTTTGAGAAAGTACAATATTAAATAACCTAAACTTGGTATGTGCTGGTGCATCTCGGATAACAATTTATTTAGTACATCTTTACCCGTTTCGTCGTGCTGATGTTGCTGTTTATTACTACTTGTATTATTACTGTAACTGTACAATGTTTTTATTATGACGAAGAATGGGGTTTTAATACTGTTTAGAAGGTTCTCTTCTGTGGGTTGTTCGGGGAACAGTTCCTCTTTGATGTCATCTTGGACACAATTGCATAATTGTTTTGCTATTTGTGGTAAATTGTCCTCTAATTGGTCATCGTCCAATTCAATCAGCTGGAAAAGAAACGATTATTTTATCAGTGGGTGCTTTGAAATCAGCTGTATTGTTGGTTGCATATCCAACCTAACCTAACTTTTTTGTTTTTTTTTTACCTGTTCCACAAACTGCTCCATCAGCTCGCATTTCTTCTGTCTATCAGTCTCTTGTTGTAATTTCGTTAATGTTTCGCCTACAGGACCCTCCACTAGGCTATCATCCATTTTATCGCTACTTTTCTCTTTCAAACGCACTTCCGACAACGGTATATCATCATCGTCCGTGTCCTCTTCGATATTTGTACTAATTGTTAAACTCATCTCATCCTCATCATCACTAAACGCCGGCTCACCATCCAAGATATGATTATTCAGACTAATTGAGTTCTCGTTCGCCTCCTTCTGCACTCCACTCGCCGTTAATTCACCATCAACACGTTGCATTGCATTGAAATCATCCAATTTCGATGAACTCTCCATTGGTGCACTACAAAACTCTTTAAACGTTTCACGCACCATATTCCGTAACTCTCGATCCAATTTCGAATTGTCGAACAATGGTAACAGTGATGGCAGTACACGTTTATCTAAAATCTGTTTTAATGATGTAAATATCCCTGAACGCACTTTATCGGTTAATGGTGGATAAAAGTTCGTTATAATCCGACATAGGAAGTCTAATAAAGTGGCCGAAACGGCTGGATGTGAGCGCATTGAGTGATGCATGACAAGTATGGCCGGTTCAATGTTCATTATATTGTCCTTTTCACTGTCGAAGAAGAGCCAGTCGTAGAATAGTGCCAATTTGGCATTGGACACAGCCACAGCGGAGGTGCAAGTGGTCAGAAGCCATCCGATCACTGCCCATCTGGGTATGATGTCGGAACAAAGGAGTTCATTGGTTGGATGAATAACGCCGACAATGAATCGAATTATATCGCAACGTAATGATTGCGATTCGGGCGTAGCGAGATACTGACGCTGGAACCAGTCTTGGTACCTAAAAAAACATCAATCAATAAAAGTGAGGTTAGGTTATATCCAGATTGGTTTTTTACCGTTTGTGATTCCCAAATCGCACTTGCGATGTGAGAAAGACGAGTTTCCGTTCCATTTCGGGCGTTAAACGCGATTGTAGGAATCGTCTCGATGTGCGGTTTTGTAGTAATTGTAAAATACCTGTAAATGTGGGTGAGAGTGTTTTGGGGGCGAGTAGAATATCGCGCCAAAGTTGCTCGAATTCCGGTATACGGGCGACGTTTTGCAATAGACGCACTAAATCGCGACCGATGATTAAGCACTCATGAAAATGTTCCCTCATAATACTAATAAGAAAGTTGACTTCTTTCTGTCTTAAATTGGCTAAGTAAGGCCCTTGATGGTCTTCTAATAGACGTAAATATGTATAAACAACGGAGGCGATTAGTAATGGGAATTTGTCTAACCAATTTCGAAAGTCTATAAAAACGTCCAACAGCGATTCGATAAGCGTAATGTTGCGGGGCGACACATCGCCCCCAGCCGCATGTCGCAACAGATTCCAACACAAATTGTCCACATTTGTAACAGCATTTTTTATCATTTCACGTAACAGCCACACCACTTGAGCCTTTGCAATATCATTGAAACGTAAATACCGATCCAATATTAATTGGGATAAGTTTGTTACGATCAAACCGAAACCGTCACGAGTAACAAGTGTCAGATCACGATAGCATTTCGGTGCATTACTTGGTTCGGTTAATATAGTCACTAATAAACCGAACGACACCTCCTCGTAGCCTTTGTCCTTAAGTAGGGCCTTGTTGAGGGCCTCGTGGGCATCCTTGTCGCTCAGTCCCGCTGTGATACTATGGAAGAATTGGTAACTTCGTTCGAGTTTCTATAAAAAATAAAATAAATAAAAATACAGTGATTGTTTATAAGAGAATGAGCATTTTGTTGGTTAGCGTATTCAAATCGCCCGCCATTCGACAATCAACTGTCAAAATGTAGAAAATATACGAAGTAGGCAGGGCGAATAGAATCACAATGGCGGACAAAGCACCATCCATTTCGCTAATAAACACAATGATTTAAATTGTAATTTACCTCCTCAAAATCGTCTTTATTTTCCACAGATGTTGTTAAAAATAGCCGTGAATTTGCTGTTGCCTTTGTTTCCATTGCGTTGAATCGTATATTAACGGCCGCTATGATTTTCGCACTGTTGACAAATACAGGAGGGTCAGCATCGTGTTCCGTCTCTGATCGGAAAATGTTTGTGAAAATCAAGCGCACATTGATATATACTCAGCTAACTCCCTAACGACCACTCACGAGTTTGCACTTCGCGCATGTTCGCACCGGCTCATGTAATTTTGAATGAGTTACGATTTTTTTTCTACCTTTTTTTACATTCGTATTAAATCCTGAAGAGGTTTGATTAGTTTATCATTTACGCCTTATTACAAATGGATGACTGGATGTTTTGGAATTTACCATTTTGTTTATTTTCTAGATTTAACAACTGATTGCCGTTTTATCTCACTTAAAAATGCTCTAATAGCGAAGAAAGTAAGGCACATCTAACGGTACATTTTCATTCATAACAAGTTAAATACCTAGAGAAAATTATACCGTTTTATAACAAAAAAAAAGCAGTCATTTACACTGTTTTTATTATATAAATTCAAACAAATTGTATAATAAATGTAAATAAGACTAGACGATTATTTCCCACCCAACAACCACATACGTTTTCAATTAATTCATCATTATAGGAATGTAGACGATTAAAAAGGGATTACATTTTGCCTTTTTTATATCGTTGACGAGCCTGCGACTTTGTATATCTCGGATTGTGGTGCACTTTTGTGTTCACCTCTTCCTCGTCCATTTTCTCTTCACTTTCAATTAAATCAACTGGTGGTTCCAGCAGTCCATCACGTCTACATCGAACGTAATAGCGATAAGTTCGCGCAATTCCATATCCGACCATTGCAATTGCAATTGTCACCAAGGCCATTAACATAGGATGCTAAAACCAAGCATAAATTATTGAAAAATCAATGGTTTTACGGGTTGGACGAGTTTACTGTCGGTTTGTAAGTGAAAACACAGTCTGCTATCACGATTATCACTCCTACAACAATACCAATACCGGCTCCAACCCATGGTATCGCTTGGTCAGCTGAAAAAGTACGATTAAACCGTTTGTGGGTTAATTTGGGATTGTATTCACCTTTTCGGTCCCTTAAAATCTCTTTAAGTGATCGGTTCACAGCTTCAACTAAATTAATGTCGTCTGGTTTCAGAGATAAAGCCTGTCTGTAGGAATTGCAAGCATCTGTGTAATGTTCGGTGGCATATTCCACTTCAGCTTTACGAAAATAGCCCTAAAACAACCGGATTTCAGTGGTTTTGATGTGTTTGGTGGATTGCCTTCACCTTTGGCCAGTCGGGGTTTAATTTAATGGTCTCATTTGCGTCATTTAGGGCGTAATAGTATTGTTGCAGTTTTAAGAATGCAAATGAACGATTACTGTGTAAAGTATAGTTGGTAGGGTCCAATTTTATGGCCAAAGAATAGTGGAGGATGGCTTCTTCGTAGTTTTGGTTTTTTACAGCTGTATTTCCACGCTCTTTCAACTCCTCTGGTGATGGATTCTACAAAAAATTATGTTTAATTGTTAATAAAGACTAATTCAACTGTAATTCGGATACTTCTTCCATTATTTATTAACAAAAATGATCAAGATTGATTTCTAACCTAAAAAAGAGCAAAGTTTACTGAAGTGTATGCAACCAACAAACTATGTTGACAAATGAAATTTGAATTTGAAAATAGGCGCGAAATGTAATCTATTTTGAAAGAGGTAATAAAAACTTAAACTCGGGATGCTTTCAAATATATTGCATAGTTCAAATTTACAATAAAACTTAATGTCGTTATAAAAACTTAAGCCACTTGAATTTGAAATGTTTTTTAACAATGTTCAACACGGTTTTGGTTTTCTGTGTTTCTGTTGTGACTTTTACAAAAATATGTATAACAATTATAAAAAGAAAAAAAAATAAACAGGACAAAAACATACAATTATATACAATAATAATGTGACTAAAAAATAACAAAAATATACATAGTAATAATTAAGGCCAATGGATTTGTCTTTAAGTTCCAAACAAAAGTGGCATTCATTATCTAATTTCATAAATATAATAAATTTTGTTATAGAACGAAGGACTTTCTTTCAGTTTTTATGATATAGAGAGAGGTGTGTGGTCAATTAATTTCTTTTTCATTAATACAACACACAATTTTACATTACTACACGTACATGGTCATAATGAATTGTACAAAACTACTTTACAACTTTTTTTATTCCCCTAAATTCCTTGCATAAATCTGGAAAGAAAATCATTTGTGGGTCTGAAATTTTTTATCACAATATGTCATGTAATTAGAATATCATTTTACAATCTTTCACATTTTGGCACAATCGAAACAAATCGAGCACTTTAAACATTGTTTTTTTTCGGGTGGTTATAAAATGATACTCCACACAAAAAGAAAAATTGCTCAGCAATGACCCCAGTACGTATATACGGATACACACAATCCTGGCTTACAAAGAGAATAAAATTCCTAGAAAGGGGATGACTGAAAAGGCTCTCTAATAAACGACATTGAATTTCTTTCATATTTTTTATAATTTTTTTGGCTTTTCTCATAAATTTGCTTGTTTCAAAAAAAATAATATAATAATAAGCGAGAAGACAGAAATATAGAGTTGATTAAGCAATTATTTTCTAACATTAATATATAATATATATTGTAATAATAGTAGATACATGGTACTGTATATATATTTTATTTATATATAAACATGATGAGTCAAGGTCAGGCCAGGTCGTCATCAAAGATCATTAATTTATTTACAATCACAACCACATCGCAGTTTTTTTTTAAATCCTTAATAGAAATTAATTTAGTGTTTTTTTTGTGTGTGTTTCAACCCCCATTAAGGAGTATTTTGCGGACAGTCTGATTACATACAAAACATTGTTTATACACATTTTTCTGGCAGGAACGAACACACTGCAAAACTCTCTTTTTCTTTTTGTATAATTGGACAACGTGCTTTTCTGTGTGCTACGAACAATTCTATACACTATATAAATAAATTCCTTGCTTTTAAATAACATTATTATACACAATTAACTACAAGAGATTATTTAAAAAGGGGGGAATGAGCATGGCCATCACAGTTTGAAACAAAAACATTCATTCAACTAGTTTTCCATTTTCTTACGTATTTCCATTTCAATGATTGTCATTACATTGTATCTGTTTTTTGGTAAACACACAAAATTACTAACAAAAAAAATAATTCAAACACTCTTACAACCTATGTACAAGTGCATGAAAGTGAAATGCTTGCATTTTTTGGCACAGGACACGAAACTCTTGAACAAATCGTATTGGAAGATATGAGAAACAACAAAAATTAAGTGGTAACTGATTGCTATTTTGTTAGATTAGTTAATATGGCACTAAATTCTGAATGACACGTGCCATAAATCATGAAAAAATTCATAAAGAGAGAAGTGCAACACTTCCAATATGAAGGTATGTAAAAGAAACTGTGCCAATACGTTGTAATCCCATATTTGTTATTCATATCACAAAATTATTGAGCAAAAATGACTATAACAATCCGAGAGACAAAAAAAATAAATCAACATTCTAACATTTATGACAAATGCCGAAATGATTCGATCGATTTCTGTTAGAATAGAAAGCAAGAAGGAAAAGGAAAGAGAGAATTTTGTTAAAAGTTTAATTTAGACAACGAAAAAAATAGAGTACAAAGATTTTAAAAGCATAGTGTAAAAATGGATCAACTTACTTCATCATTTACTTAAATATTGGTGTCCACTTAAAAAAATCCTAACAAAATATAATAAAACAAGTAAAAATATAGCAATGTTGTAACACTTTGAAAATGTGGCACTTATAATATCTATAATAAAAATGTACAACCAATTCAATTTTTTTTTTGTTTAAATACACAACGTAACAACAGTTTCTTGTACACAGAGATACACTTCGGTGACTTTTACAGTCTTTTCTCCATCCATTCAAATTTGGTCGGCTTTTTTTTGTAAAAAAACCCATTTTGAAAATAAATTCCTATGAGAAAAAACACTGATCATGTAATAATTTAAATAATACGTGACTTTTGTATATAATAATCGTCGTCCAATAGCAGCAGATGTTCGTAACAAGAACGTAACAATCGATGGGAATAGGGCCTTTGGGGGGCCACCTCCAAGCGTCAGTACTGACTGTCCGGCACACTTTGATCGTACTCCAATACCAGCCGTTTTATGTGCGACAATTTGTCATGCAAATATTGGAACCGTTTCTTCGCCTTCTGATGTGCCACATCTTTTTTGTTCTCATTATACTCTTTCACTATTTGCTTCATTAAATCCTGCACACACAAAAACAAATTGAACGAAAACTGAACGCATTTTATTTTTTCGTTATTATTACTTTATATTTGGGACTAGATTCGTCTTCTCTTTTAAGCCGTTCCTCCAATTGTGCAAACCTTCTAGACACTTTCTCAACAACACCGTGCAAGTCCCTGTATTCCGCATAATCTGCATTGAAGTCCGCTTTGTAACGGCGCCGCTGATCGGACGTCTTAATTGTCACGTATTGTCTGAAATCAATAGAATTTAAGGACCCCAATTCTCGACCTAACCTAAATCAAGACAATTCGACAATTACTTTCATCGTTTTATTGCTATTTTTACTCAATGATTTTTTTTGCTCTCTCAACAAAAGACTCATCGAAATTTTGAGGTTAGAACCGTCATTAAATTTAAAAAATTTGCTTTGTTACTATTGATTTGCAACAGCATTCCATTTTAGAACAAACATTACATTCTATTAAATTATTTTTTAATCATTTCAACACCCCAAAAAACAATTTTCAACATTTTCTATAAAATCAATTTTGAGGTTAGAACCGTCATAAAAATTGAAAAATTTGCTTTGTTAGTGTTAATTCACAACACTTTTGCATTCTAAAACAAACATTATATTGTTTTCAATCATTTTCTAATAATTCCAACACCCAAAAAACAATTTTCAACTTTTTGTACAAAATTTTGAGGTATGAACCGTCATAAAAATTGAAAAATTCGCTTTGTTAGTGTTAATTCAAAACAGTTTTGCATTCTAAAACAAACATTACATTGTTTTCAATCCTTCTTTACTAAATTCAACCCCCCAAAAAACGATTTACACCAAACACTCAACAACAAAACTGCCTCTCATACATTCTCTCTTCACTTACGTAAGATAATCCGGAAAATCGTTGTTACTATCAGGCTTAATCGGTTTGGACGGTGGTTCCTCTTGTATACTATCCACTTCAACTGTTGCTGGTAATATATCCGTTTGACTATCAGGACTAACGCGTGCTATTCGATTGCTTTGCGTTGACGATGTCACTTTATTATATTTACTATTCCTACTGAAATCATCATTCAAATGTTGCTCTTTACGTCCATTGTAATAACCATTCCGTTCCGTTGCATTCGCATTATTATTCCGTCCACCGCCCTCATCCAACAAAGACATCGGTGCCTGTTGCTGATTGTGATTCGGTTGCTGTTGTTGTTGCTGTTGATAATGTTTGGTTGCTGGTGATGAACTACGACTATTACCACTATTAAATGTCTTTTGTACACCAATACTTAAACTATGACTATCACAAGAAGAACGTTTTTTATTATTGGCGTTTGTTTCTTCCTCATCACTTAAGTTGTTCAAATTCCTTTTATTTATATTATCATTATTTAGATTATTATTGAGCATTCCGAAACCGTTCATTGGTGAACTATTAAAATAGCCATTTGTCGGTGATTCCCTACTACGTGGATTCATATTACTAGCATCCCTCGAATCGGTCACTGGACGCCTTTGACTATTGTTACTCTCAATTGGTGAACGGTACATTTGGTCATTGACTTGATTTGCTGCTGCCGCATTTGCCGTTTGATTTGTTGGTAATCGTTGCCGTTGATAATGCGATACACGTTGCCGTTTCGTTGGTATACCATCGGCACCGTCATAGAAACCGGGCCGTTTCGATGAGGACGTGGTGATTTGGGGCGGTGAACCGGGATGTGTACTTGTTGGCGATTGACCACTGCCCGAACTGCCACCATCACTACTGCCTGGCGGCGTTAAATTTGCCGGTTTTCTACGTTTCAACAATTGCTTCTCCGATTCCGTATAAAATTGCCAATCTTCATGCACATCATTCCACATTGCCCGATTCAAATGGTAACAATTGTCTTTCATTGTTGAGATTTGTTTCAGCACCGATGACATGCCATTCTTTTCACGTAGACCACCTTCCTTGTTCAAACGTTCGTACAGTTCGACTTTTTTGAATGGTTTCAATGCCAATAGGTGGATAAGACGTTCTCTGCAACAAAAAAAATACAAAATGTGAGTCAAAGTTTAAAGTAATCCACTCTAAAAACCTATACAGGGTGTAACTGCTCGATTGAGCAAAAAAGAAATGGCAGATTGAGGAAGTCATTCTGAGTCGAATGCTTTTTCCGTTACGTTTTTAAGTTTTTAAAAAAATCTCGCATTTTTCAAATATCTTCCAAGTGAAACAGATTGGAACAACCAAATTTGGTGCACTTACTTAGGTCATCGGGGACAATGTTCGTGTAAAATATGAGAAAAATCGGTCACCGCCAACATGACTTTTTGGCAAGGGGGTGGCTTAACACTTTTGATTTTATTTTAGGGGGTGGTGGAATTTCAATTTTGTTCGGTTCATTGGATGGCAAATTTAATGAAGAAACTTTTTTGTCTCTTGCATTTTTTTCGTACGACGCACCGTTTTCGAGAAAAATGCAATTTTATTTGAATTTTTCGAAAATTTTTTAACTTTAGTGGTCCACAACTTTTCAGTTAATGAACCGAAAAATCTAAAAAAATTATTTTAATATCACTATAGGCTATATAATATAATTCCTAATAAATTTTTGTTAAACATTTTTTTTAACATGTCGAAGAAGTTGATGGCCTCTATATCCTCAACGAGGAAATCCAATGAGTTTTCGACTCAGGGTTTCGAATCTGTCATTTCATTTTTGCTCAATCGAGCAGTTACACTCTGTATGTACTTATATCGCAATAATTTTCATAGAAAAAATAAGTTTCTATTTTAAATCATCGTATTTTTATATCTTATCTTTAAACTTTAAATAATCCAGGTAAAAACTTATTCTATTGTACTATGTATAAATTAAAGTTTATTTGCGTTTTTTAAAAAAATTGTTCTGTTCGACTAACTTGTCCAAAAACAGATCAATAAAAAAATTCTCGGACGAATATCTAAAACTCCCATTCACGCATTACCTATACCTTATTTTTCCTAAACTGAGAGTCGATCCCCTCTACATTTTCGTACTATTTTACACATGCGAAATTTTTACAAGTAACAAATTCAAAATCAAATCTATTTTCTCTGAATACATCAATACTTGGCTTTCGTAATTAGTTTAGATTATAAAAATAACCCACAATACTGTTTGTGTTTACAGAAAAGTTCATTTTTATTTTGACAAAAGAAAAACTTTTAGCTTGTGTCAAAAAATCTCGGCTGTGTGTTTCGGCTTTTATGTCCCACAATTCGATTGGCTGTAAAAAAAAGTGGCGGAATCTCGACTCTCAGGTTTTAAAAAAATAACCTATAGTTCGACATTAAAAACATGATTTAATCAAACATACTTAAGAGGACGTCTGGCAATATCCGGTACGGATGGTTTGTTGTGTAGCTGCGGCCTAGAGCTGCTAACCAAATTACTGCCAAGTCCATTGGACAATCCATTACTGCTACTATTACTACTAGTTGAATGTACTTGCTTAGAGGGCGGCACTGTCGACTGATAAGACGGCTTCAAAAGGCTACTCTCCCTCACCAAACCGGAGGGCTGTTGTTGTTCTCTCCTTACTAATGGCTGGACAGAAGTACGGTTTATCTGTTTCACTTTTACTTTACGTCCAATATCTGTTTGGTTCGGTTTTATCTCCCTTGTGCTAAAACAACAAAACAACAATTTACCAAAAACCACACACGAAAAAAATCAAATAAAAACCTCACCATTTATTTTTGTATTTATCTTCTGCTTCAGTCATTCGATTACGGGTAACTTCGTACACATCATCATTGGCATGGATGCGTATTTTGTATGGTATTGAGCCTAAACATTCTAATGAGCCCCGTGGCGGTGTGCCAATCTGTTGTATACATTCAAAACTGCCAGCGGGGCCCTCCATGTCCGCCGTACTCGACATTGAGAAACTGAACGATGTACTGTTGCCCTCATGGTGTATTGATGGAAAGGATAATTCCTAGAAATCAATTTTACGTTTTTCTTTTACACCGATGAAGAAAACAACAACAAAAAAATGCCAAAATAAAACAGAAAAAAAGATGTGAAAGCGATCACGTCTCGCACATTCAAGTTTCTAGCCCATTCTCTCATTTCTCCAAAATAAACAATTATCACAACTGTTTCTTTTATACACGAAAATTTAATTAACCACACCGCGAATCAAGACTTTTAACAAATCCGAATTAAACGCTTATTAAATCCAACTGTTTCAATTTTAATTGACGTGATTTTATATTTACAATATACATTTTATTTATTTCATGTACTTTATTCCATTGTTATTACAACTGTATATTGACCCCTATAATAAATTACTCATCGGAATACCGCAGCAACAAGGTGTGATATCCTATTAAATTCCAACAAATTAAACAAAAACCACACACACAATAGGGTAAAGTCGTCTGGTACATGACCCTCTAATTAATTCGCCCGCACATCACATGATGGCAGCACTTCCTGAACGGAAACAAAACGCCCTTGTAAAACAGTGTCACACACACAAAAAAAAATAAATTTCTCTCTCGAAATATTAATTAAAAGCAGTTTGTGTTTATTTGTACCAAGGTTAGAAGAAGTTTTTCAAAACAATTCCAATTGAAAAAAATAACAGTTTTGTTAAACAGAGAGAAGGATAGTTGGCCATGGCATGGCCCCAGGTGTTATTGTCACATTTAATAACAATTATCGCGACAATTTTTCTAAAATGTAAACATATTAAAAGGTAATTTCCATTTGAAATGCAGTCGACTGTAACTTAATTCGATTTTGTCAACGTTACTGATTAACAATTGCCCCCACTACAGGGCGTTAATTAATTATTTATCATCAGCAAACAAACGCCATAGTATTTCAGTAAAATTCAATAATGGTTCGCCCATTTAAGGTGGAAAAAGAGGGTCAACAACCTAATCTACAAAATTTTATCGAAAAAATCAACCAAACGAACATCGTCCATAATAAATCAATTAAAAACTATCAATGTGTATCATAGCAACGAATTTAAATCTGTTAAATAACAATAAATCATAGTGTGTTGCATGTGGATGTAACCAATTGACGTCCATATTTGCTACAATTTTTTGCCTCTTCTATTGAGAACAATGCAAAACTTTCACATGACGTTTTATGTAAAAGAAAAACTCGATGTAATCCATACAAAAAAAACCGACTTATATCGTTAGACTCTCTTAAAAACAGCGACATCCTTGACATTTCAGGTATTCAAATTCGGTCCATTAAAGACTAATGAAATGGGACAACAATCGAGTGTAAAAATAAGATTAGTGTTGGAAGTCTTGTCTTGGTCTCGCAAGAAATGCAAGACAAGAACAAGACAAGACAAGATTTTATAATGCAAGACTTTTCAAGAACAAAACTTGTTAAAAAGTCTCGAAACGCGAGACGCAAGATTTCTTGTCTCGAAAAAAATTTACCAAAATTCTGTGAGAAAATACAAAATTCTGATTTTTTGAATAAAGAATACTCAATTATAATAAATAAATAACACTTGTACTTAAGGTGGCAGCAGACGACCCCTGGTGGTGGAAATTTTCCGGAACATTCATCTCACTTATTGTACTATTAAAAAATATGAGAAAAATACGTACCAGTATAAAAAATGCTACTCTTTGAATCTCTGGAATTCAATTTTTCAATTGTAGAGGAGGTTTTCACCCTCCGATGACCGTAAAACTCAATAATTCTAACAGAATAATAATTCAGTTTTTATTTCGAACGTGTATCTTCTTCATGTTCTTAATCTCTACTTCTTCCTCTTACAAAATCCCTAACCTCTAAAAACTAATCTAAAAAGAACTAACTATTAGCGGGATTTTCAAATTTCCCCCTACACAATTTCGACTACTTTTTTTCAATATTCAATTCATATATACAACCAATAATACTATAGCACCAAAAAACATTTTTCATTCATTACATACCCAAAAAACTGCAATTTCACCCCCAGAGACATGAAAACCAATCTTTTCTTGACTACCACATATTTTTGTTAGCATTTTGCATAGTATATTAACTGAGATGAAAGTTCCGAAAGATATTTTCCAAAATTTTGACATGATAAATCATTCGTGGACGATCGATATATGCTCATATGCCAGATAGTGCAATTGAGGGCAATTGAAAGCGATTGAGGGCGTCTGCTGGCACCTTAAATTGTACTATTATGTGATTTTTTTTAAATTCTTGACGTCATTTTACAAGACTGCAAGAAATTGCAAGAGTCTCACAAGACAAGACTTAGTAATGCAAGATTTTTCGAGAACAAGACATTTAAAAAGTCTTGTCTCGAAAAACAAGACAAGACATTCCTATTTCTCGCAAGATTTCTTGTCTCGGCCAACACTAAACAAGACGGACCATTATTTATGCACACTTACCCCATTTTCATTGCCTAGGAACTTTATCGTTGGACTTTGACAGCTGAATTTGTTCTGAAACAAAAAAGAAAAGAAAAATCAGTAATCAAAATCATCGACCAAATGTAAGAAGACCAAGTGGAACCGTGTAGACCCCCGGAGCGTGTACGACCTTGGCTTGTCTCCACCGCACCCACTAATACCAACCATTAACACCGGAAACACTTTGACTTTACATTATTACATAGCTGTAATACGTGTACAATGTCCCACTTTTGATTAAACCTCAAACTATTTGCTTTTTATCGGCGTTTTCCTCTCTGGCACTTTACACAAAATCAAATTCATCCACTTGCCTTTATTTTCAAGTATACAACATCAAAGTGAAATCGATTAAAACAACAAATTCGTACATTTCATCGAATCACATATAACTATAATTGAATGATTCAGATTTTGTTGTTTGGAATTAGCAAATCGTTCAATAAATAATTATTGCAAATAACCTTAATATGCATTGATGAAAAGTGGGTCATGTACAGTATTTTTTCTTCTTTTTTTTTTAATTCAATTTGCAACACAAATTCCATCAACTATGATCACAACGAAACACGTCGTCGGTACGGAGAAAGTAATCGATTCAAAGAGACTATCAAAAATAAAGAAAAAAACCAACTTTTGCATTAGTTACATTTTGTAAAATGTTGATTTGCAACAAAAATCCCCTTGACATTTGATAAATACAAAACTATACCAAGGTGAATGTGGAATGTACGTTTGTGTATTGGTAAATGCTCTTTTAATTGTACAGTTCGAGAGAATAATGCAGAAAAAATGGCCCAAACAAAAACACCAGAATGTGTTTATGTTTTGGAAAGAATACAAGTCGATGAGGTCAAGGTGTTGAAAGAAGAAAAATAATCATTATTAAAATATATTCAGAGACGAAACTCTATCGAAAAAAACATTGATACGATAGTCAACGTTGCAATTCCAGAATAAAATATAATCTCATTAAAATGTATTAAAATAGAAGAATATAATATAACCTTTTGACATTCGTATACAGAGCCTGCTTTTCCAATTGCGCTTTTGTCGCACTCTTCGATCCTCTGACGTTTTCCTGTCAAACTCACATTCGAAATGTGTCGAAACAAAGCACACTAATTATGCAATTAGTGAAAAGAATTTCTTCTGACAGAGATAGGAACAAAAATCGAACCACGTACGGTGGTAGATAAGAAATCCGCATACTGAAAACGAAAGTGTATTAAAAACCGACACGCGCTACTTGCTAATTATTAGTTTCATGCTATTTGAATGCAATTATGAAACGGTCATTTTTTTTATTATCAATACCCGATACTTGTTCTTAATGAATTTTTACATAACGACATTTAAATGGATGTGTCTGTCCAAAAAGCCACCATTTCCCCCCGATCTCTCCCCCTTTTCACTCATTACCCAACATGTAAAAAGCATTAAATAATAGAAATGCGGAGAAAGGTGGCTTCTCGCACAAAACCGGAAGTAAATCGCCTCCTTCTCGATATCCACAATAAACATTATAAAATCAAAGTGTGCTCTAATTGAGTGAAAGTGTCGCTTTTCCACGAAAACACACAGGGACGAGGGGGGCAGGTGTCTGAGAAAAATCAGGTAAAATCCCGGACCATCTGCTCTTTTTACAAAAAAAAAAGAAACTGGTCCTCTCAAAGGGGTGTCTTTGTACTACCTGGAGGAATTGTTGCGATTTGTGCCGTTATTTACGCAATTGCGGCACTGTTGCCAGATTGTGCACTGCACTAGATCTAGCGAAAAACTATTTGCCTTGCCACTTAGCACTGTTTCCGGATGTGACACGGTTTTTCCACACTTTCCACACGGCCTCAAGCGGATCCGGGTGCAATGGGATTGTTTGTCCAAAAACGGGAGACTGTCCATTGGGAAAACGACGTCGAACGAACAGAAAGTTCACGTTCGCCAAGTCCTTGTATGGCGAAACTGACAGAAAATTCGCCCGATGGCGAAATGCACACAATCTGATGAAATCCAGCAGAAATGCATGGAGACGTTGTGGTGCAGGGGCCGATTTGTGGGGAAAATCGGTGAGAAAATCCCGTCAATATGTTGACGTGGCGAGGGCCGTTTTTCCGAGGAAAATTCGGCGACGAGACAAAAGGCGAAATGGGATGGTGATTTGGTGATTGATCGGGACATTGGGGCACGTATGGTGCGATGGGAATGTGGAAATTCATTTATAATAGGTTAATAAGTCACTGAATATGGCGACTTATCTAACATATATACCCAAGTGCAAACAGATTGTATTACATTGTGATAAAATGGCGTAAATGGCTCACCTGATTTTTTAGGTATTCTTCAATTGCACGCAATGCGGAATCAGTTAGTTTCACAAATATTAAGTCTTTATTTTCACCAAAATTTTGCTGCGAAGATAAACCATACTGAACACCTGGACAGAGCGCCGCCATTTCTGTCCAGTGTAGTCCATTCTCATATATGCCACCAGCTGACGTTTCTTAGTCAAATCACCAACTATGCGCAGAGAAAAATTTTGAGGAAATTTTTTTATTACACGTTGAAATGAAGGAAATTGCATGGGGAATTGATTGAAAATGCTAAAAACGAATTGTAACAGGGAAATAATGAGGGAAATGCAGTGGTTTTTCATAAATTAGTCGAGTTTTTGTTCAATGTCGAGGTTAAATGACGCAAAACCAGATGGCAGTGTAAAAAACTGCGCCTTTGATCAATTTTTAAAGTTTCAACAATTTATCAAAATCAAATTAATAATTTATATTGTTCTTTTTTTATTTTGAAAACAACTGTATTCTTTAAATGTTCGTACAGAGTATTATTTACAATGTAGTTTGTTTTTTAAAAAGAAAATCAGCTTTTTTTTATCAATAATTACAGTTATCTGTATTTTTTTAATGGTTTTCAAGTATTTACAAATTATATATTAATTTTCAAATACGTCAAATCGCTAATTACCAAGATAATTGTTAATAAAAGCGCGAAAAACACATGTGAGCTTAGACAACCAACAAACCACGTAATATCGACATATGCAAATGTGTTCCCATTTAATGCGTGTGTCCGCAATTCGAATTTACGTCATAATAGAATTGAGGCGATATTCAAAAGGCTCGTTTAATTATAATGATCATCTAATAGTAGAGAATTGCTTTACAAAGATCAAAAAAGAAAACTTTTTAAATTAACAAGGTTTTCAAATATAACACGAAATCCCGCCCAACACCCCAACATCTCTCACCCTTCTGTGAGACTTAATTCAATTTTTGCCAAATTATTTTCTCCTTAATATTAAAACTCGAACTTTAATTACACTTTTTTCCTCTGAAATAAATGCAGATTAACATTTTACGTCTTTTTTCCCATCTCGCCGCATCCATTTATGTTGGACGCGATTTTTGTTATTATTTCTGTAGCGGAATTTTTAAAACAAGCCAAAACAAATTCAATTAACCATTTGAAATACGAAAAATTACTTTTAATCTCATTAAAAAACGTTTCCTGTTAAACAAGCCAGTGGTCCCAAAAACCATCCCTTTTCAAAAGAAAAACACAGTCGATAAAACAGTAATCTATATATTTTTATACAAAATAAAACAATGAAAACTTATTTGTTTCTTAACCGGAATACTGCAACAAGATTTTATTGAACTCTTTTGGGAAATTCGTCTGCACATAAGCTAAAACTTTTCGAATTTGTTTCGTTTCTTGTGGAGTACATTGTGGACAATTGCCTTGCAATACTAGCGGTGCCAAACCTAGAACAGAAAAAAATGCAACAAAATGATTGTGCAAAATGCGAAAGTAGAAAGTTCTTCGGTTTTTCCACACACACACGCAATACACGAAAAATTTCACTTTCGTTAATCGCTCACTTTTTAAACGTCTCCCAACTGGATCGCAGGGGGCCTCCCCCAACGCACACTTCAATTGCCTTTGCAGATATCGACGATCCTGCAATGTGGCTTCTAGATCCTCATCGGAAATGGGCGGGCGGGAAGGACTTTGTGGCATACCAACGGCAAGCGTTGCCAATGCACACCACAAGCAAACAGTTAACAACATTGCCATTACAGTGCACTGTAAAAATGATAATTCAAACACGATTTTAATAGGCTTTTATACACCGTTTTCGGAGACAAGGACAATGGATTGCCAAACGATATAACAAATGAATAACAATTATTGCTAAATGGTGCAATAACGTGTGGCTTTTCTCTAGTTACCTGCAACCGGTCCATATTTTACTACCACTGGACACACACTTAAAACTGATGAAAGTGTTTTTAACACGCGTTTTATACAACAACTTGACTTAATTCCTGCTGAACGGTCGCAGTGAAAGTGAGTTTCAATCCAACAAAAGGGACACATTTAACTATGTATTTGATATGTAGTATTAATTCCGGTCTGGTGGAGGCTGTTCTCGCCTCTTTCTCCTACACATTCTCGATATTTCTACACATTGTTCTTTTGTTGTCCTGATGAATTACAATTCCTGGCATGAGTGTAAATCCAAAAGTGATAAACTCAATTGAAATCTACTAAATAATTCCATTAGAGTTTGGCAACCACTGGACACTCGTCTGTATGTCCCTTAAGCCTTTTCCCATCGCCCACTTGAATAATCTTTTGCGGCAATTTGGACAGTTGGACGAGAACGTGGCTTTATATTCCCATCGGTTTTCATTTGGTTCACTTCGATTTACGTGCAAGGCAATTTAAGTAGTTTGAATTTGCCGCTTTGAGTGCTGCCATCTGTAAATAGGAGTGCAATTAGAGAAGCGATGTTGAAAAGAGCCGCGGGCGCTTCCACATCTTGAACACTAATTAGGAACTGTAATTAATATTCAAATCGGAAATGATATTAAACTAAATTCGAAATGTAATTACGGATTAACCGTTTATGGGAGGCCTTTGTGTAAAATAATAACACACGTACGGACTAATCCTTGCCAAACACATTATTGTTTGATTACAGTTAATGATCATAAAATCGGCATCACTATTCAATTATTTCTATGCATAATTAAATTCCGTTTGTATATCAAAAAGTGCATTCAAATCTATTTTGTCATTGTTAATAAAATGGGTATTTTAATTAAATGCAATTATTTATGATAGTATTTAATATAAAGGAGAGATGGGGGTAGAACAATTTTAATTTAATAATATTTCACTTGTATTTCGGGTGGAGTGGAATAACAGCATTACAGTAAAGTGGTGTTGGGTGGAAAAGGATATTCGTATTCTGTTTTCATGTTCCTCCGAAAAGGGAACATAAATATCGGAAGAAGAGTGTCTTCAAATTGCTGGGGGAGGATGGTCGTAAAATACATCTGCACAAAATGACCTCTATTTCCCCTTCAACTAGCCGATACAACTAATTCCTCTCATATATCCTATTAGATGCACAACTGTGGGGAGAAAGCAGAGCGATATTGTTATTGATATGACGAAATAAAGTGATTCATCGAATTTTGAATTTCATTTTTACCAGCATGGTTTTCCCTTGTTTACTTTTCATGTATTAAGCCATAAACGCCAAATAAATTTCAGTAATTCCTGTTCGCTTTTTCCAATGAGATTTATTTTTTCTATAGTTTGAGCTTAGCGAAAATGTCCGCTTTTGGCGCGGAATTTCTAGCTACATTCAAACTATACCTTATTTCCCAGAACCTGAGAGTCGAGATTCCGCCATTTTTTTACAGCCAATCGAATTGTGGGAAATAAAAGCCGAAACACGCAGCCGTGATTTTTTGACAGCAGCTAAAAGTTTTTTCGTTCTTTTGTCAAAATAAAAATGAACTTTTCTGTAAACACAATCAGTATTGTGTGTTATTTTTAATATTCTAAACTAATTACGAATGCCAAATATTGATGTATTCAGAGAAAATCACAGATATAAAAACACTAGATTGCTAATGGTCTGGATCCCCACTACTAAAAATAGCCAGAGCATGTTCGCCGCCATGATGTTCAGAAATCTAGGGATTTCTAGTTACTTTTACAGTTTGATATTGTCTGATTTTAGAAATTTTATAATGTTGATGATGTCTATAAATGTCATTTAATTACAAAAGTTATTTTGGTGTCTCAAAGCGAGTATTTTGTGTTTTATTTAATCGAAATTACAATTTTTTTTAATAAAAATGCCAAGTTACTTCGTTATTAATTGTAAAAACAATTCTTTCCGCAATAGAAATAATAAATTTCATCACTAAGTAAGACACTATAAAATTAAATTTGAAATTTTGAATACTTGAATTCAAATTCCGCGCTCTATGTAACTGCGCTGATTGGTCAGGCAAAGTTTCTGAACATCATGGCGCCGAGCATAGTCTGGACGTTTTCTCACTGTGCGATTAGCAATCTAGTGTTTTTATATCTGTGGAGAAAATAGATTTCATTTTAAATTTGTCACTCATAAAAATTTCGCCTGTGTAAAAAAGTACGAAAATGTAGTGGGGATCGACTCTCAGGTTTGGGAAATATAGTAACAACCCTTTTCTAACTGATTTTCCATTATCCTAATCACTGTTTGCATTACTCTCCCCGCAGATAATCGTCCATTATGACTTAATTGCAACCCACTTGACTCTCTTAATAGTTTATTGAGGGATGATCATAAAACTCCGTCAAAGCAACCTGATATTCTCGGGCCAGGTGACAAAAGTCCAAAGTGACTGCACCCAGCTGGATGGCCCAGTAACCCAATACTAATGACCATAATACAGTTAATAAGCCATGTTAAGTCCGCAAACAAGTTAGGACATTCGAAAATGTCTTAACTCTTTCAGAATGTGAAAAAGTTTTTTAAATCGTAGTTGGAAATGTGCGAATTTCCTAAAAACCACAACTGAACATTTGCATTTCGCACTATGTTTTAATGACGGGCGCTTTGTACACATGCTGCAATTCCCACACCGTACTCATATATTCCCTCTTCTAAACACATCAAAACTACAACATCCACCTGGTTTAGCCGCTTTTTCACCAAAATAAGATAATATTTAATGTTTGTCTTGTATAATATGTAAATTGTAATACCGGTGCAGAAATGTAAATTGCGCACAGTAAATTATTGCCGCTGACAAATAGTTATTGGATGTGTGTGCATATCGCCGTCTGAATGGGCCCAAGTATTGGATGACACCCAACAGACGATCAATAACATCATCAAGAGAAATTTACCTATCTATGAAGGGGGCTTAAAGGGCCCCCGTCGAAATCCCGTCGTATACAGTGGAAACGTGTCATAACACTGATACGCGATGCATTAGATTTAATAAATTTATTTGCATCTGGAAATTAACTAACGGTGAATGGATTAAGTTATTATCTTGTTGTCTGCAGAGCAGTTTGACTGTGCGAATAATGCGGTGGGGAATTCAATGAATCAGCAACTCTTTTGATGTGGAAAAAATGCCGTCACAATATGATAACATTCATACCGCAGTGTTACAGTATAGCGAGTTTCCTTACACTCCATTGACAAGTTTTTTTCTATGAAATATGTGCCGGCTAATCAATCAACTCTCAAATTCACTAATTAAACTGATGGGCTTCTTTGATAGCAGGAAAAAGGAAAGTGAAAAGTTGTGTACTGGACATTTTTTTGTTTTTAAGGGAGGAAAATTGCAATGGATTTGTTTCGATTCCACATATCAAAAAATTAAAGAAAAGTTGGAAAATGAATTTTCCTTACATTAAGGACACATGAGTCGGTAAAAAAACTGTGAAAATTTGCTCCGTTAATACTGGTTGTAGCGAAATGAAAAAATTCAGGGAGATAGAGGAAGAAATGCTAAGAAAAACGTTAGATTCCGTTTTTTGATTAGTTCTTTTAAAAAGCAAAAACAAAATAAATAAACTTTCTCAAAGACACTCTGAACTTTTAACACAAAAATTCAAAAAACTGAATCTAACAAAAGTTTGATTCATGTTTTTTCTTTCTGGTTGTGAAAAATCAGGCCTGAATGTTAAGTGATAACATTAAAATCCATTCTTTTAAAGCATTGAGATTGGATGAAAATGACCTGTGAAATTTCAGTTATAATTCCAAAGTCGGATTTGAACGGCATCACTTAACCTTCAGGGCTCACATTTCACAACAAGAAAAGAAAAACATAAATCTAAACTTTTGTTAGATTCAGTTTTTTGAATTATTGTGTTAAAAAAATGTATTTGATGTGGAAAGTTGAAAATCGTGCTGATCTGTCAAAAAAACGTAAGTTTATTTATTCTTTTTCTCTTTTTTGAAACAAATAATCAAAAATCAGAAGCTAACAGGTTTCTTAGAATTCCTTCCTCTATCTTCTTGATTTGTTTCATTTCGCTGCATCCAGTATTAAAGGAGCAACTTTTTACCGACCTTACAGGTCTTTATTTTGGAACTCTATATTCATGTGCCCTTTTAAAGAGTACTAGAAAAATAAATTCTAATCCCAGCCATCGGTGCACTGTTTCCCATCTGTTTCCAATTTCAAACAAAAAATCGATTTCTCTTTCTAACTGACAACGTTTTTCAATTCCCCAACACCGTCCCCAAAAATCAACATGTGTGCGTCTTTGACTTGATCAGCGTCCAAATAACGAACCGAATACGTGATTAGTGCCTTCACAATCTTTCAAACAAGGGCACAGTATAATGTGCTCTTAAAGTGAACATCCCCCTCGTCATAATGACTGGTGTTAGTGCTTGTAGATAGGCGAGAAGCAGGTGTGTAATATACCTGTATTACACAGGCACACGACGACTGTGTGATGCTTTCTTGTGTAAGTGTGCACGATGACAACGCAATTCACATATTTTAAAGTGTAATGCGAGCACTTCCCGGCACAGAATGTCTAATGTTATTGCCTGCCATTATCTCCCGTCTTTGTCTGCTTCCAAAAGATGCACACGTTTCGGTATCACTGTGTTGAATTTGTAGGATGTAAAAGAAAAACAACGTAAGGCCGTTAATAGCGTATCGGGCGACTTCAGCACTACATAACTCATAAAGTCGCAAACATATAGGGCCATTAGAGGTGTTTTCGTTAAATAGAGGTAAACAAGCCATAATGGCAACGCGCTGGTCCGATAAGTGTTGGCTAGTTTATTAGCCTGTTCCACCCTTATGTTCCCCTTAATCCACAATTGAACTTTTAAACATTGTTGTTGCGTGAAATGTGATCGTCCGAACATTTTCTATGTATACAAATAGGAATTTATCAATTTTCTAAGTTTAATATGGAAACCAGCACGCTCGATCTGGCCCCCATCCGAAAAGATCAATTTTCTGATAATTCCTATAAATTTATTATATCCTTCTTATATATATCAGAAGTGGGAGAGATCGTGTGTGTTTTCGGGGGCAAATAGTGAATTATTGAATATATTTTTATGTAGTAGTCAAGTTATAGGACGCCCTTTTACTCTTTATGTTTATTATGAGAGGAAAATGGGAGAAAAAGAGCGCGATTTGTTACCTGAGCCACAAAGTATGTGGCGGATTGCAAGATTATTGACCGCTTTTAATTAAATAGTTTCCACTCTATGACAGATTCGAAAATGGGATGTTCACTAAACTTTTGTACATGATTTTCTTACAAGTTCAGGTGCATTCTGATAAAATATTGAATTAAGAACGAGTAAAAGGAAACTTTTCAATTTGAACTTGTAAAAAACCAGTCGAGAAGCATCAGAGTCAAGATAATGGTTTATAATGTACGAATGGCTGAAAGTTTTCACTTCAAAAGCTATTTATGATAACTTTTTACTTCTATAGTCAATCACTGTTCGCCGTACACATATTCTAGTTTTAATTAAATTTCCTCATCTGTTTACAAATCTATCGATTTTAACACTTTGATGTAATAAACAAACACGGTATCAAGACGCAAATAAGAGCGAATTGTGCACCAGCAGGAGGGAAATCTCGCCAAATGTAATAGTGGAAAGATGTGAACGTGCGACGCTTGCAAACCCTTGTATAAATATTTTTTTTGTTTTTTATTTATATTATTTGTTTTATACTTGAATGAATTTGCACAAGAGAAATGGGAAATATTCACACATTTTAGGCTAGAAACGAGGACAAAAGGGAGGAAACATTTAAAATGTTGATAATACATGCTGTATAATAATGAGAATTGTGTGTATTTAGTTGTTGTTCGTCCAACATTTAGGCCAGGAATTTTCTAATTGCCGTTAAATGACTGTCATTTCCCTTTTCCTGTAAACTGGGGTACACAAAATTTGTGCTGTGTGGATGATAAAATAATGTGTTGCGAGCGTTTAGTGGAACAGACGCCTAATTCGATGGTTTTACACGTACAATCAGGAATTATACAGAAAATGGTCGAGTTTTCTATAAATACATTTCAAGTTTGAATGCATCGTCAAGAAAATTCGTACACCGTCGATTTGTTTTTTATCCCGCGCAATTTTTTCTTCCATAGTCTCTCACTTTATTTATGTATCGCAATTTATGGTCTGAAATGATAAAGACAGCTAATGAATGCATTACTCGCAACGAAAATTATTTAAACTGAGCGATAGTGAAGGAGTTTAAGTAATTGTTGTTAAATGGCACTCATTTCCCGTCCGTAAATGGGAGCTTTCCAAGGAACATACATGGACGGTGTGAGAATGCATCCCTCGACACACACAGCCAATATCTCTCTCCATCCCAGCCAAATCTTGATTACACTTTAAGATATTTAAGGGTGACATAATAATTTTGTCCCTTGTCTGAAGAAACGTTATCAGATAGAGGGTTTTCTTTCATTAGATCTTCTTAGAGAGGCTTAGATAGAACAAAGGGGAGATTAAACATTTAAAGAACGATCGTAGTTTGAAATTAGCGCCTGTACTATAAAAAATGCCCGTGGGTGAGAAAAAAATCGAAATGTTGTGACGCTAATTAGGGGTGTTGTTTAATTGAAGGGTGCAAAAAATCGAAACTGTCGTGTATAAAGAAATGCGGAACATGCAAAGACACTTAAATCCCATTGTATTAAGTACATAATTGAAACACTGTTAAGACGAACACAAACAATTGTTTATACAGGGTGTTTCAGCTAAAGTGGGCAAAAAAGTAATGGTAGATTCTCCTCACTGTCCTGATTCCGAAAACCTATAACACTTATGCCCGGAAACGCATAATAACAGAGTTAGAGGCGTTCAAAGTTCTTGAAAAAAAAATCGAATTTTCAAAATATCTCCGTACAGAAAAAAAATTAACAAACCCCATTTGGTACACTTATTTATCTCATAATGACATATCTTACTGCAAAATTTAAACAAAATCGGCCGCCTCCAACACCACTTTTTGACAAAGGGGTGGCTTACCACCTTTGGCCATTTGTGTGGGGGATGTCAAATTTTAATTCCGTTTAATCCTATCGATAGCAAATTTAATAAGGAAACTTTTTTGTCTGTTGGATTTTTTTCGTACGACGCACCGTTTTCGAGGAAAATGCAATTTTATTTGACCTTGTCAAAATTTTTCGAAAATTTCTTAACTTTAGTGGTCCTTAACTTTTTAGTTAATGAACCGAAAAATCTAAAAAAATTATTCTAAGATCACATAGGCTATATAATATAATTCTTAATAAATCTTTGTTATAATTTTTTTTAACATGCCGCAGAAGTTGATGGTTTCTATTTCCTCAAAGAGACATTTTCAAGAAAAAATCCAATGAGTTTTCGACTCAGGGTGACCCACCGAATCTACCATTTCTTTTTTGCCCACTTTAGCTGAAACACCCTGTATAATTAAGAAAATTCATATTGCTCTTGGAAAATACAAATATTTATCAAAAGAATATAAAGCAATTTCATTATTTTAGCTGTAGATTGTTAACTAGACGAAAATCTTTTAAATTGCATTGTCAAGGATTAACAGATGGCGTAACTAGTTCAATGACGTCACAAGCACATAAATTTGTAATTGTGCGGTTATGTTCTTTGTGAACAGCAATCGAATGGGAAACGCTGGGATTTGTTGATCATTTACCGGCAACGGAAATCAGCAGTATTAAATACTTGAGACTTGGCCTCAATAAAAAATGATTTACTTTTTCCTCCTTAAAATCGGCTTGGCGCGTCGTTCTCTCTATTGTGCGAACGAAATTAAATTTAATGGTTTTGATCGTATTTTATTTTTATTTTCCCTTTGCCCACAAACATACCGCACACAGTGTATAACTGATAAGTAAGAAAGTTTCCCAACAGATGGACGAAGAAGGCGGTTTGGGAATGATGATAAAGGGTGGCCGTTTAAGTGAATGAAAAACTTTTTATTATAAATAAAAGCAGGAAAAATTCATGGAAAGAGAAAGAGTGTGTTGAATTTGTTGTGTGTTATTTTTATTATTATTATATTGTCTGACGGGAAATTTAAGAAAATCCCATTATTTTTATTGTCCCCACCGTACGATTTATACCAAACAGTTGGCATTGAATAGAGAAACACAATTGACTTTTATTACATCAGACTGGCTGCTTTTACGATGCTGCACACACAATACACGTTTCCACTAAGTTGTACAGAAATTTTCGTTTTGCCCACATTTAATAGTGTTGGAATTGAATAGTTTGCGCCGATGTAATTATCATGGATGGAAATAGGCGAAATGTTGGAAAATTGGAAACGGCTTTTCCGCTGTCGATTTTAAAATATGTCATTGTTGACGGGGGGGCGCGAAAGTTTCTGAATAAATTACATAACAAATTCACGTACAAGTACATACATCCGGAAACGCAGCCAGAAAAATGCTAAAATTCCCGACACATCTGTGCTCTTTCATTCTTCCGACTTTCAATAGAAGACTACCAAAAAATTGCATAAATTTTCGTCTTCCCTATATGTGAAACGGGTTGTCGGTGTGGGAGAGTGCATGTTAAATTGGACCACTTTTACACTAAAACCACTTATAGTAATGTTTTACGTTCCACCCTTCTAATTTTGCGGCATTTAATTCGTATATAAAGAGGGGTATTATGTGTGCTGTAGCCGGAAAAAAATGGAACATTTACGTACTCGTGTGTGTACAACATTTTAAAAAGATGCCACACATTTTATGTGTAAGTTTAAAAATCGTACCATTTTCCTGGTTCAGTTAAGCTGCTTATATTCTGTGTTGGAAACTTTGTCTATAGTCGAGAAGGGAGTTCCATTAAAAGTTTTTTTCCTGTGGTCGAAGTGATCCATATAAAAAAGGAACGTATGTAGTTTGTATGGCGATAAAAACTGTACAGTTTTGGAGATAGGGAAGAAACGACGCTTTTTGATCACAGTTTTAATTACACGCGCGGTTTTTGGCTTATGCAGAATTGTTCTGTAATAGATAAGTTTGTTTGAGAAAAACTATTTTTGGTTGAGTATTTTTTGGAAAGTTTAGGCCTTCAGGATTAATGTAAAAAATGTCAAAAAAAGAAAAAAATGGATGAGGTTGGGTCTGATAAAAAGTTGACTCTTATGATTAGATTTGGAACTATCTTAAGACAGGAACATCCTTGGGTATATGGACCACTTGTAGAACAAAGTTATATACTTAGTTTGGCAAGCATCCCTTGTTGTCGAGACATAAAAGATTTGTAATAAGTTTAGGAAAAATTGTCATCCTAATTGGTGACCTTAGAAAAAAAAGATATGCAACTTTTAAAGGACGATAAACATTTTCCTCGGGAAATGAAACTACTTCAAAAAATTAAAGTTTGTCGAAGAAAAGTGAAATTTAGTTTTCTCATAGAAGATATGAATCTCCCCCCTGAAAGTGATCTAAAGCCATATCAAAAATACCTCACAATTTTCCCCCATTATATCATAACAGATGAAAGAAATCAGTAACTGTTATAACCCATAAAAAGATAATCGATAATTCGCTCAAAATTTAACGAATTTACGTTAAAGGGGACTAAACGGTGCCCAATATAGTAAAACCGAAACTATGAGTAATTAATGAACCGTAATATCTCGGTTAGCTTATACATTCTCAATACTTATCAGGAAATAATCCGTTTGTATGCGCTCTCCGAAATGAGAAACACGTTCAATTGGAAATCATGTAGTTTAACCTGCACCAGACTGCACTTCTCCAAATAAAACCCGTATATTAATTAAACTACAAAGCTTAGTTGTCATTTTTGAATGTGCGACGAGTCTAAACAATGCAAATAATTCAGTAATTCAGTGAAATCGTGCCGCATTTTTAAACACAAAACACGCTTTTATTTCATATGGAAATTAGTGTTCCGTTTTACAAATTATTTTCACCAGATGAATTTGGAAAAGAAGACGGAGAATTTAATGGAAATATAATTAGTTGTAGAAAAAAAGTGGAGACAGGATTAAATGAAATAGTTGCAGTTCATTAAATGAATTCCAAATGCATTAAATTGCACCAACTTCATGAAAAAGCGAAGAAATAGAAGAGATAAATGCCGTTGATCACATTTGGGCCAATGTGTGTACATATATTTAGATAATCTTAACAACTATACTGTTTAGGAACGAATGCATTTGACAGTAAAATATTAGTAAAGTTCGCTGGCGGGGGGTGCTTTTCATTATACACATTTAGATTAGAGTTAACTGTTAAAGTTTTCTAATCAAGAGCCCACTGTATTTAATGTAACGGGTGACGCGATGCAATGTTTTTGTTGCTTATTCTCGACGACGAAGAATTAGCATATTTCTGCTTTCTATTGCCCAACACACACACAACCAGATACAACGTCATCCAATGTGAAAAGAGACAGAATTAGTGTGTTTATGTGTATTATATAGTTTTGGGGCAACTTGTGCCAAAATCCCCAACCCCCACCACCTCACCCCCACCCTAATCGCATCCTCTCCCTTCCACACACACTCTATATTTAATGAATTATCATCCCCTTCTCTATCCCCAGACTTTAACTGTAATGAAACTGAATTATTATGGTCATTAAAAGTTAATATAATATTATCTGTGTATTTTGGGGGCTGTTTAATGTTTACTAGTATACTGTACATTTTTTTGTCTATACCACAGCAGAGAAAAAAAAAACACGACCGTATACAAAGAGCACCAGCTTAATTAATTTACCAAATGTCTGTATAAGCACATAAACTAATAAAATTATCCTGCAAGAGAGAAGGAATTCTCGTGTCACTGTGGAGGTGGTTTAGATACTTTACATTCCTCGAAATGAATACTTGGCACAGTGCGACTTAAGGGACCCAACACGTGTTTTGTGGGTTGACTGAAACTTAACCTATAAATATCATTTTCGAATAAAAAAGTTAAAAACAGCATGTTTTCATGGTCATTTTCCCTTATATACCTACACTTTATTCTGGCATCGACAATATTCTTTTTTTATATGTAAAAAACAATAAATGTGAACCAGCGATAGTCCACGTGCTGTTTGCGTACGAATACACTTCAGTGCGACATCTTTTTATTATTTTATATGTCCGCACACACAACGGGAAGAACGTGTGGAAAGGCAAAAATTACCATTTACTTTATTGACTGTCTTAAACTGGGGCCCATTTCGTGACTTATACAGCGACATAAAATTGTATAAAAGGAAATGGGCAATTTAGGTGTACGTGCGGCCCGATTGATTGATTGACTGGGTAAAATTATTCCTGGAGCCTGTGACGATTGTGTAGCAATAAAAGTTACGGTTTGTTTTAGTGTATTGGTCCATATGCAATTACGCGAAACCGTCAAACACAAAACAAGACCGTGTTCTCTTTGTCAATTTTTTAAGGGTGTTTTTATTGTCAAATATTTGACATTTGTCAGACACTGTCAACTGTGTATTTAATGAGATGTCAATATTTTTCCGGAAAATGCACTATCCGAGATTTATGTCAACATTTTTAAAAAAATTCATGATAAATTGTTGATAGATTTTTGGTTCAACTGGCATCGATTATGCACAACCGAACAAAATATAATAATAAATGTATAAACACGATTTTTAAGACATATTGTTTTGGCAGGTCCCACATTGTACCCACCTTTTTAAAAAGCCGTTTATCATCGAAATTTATTTCCTATGTCAATTGCATACTGCAAATTTCAACAACATTTTCACAATATAATCAAATGTGACACACATTTCATCATTCCATCTATATGGTTGGCAGGATGGATGTGTTTGTACCACCGCACCCGATGGTGCAAAACTGGTGATATATATTTTATTGCACGTATATATTTTTCATTTCTAAAACTTACGTGCACTGACGTATTTCCAACGTTAAATGAAACGGGAATTGCTTTTGTGCACTGTTTTGAGAATATCGAAAAATTGCATATACAGTTTACGAGTAAATCAACATGTTCCCAACTAGTTATTTTATCTTTTCACTTGACTGGTTCACGACGAATTGTCGAAAGAAATGAGAACTCCTCTCCATATCTAAGATTATAAAATTTTACTGGAATTGTTATATTAAAAATAGTTTGACATCACAGATGTTCATTGAAAAATTCGTTCATAACGTCTTGGAAAAAAACGCATTCAATTTCATCAAATTTCAAATATTAAAAAAATACAACTATAGCTTTGTCCGTATTATTTCCACCTCTGATTTATAATGTTTACATAATTAAAATTGAATCCATATTCTGAGTTTATATTTAGCATATTTTTTTTAATCAAGTAAATGCATTCAATATCAACAGACAGTGTTTAAAAATAATTCGAAAATTCAACAACAAAAAAAACTAGCCATATAGAACAATTTACTCGAATGGATATGGTACTTTATGCATTCTCTAAATATTTTATAAAAGCACACATATGTTAAATTTCGTAAAAAATCGTTATTGTTATTAATAAAGCTTACCTAAAGGGTAGAAAAAAGAGTATAGAATGTATGAAATGATTATAATATTACCACCAGCGTATGAGGGCTTTAGAATGCTGTGTAAAATGTTCGCTATGTGTACGATTCGAACGTAATTTCATTTTTTTTTATTAAAGTATTCAGTGACAATGGGAATGAAAACAGTGATATCGTACCCGATGGTGTCACTCAACACAGAAATACTCATAGAACTTCTAAATGGATTGGGGGAGGTTCTGTTTCAACCGTTTGCCTTCAATATTATGAGGTTAACAGAGAAAAGATCAAAGTGATTTTCATGTGTGTATATGGGTGGCAACTTTGTGGCTGTTCTTTGTTTATGAATGTAGCCAATGGTTGATGGTTTGGATATCACCGACCAGAAATCACATAAACCATGGCTGATTGATTAAGTTTCAACAATGCCATATAATATTGTGTGGATCCTGGGTATATGCTGGGAATATAATACGGTTGTTTCTTATGTCAATAAGTGAGGACGAAATTTATACAACCACCAGCCCCAACTAAGATCTACACTTCTACGTCGTATAGAGGAATACAATAGAAAATTGAGACGTTGTTTGTTCTCAACATATTTCGCCATAGATGTGCCAATATATATGTGTTTGTGGTACACTTTTTGTCATCATCATCTAAGAAGAGGCGGAAGCTTTTCATACACATTGAATGGGAGTACAAAGTATAAGCGGGGGGCGAAAATAAACAAGAGATGATGGATAAAACGTAATGGAATAAAGTGACACTTTTTATGCTGTTTACTGCACGTAAAAAACGGGTAAGAAGGTGAACGAAATGAAGGTGTACATGATAGGGAATTTTGCTTGTCAAAGAGATCACTAAAATTTCGTCTTATTAAAATTTACTACTAGATCCAAGCCTGTTTTACGGGTGACTTTTTTCTTTCTACAAGGACACCTTGGTGTTGCTTTTAGCAAAAGTTAGGCCACGTACAGATCTGCCTTTATCACAACTATTAGAAATAAATCACGCTTTGATCCCCAGTTTACTACAGAACGTACTTTCTTAAACAGGTTCTCAATTGAATACGATTAGTTTTATTTGATTTTATTGAACAGTCGACTGGAATATGTATACGGTTCTGTTTGAAATTTTCGTTGTGCAGTGAATAGGATTGTTTGTTGGAGGAAATTGAATTAAATGTTGTAATTAAATACATAATACAGTAAAAGGTTTTATTAACAATGTTCTACAATCCAGATTTCAGTTTAGCAAGTGAATAAATATCTAATGTAGTAAAAATTTGTAATTTCATATTTAATAGAGACAGGAGTGGTTTCAGAGCTATCCAATTACGGAATGATGGATTTAATAATAGATACGCGGAGAAATGATAATTGTTTGTATTTGGAGTGGTGGTAGTTCTAAGGAGAAGGAGAGTCTCCCACTACGATACTAATAGTACCGCATAGGGAAGGGGAGAATAAGTGGGAGTAATAGTGTACAACTAAACACTGTTAATAAACAATACTGTGCTTTATTTTTAAGAACACAGTGAGTAAATTACACTTACACAAGACAGTAAACTATAATTAAATATTACAACTAAATGTACTGTATCAAAGCTTTTGTTGTTTGTTAACAATGTTTTACAAACAGATTCTATTTCAGGGAGTAGATGAATCCATAATTCAAAAAGCTCAAAAGAATAGAATGATGAATTAATAGTTGATTACACATTTTCTACTTTTATTTACACAATTTTATATTTATTTTTATTAATGAAAATTGCTCGGGGAAGTGGAGGTTGTGGAAGTGGGGCATCCCCCACGCAGCGTTACTCAAAGTACCAGTGGGAGAGCGAAGTGGTGGGACAGCGGAAAGCGGTATAAAAGTGGGAGTCGAAGCCGAAGCTCACACCACCTCCATTGATCAGCAATAAACATTAAACAATGACTGTTTATTCGTAAAACCACAATGAATAAATAACACAATTGTAATTGTAACCACATATTATCGCACCCCGAACATAAAATGAGGATACTCACATCAACTTTGATGAAAGTTTTAAAATCGTCCTCAAGTAACATTAATACAACAACTAATTACGTAATGAAACATGGAACAGCTGGTGTTTTGTTGCCTAGAATCCAATTCCACTGCATATACATCAAAAACTTGCCGAAATGTAACAAGAGAAACTGACTGTTTAAATTGATAAAATAATTCAACACAATAATGAAAAAGAGGATAATCGCATCAAAAATAGTATAGAAAAATTTAATTCAGGGCAGCACATCGAAGGAAGACTTTAAATTACAAAAGCTTTTGTGTGGGTCTGCATTGAGTAGGAGTTAGTTTTACGGTCACAATAAGCACGAGGTATGAGCTTAAGCTTATATTACATACATGACTTTTAAACAAAGCACCACACACACAAAGTGCATGTATGAATTCCATGGAAAATGAGTTCAATTTCGCAATATTGCATCCAACTCTCTAGTTACAGTAAAAGTGTTAGTGTTATTACATGTCAATCTTGTCGGGGGGGTTATTATTTAATTCGGGTATCTGTACGTGCACAGAAACTGAGAACAACACTGGAAATTTAATCACAACCAAAGTCAATCAATGCGGATACTTTTTCATGCTCAAGTTGCCAATTAAATTTAGAAGTCGTACAAAGTGTGGGTAATTAGTGAAGCCAGATTTTAATGGAGGAAATTATACAAGACAATTGAGTAGATTTATTTTAAAAGAAAACAAAAACTTTTTTCACATTCTGGATGGGCGGTAGTCATTAATGGCAAGTGTCTCCAGTATCGTACCCTTAAAGATTGTTCAATTGATGATGAATAAGATGCACACACACCGAGATTGAATGCAAACAGAGAATCCTTAATATAGAAATTAAATTTTTACTTAATAGAATTCATGAATATTTTTCTCCGACAAGCTTGTAATAAAGAGAGAATGTAAATATTTGTATTCATTTTGCATTTACGTTCCATAAAATATGGATCATAATGCATATTCGTGGAGGTGTTTTATTTTTCCATTTAAAATAGCAAACGAGTGGATCGGGCTGATTCTGGCGAAATAAAGTACCAGTGGAATACTAAGTCTAATTATGATTTAAGTGGAAATTAAGTGTCGCCAATCCAGCGTATCTTAAAACTTGTGTATTATTAATATTGCATCATGGCAAGAGCGAGAGATGATGAAGTCGTAAGAAATTATTGTTTAAAGGACGTTATGCTAAAGATATTGTCTGGTGTGCTGTCACCATGACAACTCTATGTACAGACGTTTTAATTATAGCACTTGTCTCAATGTAAAATGAATATTGAACTTTGGAATTTTCCAACTTTTTGTTGTTGAAAATGAGTTTTCAGAAATGCTGCTGCTGTGTGTGTGCACGACTGTGAAGAGATTATCATTTTTGCTCAATATTCAAACTCGCAAATTAAAGAGTGCACAAAAAAATGCACCATCCTACAATAAAATGGAATCGTGATGTATTGAGAATTAAATTTGTATCTGTTTGTCCTCTCGTATAGAGAGCAAATGCAATTTTCTTGTAATTGATATCCACTGCAACGATTTACAAATTGGAAATGTGATGACGACGGAAATTATTCAGGATCCACTCTTTTTTATTTCTGGTATACACACAGGACTCTCTTTTTCACTCCCTTATTCGCATTAATGTAATCCTATAAAAGGGATTCAGTTTTTAAACAAGATTATTTAAAAGAGTTTGTAAGATTGTCTAAAATCCGATATTTAATTACTTAATGAGAAATCTTATATGTATAGTTAGAGTCAAAAAAATTCTTCTTCCTGTTTAAGGTACAGTCAAAAATGAAGAATTTTTGGCTCGGACGTTCTCGTTTTACCCTAACTGTAACATTTCATTGATCTCCTCTTATAGACCGAAGCTAATTAGACTTTTTCTCTGGCATAAAACAACTTTTCAATATTTATATAAAATCATCCTCAAATGAAAGCCTACTTTCCATGAAGCGATTTAATAACTTGTAATTGGATTTGAAATAAAAATAAACTTTTCCTGAACTGAATGGCAAAAGTGGAAACAGATCCACTGACTATAGTTTCCCATTTTGGCGTCTTGTTTTTAACATTAGTCATCCAACTTTTGCTACTAATCTGTGCATTATAGTCGTTAATTTACTCGGTTGACGGTGGAATATAAAAAAGAGCCCTGCACACACAATGAAAGAGAAACTGGCAAGTCTATTATTTCCGAGGCGGCGCATTCAAACGTTAAAATAAAATAGATTAGTGGAGAAGTTTCTTTTCGTTTCGAAAGTTACCAACTATTTATATACAGTGTGTGTATATGTGTTGGTCGAGCTTATAACCGAAAAGACAAATTCAATTTAAATAACAATACAGTTGTGTGTGTGTTTGATGTGAATCTGGTTATGGGATTCACTGACACGGCACTTATATTGGATTTTGCACTGGTGGCGAGTTGTAAGTTTGTTAGGGACGTGTGTGTACACTTAAACATTCAAACCATAGTCCCATGTCACACTTTAGTCTCTCCTCTCGTTCGATTGTAATGAGATATTGGGAATTGGTCGGATGGGGGTTGGAAAATGTCCCGCTTTGAATTTAACTTAAAAGACAAGAGTATACGATTCAGATTGTCGACGATAACCTACATCTTCTTCTTAAGGGTAGGAGAGAAGCACCGTAACCGATTATGGTTATGGCGAAGAATGAAATCTCGATTGACATTTCCATTGGCCAGAATAGGCTATTAGTTGAATGTGGTCTCTTCCATCTAGAATTTTTGCTATCCTTCACATCGAATAAATATTCCACAAATATTGATTGACATGGGCCTGAACGCCACTAACTACACTTCTTATCCTGTCTGTTCAATTTGGTTAAACCGCATAAGAACAAAGCTTTTAAAGTAATCGAAAAATGTACCTTTGTGGGCGGTGGGAGAGTGTAGGCGATTCATGTATTCTTGTGAAGCGTCTAGAAATTTCCGTTAAAAAACGTTCCAAGTTGTCGGAAAAAGCTACAAATCCACTTTTTACATCGTTGGTTCCACTAATAAGCGTGTACAGTAAATTCGATTCCAAGAATTATGGTGCGATTATCGGTGATTTTTGTGTTTGGTAGATTGAAAAATTATTCCGGCAACGTTATCTAAATTTCAACAACGCCATAAAACGGCCTCAGGCAGTATAAAATTGATCGTTTTTCATAAGTATGTGTAACAAAGATGACGGGTGAGGCATGTAGAACGAAGTAAAACGCTTGACGTCACATCATTTTTTCCAACTGTCACGAATAGTGTACACAAACAAGGAGTAGTGCTTTCGCAAATAAAACGAGCCGGAAAAAGGAGCAAGTGTGACGTCACCTTGGGGAAATAACCCCTAAACTTACCACTCCATCATATCACATACCTACCCCCCATACATAGGCATTCGTCCACCCCTTTTCCATTCTCCCATAGAAATTTATTTGTGAAATGGAACCATTTGTGACCTATAATTTATCTCGAGAATTATTATCAATTTTAATAGTGGAGGAATGATAAAAAGACAACTAACAGAATGTGTAAGTTTCGGGAAACGTACGTTTGGGAGTTGAAATTCTTTTCTAACAGTTTCAATGGTCCCAAATAGCTTTCTGTTCAATTTAATGTTGACCTATATTTCATTGAATGATTTTCACGAATTTGTGTAAGAAAGTTTCTCGAACGAGGTCTTCGGATGGACAGTCGAATAAAGATCTGATATGCGAAAGTCCACTGCACTATTGTGTGATATTGGGAGAATTGCTGTCAAATAAAATAACTAAAACATATTTAAAGAATACATGAGCCAAGAAAAAGGAAACGGTGAGAGGAGGAAAAACATGAAGAACGGATGGAGAGTAAACACGACAACGTTTTATTTTCTTCTATACGGCTTCCTAAGCTTTTAAAAATCACGACTTTAACTGCCTCTGCCAGATGAATGACGTGAGAATTTCGTATATTTGATTTATCTCATATTTTATACTGACTGTTGATGTTGGAAAATATTTTCCTTAACCGTTGAGAGACAGTTTAGAAAATCCAATGATAAAATTAATATTCAACACTGTTAAAAGAAATTCGAAAATGTGACGAGACAAAACAACCGTTGACAACGCCGAACACAATGTCGACAGGCAAAAATCCAAGATCTGCCTGCTGTGCAAGGATATAGAGAGGACGTTGAAGGCGGAAGTTGATGGACCGGTTATGGGGTACTTTTTCCACCTTCTCCTCCCACATCCACACAGAATAGGGGCCCACTTTCGGGGCTATGTACTAATGAAATTTTAATGGCTAGGTAGAAATTAAGTGCCGCACAAAATGCCAGCCTGCCTTTATATAATAAACAAGTATACAAACACATCCACATTATGCAAGAGATAAAGAGTCATTAAGCATTATACAGGAAATTAAATTCTGTCGATATACACAGCCATAAGTACGTTTTAATTAATAAAGTTGATTTTATTATTTATTATCATCACCAATAGCTGCAAACCGGTTCTTCGGTGTTCAATAGTGGTTTTTTTTGGAAAATACGATTGTGGGTGTAGATGAGAAATGGTTGCAGTGGGAGTGAAGTTTTTTTGAGTGGGGGTGTCTCCGATTGATCACCACCACCCGATTAAGAAACATACGTTGTAAATGTTAATCACCACATAGTGGCGGAATGGTGAGAAGAATTATTTATATGTTGCCGAAATTAGTTTCGGTTAAAGTGTAAATATGAGAATTCCCTATTGTGCAATAAAATCATCTAATGTATTGTATCCGTAGAGTATTTCCTGCTCATATACAACCGAAACTCTATTATGTTCTATAAAGTCATCAGCAAATACGACACAAAGTGTTTATTTAGTATATTGCTTTAATGATCACACTGTGTAGTTCATTGATGTGTAATAAAAATTGTCGTTATTGTGTGTTTGATGAGGGTTGAAATTATTTTTCTTGATTTGCAAAATTGTGTGTTTTGTAACAAAGTTGTGTATACCAATGTTTAAAGACGACAAACCGAAAACTACAAGAATATTTGTTGAAATAAAAACGTTTCATTGTACAAAATAAATGATGATTGCTCGTTTAGAAAAATTACAAACTGGATAATTTCCCAGTGTTTGTCTAAATAATGTAAACCTCTTTATTCAATTGTATATTGTCTAGCGGGAGGGTATAGGGGGATGGAAGTCCATTTCAGTGGTCCAGGTGGTATTGTTTACTATCACGTAACAAGATGAACTTCTTTTGTATCCATTCCAACCTATTGTTGAACGGAATTTCAACATAGAAAAACAGAAGCAGTGAAAAAGAGAGCTTTGCTTGCCTCTCCCTTACTCTATGTCATTCAATACCCGAAACCCTTAACAGAAAATGTTTTAAACATTATATACATGAATGGAGGAAAAAATTTATTGCACTCCATATACGTACACACACACATACACGGTGTTCCCTTTTATTTTTATCAAAAACCAAACTCTACATATATCTTATATTTCACTTACTTACCTTGTATATGCATACATACCGTATGACAGCAGAAGGAAACCCACTTACATTAGTCTTTTCTTTGAATGGCCCTCTGTTCGTCTGTACTCTCGCATATATGAGAAACTCTACACGTTTCATTCCCAGTTTTACCGCTTTCTTGTGTCTTTTTTATATTCTCTTATACTTGTCTCCTCACTCCTTGTCTAGGGAAAAGAGTACATAAATGGCATTTTGTCTGGGAATACAGCACACAACTTCTTGGTTGCTATACACCGAACAGTGTGCGTCTCTTCGTGTATATATGCTATTACTGTTTATAGTTTTTTCTCCATTCCACCGTGGTGCCTATTTCCAGCATACGGATTTGATTAAAGTAGGTTACTATGTTTCCACAAGAGTGTTTTTTATCTACTAACCTATTTAAACCGAGATGGTTTTTAGCGGATGGTTTTGTGCGTTATAATCAACCTAAGAGAATCAGACGGCACTTTTACAAGGGCAAATTTGTAGTTATAGTAAGCAAAAGCTTTCTTTAATGAGGAAACTAATCCAACGAGCCTGGACAAAGGGTTGAGTTATAGGAGAAACCGTTTCCTGCTCGTGGTTTATTGAACATAAGACGAAGCGATATTTAAAAACGTGCATATTATATTAAGCAGTCCTGAACAAACACGAACTTGAAATCAATATTAAATAGAGAGAATCTCTAAGGTATTTAAACCTAAACAATCCTTCAATAGATAAAAGGGAAAAATGGGGGATTGTTTTTGCCATCGAAATACGTTGCAACCTGTTTAACCAAATCCAGTCTTAGTTGATGAAAATCGATAGAAGCGCCGCTTAATTTCGAGTGTCTTGTCCGTAAATATTGGCGATTTCATTAAAAATGCAAATATTGAACGAAACTAAATGGGAATCGATTCTCCGCGTTCCACACAACCTATAAAGAGTGTGTGAGAAATTGTTCGGATTAGTAAATTAGTAAGTCAGTTTAAACGGTAACAAAAATAAACATTTAAATATCTGATTGAAACAGCACAGTCTATATATCCATCCGCACAACTACATAGTAGCGGAAATGGCAGTGGAAAATGGGTATGTAATATTGTAGCAATTAAACTGATACCGGAACGCATTTCCAATTCAATGACAGACGAAAAATGGATGATACAATAATGATCATTGATTTTTGTGACAATAGCATTGAAATTAATTTCTAGTCTTCACAAAAGACTGCAGCAAGTACGTATGGAATTTTCAATTTGAGGTATAGTGAAAAATGCGTATTTTATTACCGGTTCTTGGAAAGGGTTTTGAAGATGCAATGAACACTTGGATTGTAACTAACTGTACGGACTGGATTATTAATTGTGTGGTGGTGAAATTAATAAACATGTACACAAACGGTGGCAGATGTCCGATTAGCAATTCAATACATAAAATCCATTTTCCCTTTCCCATAACTTTGTGTGTCTATAATTTTCGCCCACTTACTGTTTGATAATCCAATTAACAATTGCTCAAAATGTTTATGATAAGGGTAATGGGCTTGTAATTCAATTACTTAATATACCAGAAATTTCCTAATTAAATTTAAATTCATATGCGAATTTAAAAGTTCAACCGACTGAAAATGTACCTTTCTCTAATGTAAAACATTACTTCAAATTTTTTATGTGTCCATGGAGTGCTTATCGGTTCGGATATATTCATTTAAGTGCACTAAACACACTTTATTAATAATGAACGCATCATAAAAGCGCGATAAAAGAGGTCAGTTGCGCATAACTTTTTGGATTAATCAATTTCTATTTACTTCAGAAATGTTCATTGTTATTAAACTTCTTATAAATAAATAACGTGCTTTTAATTGAATTTTCACTTCACACTACGATGATAATTTTATGCGCAAAAAGGTAAAGATTTCGTTATTTTGTGAGAAACGAGTGTGTGTATATTATTATTTCCATTTGAACATGGTAATATTTTATAATAATTAGTGGATTCCGCACACCTGACTCCCTTTACAATTATTATTGCCTATTACTCGCACACACATTTGTTGACATGTTTAATAGCAAATGTCCTATATATTTGGTTACCTGATTAATGATTGACCAACTGTTCCCTATCAACTAATTCAACACTGCATCATATAAACAGACTCGTTTTGATGCAGTTTTACGTCTGATTGATTACCGGAAGCGCGTCTCGAAAAGACAATTCAATTTGTTTCTATTATGGATCAGGATTTATATTTAGAACTTGGGGATTTATGGCGGGTTCTGTGGAAAGTCTGTCAGATTAGAGGATCTGATTTCGATTTCTCACACTTTAAGGGATTTGTTTGTTCACTAATCAGTTTTCGATCAACGGAGAGAGACAATTTTTAATATCAAAATATTTTGACATCGATGTGAAAAGGAGGAAATCGTGTCTCCGAAATGCTGTGGCTCCAGTTTCTTTGCATATAAACTAGGAAAATTCTATCAGCCAGAAAACGAATACAAAGAGCCTTTCGATCAGAACCTTTTCAATATTTCTACAATGACAACGTCACACCGGAAGTAGCTTTTCACTTATTGCTAATAGACAACTATATTAAAGAGAAACATTGTTTCCAAATTAAAAAGTAATTGAACCAGAACTGCTGAAAACGGAAATCAACTCTCAAAGCTTTCAGTCTATTAGATCAGTGGGAACTCGTCATATACTCCAACCCTCTATCGCCATTTCTAATAGAATGTTGATGAAAGTGAGTTCATACAGAAAATATTTCTATCAATAGAAATTTTAATAAAACTTGTTTCTCATATAAATCAACGTTGTTTTATTTTTTACTCTTGCAAGTAAATATATTTCTGTAACAGGCTGGGAAAAAAAGCTTTTATAGCTCCTTTAAACTAGTGCTTCGCGTTTGTATTTTATTCGCAATTTATAAGTGGCGAGTGAGGCATATACAGGGTGATTCAGTTGAAACTGTTCTTTTTTAAGGACGGTAGTTGGCATTTGATGGCAAAATAGCAAACATTATTCGTCTCTCGTATTTTTTTTTTCTAAAACTTCTGGTTTTTGAGATAAATTCTGATTTATTATCTTACTTGACAAGATTTTTAAAACATATCTCAAGTTTTTTTCCCAAATTTTGGATATTAACATTTTCTAACATGGCAAAGAAGTTGTTGGGCAATATTTCGATAAAGCGGCATTTCCGAGAAAAGTTGATGAGAAGGTCTGGTATAGGAAACACCCTGTATACATTTGTAACTATGGTAGATATACATATATTTTGAATCCACTTCCTTTCTGCACACCCTCTGGCCAGACAGACATATGGAAAGCTATTAGTGCTAATTGTAATCATCCCTGAAGCATTTTAAAATAACCACTGTTTTAGCGCTTGTATGTAAATGCGGAGGGGATCCGATTAAAGATTTGCTGCATAGCATGAGAGAAAAAATCCAAAACCACGTGTTCAATGCAACCCTAATCTCCTTATCACTCCTTTTCCTCATTTATTCTCTTTAAAGATTTTTTTCGGTGGATGTCAGTGACGTTGAGATAACATAGCATACTTTAGGGTGGAGTTATTTAAAGAAAGACATCTGGGTAAATATCCAAAATTAGCGTTCAACTAATATTGAATTAAATGTTATTTTTGAAAAATCATTATCAGTCTGAACTTCTAAAGTTATTCCCTTTGTTTCAGGTGGGTATGTTATATTTAATTTTCGCTCTACTTGAATAAACATGCAAAGTTTTGTTGCAATGGACATTGTTCGTTTGTCGTTCCAAGTTCAATTTCAATTCTTATTTGAAAATCATCCAGTTTCAATTGATTTCAAAGCTGTAATTGTATTACAATTTTCATTAAACTTCACGCTTAAAAACATCTTGGCAGAATGCAAAACATAATGTGTCTCTAATGAAATTGTATGTAAAAAACTGCCATGTGTAAATAATTCAAGCGAAAGTTCGGTTGTTTTTTTATACAGTCCTGCCCTTGGTCGAAACCGTTTGTTTCGGTCACACAAAGTGAAATTGAATACACAAAGTTGCACGTAAAACCCTGTGTTGTTCCATTTACATGTAAAAGTATGTAATAGAAGTAGTGGCCGGAATACGGGTCCTCCATTGCCGGTCGACGGTGCTCTTTCTCTGTGTGTCGGCGGCCCGCAATGCGATATATATTTATTTTATCTGGTAATGAAGTCGAGTTTTGCGCGCCTGTGTATTTTCTGAACACAACTAAATATTTTACGCGTCAGGGATTCTAGAATTATCTAGTGCTTTCCAGTGATACGTGTTACGAATAAAACAAAATGCTTTTTGGGGGACCGTGTATGCCGAAAAGCGTTGTGTGTTTGGGGCTCTCTCATCGAGAGGAGCAAACTTCAAATATACACCATTGCCACGTTTGTAAAGAGCGGAGACGGCACTAACACACCGCCTCTCGGCTATATTTATACGTCGTCTTATTCTTGCTAGGGGCAAGATAAACTGTATTGTCTCTTTGTATTTTGGAAATGTACCTCTGGCTGGTGGTTTCTTGAAAAGCAAACAATTAAAAGGAATATAGTTGACAGTCGGGTCATTTCTTCTTATCTTCTTTTTCTGATGGATTGTTTACTTAATATTTCAATTTTATGTGGGATGCTCTCCGAATTGTTTGGATTCTGAATCCCACCGTTCTCGCTCTCTTTCTATGTTTGTGTGTGTCCGTTTTTCTAATGCGCTCTGGTGGGCCGAAGCACGTTTCACTCATTAAATCCTTGCACTATTGATCCGTAAACTTTGTTCTATTTTACGGAAAAAAAAAACGGTTTTCTAGTACTCTCAAAAATCATACTTCTTCGAAGTTGGAGCCAATTTCTTCTCAAAGATTTAAAAAGAAAAACTGATGAGAGCGGAGACATGCTAATACATACAGGAAAATAGTTATCGAACATTTGTTATAACACGAATGTCAAGAATTGAATTGGAATTGTGCGAGGGTGTGTGTGAATTGGAGAAAAGTTCGTCATCGCGTCCAAGTGCAACTCTCATACTGCGATGATGACTTTGGCGAATACATTTTATATATCGAAATGTGGAGTTGTGGAATCGATCTACTTCGACAGGTCCATTATAAAATTTTTATGATAAATCTGGGCGAACGTTTCTCCACACACCAGCCAGAGAGAGGAAACTGGAATCCGCTTTTACTTGATTTTCTATGAAGGAGAAAAAAGTGTGCGCTTCAAGAAAATTCCTTCCCTCGCAAATTAATTATCGTCTATTGATTTTGGACATCCTTTTTGCAAAGCACAAAAGAAATCACATATACGATCAACGTTTGACCTGGTTTTTCAGTGTGGTTTACAAAAATTACAATTCTCCTTCTTGGACATCCTCCTTTGATCCAAACATATTTATCGGATGTTCTTCAATGATTAGTCTTCAGCTCGAATTAACAGCCTAATCAATATTAAAATGCATGTGAATTAATAATGAGCACCAAGAGTTAATTTACAAACTTGTAATGAAAGGCCAACAAAGCACAGGCGTAATTGATCTTGACTCCTTCGACAAACTCATCCTCTGCACATACACACAGAGATTTGAATCGATACAACAATATCATATCTTGGGTATATGATTCGAGTGTTGTTGGCTGTGAAAAACTAGCGAAATGTCAGTGGCAGATGAGAAGCAATTACTAGGCTTTTAGATGCGGTAGCAAAGCTGAAACGGATAGCTCGTAGGAAGAACATCATCAGTATATGCAAATATTATGACACGTTCTCCGTTCGGTGTACAAATAATTCTACAATTATCATAATATTGCCGTTGCATCCATTTTATGCGGTACAAAGTGTCTGGGGCCGATTCGAAGGGATGTCTTTGCTCAATTCCGATACGAGTCGAGGGAAATTAGTGAACAAGTTCTCGCTGATCCTTCGTTACGTTCTTGTGTGTTGTTCGTATTTCCTTTTTCGTTGGCACACATTGAACAGTGTTTTGCATCGCTATAGACATGCACACGAACGTCTACATTGTATATGAGTAACCATCCAGCCACTTTCTAAGGGCATAGATTATTTTAAATTAATCCATTCACCAGATGGCGTCAGTTAATTTTGGTTTGCGTTTTTTTGGCTTGTTTTCGTCTCAACCACTGATGATGAATTCAGTCGACTGAAGTGTTGGAAGATTTTCTAATCACATTTCTGTTTGATTTTCTAATGAATTTTGACAGTTATTGCGACCCTTATCAAAACTGTATATTAATCAAAAAATCACTGGTTGGTTTGTATTGGTTATTTTTAACGGTTATTAATGAATTGTCGACCTTTACAACAATTAATGGACTTTGTAGTGGAGCACATGCGGACACGAACCGCTCATATATATCGTTGGGCCCCACCGTTAATCCGAATTGGGGCCCGTAGGAAAATTATGATGAGAAGTTTCATCGTAAAGGGTGCCTTGTTTAATGTATTTGGCTGCCAAATCGTGTCCATAAGACGCAGCTGCGGCCGCCTTTGCCTTGTTTATGGCCAATTGTTTCGGTTGATGTTTTAAAATAGACATACACAGCATCCGAGAAGATCATCTTGCGGAGACTCTTTTCAATTTCTTGCTGATATTATTTAGATATGCGAAATTGGCAGTACAAAGTAGCGGCATTAAATAACTTGAACACTGAGAGTGGGGAGGATTCAAAGGATTCCATGCCCTTAAGCTATGAAACGATATTCGTAAAAGTAATATTTGTGCTTGATCCTTGACACGCTTTATTGCCTACGTGATGTCAATATTCAACCTCTAGGCCGTCAGCTATTTCGCATTCAGTGTCTTGTACTGGTGATTTTTCATTTGTGTGTGCCAGTGGAACTGCCATTTCGATGACAACTTGGTATGCATGGACATATGCATAATTTACTCCCTAACTAGGTAAGATAGTTTCCAGTGAACTTCTGACTTCATATGTGCGGCGATGACGGCGCGCTTTTCTATTTATTTAAACCTGTCTGGGTGTCGTGGCATTCTCCGCATTGTCACATTCCTCCACTTTGTTGAAATAACTTTGTGGTTAGAAAAATATAAAAATAAATTTGAAGCGATATTTTTGAAAAAAAATACTGTTAGCTATATTTATAATTCTGGGCTTAACTAGCTAAAGATTTTTTTCATGAATGCTGCGATGAGATGTTTTCTATTTTCTTCAACCCCCAAATTCCTTACATTGTCACATTCTTGTGTAACTATTGTAACCAGTTGTAAAAACGACCCTAATTTACTCGCCTAACAATTTTTCGCATTCATTCCTGTTTATGATGTGCGAGAGCGAAAAAATCCAATGTCCTCAACACAATCGGCCAACAGAGTACAAAAAAAACCGTTGCATGTTTCCTGGATATTACAAATTTCTTTATAATATTATATAAAAGCCTTAGCTGCAGTGGGGAGCGAGAAAAAAATTCCCATCCACCAAACATAACAACACATTCTCATACTAAACCGTACATATATCAAGGGATGAAAGCCATTAAATGTTCTCTTTTCAGTTTTCTGTGCATCTTAGCATCGTTTAGTAAGAAACGCGGTTTCTCGTATCTTGTATTTCGTGCGTGTAAATTTGCGACTTAATGATAATTTTATTGCACCTTGATATTTGGCAACGAATGCGATTATCTTTGTGGTTGGAGTATGGTTAACCTTTGGGGAGATCGCTTACAACAACCGGCGGCACTTTTCAAACATCAACCCTCGTGTTACACGGATTTTCCGCGTATAAAAACTTACACCATCATCTCACCCCCCGCTGCTATGGCTCATCGACATTGTAAGGTAATATAAATCCGAGACATGTATGCAAAACTTGAATGCCCCGAAGACAGTGAGGAACTTTTATGGTTCCTTCCACGCTCCCCTTTTCGCCTTTTTTCGTTGGCGTGATTTATTTTTTATGTGGACCGTACTGTACGCTTTTCGATCATATTTTGGTGACGACAATTTTACTACTTTTCAAACAGAAAAAGATGGCACATTGTTTAAGGATTTCTGGGGCTGGTTGGGATGTGATGCGGTTTGCCAAGTAGGTGCAGTCATAAATGGCGGAAAGAACGCAGCGAGGGGGACAGTTGGGGATGTGAATTTTCTTCTTTCTTCTGAAACTTCCTTGTTCTTAATTAATATGAACCAAACCAAAAATTTCTTTTCTGTTATGGGACTATCGAGTCTGGAATTCTTAAGAAAAATTCTAGTGACTTAATAAACACTCGGTATAAATTAAAAGGAAATTAAGTTCGCCCTCAAATATTTGTCTGTGACACACAAAGGCAACTCTCTCCCACACGAAAAAATTCTTTTTATTTTATCTCAAACCGCATAGTACGTGCGCAATAGTATATTAGTGCTGTGAAAATATTTTCCGCTCTGTATTCAATTAATGAAGCAAATACTGCTAATATACTTGTTAATTTAAAGTCGAATTGAAAGAGGAATAAACATGGATTTTCTTATATATTTAACCAACAAGACGCGCACAGACTCCATTATTGTTTTATCAAACAGTTTCACAAACGTTCCGACTAATTAGATATACAGGAATTTTATTAAAAATTCATGTCGCCCCAGGATTCACGACTGATTTTTCCGTCCACCACCAAGGCAACCGTCTGTTACTCTCGCGGATTGGTGCCCTAACTCACCCTCTTCCTGCCACCCTCCAACACGTCCTAACGTAAAGCGCTCATAATTAAAAATGAATCTTACGTTGTGCTTAAAAAATATCTTGTCATGAGTTATTTGTACACCGTCTACAGACACACAATGTTCACTATTTTCTTTAGAGGAGTGTTTGTTTATTTCCCAATTCAATTACCGATAGACGCAATTATAATTTTGATGGCTTTAATTGTTTTGCTGTAGCATATAGTTGTGTTTATCTAATTCTAAACTAAATAAATAATGTGTGATCGGAAGTAGAACAATAATGGATAGTAAAATAATAGTAATTTGGTCGACCAAATATTTAAATTATCATCTAGTCAAATTCGATGTGAAAGTTATTTTGGAATGCTGTTTTGGATTTTTGGAAAAACTGTTCAAAGTTCAACCAAGACAAAGAGGGAAGTGATTCTTTCCTGTCGGGAGTGGATCGAAAATTTTGCAAGTGATTAAGAAGAATGAAAGAGAGGATAGAAATAATCGCTCGAATATGAACAATGTTGATTCAGGTCTTCTACTCGTAACTGATTTTGGGCTTTTTTGAGTAATTCTGTTTCCGATTACTAGAACATCGAGTTATTAGTGGTATCGCTTTTTATGTAGATTGCATTACTGCCCACCTAAAATCGACTTTAAAAAACTGACATTATTATCGTTGAATAATTCATCCAGCGAACGATTTACTCATCTCTTCTAAACTTTATGCCTCTAAAATGATCATTACACGCACTGTTTATCCAGGTGAAATACTCTTTTACATCGAATATCAAACAAAAACAATTCACACTGCAAATATAAATATTATGTACCGCATTAATTATATAAATACAACAAAATATTAACGTTACATCGTTATTAAATAAAAAAATTGGATATACATTTCTGGAATTCTAATAATAAATATTGTTATTATTTCACCCACGAACTCTTTAAAATAATTGTAATCAATGAATATGCAATAACAAATTTTTTACATAGGAAAACTTTTGCATCCGCAATTGAATTAACTGATTAGATTGTTTGTAGCAATTATGCCACTTAAGTTACTTGCACGAACATTATATAATTAATAAATTAATGGAAATCACGTTATTGCATTTACATGATTGGATCCATTCAAATTGCACGTAAACTTCACATCAGTAGTTTCCCGCTATTTTTGCATTTACTACAAACCGTTCCAATTCTTTCCTGCGCTTCCTATAATTTCCATCTGATTGCCGTATAAGTGAAAATTGTTTTCCAATATTGTGTTCTGTTGCACTGTGAATTCGGTAAGCGATAATAACATGCGGAATAAATACGTGGATCTCTTATGCACACACGAAGAGGCGCATGGGCGTCTGTGGAGAAGAGCTGAGTGTTTGGGAAGTGAACGCGCGTCCCGACGCGGTCAGTTCAGCGTCAGGGTTCGTTTGATTCGTTCGCGGTCCAATTTCCATCCCCCAAACACAGATACACATTGTCAACTGCGAAAGTTTTTGAAAAATCGCGCCCATTTTCATTCCAACAAAATCCTAGAGAAAATCCTCTATGTTAGACAATAAGCTGGAATAATTACTTAAAACGGTTAAAATTATCACCGACCCTGCAATACACGCGTATTTAATACTATTTTGGGTCTAGTTGTACAGGGAGCGGTTTCCGTAATTAGAAAACAAATTGGAACTGAATATTTATATGACATTTTGAATTTGGGGATGCGCTCCCTCCGTTTTAATCGTCGGATTATGGAGCGGTTCTATTTTTCGACTTAAGATGCAACACCCTTAATTTGTGCACACTATTTACGTGGTGTTAGTGTGTGCTGGTGAAATCTATCGCTGTAATAATACTGATCATTAAAAATCTTTCATTATACATCCCCGTACAACAATGGTCCAATTGTTTGCCATTGCTTTTATAACTAGAATTTAATGATTTGTAGAAAATTTCATTACAGCACTATAAATAAAATGTAATTGGTTTACGGGCCTGCACTTTTCTCGCACAATATAAACACATATTTGGATTAAAATTATTAATAAAAACCGTAAAGTGATTTGATATCGGCCATAATGTGCTGTTGGTTATTGTTGATTGTTATTTATAGCAGTTCAGCTATTAACGGTAAGTTGTTGGTGTTAAATATAGTTTTTTTTTTCAGTTATTTATTGCGCTCGGCTGTTAAGTATCTCAGATGTGGGCATAAAATTTTTACACACAGTGAGAAAGATTAATGGAATAGTTGAGAAGATATAGCGAAATTGCTGGAATATTTTATTTAAACGTTGTGCGGAAGATGCGCTCTTTTGTTGTATTGTATTTCAAATTAATTTTGATAATCAGCTTTTAACTTTTGTCTTATTGTTGTTGAGGAAGTGGAATTCAGAGGCGCTCAATTCGTGACGTTTGTTTAGTCTATTTACAAATTAAGATAAGAAGGAAATAGCCATAGTTGTGTAGTGGAAAGGCATTATTGTTTGGAAGTTGGCGATGAAAATTGAATTACTACAACTTGCTAGCAATTAGAGCTTCCACTGTCTTCTCTATACTTGCTCTGTTTGATTTCCCCATCGCAGATCTAACATTCGTTTAGATGCTTAATTGGTTCGTTAACGAAAGAACTCATTTCCAACTGTGCTATGTGCCCTTAACAGTGGAAATAGTGCAGCTCTTTTGAGATTTTACATGCTGTAACAGTATGCAGGAATTCTTCAACTTCAATCGACTATTTCCACTCACTTGCGCAATTTTATGTTGAATTTTCCTTAAATATGGAAAAATAACCAATTCTTTGATCTTTTTGTCGACAAGCTAAATATGTAGATGGCGTTTTAGAAACGTTCATTAAATTAAAGTTCAGCTAATGTACAATTGAATTTTTAACTTGGAAATTCTCATGTTTATTCTATATACGTCCAATGTTGCATAACAAACTACCCACATTCACAACATTTTCTCAAATGAAACAGATTAATGTAACACAGTTCTAACGTGAATTTTGAATAGTTTTTGGACAATCCGAATTTTTTTCTTCTCTTTTAGTGAACTTAATTACAGTGTTTTTCTGTGAAAATTGTTGCGACTTTATTTCTTTATAAAGCCAGCTGAAATTTTTATTTGAAATTTCTCTGTAGTCCACAGTCACACATTTCCTCTAGCATCAAACATTACCTCACATAAAGCAGGGAAAATTTTACATTAACCCTCGGTCATTAAAAATGTAGACCGTTTTCCACGAATTTCCGTTAGGCTATGAGCAAGCCTACAAAATCCGCTTAAAAATCATTTTTTCCCACTTTACAAATTCAAAAGACAGTTAAGTTTTTCATAAGAGAAAAACGCGATTGGAGTTTCTAGTTATTTCTCTAATGTGAACACTTGCAAGTTAATTTTTCACTTAGAAATTCCCTTTTTGTCCACCCTATACACGTTTCTGTATGGCAAACATTTGCCTCTGATAAAACAGTGAAAACGTTACATTAATTATAAGCTAGCACTATGCATGCATGTAATTAATGTGAATTTATGTAAAATACTGGAAATTCGTTCGAAAGTCAAACATTTTCTGTGGACTGAATTGTTTAGTCAGGGAATTAATGTTTTAGTTTTGTTCTCTGTGTGTAGATTGCAATCGACATGTAGTTTAGTTTGGCAAGTACATTTTTTCTTAAAATAAAGTTGAATTCCGAGCGGCAAAATAGTTTCGTATATCGTCAATGTGAAAAGGACTTCTTTAGACAAGACTCTGTGCAAATACGATTTCTATTAATTTTACCATGAGGAAATCAGCACAATGCAAGGTACAAACGCTTTTCATCCGATTTCCTTGTCCCAAACTGACAGACCGATGAATAAAAAAAAATTCAGCATCACGTTGTTATATTTATAGAGAAAATCTTGCGTTTTGCGCGTGTAAAAAATCAATAAGAGAAAAATATTTTATAAATCCCGTTCATTTTCAGTCAGTTAAACCATTTCTAATTTAATAATCGAATAGAAGTGGGAAAAAATGTTGAGTGGAGCAACAAGTAAAAAGTTTGCAAAGAATTTTCCACTTGACTAAAATTAATTTAGTGTAATTTAAATAAATCTTATTCACTCAGTGCGATATTGTGTCGTGTTTTGGGTAACATCGAGCGAATCTTGGCCCATTTTACGATCTAACGATCTGGCCATAAATCTTGAAGCATTCAACAACCCATCAATAGTTTGCCAGCACACACCAATAGCACATATGGTCATTAAACAACAAATCACAATTCCATACGAAGATCACGTACTTGTCGCACAACACACAATTCGTGCCGCTTCTTCACTCCTATATATATGTGAGGGCCATTAATCCTGTACATACGGTTAACCCCTTTATTCGTCCTCGAAAATCCCGCCACAAACATATATATAACAATATTGACGTCGGATTTGTGCCGGGGTGTATAAATGCGATTGCATTTGTCTTTCACATTTCGGGTAACATCCTATTTGAAGGGACGTGAATACAATTTCGGGTGTGTTGTCGTTGAAAAGATTTATTGCCAGTTCTCGTAACGCATCATTCAAATTGAGAAACATTTTTTTGTTAGTTAAAACATTCCGGGCGACAGTAACGAGAGCAAAAGCTGGACCAGATGGCCTCATATCAACTGTCCGCTGTGTTTTTCTCTTTTCTGACAAACTCAAGGAAATTTTTGCTGACTGCACGCTTTGTACGAATGGATAAATGATACGGTTACATATCGGGTACAAAGGATCACATTGTTTTTATAGATCTTTGAAATCAATTTCAAAGAGAAAAACATCCGGAATTTCAGTTGCCTGGAGGGGATAGGGTCTATAGAAAAAACAAGTTCAATGATGAAATATCAACTAAGTTCAATTTAGTGGGTTCTCAATTTGGAAGAATATGAGCCTGTTAATTATAGTTCCTAATTTTATGTAAATTTGGCAAACTAAAATTACTGTGAAGCAATATGATTTCTTGCTATTTGTGCTCAAGCTGTTAGATGTCAGTAAAACAGGAGGGAGTCCATAATAAGTTTCTGAAAAAAAGAGAGGACGATCTTTAACAAAAAAACCACTACAAATTATTAACCAGCTAGCCTGTAGAAATGTGCCCCAGTTTCTGAAATTATTAATAAAAAACATCTGCTACTTCAGAATAGTTTGCTGAGTGGAGTTAGAAGGAAAAATATAAACTTCTGATGGCGAAATTAACGAAAATAGCAACAAAATTTTTTGCCTATTTAAATGTAATGAAAAAACCTCATAACATCAATTTTGGCTTATGCTTAAGTTGAATGTTTTATAATCTGCTTCCGTTGTTAAGAAGGCAATAAAAACATCAGGACGTCCAGAATACAGAAGTTCCATGAAGCAAACGAAGGGAACAGTCTTAAAAAACTGAGGACAAAATATTAACCATTTAACTCTAGCTAGAAAATTTGTGTTCTAGTTTCGGATGAATAAAAAAACCACCAAGAATTCAATAACAACGCTTCTTGGGTACACTGGAGGGGATAGGGTCTGAAAAAAAATATCACGATAGTAAACTGAACTCGCTTCTATATTTGTGTGTTAGTTTCCGAGATGATCTTCTCTTAATCGACCTGAAAAACAATAACAAACCATCCTTCCTAACAAAACTTCCCCAAAGCTGGCCTTTCACTCACCAAAGTGATGAGTTTGGGAAAAAATCCAGCTACATAGTTAAATTAGTTTGCACGTTGATCGAGCAGCAATACAAGTTTAGATAAAAAACGAACAAAACTTGTCCATAAAAAGCTCCTTGTGGAGGTGAATCCTCTTAAAGCGTTAGTCTACAAGTGTATGCAAATTTGTAATGAATACATGTAAGTGGAGGGAATTAGCCAAATCCATTTTTAAGTATAATACTGCGCTACAAACACTAAACACGAATCGTTCCCGCTTATTATTATTACACAATAATCTCGCACTTACACTCACGTTCATGTCGTATACACTTTTATAGAATATTTTGTTGGACGCCGTTTGTAGCCAACAAACAACATTGTAGAAAGTCAATTAATTTCAGCGCCTGACTGCGAACGTAATAAATTTTTCACAACAATAAAATATACAAGTACCAGTGTGTATAGGCACGAAAAGAACATAGAGTAGTAAAATCTCTGTCCGATCAAATGGCAGGAAGGAGTATATATCGTTTTTAGGGCGATAGAAATGTGTTTTTCATTGAATTAGTTGAGTGAAAAAGGATTGTACGCCATTTGGGCCATTATTTTCTGTTTACTATCATAATAGTTTCATGGCAAAGTTTTATTCGCTTGAGGAAAATGTTAACGAATATTTCATAAGATCGTATTTTATTGCATTAAATTTGCATCAATTCGTCCTCATTTATTGTCATATTCCATTTTTCAAAGACATTCCTCTTGGTGCACACCTTATTCTTTTAGCAAATTTATCTTACATCAACGTGACCCATCACGCCCCTCATTCATATTCAATTGAATCAGAATCCATCTGAAGAGATTATTTGATCATTTTTCATATTATCATTCCGGTGTGTTCGCATTTTGTCTCGTTGTAAGGGAAAACTTTTCGCTGTCCGCATTTTTCATGCAATTGAAAACTTTTCTCTTGTAATAAAAATTATTATTAGATTAGATGAGGAAAATATGTTTGTTGTGTATTACTTGGATCGTATCCAGTTTTTGAGCATCGCATAGTGGCTTTTTTGTTCGCTATTGTTATTGTGATCGCGAGTCATTGTTTCGCGAAGAGCAAACAATGCACTTATTTCATTTTCGAATATACTTTTAATAGGAAAACGTCCGACTTTTGGGACAACAGACGGTTATATATTTCCTCTTCGGGGGTGTGCCAAAAAAATAAACTTTTCACTTACGTATATATTCTTTTTGCAAGAAGAAATATAAAATGTCAAGAAAAGTTTTCAAACACTCGCCGGGCGAAATTTTTTAAATTAACTTAAATCGGTCGCATTTTTCTTGGTTTTTTTCTTTGTTCAGCGCTTTATTTTCTAACTGACGGTTATTATTTAATACAGTCAAGTTGCAAAAAAATCTAATAACGAGAACGCCCAACCGACAAAAAATTATATTTTTTTCTACCTTCGGGGCAGAAATATTCAAATATACAAAAACGTAACAAATTTTCTATTAATGCGTCATTACACCGTCGAAATGTTGGTGTTTTTCCAGCAGAAAAGGAATCTGTTTTTCATTTACATAAACGGACGGATTTAAAAAGTTTTTCAAACCGTTTTGTATTTTGCAGATTATTCCAATTAAACCTATACCACCTCGCGTAAATTCATTGTTTTAATATAATTTCAGCCACATTCAATCGAGTGTAACAAGAAGCTGGTCTCATCAATTCCCTAAATTACTGTTCTTTGTGCTTTTTCCCCAGATGGACACACTTGATTCCTTTACAAATGAAATTAAGCACCTATTCTAAGGTGCTTCATTTCTTCCCATTGTTAAATGTATTAAGATTCGCTCTTAATGAGTTTTCCTTTGTCATTCGAGAGTGGATCATGAGGTTTTGTTGTGCTATGTGGAAAAGCGAGAGAAAAAATCGTGCAGACATGCCAATATTAAATTTATATCCAGTTTCATGTGTTTATTAGGGACAAAAAGTGTGTGGAAACGGCGGAAATCACTTATTAAGCTGCGGTCTAGTTTAAACGGAGTGAAGTGCTGTTAATTCCAAAGTTACTTCACTAACTAACCAGTCCATCGAATCAGATTCCGAAAGTCATTTGCCAAACTTTAAAAGCTTGGACTTTTTCCACCCTAAAGAGAAAGCTTATAAAAAGCTTTGCATTTTATGAAATCCCATTGCGATTTGAATGCAGAAAATCGCTGGCATTATATCAGCGAATATATACACTGAATACAAAGGAAAATAGCTAATTGGTATATGAAAACAGTTCCGACGACACTTGAACAAGACAATTACGAAGTTTAGTAAGATTAAAGTTAACGAGATTTGTTACATTGTGGAGGTATATGTGTGGGGAGACACATTACATGCGAGTATAGTGCCCTACGGGGAAGCTTTCTAGGGGTAAGAAATACACATATACTTCACCACCATACAAAACTTGTGCTCTAATCAAGTGTGGTACTGAAAACACATCAGGGACTGGAGGAATTGAAGAAACGACCGTAAAACGTCCTTGTTTAGCGAGTGTTTCTTTAAAGAATCTTGAAAAATTACCTTTTGAAATAGAAATTAAAATTACAGGTAAAATACGGTGTTAAAATATCGACTTGTCGAGGACCGACCCGAACCCGTATGTGAGAAAGCTAATTCGCCCACTTAATGCTATTAAACTATTCATGGTCGGCGTTATCTTGTAAATAGTCTGTACAAGGGACGTTATGGAGCGGGTGGTGTTTTGGTCGACAATAAAATGGTGAAAGAATTTTACTGGCTCTGCCACCGCAAAGCGAACATTCCCGGATTATAGCCGGATCGCCATATAAACTCTATAAAGTTTTGTGTTTTTCTGATGCCCGTACACTTTGTATTACAATGTGTTTTTTTTTTGGGGGAAGAGTTCAGCACTACAAAATGCACCTGGAAGTTTCCTAATTAATAATTAAGTCATTTGGCACACAATGTCATCGCAAAAAATCCATTAAGCTCTCGCTAATTTATAATGCTGCATAATTATATTCCGTCTTATAATTTGACGAAAAGGAAATTAGCAAACAACACGAATATAAGATAATTACGAAACTTTTCTCATAGAAAATTATAAACGGGAATAGTTGGATGAAAAAAAAAAAACTTGTCATAACACAGTTATCCACACACAAGTTCCAAGCTTCGTTTTTAATCACGATTTGTGGATGTGTGTACAGCGGCACATAATTAAGCTAGAGCTAATTTTAAATTAACTACCACCAAAAGATTACACTGACATCAAATTCTTTTATGTACATTGGACCGGGAAAAAATTCCCTCTATACGCTAATTTCGGAATTAAATACAGAAACGAAGGTACATTTAACGTTTGATGTACATAGATAAGTCTTTTCTATATTTATTTAACATGTGCATTAAGGTGGAATAATGTGAACAGTTTCAGGTCGTTTTGTTTGTCGTAAAACTACCCCCAAACACATACTCCACTCTGAAATATAAATAAGGTTTAATTAATTCCAAAAAGGAGTACTTCAAATAGAAATAAATGCCATATAAGTATGTTGTCTTTCAGAAGGTAAATGGATGCTTGAATGCACTAAACATCGGCTCCAACGTACCGTTGGTTTAACGTTAGTCCTTTCATCCCTTAACAACTTTCAATTCTTTTGTGTTTGTTTTACTCGAACCGATCGTCGCTTTTCTATATCTATGCAGAAAAATCGACGATGGTGATAATTAAAATTCCTTAAACTGTCTGAAGTGACAGCAGTGGGTGAGGTTCGCCTATAAATCGTGCCCGATTAACTCCTCTCATGTATAGATTTTCCCCACCTGATGCTCAATATTATCGGACAGTGCCTTAAAATACACGAACGTTATCCGTTAAATTGAACTTGGGATAATCGATTTTTAATTTTCTTTACATTCAATTTATATGGAGTCATTTTATGATGATGCCAGCCGTAAACCAAGTAGATGGCTGCAATATTCTTTAAATGGGACAAAAATAGATCACTTAGTGAACAAATTAAACCATAACTTTAAAGGAAATTTTTATTGCATTTCGTAAACACCTCGCACATAATGAGAGTGTACCTTAAGGTTTATTAAAAAATGTAAACGTGCCAAAGGGAATCACATTTTTTTTGAATTAATTTTGACATATTGTGGTGGAATTAAATGAGAATTTATACATACAGCAATTAGCACACATAATTCACGATTTGTCGGAACTCGACAATGAACCGTCATTTATGGAATTATGTGTGATTTGCATACTTTTTTCTATTCACCCTTTTCTGTATATCATTTTCATTTTGTTACAGTTGATGATTTGAGTACCAGTGGCAGTATGGTATCGAAATATCCGATGGAGTCGCCCAGATTTACGGGAAGCATCAAAAATGTTACGGTGGCTATTGGAAGGGAGGCGATTTTGAGTTGTACGGTCACGGAATTGGGACATTATAAGGTAAAATTTGCTTAAAAATGGCCAATGGGGAAGGAAAATATTTTATTCTAATTAAATTATTCCTTGAGGCATACAAGAGATGCTGGCCATTAAAATCATGCATTAAACCCGTTCTATACAGCAACCAACATGGAAAAGAATGTTAATAATTTGAACAAATCATTCAGGATTTAGTACTCAATATATGAATTTTATTATTGAACTACATATTTTATTGCTCAAATGCCAATTTCACCTTTAAACAAGAATTTTATGCCAAATAGAAATGAAACCATCCATCTGATTACAGTAAAATTATTATCCAAAAACTGGGTTGGGTCAACAATGTAATTTGTTTTGTTATTACGGAAAAATTTACTTTATAACATTTGTAAAGTATTTTTAAAATGTTCCTACAACCAACACAGAGTTGTATGTTTTTGTTATATCAAAAAATCGTTTGCAGAATGTTTTAAACAAAACTTTTCTTTCCAATTCAATGTTTTCACCGAACATACATAAAATAATATTATCATGTTTATTTAAAATTAATTCCACATAAAAGTCGTGTAAATTCTGAATGAGAAAATTCAAGAACAAACATAATGATATGCGCAAACTCGCCGCGCAAGCGTCTAATTGATTTCGATCATCCCGTGCCAACAAACCGCCACCGTTATTGATTCTCTGGTATTTCTGCATCCTTTTTGAGCATATATAAATCAGTGTTGCCAATGAGAGGAGCCATTCAGTTGGTCCAAAACTTTGGTGTTAAATAAATCTGCTAATATACACGAGAAGCAATAAATTAAATGAAAGGCATATATAAAAGATCAGTTGTGGAAAGTTTTTTCGCTTGAAACTTTCTCATAGACATTAAAGTTTCCCCTTTGAACCGACTGGGCTGTGCTACTCCTTTAACATAGATGACAATGAAGTGCGAATGGACGAAAATGTCCACCACCAGCTGGCGGTACAATTGAACCGTTTCACACATTCATTCTCATTTCACAACTTCACCTCTCAAATGAACCAATAATTTACTATTGTTCAATATCGTCAAACATCTTGTCAAACTAATAGTTTCATTGCAAATGTCCAGGAATTTGCCGGAAAACTTTGCTCGTATTCAAAGTGTGGATAAATTGATTGTCGAGTTTGGTGGGCGGAAAGTTGGCCTATGGAGACCTCCGCATATCCGGGGAATCTGTGTTCATTATATGAATTAGGGAAATGTGAATTTCGCTCTGCTATAAGCGCCACCGACGATGGAGCACACTATTTAAAAGAGATTTGCATTAATGCCGACTGTCGCCTATAAACTGTTTAAAGGCACACAAAATATTTGCTGCTTACGTTTTTATTGGCCCCTAAAAGATAAAGTAACGCGCTTACATAAAAATTCTTGATGTAGTATTAGGATAGTGGCAGGGCGGATGGTATAGAGACCAGTTTTATGGGACGAGTTTAATGCATTTTTAATAGATGTGTGCACATGACTTGGGAACTGTCTTACTGTTTAAACTTTCATATTATTTACGTAACTTGCAATTTTTATGTTTTTTTGTTTTAATTAAGTATTCATAAAACCGTTGAAAGAAATTCGATGAATCGTAATTAAAATATGACCACTTATATCAATAAAGTCCTTTCTTTTTGCTCTCTATCTAAAGTACACACTCGCACATAAAATTGTAAAGCCTTTGTTTCGAGTTTAAATATTAAGCTCGGGTAAAAAGTTTTCAGTAACTCCCCTGCTGATAGCAGTTTTTCGCTTGCTCTCCTCATCGGGAAAATTTCACAATCTACTATACATATATACTTGTAACTACAGTTAGTAAAAACTGCTATATACAATATATAAAGTTATAAACGTGAATGCAATCTCGGCACACACAGAAGAGGTACAGTGGGGGCGGCGGTTTGCACTGTACAGATGGATTTAGTTCTTTCTGCAAACTTTCTTGTGGTTAATTAAAATTTCCAGCTATTCTCAAATACATGCCCCATAGAATTTCACTAATCACACACTTAGTGGGGCAGTTGGAAAATATTTTTTGTTTTCCGTTTCAGGTTGGCTGGATGAAGGCGGATGATCAAACTATTCTCAGTTTACATACGCGCGTAATAACGCATAATCCGCGTATTAGTGTTACACACGATGATAGCCTGAAGACGTGGCAATTGCGGATAAGACAGTTAAAGGAATCGGATCGTGGATGTTACATGTGTCAAATTAATACGGGAGAGATGAAGAAGCAAGTTGGATGCGTGGATGTGCAAGGTGAGTATTATACGGGAAACAGGCCTGGAGTTGTTGTGGAATTGATTGAATTTCTATTTGTTGTTTATTATAAATATAAACAATGTTTGAAAACAAATTAATTTTGGACATGTAATCAATTGACTGGATGATTGTGTTATTGTATTTTCCGCACATGGATGCGAATTTGGTGTTTTATGTTTGATTTTGTAATTGCTGGTAAGTTGAGTAATTTTGCATTAAATTGTTTAACAAGTGCAGAAAAGTGCACTTTTCACACAGTAAAGTATTTAAAAACAATTCGTATGACACTCGTGTTGTTTAATATACAATTATAAGCTTTATTATAATTTAACATAAGTGAAATATATTAGGAAACTATTCCTGTAATATTACATTGATGAGTTTGCTAGAAACTTTTCCACTATACCGAACAATTGCATCGATTATTAAGTAATTTTTAATAACAACGTTATTATAAATTAGTTTTGAAATTTATCAATCACAAAATTATTTAATATTGGAATAATTTCATGCCAGAGTGATGTGTGTGTGTTTTGGATTTTCGAAAATAAGTGCGTAATACCTATGTGCTTTTTAATTACTTTGACTCATATTTCTATACATTTTAACTAATCAACTATTAATTGTTGATTTAGCTCCAATTTCCAATTTAAAGTGTTGCGTAAAATTCAACAATAAATTAACATCAAATATGTAGTTATATTTTGCAATGTCCAATATTTTATTGTAAACATCATTAGTTGTATTTGTGATTTTACACAAATAGTAAATCCTCTTGCATCGGTATAAAGTTAAATCGTAATTTCTGCATGTCTCATTTCGAGTACCTAATTCTTATTTACTATTTCAATAAGTTGGTCCTTCTTGCAAATAGTAAATAGATATCAATAGAATACGACTATACGATTTTCGATTTGTATTAAGCCATTTTCTTTATGTTGACTCGCATGGGGTTTTTTTTATCATCCTGTCGTACTTGGCCGTAGGATGATAGCAAGAATATAGAGTAGAAAAGGCATCAGAGGCAAAAAAAACTACTTCGTCTCGTAACATGAAAAATATTAAATTTTATGCATCAATCTTATAAAATATTAGTTATATTTGCAGCATTCTATATGTATGCCAGTAAAATCTAAGGAGAAGAGAGTAAGGAATATATTGCAGCATTATAACTTTAGAGGCACACATATTTTGAAATGTTTTTACTATTTTTGTTGTTTATGGAAATGTACATAGCTGCATGCATATATGCTTTATTATTTTCGCTTTTATCCTAATGTATTCGATGTAGAAAAAACATGCAAGTAATAAATGTAAGTCGGTTTCTTATATTTGGATTTCGAACATCAAAGGAGCACTTTCCAATAGACCGACCCAATTCAACATCAGATATCGTATCCAGACAATTAAAAAGTCCATTCTCCTTTACATCATTTCCTTGTGATCACTTTAATTGCATTTGATGTTGACAAAACTTTTACATTAGTTATTCAAACAATGTTTTATCGCTAAAAACAAGTCAAATTAATTAGTTTTGAGGAGAAAATTTAGCCACTGTGTGCCATTATTCCATAAACTATAAAATAATTGCTTTCATTATTATTAAAGGGAAATTTATGCTTGAATTGTTCTTTAAGAGAAAAAAATGGAGTGTATCCTTAGGGGGAGCTCGACGAATCTCTATACATACATATAAATGAGGTTGTTTCGTACAAAAAAAAAGTCGAGTAAATTTACATAATTTATATTAATTTCTAAACATTGCCTAATAGAAGATGAAATTCAGGGGAAACGGAGATGGAAATGATGGGAGTGGGTTTTAACTTGAACGTAAATATATACAATCAATAAGTTTGATCAAACACATTGAGTTTGCATGTTGGAGTATTCAATTTGGGTGAAATTTTAAATGAAACATAAAATCATTACCAGACATTAAACAAATTTGTACATTAAGCTTATAAATAGATATTTTTGCGGGGTGATAAAATTTATATCTTCTTATGAATGTAAGAAGCTTGTAAAGATTGTTTAACAACTGAATCTGTTGGTTTCTGTGTAATATTACACAAATAAATTTTTGTAAATATTTAAGTAATTTTATAAATTACACAATAATTGTGTAAAAATCCATTAACAAAGCTCGTTGAACATATTTGCCCATATTTAATAAATCAAGTTGGAATCCCGTATTAAATGTATAAGATAATATACAAGATAAATGCTCGACAAAATACTTCATCCATGTAAAAGAACTAGATGTATTTCTGAAAATGGTATCTTTTCAATTTTTGTGCATAGAAGTGTAATAAATGGCTACGTCCTCCACAACAATTTTTCATCTTTCATCTAGCTTATATTTTATCTTGTTACAATCAAATAAATTACATTGAGAACGCACTTACTATTCAAGCAAGTGCACACATTTTTTATCACAACATACATATACGAACATGGAAAAATGTATAAAAAAATAGTTTTAAATAAAGTGGCAAAACGAGATGGGCGAAAATAACCGTATCTTGTTGAGTGGTTGATGTGACAGATGTTTTATATTTACTTTTACCCTATGTAACGAAATTACTATCAGATTGTGTGAGCATTTACAGAGGAAATTTCACACATTGCCGATTTACCCAGTTGACTAGTAAAACTCGGCTGTATTATAGAGGAACCACATATTGGTTGGTGTCATAACAAACATAGAAACACATATCTCTATTATAGTGGCTCGTAAAACAGTAAAAGTGAATGTCTACAAGCAGTGTGGGCCGGCATTTCGCACTTTATAGCTTTGTACGTGCGAAATCGAAAAAAGCCACATCAATATTATATAGTCACGGATTACCAATAGTACAATAAAAGTCACCAACACTGCCATTACCATGCTAATTTCCATAGAATGGCAAAAGCGAATTATTCAAACTATCAAATAGTTTGGCAATTTTAATACGAAAGTGTATATCGATGTACCAATCACCAAATCATCGTTCTATTATTCCATTCACACAGAGGGGATATAAAATTGATTTGCATAAATATTACCAACATTTCGACAATAAAATGTGTGCACGATTTATGATGAAAAATGTTAATATATGGGTGAGACGGAAGCTTAAACCCGTGTTCAACTAGCCTCTTCTAATACATAAGCAATATTTCAGCTTTAACAAAGAATTTCCACAAGCTCCGGAATATTTTTCATACTTTACTCTTTTCCTCAACGCTTTTTCCACCACTTGCCTTGGTGACATTTAATTTGTTTAATGTATTGTTTGTTTCCTGTCTGCAAAGAAAAATCTCCGTAATTAGGTTACGTGTTAAACTGATTTCATGACATAACACAATTCCATTATTGATTACTGTGAAAGAATTTTCAAGAATATCGTCATCATTTACGACGGATGGCTCCATATTGTCGGCTAATGGGGCCATTAATGTCCAGATATAGGTGCGATACAAAATTGCCAATACATTAATTTGCGATTTATTCATATTAAAATAGAGTTTGAATAATTGATGGGTTAACTTAGAGTCTATTATGGAGACTGCCAACAGCACTAAATTCACAGCTAAGTACAGGAAAAATGATTTGTGGAGACCGTTAAATTAAATCGATTTCCGAATGAATCTCTTTTCTTGCTGTAATATTTACTGTAACACTCAACGCAGTGAGTGTGTGCGATAAAATTCAAATTAAAGTCTTTAGATTAGCGCAACTGACACGGTGGAATTGGGAGAAAATTGCGTTCTTCTCACGAGGTATAAACTTGTATATAGTTATTCAATTAAGGACATTGATTATTTTGATTGGAATTTACTTATATTCAATCAACTAGATAAATAAACAATGAAGAAAACTTCTTGTTTGAAATAAGAAAGTATAAAGAACTGAAAGAAGCTTCTTACTTATTATATGTACATTCCTATATTCATTTTGACGGATTTTACACAAACATATTTAAGTAAAATTACAAAAAACGGTTTTGAATTAAAAGTTTGTGAGTATTACAGAAATTTTTACTATGATCACAAAAATTCTAAATGAGAAATTAAAAGTATTGGAGTAGTTTTGGATAAATGTGTAAAATTACAAAAAATACTTACATTTACCGCATGCTATAAAGTCTTAGATTATTTCCACAGTTTTATTGAATCGCTAAGGTAAATAAAAAATGAGAAACTGTTGATCAACTGTACTCAGAAATTAATTGGAAAAATATCGGCTAAAAAGAATAATTACTTGTGCGGTAGGAAAAATTGCCCCACAACTATATATCTTGTGGCCACATACATACTTTGGCTGTAAATTTGATGGATATCGCAGTACATATATAAGAGTTACTAAAACTGCCCTGCTTCCCAACTTTCCACCATTTTCCTATTTACGTTTTTATGTGGGTTTATTGAATATTTTCAAAGCACTATATACACAAATTATGATAACCATCCTCCATTTGACATGCAATAAATCTCTTTAATTCACATAAATATTAGTCACAACTTATATAGCTATTTCATATTTCTTTCCATTATAAATTGTCTATATACTTTCAAGTTATTGATCCGATCATAAACTCAAACCTCCTTAGAGAGCTGATTATTCATGCTCTTAATTTAAAGCTAACACAGTGCATTAATATGATGTTATTGCACATTTATATTGCCATTTGGTTAATCTCCTAGAGTGCCATTTAACAATGCATACAGCAATAAAAAGAGAATCCCGCCATCCTCTCACTAAAACTTCTCTTGTGACGTCAAGTAAAAAGTGTATGTTGATTTAGCGTCCGAAATGGGATCGCCTCAAGTTTGATAAGTGCTTGTGTGCTCATAAATCATTCAGGTGTATTCGAATGTTCTATTGTGTATTCCAAAGACTGGAGGATGAATAACATTTTGAAGGTGGTGTGTGTGCCTTGTTGAAGAGCGCTCTTTGTGTATGTAAAGCCGATGAATCAGACATTTCCACATATTCATATGCAAATACACACAGTCAGAGAGGTGTGTTGCCCTCCTTTTGATATTCCGTTATTTGGCAAACCGCAATTTCTTGAAATCATCATCTAGATTTGTTAGTAGATATAAATAGTGTGCGAAATATTGAAATTGTGGATGGGAAAAGTACCTATATAAGCAATATGTGTGTAGGAAACGTTTCGTTTTGTTATTGATGGCATTCCGAAACGATCATCACAATATATCTCTCGTTGCGCGCTTCCATTCATATTTCCTCTGTCACTTTTGCTCTCGCTACTCACTAACTCACCACCACTTTACCACTATTACAGATATCCTAGTAGTTTAACTGATTTCTCGACCGATGGATTCGGACATGTATGCCTCGGGTGTTTGTGTGAGAAATCGCCTTTATTACACCCGCAACGTTCCACTCTCGAGCCATCAAATTGCCTGGATCCAATGCTTCTCTCACTTATCAGTGAGTCGCACATCCTTTGCCACTCAACCTATCCAATATATGCAGGCGAATAATTGAAGATTCACACACACAGTCTAGAACAGTTTTTACAATCATTTTCTATGCCGGTCTGGTTTTAGTTTGAATTGCACGGTAAATGAGGACCGATGTTTTGTCGTTATATTCACTCGCTCTTGGTCACTATTTAATTGGATTTCTCGCTTCTGATGTGTGAGTGCGATTTCACTTATACGAAATTCGTTCCATTTTTCTTCTTTTCTTTTTCAGACATTAGTTTGTAGCCAGTAATTGGGGAAATAATTCCCACTAATAGTCGTACATTTGGAATGTAATACTTGTTTCTATACGCAAATGGCATATGAGGGAAAGCTCATTATGGTTATATGTAGAATTATCATAAAGTAAGGAATGAAATCTAATGAACGTGGGCATTCATTTTTGTAATTATCTCATTATTAAAATTTAAACTTTGGGAAACAAGTAAATGGTATTTAGAGGGAACTGTTTTGGAAATCTACTAGGAAATTATGAAAACTAACTTGTATTACGATGTGTTTAACTAATTTAATTACATAAATAAACAGAAAATTTTTTAGTTAGATTTGACAATTTTGATTTTACGGTTCTAAAAGGTCTTCAACTTACTTTTTAGTAATTTACACAAATTACAACTCGTTAACAAACAGCAATTTTACATAAACCGGAATATCGACAGACTTACAAACTCTTGCGAATTTGTCCATTTTTATATGCAAACTTACAAGTTTTAATGCCGTCTATTTAACTTGCTGGATAAATTGGGAATTACCAAAGTGCTATTTGTATAATATCCATATGATGATAAATGTATTGGAAAATAAGTAAATATCGCTCGGTATTCATTCAATATCCAGCTTGAATGGGTTTTATTTGAATTTTTCATTTTCTTCGCACAGAATCTATATGACTAACTTCAAATCTGAATTAAATCTCTCTCAATAATTCCGATACATCCTCTATTCATACATCAATTTATCCGGGATGCATTCAAATAATGTGTGCAAATATTTTCCACTTAGTTACACCGACACATAAATTTCCAACGCTCATATAAATGCGACTGTGTATTTTTTCCCTGTGTAATTCTTGTATATTTCATCGGACATGTTTATTCACTTTGTGCCTTACACACATATTGTTAGATGTTCATTGAACTGGAATGGGATTTTATTGTTGCAGTACCGCCGGATATTGACGATACGGAAACAACCAGTGACATAACGGTGTCAGAGGGTGACAATGTGACACTAAGTTGCATAGCCACCGGCCATCCGGAGCCAAGGATATTGTGGAGGCGTGAAGATGGTGGCCATATTACGATTCCCGGCACAAAACAGGATGTACAAAAAGGTGCCCCCCGAACACTATTATACAATAAATCAGCGACTCCTGTGTTGGGGATTTTTATTTTTATAGGAATTTATGTTGTTTTTTCCTCCCCTTAATCCTCTTGCTGTAAATCCATGCCTTGAATGCAAATCCGTCCATGTATGAGTCTTCATTAAAAAATCATAAACAAAATTCAGTACACGTTTAATCCGGCATCCACTTGTGTGTCTGGAGAGGATGATTTGTTTTAAATAAAATAACAGCCAGTAATGAGAGTTGTTTTCTAGTGGACACGTTCAGTGGACAATCGCTGAAATTGGTGCGGGTGCAACGACGCCAGATGGGCGCCTACCTCTGTATTGCAAGCAATGATGTGCCACCGGCTGTTAGTAAACGAGTCACTCTCAATATAAATTGTAAGTATTAATTCTGTTGGAAGTTCAGTTTCTTCACTCCCTGTCTCTCTCCCTATACGAGAGAAAATCCAATAAAGCTTTATTTGAGTTTTTCTATCAGAGTTTATTCAATGTTATGTGTTTGTCTGCAAACGCTTAGCTCGGGCTGTATTTTTAATTTTTCCCTTTGCCAATTTTTTCCTGCCTAATCTCGCACTCACTTACGTCTGAGAATTCCTACAAATCCGAATCGTTATTCCACTTTGTTTTTTACTCCTATTTCTTAAATTGCATGTAAAACTTTTCCCGTTTAAATCGAATTTAATGGAATACGTCTGGATGATATAAATTTCAACTGGATTCATTGAGTACCTCACTTGAGTGACATTCTTTCTTTGTGTGAGGAATTTTACTTAATGCCACTTTTATGCCAGTATCCGCAAATTGTCTCTACTTGGCGTATTATACGGGTGTTGAAAAAATGCGCTCCATAATTTACAGCTGACCTGTCTGTTCAGGTAAAATGTAACAAACTGCTCCCGTAGTCGTTCTTTTTACGATCCGTTAGAAGACGGTTTGTGAGTAAACGGTAGGACAATAAAAAACACACTCACATACCACCCACATTCAAATAAAAGAGCACATGTATGACGCGGTGTGCATTATTTGTTGTGCTGATTAAATTTTTTTTGGTTGTAGTCGTGCCCAAAGTCGAAGCACAAAAACCCCTAATTGGGGCACCACTTCAAACAACTGCTAAACTCAAGTGCGATGTTGAAGCGTTCCCGAATTCTAACAATTATTGGATGCGGGATCGGGATGAAGTGCTGATAGATGGGTGAGTTGGAAATTATTTTCAGAACCTGTTGATGAGTGATCTTGTTACTGGTGTGTGTATGTGTTTTTTGTGCAGAGGGAAATATTCGGTGCAGGAGCGTCGAACTGGATACAAAGTGGTGATGATTTTGAGTATCCAGAATGTAACGAGAGCCGATATTGGAACGTACACTTGTGTGGCGTCCAATACAAAAGGGAAGAGCGATGATTCAGTGCGGATATATGGTCAGTTCTTTGATAATTGTGATCTATTGGTTTTGTATTAATTAAATATTGACATAAAAGAGTTTCCTAATTGATTCGAGGTTTCGTATTCGACGGAAGATAAATTGATATCAATTGCATTGCCAATATGGTTTAGAAGTATTTTTGCTCTTCCGTTTTTCTTGCACTTTCTTCTTCCGCAGCGCGGCACTTCGATCGGATTCTAAACAAGGCCAATAAATTTTCTACACCAATGAATCGTGTAATATTCAAATTTCGTTCAACTCAGTGTGAAGGAGTACATCAAGAAAATTTACTCGCTTAAGTCATTTCACTTTGGGCGCCACACTTTCTTCTTCTTTCGCTTCTGGAGGAAGTTGGAAGGTGGTAAACGTGTTGGGAATTTCGAATTGATTATTAGTTCCTTAACGTAAATGTTCGCTTTAACTTTCGCGCTGTTTTTAAGCGACAAACTTTGTCACTTTACAATTTATTCAAGTGTGTTGATTTTGCAGAAATTAAAATTGTTACAACAACAACTACAACTACAACGACGACGACGACTACAACAACAACAACAACTACAACACCATCACCACCAAGCACAACAGACACAAATCTCATTTTAGGTGAGTAAATATTTGCCATTAAAAATAAAATATATTTCTAAGGATTGTTTGAAAGTATGTTGTTGTCGTTAACGTAAATTAATAGAACAATCGTTAAAAGTTTTTTCGAATAAAAGTTGTGCAATAAATTAATACAATGTGGAGGATGTAATGCGACTACAAACAGCGCTTCGGTTTGGTTTTTCATGTTGCCGAAACGGGCTCTTCCTTTTTTCCATTAATTACACTTGGAAATATATTTAATAAGTTCCATTAAGGCGAGAAATTTTTATAGCTTTTTTTCAGCCTGAAATTATATTGAATTGCGAAATTTCCATTAAATATGCATTCGGCCAATAATCGAATTAAATGGTTTTTAGGGAAAATTGTGCAAATGCCATTAATGTGTGTTAAGAAAATAAAAAATTAACATCGTTGACGCTTCAGTCAATTTACATTGTAAATGAATATTTTATCGGTTATTATCTCGTCACACTCTTGAATACATTCAACATATTTTTCAGTTATAATTAAGCATAAAAAGTTTATTGCCACACTAACTTTCCCTTTTCATAGCGTGTGTGTGTGTGCGCTTTATGGATTTAGACATTTTAATTAAATACTCTCTCACTCTGGGAAAATCTTAAGTTTTAAGGCGACCACAATTCCGAGACCATAATTTCGGCATGATATATGTGTTGTCTTGTTATCGTCTTGATACCCAAGGCACAATTGTGATGTGCTATTCTTCCCACCCTGATGTAGTCCCCAAAATGTTTCCCTTCTGTAACTATAAACCTGGCATCTTGCATTCACTAATTCCATTAGCATTATTGGATCAAATTAACATAGATGCTGGGGATCTCAACTTGTATATTATGTTCTTGTCGTAAACTATTCGTCCCCCACATTATCACACATATTTAGCTTTTCCACCTTGTAGCCAAGGCAATATTCAATTAACTTCATATTTCCTTGGTCGATTTCAGAGCTCGATTCGAAAAACTTCAATTCAATTGGTGAGTCTGCAAAAGATACTAGAAATGAACTATGCATGAAAGTTTTGTAATTTTACGTAAAAAATTTACTCTTTTCAAGTAAAATTACATGAATTCTATGAAATCGTTGCTGATTTCTGAATATATGTCTCTATACTTTATTAAACCAAATGTTGATATGTGTAAAATGTGTTGTATTTTTACTTTGCAGAAGACAAGCCCTTGGACGATGAATCAAATTGGCTTTACCCGAGTGTGGCGCCCGCTCCTTTGGAACTGGAGACCTATTCGAACGCCAATAATTTCCGTATCAATCAAAATTCATCATTTTGTGTACTGGTGACGTTAGTGATGTGCGTGTATTTGATCGCGAGGTGACAGGAGGAGGTGATGTTTACAAGAAATCCTTGAATCTTTTTTAAGTAAAAATCCGTTGTATGAAAACGCGTGTGCTCATTGAAGACTAAAATAGATGCATGTATATAAATTTAAAAAAAAGATCATATCAATTAAGGAAGTAATGTCTGTTGTTATGGCTTATACTGAACGTTTTTTTTTCTTGATTCCAATTTGTTTGTGATATATGAAGTTGTTCTCTTTGATGTCACCTTTTAAAGTATGCAATAATAAGAGTGTATTATTTATTGTTGTGTTCAAAGGCTCAAGTGTTACAACTGTCTTATGGACTGTAAAACATATATGCCTTGTGGGTGAAGTTTGTCTTTTTTTCTATTTCCTGAATAATTTAACACTTGAGCCAACACAATGTTTTTTTTTGTACATATAAAGGAAAACAAGATAGTCGATGTGAAATGTTGAACCTCATTACTATTCCATTAATTATAATGAGGAATTTTGTTACGTAATGTTACACATTATACAAGATATTTTAATAGAATGGAAATACGTATTTCTATTATTAATATAATGAGGGAGGCACCGCAGCGTATTGCAGCGTATTTATTCGCCATTCGAGGATGTTAATTTTTTTTACTCGAGCGGTTTTTGTGGCTTGTTATTTAAATTGGCAAACATACGATTTGGGGTTTTGGATAAAAGTATAAGAGAAACTCTCTCTGTCGCTGGTGACTGTGTTTCTGTTGAACTAATGGACCGTAACAAGTGGTGATTAAGCGATTTAACGGATTAATGTTATCGTATGTCTTGTTTTATGGCCAATTAAACGTATATGTGAATCGTCGTTTACGGTTGTTGGCCAACATTTTTTCCTTATTCCTTAAAATGGGTAAATACACAGCCAGCGAAATACGGTATTGATTTCTTAGCTGTGTGCTATACTGCATTTGAAAGTTGAAGGAAAAAAAATGCAACAATATATTATGAATATATACCTTTCATCCCACTGTTGAGAACCACGTAACCGCCGCCAGTCATCAGATGCGCGCTTGTCACCACACCGGAATTTATCGTTTCTCTAAGGATTTTTTATTAAAAAAATATGTTTACCGACAAATTTATGTTGTAAAGATAAAAAACAATCTGGAATTTCTATATCGTTAATATAATTTTTTGTGAATCGGTTTAGGCGCTTGTGCCCCTCTCTCTGTGTACATAAAAATTTATTTAGAAAATTCGGCGTCGTTGCACAATGGGATATATATATATCCGGTACAATATAAATCTTTTTCCCATTTACATGAAAAACATACTCAGTTTACAAAGTATGAGTGTAGGTGTGGAACAATTTAATGAAAACTGGTACTTTGTTGTTCTAGCGAAATTTAATTTACTGCCTCTTGCTTTGGCTTTTTCATATACAAATTGTTTCTAAACGTCAGAATAATAATAATCATTTTCGTTTTATACAGTTTCATTAAATTTCATCAAATTAACACATCGCACCTTTGATAATTTGTGAACAAAAAACAACACAATTTTTCTCTAACGGTTTTATTTAGTAAATATGTCCAAGAGAAATCATTTATTTCACCCTAATATATTGTTGATTTGATGGTTTCCACCTGTACATATTTACTTTTAGACATGTCTATATCGGAATTATTTGATGTGTATTCTGGATTTGCAAACAAAACATACAAAAATACTTAATAACATTATCTGTGTATCCAAACAGTATTTTTTTATCGATCAAAATCAACAGAGTTGATCAAACATATACATTTCAACTCACTGAATTTAAAATATTTTATTGGCAACGCTTTTTGGTATTGTGTAAAAACGAAACTAATAATAAAAATGCAACCCATGTATATGAATGTACATATCCCAAAACATAATTAGTTGTATAAGTCTGTTGATAAAATGAATAAAAAAAACTGATTTATTACAAAATATCCAACCGGAGTTTTATTTTCAACAATTTGTCTCTTTATCTAATAGACCATCATTAATATCTCTATATCAAAAGAGAGCAAGATTAATGGACAACTGTATCTATGTGTACAATTTAATAAAACGCTTTTAACATGCACACTAGCTAAAAAACATCCCAATTCAATTTTATAGTCGATTACATTGTATTAGTGACGATTAAATTGCTTTGGCACCTATGTTTAATTGCAAATAAATTGCAATCTCTAGAATACACACATGTGTGTGCTGAAAAAGTGGCTATTAGAATGATCCGATGGATTGAGGCTGTGCCATTGGGTATCCCGTTTGTATCCCGACACAATATTTGATTACGGCAATTCTCTCTTGAGAGTTGGACGTGATGAACTGCCTTCAAGCGTATTACATACATTACAAGAACCGTCAGCTCAACTTTACACCAATTTGAATTTATGATAATAATGCCGGCGGGACGGCGGTCTATACCAGTATCCGCAACTTCTAACTACCCAGCATACCAAAAACATTGTTAAATGATTCCAGATGCGATTATCCCTCAAGTCACTAAAAATCATCAGCCAGCTTATCTCGTATCAACTGTTTTTTACGTCATCATCAATTGACGAAAATTCGATTTGGCATGCAGAAAATTAGTAAAATGAACTTTCCAAAATTTAAATTATGCGCGTAGAAAAGTTTGCCGAACTCCAAATAGGTAATGTTTTCCAAACTCATTTCCAATACCGACCATTTGTTTGTAAATTTTGCATAGAGCAATTTTTAATTGGGTTTGTTGGATGTTGTTTGCATTTATATGACTAGATCAAGTAACTTTCCAACTATACATACACCAAATGAAAATAATTGAGATCTAAGCACAGGGTTGTTTGTATTTTTTCTTCCCTAATATCGAGTGCCTTGTCTTTGAATCCATTTAGCCCGATTTGCATCCACAAGGATAGAAAGTTGTGTTTTGTAACCGAATCCACCGCACAACATCCACTAATAAATTTAACAAAGTGCACTACATTATATACCATCCGCAAGTATTATCTTCGCTAAACATACATTACCCCCGAATAGATTGCATTAAGCTAGTACATACCTAACATTTATGCTAGGCAAGAAGGTGTCTGATAGTTCAGAGGGAGACATCGTTACGGAGCTTTGTGTACAACACCGTAACAATGACAGTGATATATATCTTTATCGGTGAGTGTGATTTTGTAATTTACATGTACATACGAAAACAAAGCGCACATAGTGCGATGAGACAACTCTATATCCCCATAATCGAGTGAGACAATAGATCCAACTATTTGGGATCACTTAAATCATCACTATGTGTATATGTCTCTCTATGTTGTTGGAAGCTAATCAGTGGGTTGTGTTTATGGTTTGTGTTTTCGGATTGATGGAACGTGTGCAATACTACAGATATCTTGCTCCTTTCTGCTTTGATTAGTTCCTCCGTTCAATAACATTGACACATACAATGTTGCTCAACTGTGCAAGTTTGTAGCACTTTTTCTTACTTTCAGGTAATTTCGGTAATAAACATGAGAGAATCACGGGCAGCGTTTTTTCTTTGCTTTTCTTCAATTAGAAATGGAAGGAGTGTTTTGTTAAGGGAGAAGAACTATGGGAAACATTCGAAAGTTGCCAGGAATTCATTCGAAAGGTTTTGGTAGGGGAATATTATTGAAAGTTCACCTATAGAAGAGAATCGAAAAGAAGATACCGTGGAAAATTAATTTGAAATTCAATGAAAACAGTATTTTAACATTTTATCTTTGCCTCCAATTTCTTAGCCCATAAGTTCACTAACTGAGGTATATTTTAATGTCGACCGTTGAACTGAATCCAATTTTATGGTTTATCTGCATACTTTTTCTAGCAATGGCAGGGGGACTCTCAATCTCTGGCTTCAGCTAATTACGACGACTAATCTTGAGTAAAATAGGTGTATCGTTGAGTGCGCGACGGGGATTGAGGCAATTTGTAGTTATACATGAAATTGCTATGTAATTTGGCCAATTAGAAATTGTGTGGAGGTTGCAGGTGGGGTTGGAGCATATAGGGGATGAACGGTACAAAAACGGTGAGAAATTCCATTTCTGATGCGAGCGAAATTAGCTTTCGCTTAATTTTACTATTAGGGGGTGCGAGAAGTGTGCTGAATGTTTGCCTTGTGGTCATGGAGGGTTCCGAATGCAGAGATTTATATTATGGAATCCATTGGAAATTTCTGCTTCATTGAGTGGCGTTGTTTTAAATTTACATACGGATATTTTATTGTGAAAAGGGTAAAGTTTATTGTTTACTTTATCAAAGTTGATTTATCACTTGGGAAAGTGGTTAGAATAGTGCGAATTTTTTATCCAAACGATTATTGTTTGCCAAAATGACAAACGGTTATTGTTGCTAGAAGTTTTTGGAAAAAATTTTACTGCCCAGAGTTGGAGCGGAAGTTCGGTTTTAGTTAGTTGCGAAAACCAATCAAAGTTGAAATTAAATAAAAAAAAGAGCAAAGTTTCTAGACGGTTTTTCCTCTTCGAGAAAGTACAAGTATCGTTATCATTGTATTTATTATCAATATAAATCTATTTAATACCTACATTGGACAACGTCGCTATTGCGGTTGGTGAAGATGCTATCTTTTCACATTAAAGCGAAATTCAAATAATGGAAAAATCGAAATGTGTGTGCCTGGTTGACTTGGCCTTTGTATTTATGTCAAAGAGATACGCTCCTGGCAATTAACGCAAAAAACACAAGCAGCTCCAACACAACAGAGTGACGTTTGTGATGTACCGTCATCGTTTTGTTTTTGTGCAAAAACAATGTTGGAAACTGTTCAACAATATAAAGGAATTGTATGTGGGAAAATATTCAACTTGGAAGTTGTTCTCTTGAAAGGGAGATAATTTTCTATATTGCAAAGTTTTCGAGCTGTTTTATGGGAAATACATCTCGTTATTCGTATGTCTATACCTAGAAGTTAATAAGTTCTTTCTCTTTGACTCAAAAAATATCAAAGATTCAACACCCTGCATTCTATTGGTGACCCTTCAAAGCAATCTCTATAAGGGAAACTCTATAAAGGGTCGGAAAATTCATGCAATTTGTAGTACACAGATGGCGACTTACAATTTTCCAATTTTCTCTGGAAAACTCAATAAAAGCTTCTCGGATTTTCCAGTAGATGACTGTTTGATTGAAAACTCCAAATTTCGTTATTAATCTTCTAAAGTAAGAGAATCTCAGAATAATCTAATTACCACAGTTGAAGAAAGTTTGAATTACCACATCATATCGATATCAATTAAGCAGTAAACAGTTTAGAATTTGACACTTTTCCAACAAAGGAAAATTGTAAATTCTTCAAACACAAAAGGTGTTTATGAAACATGAGACGAATGGTAAATTGGATAGAGTGAAGGGAAAAAATGTATTGACTTTAAACCAGCAGAAAGTGTGTGAGCGCCCATTAGACATCCGTTCTTGAATGACATCAAAAACATTGTAATTGTCACGAAAAAAATTGCAAACAAGCAAAAAACAACATCGAACCGGTGTGTTTTTCTCTTTATACTGTCACTAACAGATCTGCTTGACTGAGTGTAGTTTCTTTTTGCCATCGTGTATGGAACGATCAAAGGAGATAGGAGACCCATCAAGTTCTGGAGCCCGTTCAACTTTTTCTGCAGGCTTATTAATCAATCGATCTAGAATTGAATGCTTTCAATACAGAAACATGACTTTTACAGTTATAACTTTTATTGCATATTTGCAAGTGCATTTAGCGTTTTCCATCAGAGCTACTTAACAGAATGTAGAAAGAAAAAAAGGTCTTTCAAGTTTTAAACTCGTTAGTAAAGTGTGAGCCTGGCGTTCAACAATGAATTCTCTTTCCAAAAGAAAATCAATGTAATACTTAAAGTCTTTATTAACGTAATTTGTTCTTCAATTTTAAGGGGCTACTGTAAAAGTTTCGTTTAATTATTTAAATTGTTAAAAACTTTTCAACGTGTACTAGCATATATTTTAACACACATAATAATGGATCACTATTAAAACTTCCATGAGCCCGTAATTATTGCTTAGGAAGCAAAAAAAAAACACTATTGATTTGATTCCGGACCAAGTTTCGGTGGTGTACTTTTCTTACAATTAGAATTGATTTCAGGGGGCAGAAATAAAGTTACATAGACTATCAAAAAGTTGCAAGAAATTGAATTAAATGGAACTCTTTTGTTAGTCATCGAATATAAGCTCGACACTTTCATTTAATTTAATCAGTCGTTGGAAAAAAGGGGAACCTATAACGGCTTTTTTATGGTAAATAAACATATTGAGTTGAATTTCGAAATAATTTCACTTTCCATTTAATTAAAAGCGATCTAAGAAATGGATATGTGCAGATCCTGGAGGATGTCAACTTTCTACAACTCGTCTCTGCTGTGTGCTGACATCGAAACGAACACAACGAATACATCAACATCATGCAAGGCATCCTCTTCTTATACACATCCAACTTGATATAAAGGTTCTTAACTAGGCGATAAACTTAAGCCCGCAGTCTCTGGAGTCTCGTAAAATTTTGGCATTTCTATCTTGAACGATGTTTGGTCTTAAATGTGTTCCGAAGGGAAAGTGTGAGAAGTTACATGACACTGAATAAAGCGTCTAGCTTAGAGGACGTGAAAGTTGTGTTGTACGGAGGTAGAAGTGAGAGGGTGGTCCCTAATTTGACCAGTCATTTGTACTGATTACACTCTAAAGCCGACACTGTATTAAACTTCCCTCCTCCAAAGAATCCACCATTCTCCTCTCCATAATCATATAATTATGTTTGTTTGAGGAGCACGTATTTATTTTAACATGAAAACGTGTATATCAGTTTGAATTCTGACACTCTGTTCCCAATATGGCACTTTTGAGACCGGCTATATCACTGATAGGATGTATTTAAGAGAGTTGTTCACGTGGCTCGACTCTTTAATGTTCAATGTTTGAAGAAAAACTTTTCGAGGTAAATGTCCCTCTGCTCAATTAGGGCGCGTTGCCGCACTATTGATCAAATTCCAAATTCGACTTGCATTTTAGAAATGTAGCAATGTGTGTGATTTTTTTTTATTAAAAAGAATCCCAAATTCAATATTAGAAGCGCGCCCCATCCCCTTTGTGAAGTTATAGGTAAAGTTCTTGGATAGCGAGAACACTTTCCAGCTGTTGAAATTCAAATTGAGTAATATCTGTATTTTTGTCGCTGGTTTACCACATGATTGGCACCACAGAAATCCAATATATGTGGACGAACGTGTGTCTAATTAAATACATAACGGTATGAGGGAAAAATGTGATGTGGAGGGTCTTTGTTCGATCACATGTAACGTGAAAGGCACAGACGCACACACATATCCACACAAAACTCTGCACACTACACATAATTTGGAGCTTTCTCTGGGGAAATTAAAATAAAGTGTTTGTCCTTACCTTGACTCACACTCATCTTTGCGCTCTTTTGTTTGCTTTCCATCTTGGACTATTTACCATACATATAAAATACCATCGTACGCCTTGTTATACAATAATACTCACAATCAGGATGTACATAAGAAACAATCAAACTGTCAATTTTGGAATCAATTAAACTTTTAGGAGGATCAAAGGTCTCCTGGGAGGACGCAGACAATTCTTGCATTTGACACGTTCCCATGTAGGTGTCTCGCTTTTCTTTCCGTGTAGCTAACGAAGGAAAAAATCAAATGTTTCATTTCGGAGATGATACCCATTTTAGAAGTGTCCAGTAACTTTTGATTGTTCAAGTCTCTAAGGGGAGGAAAATACTGTTATTTGTGATCCGGTGTGGCTGTAAAATTGTGTACTTTCTCTTGTGCTGTTGCAATTTTTGCGCAACAAATAATTTATAAACGCCCAAAGTGATTGTATTACAAAAGAAGAATGAATTATTTGTAATTGATATTTCATGACTTGAGGAAGTAAAGGTTAACGTTTTAAGATAAAATCTTACGTGTTTAGTGTGAAGCATGCAAACTCCGACAAACGAATCAAGTAAATAGCGTTCGTTTTATATTCATTTACGAAACTAGTAAAGTACATTTATTTGTCAAAGTAATACCTAATGGTATGATTTGTGACGTTAAGAATATGCAAGGATGAAGTCGTTTAATGGATTTCCTTTTTGTTTGTTTATATACATACAAAATGTTATTAATGTATATCGGAAAAGAAAGGTTTTAATAATATATATGGAATTCTCCAGTGAAAGCATTTACGGAAGCTGGAAATAGAAAATTGGTACAAAAACAAGTTGATGACATTTCAAAAATAGTCTCATTGACTAAATCTTTTTATTACAAAGTGTTTTGAAATTGTTGTATTGTTCTTGTTGAAATCCGTGAATTTGTATACTAGACGAGTTTGAAAATAAATAAATAGATTTCAATAAAGTACCTATTCAACAATTTCAAATAACTGCGACTAAAAAGTAGATGCAAGAATAATAAATGATAAAAAGTTAGTAAAAATGAGATTTTTCGCAAATGTAAAGAATTATGTATATGTATAAACATGGTTTTTGAGTTTAAAAAAATGGATGCAATGAAAATCGGTAATACCTATTATTTGAATGCTTAATAAAATTCGCCATTTACAAGTTTTTAGTCCTATTTTTAATTGATCATATCGATTACTATGTTATATTATTGAAATAAACACTCAAACACCAATTGTTATAAATTTTTAAATTAGTTGCAACATTGATTTTCCATTTTCTGAACGATTAAATGAATCAATTTAAGTTATAGGAATTTAAATCATATGATGGCTAGGTTCGGTAAACATATAGATAATATAGGATAAGATAAGATAATACTAGCGTTTTCTACACGTACACTAAGCAAAATCCGTTTTAAATTTCGTTTTAATATTACACCTCACATTTATCTTAATTAATACCTCCATAGGTATGTCTTTTTTTAACAATACAAAAGTCAGGATAAATATTTGAATTAATAAGGTATGTATGAACCGCCGTTCTTCATTTTATATTGGTTTGCATTAATTTTTCAATATATAATCGTTGCAGAATGACGTTACACGAAAGCAGTGGAAAACAGTATGAAACGTGGTTGTTTGTCTTACTGTTAATCAAAGGCTATGGTATTCAGTTTGAAATCGGCAAGGAAGTAAAAATTGGTGATAAATTTGATGATGTCGTTCTTAAATACAAGAACGAAGACACATGTAAGGACAATTACATCTTCTGTCAAGTAAAACTAGTAGATGACGGCGATAAAAAATTACTTGACGAAAAGGTTTTACTGGGATTGAAATCAATATCTAAAAACAAGTCAGATTTTGATCTTAACAAGTATTTCTTATCTTATCTAAGAATTCAAGATCAGTTTAAGGAGAGCGGAAATGTGTTATCAAAACTAGTAATTTATTCAAATGTTTCGGATCTAGATGGAGAACTGAAAAGAGATGTGGAAAGTGATGTTGACCAATTTAGCCAGATTCTATGTGCAACTAACGAATCACCAAGAATTTCTATAAAAGCAAATTCTAGAAGTGGTCAAAATATTGTTCAAAAATTACGAAAAACCCCGACGGATTGGGAAAATTTAATTAATATATTATTAAAATACACAAATGAAGTTTATGCAAAGAAAAATCCAATGATCTTTCAGGAGGGAAGCCCATTAAGTTTTTATCATACTGCATTGGTTGATGAAAATATTCTTGAAGTGAAATCGGAGGCAAATGGTCCGATATGCAGTTTTCATGAAAACTTTATAGAGAAGAACAATGTTTCTTGTCAAGTGATGGAATTTTACAAATGTCTTTTGGAGAAATCAGGAATGGATGAGGATAATTTTAAGGTTTCCTTAAAAGGCAAACATTGGAAAGTTTGGAAAACATTCGGAAAAAAGGATGAAACGAATATTAACAACATAAAACTTCCTTCAATTCAAAGTGTTTCCAAAGAGAATGTGTTGGACTTTTTAAAGATTTTGGAATTTATAGTCGGGGAACCGAACATAGATGCATTATCGAATTACTCAAAGAATCAAATTGAAGGTAGCAAATTATTTGAACAGTTAGACTCAGATTATATCAGCCATAAAATGGAATTATTCATTAAATCTTGGCGACAGAAGAACCTTAAAGCCGAGGCTTGGATAGAGGAAACCGAAAAGGATAAATTTCTCGATGATTTCATAAAAGAAATTTTTAAATTGGGTGTAAAGGCGATCAGTTTTAACCACATTGAGCGTTTTAAAAATTTGATAACACGACATTGCATTATATTCAAAAATAAACTGATGGAAGATTTTCGAGATTCACAAACTAATTTTATAATTCATTCTGAAGAAGTGTTCCTTTCAACTTTAAAGATAGTAAATGAATTGAGTGAGAAAAGCTTTCAGTATTTTGAGAGAAATGATTTTCTGGATAGTTCAACATATTCTAAAATAAAAGCTTTGTTAACGGAAGACGCAGAACATAATTTGACGGTCATAATAAACTGGGAAAGTCAAGGAGCTGATGAGAGATTGGGTGATATTGTTAGAGATCTCAATGGTAAAGTGCAGATGATTGTAATTACAAATAATGATTTGATCCACTTTGAAAATTTCGATAAAGTGAGGGATACAAAAATATCCATAGAAGATATCGAAAATAATGAAAAAATTTTGGACATTACTATTGATTGTCAAGGTGAAAAAGTTCCGATAAAAAATATATTATTGGAAGGTAACAATGTTCCCATAACAAAAATTATTACAACAGAAGTTTTAAAAAAAATAATTTTGAATGAACCTCAATCTATGGTTTCACAAAAATCAGAAGATATCGATATTTATATACCACGGAAAATAGTGCCAAGTGTTTTTGACGAAGATATTCTTAAACACGTTGAGAATAAAGAAAATGAACTTTTTGTTATTAGTGGATTAACAGATGAAACAAAGCAAATGCAATTGATGAGTGATTGTTCAGGTAAAAATGTAATTTTTAGAAATGAGAACATTGAACGATATCTAGAAGAACAGCAGAAAGAAACCGAATTCAAAAATATTCATTGGCTTGAGTATAAAAGTAATCACTTCATTTGGCGAAAGACTATAGGAGCAGTGAGTTATTTATTGGATATTCGAAAAGATTTCAAACTGGTTCATAATTTAGAGATGGATGAAGATATTTTGATGCAATTTTCCAATCGTTTACAAATATTAACCGGAATTGCTGGTTTAGGGAAATCGGCCTCACTAAATAATTTTAAAAAACGTTTCACACACGAACATCCTTTGAAGTTTGTCAAAATAATTAATTTACATGAAAAACAAGCTGTCTTAGCAGGTCTAAGGAAGCAACTGGGTGTTCTTCAACCAGAAGACTTCATTTGTAGATTATTAACTGAAGAGAATGAATTGCAGAAACAGTTAATAAAGTACGCAATTTGCAAACAAAATGGGATGCTTATATTGTTTGATGGCTACGACGAAATTCAATCAAAAGAATCAAGGAAATTTTTTTGCAAGAACGTGTCTCGTTTAATTGAATTGCGAAATGTGAATATTATCATTTCAACAAGAACTAGTTTGGTAAATGAATTGGAGAACGGATACAATGTATTAGCAGTAACTCTGCAACAGTTTACCTATGAAAATCAGACATCATTTATTGTAGAGCGATTTAAAATGAACACAAAACCAGAAAGCAAAATAAACAAAAAAAGTCACCAAACCATATGGAGAATATTATTAATTTTATCTTTGAAAATACGAAAGAGTTTGTGTTGATTGGAATACCTTTAATGTTAAAAATGATTTGTGACATTATTCAACAACCAAATCCAGTCATATTATCTAAGGAATTTAATTTGGTGCAGTTGTACGATAATTTTACAGAAACAATGTACCGAAGGTACTTTGAAGAAAAGGAATCGGTTAATATGGAATTTGTGGAACGTATGCTGCCAGATGGGTACGAAACTTACCATTTCAACCATCAATTGTTATCAATATCTGCAATTCTATATAAAAAAATTGAAAACATAAATACTGTGTTTCCAGAAGTTCAAGACCAAAATCAATCAAATATTTTAAATAACGTTTGTAACAAGGGTATTATAACTCATATTCAAGCAGGTGAAACAAAGTTTATTCATCAAACATTTGCGGAATATTTTTTTGCCAGTTTCCTGTTCAAAAATTGTATTGAAATGGAGAGTAATGAAAAAAAGACAGAATTTATTTTAAGCAAAATATTATGCGATGAATATTTTCAAAATGTGCGAACATTTTTAAATAGCTTGTTGCATTCCGGAAGAACAGCAGCACACCATTACATTGAAAAGCACAGAGATTTCTTGAAAAATTCATCTGTGATTGATAATGAAACAGTGACAATTTTTTTCCACATTATTTTTAATTGTGCCTTGGAAGATAATAACAATATTTTTGAAGTATTTATAACAGTGTGTAGTGATGAACAATCATCTTTTCAAATATTTTCTAATTCATATCAGGATGTTTTATATACACAAATGCTGTTTGCGTCTGTGAAGAATAACAACACCTTCATGACAGACTGGTTCTTAAAGCACGATATAAACAAAAATCGCGTAAATACTGCAAAGAAAACAGTGTTACATATTGCTGCAGAATTTGGAAGTTATGAAGTTTTGAAAATTTTGATAAATTATGGATTTAATATTGAGCAACAGGATAGTTATGGTTTTACACCATTACATTTCGCAGCGCACAGTGGTCATATTGAAGTAGTGAAATTTCTGAAAAACCACAAGGCTGACATGAATGCATGCACAAATAATAATCGTACACCCTTGTACATCGCTGCCCAAAATGGTCACACTGAAGTGGTGAAATTTCTGAAACACCACAAAGCCGACATGAATGCTTGCACAATGGATAATTTTACACCTTTGCACATCGCTGCCCAAAATGGTCACATCGAAGTTGTGGAGTTTTTGACTGGATGCAATGCCGATGTAAATTCACGTAATAAGAATAATAGCACACCATTATTTATCGCTGCACAGAATGGTCACATTAAAGTAGTTAAATTTCTAAAAGAAAACAACGCAGATGTAAATGTTTGCAGAAACGATAATTGGTCCCCATTGCTCATCTCTGCACAAAATGGCCATACTGAAGTCGTAAAATTTTTAGTAGAAAATCACGCCGATTTGCTTGCTCGCACTGAGAAAAATTGCACAGCATTATTCATTGCTGCTCAGAATGGTCACATTGAAATTGTGGAATATCTGGAACAACACATGTCCGTTATGAATAGTTGGAGTGTGGATAATTTTCAACCAATTCATGTCGCTGCTGAGAAAGGCCATTTAAAAGTTGTGAAATTTCTGTTAAAGAAAAATCCCGATGCTGTGTATGCTGCTAACAAAGATAATGTCACACCGTTATTTATTTCTGCACAAAATGGTCACATTGAAGTGGTCGAATTTTTAATAGAAAACAATGCCAATGTAAATGCTGCCACAAAGGATAAATGGACACCATTAATAATCGCATCGCAAAATGGACACATTGAAGTTGTGAGGTTGTTAGTAAGAAATGCAGCCGATGTGAATGCTGGCAATGCTGACAACCTCACTTCACTGTATGTTGCTGCACAGAACGGTCATATTGAAATTGTGAAATTTCTAACGGAAAACAACGCCGATGTGAATGCTTGCATTATAACAAATGTTACGCCCTTAGGTGTTGCTGTAAAAAATGGTCATATTGAAGTTGTGAAATTTCTCATCGAAAACGGTGCAGATGTGAATAATAGCGATTTAAATAATTGTGAACCATTACATGTGGCTTCAGAGTGTGGTCATATTGAAGTGGTAAAATATCTAATATCAAACAATGCCGACGTGAATGCTTGCTCAAAGGATAATTGGACGCCGTTGCTCGCTGCTGCGCAAGAAGGTCACATTGAAGTTGTACAATATCTTATCAAATACAACGCCAATGTGAATGCTTGCCTAAAGGACAAATATACACCTTTACATCTTTGTGCACAAAATGGTCATTGTGAAGTAGGAAAAATTTTAATAGAAAATAATGCCAGTGTAAATGCTTGCACTGTGGATAATTTTACACCATTACAGATCGCTGCACTGAAAGGTCATTTTGAAATTGTGAAATATTTAATTGAAAATCATGCCAATGTTAATGCTTGCAATAAGGATAACTTTGCACCATTACATTTCGCTTCACAAAATGGTCACATTGAAGTCGTGAAACTTTTAATAGAGCACAATGCAAATGTTAATGCCTGTGGCAATATTAATTGGACACCGTTGCATTTCGCTGCACAGGAAGGTCACATTGAAGTTGTAAGATTCCTAAAAGAAAGCAATGCAAATGTAAATGCCTACGGCGAAAATTATTGGACACCGTTACATTTAGCAGCACAAGATGGTCACATTGAAGTTGTAAAGTTCCTAAAAGAAAACAATGCAAATGTAAATGCCTACACCGAAAATTATTGGACACCGTTACATATAGCAGCACGGTATGATCATATTGAAGTTGTGAAATTTCTCACAGAAAACCATGCCGATATAAATGCTTGCAGCAAGGATAAGTGTACGCCTTTGGATGTGGCTGCTAAGAATGGTTACAATGAAATTGTGAAGTTTTTTGAAGAAAACCCATATATGAATATTTGATAACAGCATGTGGTTACAATTATTATGACTTGTCCATTTGTAGATGAAATAAATTTTGATAAAGAAATAATTAGGCATAACATGTACCTGATAGGTAATCAAGTCAATAAATGTTATTAATATATCAGACATACCAACATTTAAATTATAGGTACTTGTCTATACTGTTTTTACAACTAATGCTAATATGTATATTACATCTATACCTACTTTATACTCAGCTTTTTTGGCTTTGGAGTTAGTTAGTAATAAAAGGGAACAAAACTATTCTTATTCTGTCTTCTACCTGATGCATGTGGGCAAAGTAATACCGTCTTTTTTCCTCTTTTATTGCACCAACCCTCAAAGTCAAAAAGCTGGTTTATATGTACATACGTAGAAAAAAGCATGTCTGTCCGTTCGTCCTGTCTGCGTTCCGATTCTGATACCATTCATCCGATTGCAATGAAATTGTGCAGGGTGGTTGAGCGTATGCCAAAGAAGCTTTCTTCGTTATTAGATCAATATTTTTTAAGAGAAAGTTCAGAGACCGGGTTCAGGACCAAACAATTCATAGTATAGCAGTAACAGTAGTTCAACTGTAGGTAACTTAAAACATGTAGGTATATATTCTGCCTCCATCATTATTATTAAAATTACTTGTAAATCTATCGTCATTTTTGTTACCAAACGCTTTGCCCTGTGTTTTTTTTATTTATTTCAACTGTATAAATAAAGTGAGCCCAGAGAGCGTCAGTATGGGAGTTTTGGCCGTTAAGTTGGATAATTACAGGTGGATTGGGATATATTTCACTGGGGTGGAAAGTAAAATAGTGAGGAGCTGGTATGGGTCCCAGGGGACGTGCTCCGGGACTACACACACACACACACTACGTACATAGTGGAGACATCCTCAGCGCTGACACTCAGATACATCAGCCTCCTACCGGATACCAAGAACGACTCAACCCGAACTGTGTGTGCGACTAACTTTCTGTTAAATGGCATTAGTTTGCAAACGTAAAACCTATTCACCGAACATTTTCTCCTTTATACTAACAAATATCATGTCTCATAATTTCATATACTTGATTATGAAGAACGATTATTAATTCACTATTTGACAACAATGGCATCCCCAACTGTCTGGAATATTTATGTCGTGTCTCTAGAACGGGTCTATAAGTGTGTATTTGCGCTCCAAATAAATTATTATACATTTGCGTTGTTTGAAATGTACACACCGACCTCTCACGTTCTTTGTAATGGAACCCATCTATCAGCCCTTACCTGAAAGGATGTCCCCCTAATACTTGTAATATTTTTCTTTCATGTCGCTGGAAATTCAACGAAAATGCGTGTGTGTATGTTAGGCACATATATTATAATTGTGAACTTAATTCATGTAGGTACACACAAAAACCGGCCCAACTTTTCGTCTCTCTTCGAAAGCAGGTGATACTCGGGCGAAAAAAATTGGCAGGCAATTTATTAGGTCCATACCATTTTGTATATTTGGCAATATTTTGTGGTCGCAAGTGTTCTTGAACGGTGAAAACTTTTAACCCACATACCCATTTCCACTTGCAATAAAGATTTAAAGCTTTAGGTCACTCTATATAAATGCACGCTTGCACCAAACTAACTTTGTTAATAATTGAACGAGACATACACACAAAGCGAAGGGCGTTTGTTAGGGGATTTTCCTTAGGCTGACCTCATGTGTATCTCTTCCGGTATAGTTCTTTACCATATATAAATATTGTAGGCTTGCATTCCTGTCCAGGGATGTTTTCATTACGAAACTACCTGTTAAGACCCGAACGATAACCACTTGCTAAGTAGTTTTAGGGCATTTGTTTCACTCAAACCACCTGTGTATCTATTTTACAGATAGTCTCAGTAATTAGACCCTAGATCATTTTCTGGCTCACTCTCCGCCTGTATCTTTCCACCTTATATAAATTAATTATTTAAAACGAAATTAATTTAACTAATCCAGCTACTAAATAGAACCAGGCCATGTTCAAAAGGATGTCAATTTGGGTACCGTGCTATATTTTAGCTCGATCCTATTATTGAATGTTAAATAGCAAACAAAGCATGGATGGAATTTTATTATGTGTTTTTCCGTGGCGGATTAATTCCGTGCATAAAAACAGGATTTAAAGCGTAAATAAAATTTAATTATAGTTGTTACATTAATTTTAGTGTTGAACAAATTGTTGGTTCTTTTTGGATAACAATCAAAATGAAGGAAATTTGGAAATTTTCATAATTTTATACGTAATTTGAAACATAAAGTGTTATCTATATTTTTTATTTATGTTGATTGGTTCTGATCGCAGACCGATCTAAAGTGGAAGACGTAGTTTGAGACATTTCTACACTTCTGTACAAAGGACCCTTCCTTCCTTCCTTCCTACTCATCTTCCTGGAAGCATCTCTCAAAGCCATCGATTTGTAACAAGCTGCAAAGCTTGTGACTCTCATGAATAATTAATGGCATTGGCTTCATTTATTACAGGAATAAATTCTAATTCAATATCTATTAACATTTCAATTTGGAGCACGAATATTTGTCTGATCAAATTATGATTGGAAATGATAATAAAAGAAGTCTGAGGGGAAACAAAGAAAACCTTACCTAGAAGAGATTTATAAATCTAGTGGGAACTTGGAGAAATCATTCAAGTGGTGTTGAAATGTAATTTCTGTTATTCCATTTCCGCATTATTTTCATTGAGTCCTCAAATGTTTTCCTCTTATCTTACAACATTTTCCACAATCATCGGCGGGTGGTTGATTTCGTTGCCGGACGCCCGGGTCGCTGTGGGAAAATGAGGCCACATTAGTTGACCACCTTGTATTGTGTGCAGTGAAAAACAAGTGTGTGTCGAATTTTCAGTTTCCCATCAGCAACTAAAGTGGTCGGTCTTATCGAAAGCTCCTTAATAGAAAGCTATTAATTAATCCTGAAAAGTTTAACCAGTTCGCCCCGGAATTGCCATCATATTTTTTAAGTGAAACTTGATGTTGGAAAATTTTTTCCACCAAAAATCGATTCGAAAACTTTGTCTCTTATCTTTTTATGAATATAATCTGGGTGGAATCCGCATTATTTTCACTACACAGATTTCATCATATAAAAGGGCTGATTTTTTTTTCTTAATGCGCATCTAGATAATAAATTTCCTGAATTATGGATTTCGTATGCAATGTGGACGGGTTTTTAATTTTCTTGTAAATACTTTTGTTAAAACACGTCCTCATCCGCTCGCACACGTGACACAATTACTAGATTAGAGTTTAATTTGTAGTTGCAAGGTCCAACATCTCATCCAGCACCTACTTTAATGTTCTACCTCATTCCCCCTGTACCAGTTCCAAACCTCCTTCCACCACCAGAAGCCCTATATCCGTTCGTGAAACAAATGGATTTGAAAGTGATTCCATTTTCTGTGTCATTAGTTTCCGTTCTTGGCCGCCAAAACCTCATCCCTCCCCTCCTTACTTCTCTCTGGATTTTAACACCGCCTGTTTTTCCTTTTGTTTTGGTGCGGTGTGGAGGAACCCACTTGGGCAAGCATAAAACTTGAAGAATTTTCAAATCAACCCGGCTGCTGCCTCTACACTTCCATGTTATTATACACTGGATTCTTATTTTCCGTTCATCCACTTCCCCCATCGCAGACACCTTTCCACGGACACATTAGGACTTTTGTGCTAATACGAAACGTGCCTCCACCACCAGTCCCGGTAATGATGGCAAATATTAGTTTGATTTCCGCTTGTAGCAAAAGTAAGAGAAAAAAACTCCGCCCCCCAACACAGTATAGTGGAAATGTTTGCACAAGGAAAATGTAAAAAAGCGAACAATGGCAGAAGAAGTTAATGTTTTATGAAATTATTTTTATTGTAGAGAGATTTTTTCCCTTAGCGCTTTTGGAAATTCGAAGGGGAATAAATTTTTATCTGTTGCTTTGGAGTATTTCCTCATTGATCCTGTTACGAAATTGAAATAAATTTTCTATGTTCTGTGTGTGTGTGTGAAAACTTATGCCGATGAAGCGCATTCCATTAACTGGTTACATTGAAGAGAGTGTTTCATTTTTATTACATCACATATATGGGAGTTTAAGAAGAGAAATGTCCATAATTTAGCAATAGTACGACACTCCAATAACTCTGACGTATATAATTTTTATCGTCCAATCCCTGAGAAGCGTTTTTCTTTGGCTCATTTCAGTTTTCTTATTAAAACTTGCAAGATATATGGGATCTATAGTTCCAAGTCTTAATCACTCTTTTAATAGTTCTTAGTATTGCATTTTATTGGACTTTTCCCTCCTCTAACACACACACTTACTCACCTATATACGATCATAACAAAAACTAATAATAGTAGCGCAATAAATATAAATACTACACAAGTTTCTATAGCGAAAAGAATTTCATTAGCGTCCGCTTTTGATGCAATTAATTTTATTATAATTATAGTAGTTAGGACAATCAGTAGGGGCTTTTGAAACTAATAAATGCAAAATGCATACTGAAAATTGGGTTAATTTGTCAAGCATTATTGTTATCAACTTTAATTGATTACCAGAGTTTCCTGCTGCACCGACAAAGAATTTAAAATCATTTCGGCTATAATCCACTTTGACCAACCATTCGTGATTCAGTTTGCAATATGCACACATATATCTATGTATAGAGAAGTAAATAAAAAACTGTCACAATGCATAAACATTCGTGCAATAATGATGCTCTTAACGTTCCTGTGTGTATGTTATGAGAAGCACATACACAAAGAAAATGAGGGAACACAGCAATGGGAATGTCACACTGAATTGAGTTTGAAATAATGAAGATGAAAAGACGTTTAGATGGCAAAGTCGTTGTTTTTCTGTCGTTTAGTTGATGAGGCCGTCGCATAGAAAATGCTCTCTCTTTTGGCATCTTGTTTGTCTAACATGGGCGACAGAAGGATGGTGCAATGTGGAGGGGATAAGGTTAACCGGTTAACCTGCTGTGCCTTGCAAGACGCAACTATACATCATTCCAGCTACATGTCGGTACAGGCAAATTAGCAAGTTAATTATTATTGTAAGTGACAGAGTCGGAGAGATTTGTTTATTATTGCACGAGTGGTGAGTAATGGAGGGATGGGGGATGAGTGCTCCAATTAATAACGCGTACACACACACCACGGCTGGAATTCTTGTAGTGTCACAATTTAAATCTATTTCAAACAAACAATCTCATAAATACGGCACCAGGAAAGTCGTCTGGATGAGTTAATAGTTAATGTGTTTGCATTTACACGTTAAACTAAATGATAAATGGGTTGAGATTTGCTTTTCCACTGTGTATATATGAAGACGTGTGTGTGTTGTTCTCTGCTCTATGCCACACATTCGTTTTCATATATTTGAAGGGTGGGGCCGTTTTTTGGACATACTTTTCTGCATTCAATAAATCGAACAAATTGACTAAAAAATTATATTTTGATATTGAAATGATTTTTGCTCGTAAATACATCTCCACTGATTATAGAATGTTTGTCAACGTTATTAAGGGGACATTTTCTAATTTCCCAACGGATTTCTCAAAACTAAATATGCATTTCAGATTGCATTTCTTTGAAAAGTGGATGGAGTGAATAAAAAAATTAATGGTTTCTACCAAGGATCTTGAATGTTGAGATGTAATATCAAGCCTACATATTTTTTTCCTAATTTCTTTTTATTATTCTGGCGACTTTTCTTCTTGTTTTATAGACTGAAAGGCATTAAAAGCACGAAGTATGCGCATTTTTTTGGACAGTAAAAAGAGGAGTGTGATGTTTTTTGATGTCTGTATCAGGACAACTTAAGTAAATTAGTAATTTTCTGTGATAAGTAAAAAAAACAATTATTATAAACTCGAATTGGTTCAATTTTAAATAATAATTAAGAAGCAGCTATCGGTGGAAACACTTGCTACCTAATCGAAAGATTCAAAGTTTGTTCAAATTGAAATAATTAAAAACTAAATAAAATGTTAATTTGTCCATACATTTTGTAGTTTTTCATTCATTGAACTCCCTAAAGTTTTCTGCTCATCCGATTTCTTTTTTGATAGCTTCATTCTTAGTTAAAAAATTCCCATTTTCTTCATTAAAATTAAACAGGGAAAACGAACAAACCAACTCGACGTATGTGTCTTGGTAGAGTAATGGATATTGGAGTGTTGTTGCGGGTGAAAGAAAATTGGATAGTAGCTACCATATAAGGGCAACAATTCCAACCACTACGAGTATAATGTAATACCTTAGGTTTGAGTCGACAACATAAATTAACTTACTCGTCTCGGCTAATGAAACCCTATACGCTCCGGTTGTTGCTTTTCCTCCTTATCAGTACGAGGGGTTCGTGTGTTAACCCTACAACAACGAGCACGTACGTGAGCCTCTACCTGGATGTCTGCACACATTTGCACTAAGAAAACTACTTAGCACACAGTGGACCAACAATCCGTCCTCTACCGCCTGTATTTCCGTCTACACCAAATGTCGAATAACATCATTACATATAATCAAGTGGGACGATCCAATTACAAGATGAAATCGACCCGGTCAAAGGGTGGATCACAAAGAATTCCGATGTACACCTGTTCGGGGCACGTTTGGCTACCAATGTGCCGTCAATCGAGTGCAAAATGCACGTGTAACACACATGTTTGTGTGGAGAAAATGTCGATATAATTAAAATGTACGTTCCATTTCTTTTATTTACCTGTGCCACGCTATTCCCGCTAGTGCGAAGAATGGGGCTGTATTAGGTTTCTGGTTTTGGCGCAGTGAAGATGAAATGACAACAGCAGAGGTAAAGCGCATTGGGGTCTTATCTGTGCCGTGACAGCCCAGCTGTACACAGTACGAGTTTAAATCTGAGCTCGTTCTACTTTTATATAGATGTTTATTCTCTTCATAGAATATTACCTTAATCTATCCTATATGTCTCGAATATTTTTCTGACAAGAAAAATGCGCGACGAATGAAAGAAATTCAAAAGTGTAATAAATCGACGAGCGATTGTGTTGATCGGTTCGTTTTTTTATTAATTTTCAGGGAGTTTGGGTGCTGATGATGACGATCTGCAAAGAGAGAGCAAGAGAGAGAACAAGTGGCCGTCTTAATGTATTAAGGAAATAAATGTTCCTTTTTAGAAGCATGAAAGAGATCGTTTACTTTGGGCTCCGTTTTTAAATCAAGTTACTCTTTTACTTGTCAAAGAAATGGTTCGTTTTTTTATGTTAACAAAGCATCAATATTAAGTGACTCGCTGGTACCTTTGCATCATTTCAACCGACGCCCGATATTCTTGTTACTTTATATTTTGAATTTATTATAATAATAATGTCAACTTTATTGTATATCAGACCGCATTTTGCATTTGCTCGTAGTTACGAAAGACTCCTCATACTATTAACATAAAGAGATCTGCTTCATATAATATTTATCAGAGTGAAGTGACTTCAAAAGAATATATTATACTCTTTTTGATTTTGTCAGTATTCAAGCGTGTATATTTTCAAAGTGTACGAAATTATTATACTTTTATATTACAGATACACATATTCGTATTGAGTGAGAGGGATAAATGTCAATATTGCTGTGGTACGTGTGGGCGATGTGCTAAAAAAACCAGGAGTTTAGATTGAATAATAATGAATTGAAGAAACTGGGTGTGTTGGTATAATTTATTGACGATTTTTAATAAGAGAACTAAACTCCTCTTAACAATGCATGAAAAACTGTGATGTGTTTAGTTTATTAAGGGTAAATATTGTAAAATATCCTCGATTCGTACATGAAAATAAAATTTGCCTCGAAATTATTAGGTATGTATAAATACATGCCTAACATCGTATATGCATCCAAATAATGGGAATGAATGATCAGTCTGTTGGCATTGTGACAGTTAATAAATAAGCCCATTCACAATATATTGGGAAGGTTCTTTGATATTATTGATTGTACATGCGATATTACTCTACATGTCATTGGGAAATAATTTCATCATGAGAGAGAGGTATTCGCTTTGCTTCGACACTCAATAATACCCTTGACAATCATTGTCCAATAAGTTGGTATAATTACAGTTGCTGACGTAAATTAAATAAAAGAGAAAAACCGCTCTTAATGATCAATTTCCGAACTCTTTACGTGCAATTTGCTTAAACAGAATTTTCCCCATTTTGGGTAATTTTGCATGTGGTGCAGAGTCGAGAGCTGTGTTTCTTGGTTCACATAAAAGCCAATCATTAGAGTGAAATGCATTTTTCCTAAAACACAGTACAACGTCTTGCCATTGTTCTAAAATCCCTTTGTACGGCGATTGCCTTAAACAAAATGGCATAAAAAACAATTTGAAGACGTTTTGCGGAAACTCACACATACAATTACAAACAAAACGGCGGAGGAGCCGAATGCAAATTCAAAGTAAAGAATTTTTTAAATGGAAGTGAAAAGGGAATGAAGTGAATTTTTCCCTTTTTTTTTGCAACCGCTCATTTGTGATACAATAGATGGTGGAGAGGCATTTTACGTCATTTAATGTGTGTGTTGTACATGTGTGTGGGCCTCTCTTTTGTGTTTCATTTAGACCGAAAAACCAGCAGCACCATTAAATATACTCGTGCTTGTTCTAAAGATGAGAGGAGTATGCCATTCTAGGAGATTGTCTCGTTTATGGAAAATGAGTGGCTTGAAACAAATCGGCGACATATTCCACTGCTGCTGCACACGTGCAAATGGAAAAGAAAATTTCGTGTAATAATGGGCCCATTATATTGCCCAAAGAATACAATCCCATTCAGGTATAACAACGTACTTTTGTCTAGTTTAACCAAAACTCATTCTCGCTAGGAAAACGTGCTACATTTCATAGTAGGGATCACATTCTAATTACGTTGATCGAAATTTGAAATACCTAATCTAATCACAAATTCTATAATATTGATTTATTGTAATAGAAAGTTGTTAAAAATATGAAATTAACATTTTTAGAACATTTAATTATTTTAACACGTCATCCTCAGTTAAAACCATTGTCCTGGACTAAATTTTAAATCCAACATCCTGAAAACGAAATTCAGTTACTTACATTGATCGAATTTCCCAATAATCTAGTTATACCTACACATTTTTCTTTGATTTTATCAAATCTGATAGAGTTCAGATTGGTTTTTAGTCTCTGCAATTTTCAATCAGAATTGCCCGAAGAATAAATTTGTGTGCGTTCATTCCACTGTCGACTGTCCTCGATGTCCCAAAAACACCCCAGCCACATATGTTGCAATTATAACTCAATTACATGCTAATAAAATTACCAACTAATTAACTAACTACAAAAATAATTTCATTTTCAAGTATCCATGCAGTAAATGGAAAAGTTAAACATTATAAAGTTAACACAGAATATAACGAGATTATCACATTAAATGACTGATTAAAGTGTACCGTTTGCTATCAAACTTGCCGTCCAATCAAGTGTTATCTAAAAAATGTACTCGCTCTATGACATTTGAAATGCGAAACAGAAAAATACAAAATATATAACGGCATTGATAAACAATACAACTGGAAGCGACATGAACAAAAAAACCGTCCCATAGCAGATTTAACAGACATACAAAAAATTAATTTACACTACATAGAGAAATAAAGCAAAAACTCGGATTTATATTTTTTTGTTACATTGACAGCCATTAGATTTATCAAAAAGTTTATCGTTAAAAATGGAAAATGTAGATCGTCTTCGTAAAGAGAGTATTATGTGTCATGCACAAACATTGGAAAAATCTGCAACGAGACAAATAGAGAAGACCAACTTTCCGGACAAAGACAGTCCACCATCAGTCGGTTTCCAATTGTATTGTGACCGCTATACAATAGAGTTACATTTCTGGCCTTAGATATAAACACAAATCTATCGATATAGGGTTTTTGATGAAAAGCGCTTGCCAACATGATGGCCCATCAAATTGCAAGAGTTTCCATTGTTCAACACATATCTACAACCATACGAGATGCGCGTAATTAAACATCTGCAGCCGTTTTCTAACCCAGATTCATCCCGAATTCGTATTTGCCAACTGTTTTACAAAACATTTCCAACAGGCAGCAAAGTTAAATCAATATTACAGAGTGTAATCACAGTTCTTAAATAATCCAAATCGTCCTGCGGCACATCCCATCCACTCAACTGGCCCAAAGTCTTCAAATTGGGACAGTGGCCCATTAAAAGTTCCACACTGATTGCAGTTAAGCCGCGAGCACAAGAGAACCAAATCTCTTCTAAACAAGCGAAATCGCAATTCGCACACAACCGAAAGAAATCACCATCTCTTAGACGAATTTCACTGCCTACAATGATTCGACGCAGGAACGGACTGTTGGTGAGCACTTGTTTCACCACATAGTCCGACATCTCGCAATAGGACAATTCGACATTTTGCAGTGCCATAAAGTAATTGTCCAATTCTGTAAAGGCCAATCGCATTTGGAAGCATTCCAATGTGTGCAAGTCGTGAACATACAAACACAATTCGGCCAAGTCGAGTGTGAAATGATTTTTACTGTGGTTCAATTTGAGGGTGTGCAATTGGCCACCGGAAACACTTAAATACTGACGCAATTCGTCACCATTCTTCGCTTTAGTTAACTTGAGCGAGTGCACTTTTACTAATTTACTCAGTTCAGTAACGACACCGACTTCGGGACTATCTATATGGACACTTTCCAGGCACGGACACAGATTTATGATCGCCTCAATTATGTCCATGGTTGTTCCGGTGTCGTGCAAGTACGTTAATTTCGTGGTGAAATGCTTGTTCCTCTCGTAGAGCAATTGAAGAGCGTGGCCGGTGAACGAGTACGTTTTTAGTACACACAAATTCGGTAATTGTTCGATCAGTTTGGCGACTAGAGTGTAACTGCTTGGCTCTTGGTCACATAAGTCTTTCTTACCGAAATTGCCTATGTCCAAGACACGTATTTTATCGCTTTGTAATTGTTCGATGCCAGTGGGAGTGTAACAAGTCTCGCCACAAATATCGAGCACCGTGAGATGAGGACATTTTCCGATCGCTTTTAGGACCTCGTCCGAGGCCATGTGCGGAATGAGGAGGACCTTTAAACAGTGCAAATTTTCGATCATTTCACTGAGCAAATGGGGATGGTCCCGGGCCCAGACACCCTTCAAATTGAGTTGCTGTAGCCGTTTTCCCTGCACACAGATCGTTTTCAATATTTGCTCGTAATATGAATGTGGAAATATGCCAGTATCTAACTTTTTAACATCTTCACGTAATAAAAGTTGCATGCAACTGTATCGTGTTGCAGCATCCAAATTTACGGAATTTAGAATATTTTTTAATAAGTCTTGTAGAACTTCGTAAGTGGTGTAGAGTAAGTATTGCTGCGCAACTTTGTAATTTCTGTCCAAGTCGTCGCTCAGTGCATGAATTAGTTGGTTGGAAACGATACGCAAGCAGAGGAAACTTAATTGTAGCACTTTGTTTTTGGGCGACATGTTTTTTACATTCACTTTATTATTTAATTGCACAGAAATGCACTGAGAACACAATTTAACACTGCTAAGACAATAACAAGATATCTACTGTTTGATGTGTGAACTTGAAGGAAAATGAAGATTTATATTTAGACAGTGAGTGTGTTTATTTCGGGCAGAATGCCATTGAGGACGAAAATAAAAAATAATAAACATTTAACACTGGGAACGGACACCCAGTAAGCAAATGGTCGAAATAAAAAATTTACCTATTAATGGTGGATCATTGGATGAAAGTGTCATGCTTCGGGAAAGAAGTTCAAGCAATTTAATCACTGTTTACATTTCAAACAGTTGAATAATTTATTGTCGTTGAACTGCGATCGAAATTGATGCCGAGGCTGAAGTCTTCATTCAGTTATTGCGCTAAAAAAGATTGAGTTTCGAACCGCACCTGAATGAAGTTTAATTATAATTTTAATTAACAATTGACATAGTAAATATTACATTCTGGTATTAGAACGATAGAATAAGTAATTAACGATTAGAAAAAAGGATCGAACAAATAAAGATAATAATTTCGCTTTATTTTCTTGATCACTATCCCATGCATTAATCGGCCTTTGCCAATCGACATTAGGTTACAGCTTCCATACTAAATTCAATTCACTTTGAATCAGTCAAAGACCCCATGACTTTCCTTCAACATCAAATTGAATAACTCACGTAAAGTGTATAAATTATTCCCTTCGTCTTGTATGTGCAGATCAAAAGTCCAAAAAAAATTCTGTCCTACTTTTACACATGTTTGAAACTACATGGATCATTGATCTGTGATTATTAGTAATTTTCATGTATAAACTATTCAACATCCCCAGTGCGGCTGTTCCAAATCATAACTAATCAATGACGTCGTCATAAATTATGGAAATCAATTGATTTACTCTGCTCATATATGCACTATGTGAAAGCATCGTCACCCGAACGAGTATAAAAACAAACTTTAATAGAAAATCAACGTTGAACCACCCCCAGACATAAGGGCACGTAAACATCACTATGCAAATATTGACGAGAAAAGGTGCAAGAAATGGAATAAGAAGAGTTGCGTGTGTGAGAAATCGTTAAACTTTTCCACACAGAGAGGACTGCGTTTGGCAGATATAAGGGCAGCAAGTAAGCAAATAGTCGAAGTTGCGGTATATACGAGAGGAATTCCTTGTGATGTTGACAGCGGGCGTCAAAAGTGAGGGCGATGAAGCATGGCAGAGGAAAACTCTCTGCGTATGTGATGCGTATAACAGTTTGTTGTTTAAGATTGTTTAAATGGGCACGTGGCGTCAGCATAACAAACTGACACATTTTCCGTTTCATTTCCAACATTTCACAGCCGTTATCTATCGAGTTTTTGCAGATTTTTTTGCTGCTCGACACACCGCTGCCCCATGGACATTCCAATTCGGAAATGTCGATATCTTATTTATGGGACGGTTATCCGGCCCTGCTTTTCCCATATAATATTTTATATCCACCGTTATTTTTATACTGGTAATCATCCCGTGTTCGAAGAGCGGGAGGGTCACCCTCTGGCCGAGGCGCAACATTAATCGGAAAATAAACTGTGTGTGTTTATTTAATGATTCCCATTTTATTATCATTATTAAATAGGAAATATAAAATTTTACACGGTTACATACGGTTGTTCTGATAATAATATGTTATAATGAAATTATTTGCAAAAGCGAATCAATAAATTCCAGGTCCATCGAAAATTCTCTGTATATAATAGAAATGATTTATTAACGGGCGAGGGTAATAAATTATTAATTAACCCTTATTGTACACTAATCCACGGCAGCCCAAAATTACAGTGAAAATTTAACAACTTTACGACATTTTCTTGGACTCTCATTAACGTTTCTGTAAATTCCAATGGTTTCTGATATATCGAGACAGTTGGGGGGCCCACCTCTGCTCTAGCGTCCCACAAAAAATCACCTCGTGTGATTTGAGCTTAGATCAAGTACCACCAGTGATAAATGACGTGGAAAACAAAAGAAGGCAAACTGTTACGTCGTCTGTCTTGGCGCTTGTTGGGCCACTTACTTGACCGCTCCACTCTCGCTTATGTCCATATATTTCTTTTTGCTGTCGAACTTTGCCCATAAGTTTCCTTGTAAGATGGAAAAACTAAAAACGCGCCGTTCAGAAGTGGGCAAAGGAGTGAGAGAGGAGAAAAAACAAATTAAGGACGCAATTAGTCAAAAATTCACGCTTCAACTTTTCAGTTTGGTGAGCAAAATTAAACTTTTCAAATGGACAAGTTGTTTTCGTGATTTGAAAAAGTTATTTTTCATATTTTGCGCCCCCGGTGCAAATTGGTTTTTCTCCCTGCATACACACAGAAACTTTCGGCAAAGTTAAGTAAACTGTTTGTTACCGCAAAAGTAGGAATAGTTAACAAAAAAACCTCATACATACATTTGTTTTTGAAAAATCACCACATATTCAGAGCGGGAAGGGAATGGTGCACTGCTAAAAATTACCACCAAATGTCATGGAGTGAGGAAAATATCCGATATGGGTGGCTATAATAAAATTCCTTTGGTAAAGAGAGAGAAACACAACCAAATGGGGTCCGGTATTGGCAATTAAGTGCATAGCTTACGATCTTTGCGTTGCGAAAGGGTCCAAGCTGCTGTGGAAGGTGGTGGATGGAAGAGGAATGGAGTCTAGACGTATACAAGTTGCACAAACATTGAGACAAGGGTAAGCTGCAAACTCTTGACCTCTTTACTCATATACTTGAATCTCATACATAGTAAAACCAAGATACTATACCACCACTTTGTCGCCCCATCATCATCAACATCGCCACTTTATCTTACCCACTGCTTGCTCGTGTTATAGAGCGTGGCTTAAATCAATTAAATGGACGACCGCAACAGTCTAATAAGTGCACAGCCGTTTTCATTATGGTCAACTAGCCGACACACTAATCACATACAAACAGTGTGTGTTTGGATTCTTTTCCTTCCACCAACAAACACTCGTTTTTGATTTAGTGTGAGTGTGTCGCGCATTATTTATGTGCAAACCTCCTGTGTCCTAATAAAATCCACATGCTATTTTATTGCTTATATATCTGGATGTGTGTGTGTGCTGTAGTGGAGGTGAGGTGTTATTCTTTTGTTCAGCCAAGTTCAAATGTGAGCTCTAAATTTTATGGCACCATTTATTCTGCTGCACTTCGCTTCAAAACTGTATAGAGCGCACCCCTATACCTAACCCACTCTCAACTCTATATATTCACTTTTCCAAACACTCTATAGAGGACTTTACAATGTATATATACTGTATCAGGACCATCAAACAACTGTATTATTATCATCATGATCGTTTTAACTTTGCTATATAATATGATCGCTATCGTATTGCGACTATATTATTGCACATATAAATAAGCTTGGGGAATTTTTCCAACTTATATGGCACTTTTATTTACGGAAGCTGTTTTACGATTTTTTCGTATAAGATGGAAGAGATGCGACTATTTTGTCGATGTAGTTTGAACGGTTTTTGGTAATCGGTTGACGATCGTAACGGGAATTAAGTCATACTTTGGGTTTTTGGACTTGAAGATCGCAGTTTATTTCATAACTGAGATGCAGTATTGGGTTTGGAGAATTTTCATGTTACATGAGTTAATTAATGTGTTTATTTATATTGATGAAGAATTCTCGTTCGGCTGATAAGGGTCGAATGTTTAGTATTTTGAGTTGTTGTTTAAGTTATTAATGAAAGTTTTAATGAAATTTCATATTTGGATTATAGAGGTAGGCAATGGTCAACAAGTTGTATTATCGGAAATGTTATTTTAAAAGTTGGTAATTTGTTGCTGGGTAATAATGCTCTTATTTGGCAATACTAGAAATAGTTTGAATTGATTTATGCGATTATATTTGGATGTAAAAAAGTACTCTTTTAATATACATTTGTTACGTTTAACATATACCTATTATTTCTCAGTTTCTACTGTTTATAAAAAATTGAATTGTTTTTATTGTTGTCTAACAAAAAAATTCTTTTTCGCAAAAGGAATTTTAATATAAACAATCTTAAAAAAATTGATGCGGACATTTAAGTTACGGTCCATTAATAACCATTTGGGCTAACCGATAAACGAATTTATTCACAAAATAGCCAATAACTCTAAAAAAATTTATATAACAAGAACAAATTTATCCAAGTACCTATACAAATATTTACAGACCAACATTAACGTTCACAATTTATACAAGCTCGTATCAAAATTCCTTTTCGATAACTGCTCATCTATCCAACTGGTAAACATTGCGACATTCCCATAAACTCCCGGCGTATTGCTCTCCCCACATCCAATACCCCACGACACAATTCCCATCTGTACGAAGCGTCCCACTTGTCCTGGCACCGGACAAACCAACGGACTACCGCCATCCCCCTGACAAGTGTCCTTCCCCGTTTCACCGCCCGCACAAATGAAGCTCGCATGCAACTTAAAGAACATACCCAACCTCGTACTCCGCAAAGCCTCCAAACACTGCTCCCTTTCCACAAGTGGCAAATGGACTTTTTTCAATCGGGACGAGAATGTTCCGTTGTGTGCATTCTTTCCCCAACCGCTAGCCACACACTGGTTACTGTTTAGCTCAAAACCGGCCGGGGGCAGACACACAATCCATACATTATCCGTCAAATTAACCGGACCGTTTAAAAACAGCAAGGCCACATCGTTCCTCAACGAGCCTGAATGAAAATTCGGATGGATTTGAATGTCATCAACGATTTCATTCTGATGTGGTAACAATTCATCTTGCGTTTTGGTGTCCCATTCGCCCACCCGTACGGAAATGTGCTGTTTCTTGATGGTGGCAACACAATGGGCCGCTGTTAGCACCACTTGCGGGTGTATCAGCGATCCGCCGCAATGGTACATATTGCGTTCCGTTTTATAAACGTCCCGTCGAAGGATCATCACGTTCCAAGGCAACTCCCCGAAACCGGTGTGCTCGGATTCGGATGTGATGCGTTTTTCCAGCGGCACTAGAGGCTGGTAGCCGCACATGGGTGTGGGTTGGGGCTGGATTGGCGGTATTTCATTGTCGTTCACATCGATCAGTGGATCTTCACAGCAGATTTCGTACGCGTTCGGACAGGATGGTGCGATGCTTTGTCTGTAAATGTGAATGGAAATGTGTTAGGGATGAAGACATTTGGTGTTGTTTGTTTTTTACTTACCGCACATCGAGCATACCCAGTCCACTAACGGCCGGTTCATAATCTTTACACAATTGTGGCAAGACACAATGGCACTTTTCAATTTGTCCAATGAACGGTTGCGAATGGACTGCAATAATAACAGTGGAAAAGAATAAAATTCGCAACATCTTGACAAGGTTTCAGAGGATGTTATGGTGGATGTGGGGAAAGTGTGCGTCTATTAAATACCTGTTTGGTGGGAGGGGGTTGGGGTGGTTATGGTGCCCCCCTACTGTTGTGCTCATAATGGAAGTTTAATAATTCAACTTCCAATATTGCTTTCTTAATGCGGATAAAGCCGTTTTTCGTTCACTGAGAGAGACATATCCAGTGGAGAGCTGGGTGGAAAAAAGGCGAGCAAAAGTGCTATGCAATTGGAGGAAAGCGTAAATTCTCAGTTAGTAATCTCAAATAGGCTATAAACCCTCTTTAACAAACTTGAATTAAAAAAGTTTCAATGTAATCTGCCTAAAATCTGATTAGATTGTTCACTGTATATGTATAAGGGGTGCGGTGGAAAACCGGACAGAATGAGTGAAAATAAGGAAAAAGAGATGGTCCTTTATTTTCTAATATCGCATCGTTTCACTTATTACGGTGGAAAGTATTAAAGCACTTAATACGATTAGTTGACAACTTTTCAACTTAATGTGCAGCTACTTAAAATTAGCGGATTTCATTTGAAAAAGGGTTGTTGAGGTGAATTAAGTCATTAAAATAATTTATTGAATGTTATTTGAAAGGGGATATATAATAAAACAAATCAATTCTCGGTAAATTTTGTTGAAGCGTGCGGAGGGATTAATTTTTTTTCTTTGGAAAAGATTAATATTTCAACAATTTTCGGGGATTAAATTTAATTAGTGTCTAGCCACCCGCTGTAATCTTGAATACGTGACAAATTTAATCTATTTTTAAAATTCCTAATTGATTTAAATAAATATATAACCGATTTCTGACCAAATACATTTATTTAATTAAAATTCGAACAAATCCAGGTTAAAATATGTATATTAAAACAATAATTATGTAAAATATTTCCTCTAATACAAATTGCATCAATTTAAATAATAAAATGTGTTTCCAGAATTCATTAAATTTATTCCGGACTTGGTCTAATAATGAAAAATCGGTTACAGTGAAAATATGTGCACTACTTCCGAGATGAACCTCTCGAAACACAATCGTATTATTTGTACTAGCCCATTCCAATATCATTATTTGTTTGCTTTTGCAACAAATCCATCATTCTTACACCGAAAAGTGTCTTTCATATTTTCCAAACTGACGTCCCGTTATAAATCATTTACTATAATATTTTACCGGGGAACGGTTTTAACGTTAAAAAAGCCTCTTCATGCAGACACAAAAAAATAAATAATTTAAATACGCTGTTGTAATAAAATAAAAAAGCCCACAAATATTCACCGTGTTCAGATTTATTATTTCGCGGTTTTACATTCCCATTTTGTACAATTTTTAGTTTTCCTGATAGAAAATTAAGAACTTGTGTAGAGAAAATCTTCAAATTTGATGTATGAGTTTTCCCGAAAGAAAGACGATTGGTGCGTTCAAAGCGCATGCTGGAAAATCCAATCCTGAAAACTGAAATACTCAAAGTGTTGCAGCTGGAGTTTCAGTAGAAGGTTTTGCTTCTAGTTGTGCGCGCTATCCGCAATTTTGCCCACCGCAGTTTCAAAAAACATAGAAAAACGCCAATCAAATACGCAACAAATTGCACGATTTTCCAAAAAACGAGAGGAGAACCGCGCTGTTTTCGGCCAAAGAACCACCAATTGGCTCTTCAGTGTTGTCTGCTAATTAATCGTAAATTGTAAATGTGCATTAGCGGACCTTAAAACGTGAAATTAAAAGCAATCGCTCATATATAACTAGCATAAGAACAGAATATTGTACATAAATCAAAAAACCACTTGTTACTTTGGTGTATAGATGTGTGTATGTGTGTGATTTATGTGCGCTCAAGTCAAATTGCAAACTTGTATTATAGACGCAGTTCCACAAAACAATATGATGAAAAGTTTTTGAGCGAAATCGAAAAGTTGTTGCAATCGTTATGGCCACTACATCAATACGAATTGCACTGCTGCCCGTATTATTACTGTTCGTAATAAAATGTGACGCTTATCAAGGTAATATCCGTGCATAATTTTTCTATTTACATTTTCCAACACAACATTGTACAATTAAATGGAATTAATTCATTTAAAAAGCGAAATATACGAGCGTGTCCCGTTTAGTCGTCCTGCACTGTCGGTCTTGTCGACTGTCCTACGACAGTGGTTTTAATTAAAATTTAATCAACACAATTGCATTTATAAAAAATTAATCTTCAAGTTTATTTTTCCAGCCAAGCATATTATACTTTATTAAGTAGCCATGAATAAATTCATTAGGAGCTAGATTTTTCTGCTGCTACCTATAGAGTTCGCAATTAGTCTTTTACGCCTGTTTAAACATTTGTTTTCTTCATTTTTCTTTCGACTAATTAACGTGGAATTGTTGCGAGCTTTAAACGGACCCCCGTTACAAATTCGATTTAGCGAAAATGTAATTAATAATAAACAATTTCGGTTTGGATATTATTAGTGCACCAAATTGTAAATTGAATGCGGTTTATCTATACAATGGTGCCGTTTTGGAAACAGATCTCATTAATCCATATATTCCGCAAATCCGGTGAATAGGATAAATTTCCAGTTATAGAAAAACGAACTGAAATCGTCTACTTTAAGGTGATACGAGACTCCAGGTTCCCACTTGGTCTTATTTTTTAGCTGGAGAATCAGAAAAGTTTAAGTGGTGCTAGACACACATATGCCAAGTCTATTTTGTGAAACTTTTCACCATGTCATCGGAAAATGTGAGCGAGAGAAGAGAGGAAATATAAAACTGAGACCAGGAAATGATAGTGACACCTTTAAGTTTCACCCAACTTATATAATATACATATATATAAAATGATTGCTTTTAAAATGTTGGAATATATATTGCCAAGTAGTGAAACTTTTTCCTTCAGACGATTTTTATATTATTATTATTGTATTCGTTCGAGTGGCATAAAACGGTTGCACAAATGATCCGGTAGATTTTATTGAAAAATGTGGATATTAAAAAATGCGCAATTATTAATTTACTGGTGATTACAGAGTTTAGCGACGTTCTTCAACATTAATTGCTTCTGACAGGAGAAGAAAAATGCACTCTAGTTTGTTAAGGTTCCATCAAGCGTGATAATCTTATTGGAAAAATGTGCAATTGTTAATTAAACTGGTCTCTCGTTTTTTCGATTTGCGAAGGAGATCGCTGAAAATGTGCGCATCTACTTCATGTATTTTTGTACTTTGTTTTTGAAAAAGCCGTTCTTAAATGTTAATCGACTTTTTGCACATCTTTTTCCACTCCTGCGAAATTCCTTCCTGGCAGAAAACTCCAAATGCACATCAGATTGTTGATATTTAATGTCAGATCATGTTCCTTGATAAAATTGTACAAACAATAATTAAGCCCGTTTCCTTACCCCAAACAGCTGCAAAATATTTTCGGATTTCGCATAACGTCTTTCCTGCAAAAGGAAATGAAGAACGCACCTAATTTTGTCATGGTCGTAGACATCGCCTCGGCTGCTCTAAGATATTTCCATTGGAAAATCGCACACAATTAATTAACCTTCTTAAACAAGTGAACTTTTCTCTCCATCCCTAAATGCTTCCTGGCAGGAAAACGGAACACACTTTGGCTTACTAGACCCCGTGTCATTATTCCCTCGCGTCATACATTTAATATAACAATGGCGTGTTTTATGTAAATTTAATATATTTCAATAAATTTCCCCTCGGAATGAATTCGATTTTTTTTACATTCTAATAACATTAAAATAGAGAACAGGGTATTGGTATACTAGTGAACACATACATTCTCTTGTCTATAGTAAATTTTTCCATAACTGGGAAATGCCAATAATTACATACATGGCATGGGCGACGAGCAGGCGAAATGAATTATTATTCCGCCTCTGAAATACGACAATTTGAGCAAAACAATAGGGCAGAAGGGGCGATAGGAATAATATGTACGAATGGCATATCATTCACTAGTCATAATAATTCAAATTTGTGCAATATTAGATATGTTGGTGCAATATACACATGCATACATATATAAGCGTTGACATTATAGTATAAATTAATGCGAGAATCCAATTTGTACGTTCCTCCTCATTTACTTGGCAGTTATTTGGGCCACCCACCCTCGATGTGTCCCCGCATATATCGGTTATCGATATATGCATTTAATATGAGACTATAGAGAGTACGAGGGATGGAAAGTACACACAAAAGACTTTGGAAGAATGGCGTGTGTAAAAGTTGTGCTGGTGGTGGCGGTGGATTTATGTCGCTGCAAGATATGCGGTGGTAAATTAGAGTAGGTCGGTGTGTATTCATGTGAACACTATTAGCGTTTAAACAAATTTACTAAATTACGTACACTATATTATTATGTTGACTGCTTGATGCAGAGAGAAAGCAACTAGAACACAACTCACAACTTCGCATACATATTCTCTGTGTCTATGGGCTGCGTTTTGTTATGGGAACACGGATATATACAAAGTGTACACAAAACAAGGGTATAATTATATGTAAACTGGGTAAATACTCTCGTTTACACAACATAGATATTGAGGTAATGTTTACTTGAGTAAATAAAAACAGAGCACCGTTTTCGGATCGTCCTAATTAGCCAAAGCGTAGAATGTTATTTGAGAGCAAGTAAATCTGTCTGAAATGTAGGGGAGGTGATAGAAATGGAAAAAATTATGAACTGTGCTTTGTGGATGAACAACTATTCATGCACAAATATCACATTTTTATACACAAACGCATTGAGAGTTGAGCTTTTTGCGCTAGTTCTCATAAGAAAGTTCTTCCTGATAGGAAGCACAAAATGCACCTCGCAGCTTGTTAATATTTTGTTGCCAGTTGGGTTCTACGAACTGAACTAATTTTGATAATATGCATAAATCTTAATTAAATCCGTCTTTTTATTAAGCAAGCGTAAAATATTTTTAATTTTTTCTTTTATGGCAGAGAAAATTCTTCACTTTGTTAAAATTCTCAACTGATTCCAGAAAGTGAGCGAATTTTTGTTTATCAAATTAATGAATTACACAATAAGAATCCAGAGGGGAAACGAAGAAGAACTGTGTTTTCCTAATTAGCCATAAGCTCTTCTATTTGTTGCTTATTATAAAGCGGCCTTAAGTTGCAGTTGATAGAAACGTAAAAATATCGACCCCTCCTTTGTTGGTAGTCTTTTGAAAAAGTGGACTAGATTAGAAACTATTCATGCGCAAATTTCCCAATTTGAACCCAAACAGAATCCCCCATAGAAAAGTGTTTTTCATTAATCCAAAAGCATTCGTACTAAAATATTGATGGTAGAAAACAGGAATACAATGAGAGTTAAATTTATTCTTATATGATGTTAAGGGAAAGGGTTAGGCAATTAATTGGAAGCTTTGGGCCACATTTTCTACCTGATGTTGTGTATGTTCATTCGAAGAGGGACAATCTCAAAAAGGAGCACTACTCGAAATGGGACGGATGGACCGAATATTTGAATAAAAGGATAAAACGTAATTTACATTATGGTGAAAAGTTACCAATTCCAGCAATTAAAAATGAACAATAGACCACGATTTTTTCCCTTCCTAAATGAATCCGTTTAAGAACGATTTTTCCCTTGTCCCACTCTCCTTTTCGGTGTATTGAAAATTATTGAATTGTTATAGTGTACCGTTTAAAATTGCCTCGCACTGGAAATGTAGAAAATGATCCTGTTACTGCCACTATAGAAAACTGTAAGCCATATGGTTTTCATGCAAATGAAGACATTTTGCGTTCGTGCCAGTGTTGTTGTTATATAATTTAGTTTAGAAAGGATTGGATAGAATTAAGAGCGTATAATATCAAATCTATTGAAATTGCACAAACAATTCGAATACACTCTAGGCTATATACTGGAATGACACCCTTATTTACATAACCCGAAGCCCATAAAAATAATCGATCAGAAAGGCAAAAAAAAATACACGAAACAACTAACCGAGTTATCTGAATTGCTTTTTTTTTGTCGTGCATAAAGTTTCTGATTATTAAGAGGGTTGTGTTTGGAAAAACTCCCCAATGCCTATTTGCTGGTGTCTTTTTTTCCTCGCTTGTTAATGTAACACAAGGGGTACATCTTGCTTGGTGTTGTGCGGGCCACAACAGCTATTAATTAATAAAAATGAACCACTAATTGCTTTAATGTGCGGACTAGGAGCGAAAAAAGCAAGGGTGAAAAACCCGTAAAAATGTTTAGTGAAATTATTTAATGGTCTGCGAATCATTAAAATTCTTATTTTTAGAGCTGTGTCCTTTCAGGCGAATGAAATTTTTATCAGTCTAGTTTTGGGCAAAGTTTTGCGGATATTTAGGTCTCTTTTACCACTTGTCTATATGCAGTAATAACAAACCAAAATTAGTCCTTTGTTAGAACACGATAATATTCTCTTTCTAGACCGGGTTAAAGAGACCGAACGGCGCTTTGTTGACAATCGTAACAGTTAAGTATACGGTGTGTTGTTCTAGTTGTAAGACAAAGGACTACCATGGGTCTAAATACACGCCTTGTACACATATAAGGCTAGTTATGTGTGTCTTAAGGACGGTTTGATTAAACAAAGCTAATCATAACTATGGCTTGTATAAACGATAAATCTTTAAATGGACCGTTTATGCTGGTTTCAAAGAGATAACGGCTATCTAGGTCGATGAGAATTATTACGGATCGTAACACATTTTCTACATCACACTTTGGACAATCATTGAATGGTTTTTTCTAAGCCAAATTGCCAAAATCTCCAAGGGGCGCTAAGAACATTTATTAATGAGGTGCATCGTAAGATTGGTAATTCTGTGAAACGATTAGAAGGAATTAAAGAATTTTTGCCAAACATTTTGATCTTTCCAGAAGAATAATCGATTGTCAAAATAACTTTCGTCACCTGAAATACTCGGAAGATTCTAATGAATCTTCTTATCTTTAAAGATTCTTAAATATTTTAGATGTGATCAAAATCTTCTTAAGATCTGCTCATTAAGAAAGTCATCATTTCTTTAATCCTTCAATTTATAGAAAAATTAATGCTTTCTATTAGCTTATTATCAAATTTATAAAAATGTTGTATAATCCCCCAACTAAAAATAAAGCAGGAAACATTAGTGTAAAAGATTCTTGTAAAACTATAAGCAGAATCCTGACTGCATCTTAATGATCATTAGTGACACAAGTTGGGCAAGGGTTAAAAAGAGATAACAAAATCCAAAGAAGCTGAAGAGAAGAGTTTTTGGCATTTCTAATAAGAGAACATCTTTAATATTTCCTCAAGCATAAGGGATTATAGAACCCTCTCTTGTTTCGATCCAATTTTCTTGCAAATGGAAGAGCACCCTTCAACACCTTCCCTTACCATCCTCTAGAGTGAAACTGAAATACATTTAATTCCCGTCTCTTTGAATTACACTTGAAGCCCCACTGAATAAAAATGTTCCAAACTTAAATAACTTATGACCGTGTAGCCCATAAATATTTGATTGAAAAATTCAAGAACACAACATCTCTCCGGCGACATATTTCTCCCTATCCTGCATTAAATAAATACATAAGGAATAAAACAGCTTGAAATAAAAGTACGCCAATCATTAATAACATGCCTAACCAAACAGTCTCTCGTTAATTATTCAAAGAGAGAGTTACATTTAAATAGTTAAACAAAATCATTCATTCGCCACGCAATCCAAGAACACAAAGTACCTGTAAAGAGTGTACAATACCGTAAATTTTCCCTTCAAATGATATAATTAACTTGAATGGGCCGATATATCTTAATATATAAAAAAGCCCGGTGCTTATACACGAGAGAATTGTATTATAAAGTGGTGGGTTCCGTTTTATTTCATTTTATCTTTGGTTGCGGTCAAAGGAACTTGGAATTCAGCCACGAAGCCTGAGAATTTGTCATTCGATTGAATGTTAATTGAATGTTTCACAAAAAAACCCACATTATGATTAGTTTTCATAATTCAGCACCACTTGTAATTAGAAGGAAATCATGTGGTTGTACACAATGATGGCCTGTTTGCACGCCAACCAAACTGATTCCATTGTCTACAAACCCCACCGAAATCCACATTACTTTCAATTCGCCTCTTCGTCTCTTATGTAATATTTTTATTCGATTCTCAAGTGCCCCACTTGCAGGCTAGCCCCGGGACACACTGATTTAAAACGAAAACATAAACTCGAAAAATCGCGCACTTTTATTTCGACTTTTTCCAATTCACCATCAGGTCAAGTGTACTTCCGGCTCCCTTATTTTTCTGCATTCAGATATTTAAATATTTATTCTGCATTCCCCATCGGATATTTATTATATGTAGATGCATATAAAGCTGGATGCAACACGGGGAAAAAATACATGTAAAAAGGATTTGTTGAACCGCAAACCCGATATGCATCTATCTTATTTTCTAATCACAGATATTGGATGGCTTTATAGAATGGGGTAAGGAGAGGACGTAGCTTTAAAATTAGAAAAAGAAACGCGATGCAATATAAAATGTAATTCCGTTAAAAGATTTCATAATCTTTTTATACAAGACAACCTTTCACATTGAATGTGTATTGATTAAATAACGTTCCTGCTTTGATTTTTTTTTATTATTTTTATAAACAGTAAGTTCTAAGTATACCTATTGTTTATGAACAATTCCAATTATTTACAACATAACAGACTGAATTTATTTATTTGTGATAATATTCAGAAGTTGTATTGTTTAAAAATGGCTTTTAAAAGTTTTGAAATGTATACAAATGCAACAATACAATGTGTATTGATTAAATAATGTTCCCACCCCCGCTGTACCTTTTATTATGATAATGTTTTTTTTATTTTTAACTCATTTATCATATATTTTTCAAAGTGTGGAATTACAATTAATTACTGCAACTACATACATGTAACTGATATAAAACATGCCAATTGTATGCATTTATTCACACTATCGCTGCAACATTACATCCAATTACATGCGGAGGGTTGTTCGTTTTCCACTTGAAAAACGTCATCAGAACAACTGTTAAGAAAATGCAAAGGAAATTGCAGTTTTACTTTCAATCTTGATAACAATGTTGCTGTTTACAATTATTATGTATGAGTGTGTGAGAGAAAAAAAATCGATGTCATAAGAACGGTCGGTAAATGACCAAGAAGTTATTACAATAAACAGTGACAGCTGTGGAAATTATTCGCCCTAGTGAACACATAAAAATGCCATCCATCAAGTATTCCCATTTATTGTTTCCTTTGGGTAGAACGGTCAGCCCAAATGGAAACTTTTCCAGACACAACGAGAACTATTCGTCTCTGTAATTCCGATTTTTATAACAATTTAAATTCACCCTCACTCGCGCTGTAATGGCGAGACAAAGAAGGGGATTGTTTTCAATAATTTCCCTTCGACCAATGGAATGTGCAGATTAATGGCAATTACATTACAAAACATGTGTATGTGGATATAATTCCAGATTAATAGAAATGGTTTAATTAATAAACTGTATACTATTTATTTAAATGTGTATTATTATAATTGAAAACAAAAAGTGGCGCACTATTCTAATGGCTGATGGCAATATTGTGTGTGTTTTGAGAGCAGTTTAATTATTTATACAACAAAATTATGTTTTATAACAGTGGAATTGTTGGACGTTGTTAATAAAAATGAAATGTCGAGTATTAGGAAACGATTAAAATTGCGTTTTACATGCAAAGAAATAAGAGCGATGGCGACAGGGGGATGAAAATATTTCTATAACCGTTCCAAATAATTTTTGTTGATTTTTTTGCAAAATCTCCCTTAATCGGTCTCTTATAGTTTGGATGTGCAGACAGATGTGGTCTTCGTCGTTCACAGTTCACAAAACAAACAACAACAGGCGAAGAGAGTAGATTTATGTGAGGAAATGTATTCAAATTGCAAACCGGAAATATTCTATAATATAATAGTGGAAAGCTTAGAATGTAAAACGTCACAAAAACAAAATACACGAAATTCCTGTGCAGAAAAGGAAATGGACACATTTTTGCATTCCTACACCGATCTTGTACACACATAACAAATTCATCCTCCCGCAAAAAAAAACAAAGCGAATAGGAAATGTATTAGATTTTACAGCCCCTTTACCTGGCCAGCATCCCGTCGAAAAGAGCAACGCGCGCTTTTCTAACACGAACAAGAATAAATATTGTTTTTTTCTAAACGATATGCCCGATAATTTCATCCTTGTAACAGTGAAATATTGCATCTCGCATTCGTGATGTAAGACTTATTTTCTCTGTTTTTGTTATTAAAAATGTAAATGAAAAATCGCCCTCGAAACGTGTGATGCGGCCGTCCTCCATCCTCCCATACTTTCGCCATATTAAAGTTGCGCTTTTTTGCTCTTTTCTGTGCGGTAAAATAATAAACTACATATAATACTCCACACGAAATAAATGCAGAAATTGGAGTGTTTTTTATGTTTCAATTTTCTTGTAAATGATACAACTTATATCCTATTTTAATACAATCCATATAAAAAACGTCCATTTCAGTTTGCGTTAAAGAAAAATAAATTTATGATTGGAACATCATTTATACGACACATCATCATCATCATCACCTCTCTAATGCCCCTACAACCATCCTTTTACACACCTATTGTAAATTTTCCGTAATATTTCATCATGAACGACACGAAAAAAAAAGGAAAATAATAAAAATGGAACGAATGATGATGGTATTATATTACTTTCAAGTTAATGCTATTTTATCGGGTTAAACGTTTCAGATGTATTGTAATTTTTCCAAATCGATTTTCTCACATTTTTTTCCACCCCCCTATGCCGTTTTTCTACCCACTCATTATGTATTTTCAGTTTTCAATCTCGTACAGGTCTCTGAAATGCACACGAACACATAAAATGTCGTCATTACGTTTAATGGCACAACTTTAATTAAACACCTTTATGGCATCTACACAACTTTCATTACTAGAAGAAACTTGATAGCTTAACAGTGCACCAACATATACAGTATTCGTATTGTTGGTAAACGGTTGTTATTTTAAGCATTTTTAATTCGTTGAGATTTTCTTAATATCATTCTTCGACTGCAACGTTGATTAAAATGTCAGCACTGCAGCGACTCTTTTTTATATGTATACGTTTCTAAAGAAAACCTTCGATTCGGAACTTAGCACTTTAATTAAGTTCTTGCGAGTGAAAATGTGCATATTTCCTTTTTCTCTCGCTTTATTCGGCCGGTAAACATAAATAAAATACATCAAGTTTGTGGAAAGGTGCTTAAAAAATTCATACATCATAAAAAATATGGCATATGTATACAGGGAGTGGTTGTAGGATCCGGAAAGAGAGAAATGGCCCTTTCATCGTTCCACTCAGATTTATACAAGCGTCCCATTAAATTTTTAACATTTCCTTTCGACCCATCGCAACACAGACAAAACACGATGCTCGAATCTGCACCATAAAACCCTTAAGTAATTTTTATTGTATAAAAAGATTGCGTATGTGTGTAAGGGTGGAGTTTTGGTATCGCGACTTGGGGAGGACGCCAACCGCGTCTCTTGCTCACTCCTTTGTCTCAAGTTTGTTTTATGGAAAAAGGCACTAACAAACACAACTTTACAAACAAATCATAATAAATTAACGATCCTCTTTCCTTCGGAGCTGATAATATAATGGTCTCCGGAGACCAACAACGTAATCTTAATGTATCCGAAACAGTAACACTCCCAGTCGACTGCTATAAGAGGAATTTTGGTACTAATGTTGGCATAATCGAATTGAAGGATAATTGTTGGTACAAAGAGCATACAGACAAAGTACAGACTTCACACATTTCAGGACATGTAGAGCATAAAATAACGTAAATTATTTACTGTTGCCACGTTTTAAATACAAACCAAACTAATTTTAATCCAGCAAGAAACATTTCACTCCTAAATGTTAATTTATTTGGTAAAACTTTAAAAAAAAATTGTTAAACATCATATAGGGAGTTTCGGTGAAGACAGAATGCGCACACAAAAACCTTATTACGATTAATTCAATTTTAGATGTATATGATTTTCAAAGTCTATTGTATAATTTTCTGCTATGAAATTTTCTTAACATTAAATTATACATTGAAACGTTTTCAGTCTATTTAATATGCACATTGTGTGTTTATATATACATATATAGTATATAAGTAACATTAAGAAGAAAATTCAATTGCTAAAGGGAAAATGTCTGTTGGAGGTAATTGACAATTTCCTTTCTTTAATAAATGACTATGTACTTGCACTCCCTTTATATGTCAATTATTTTATTAATTATCGAACAAGTGAATTACTGTAATGGAAACATGTTGGTTGGGGAACGAATGCATGCTCCAAACTCGCAATTATGCTACAATTACATGGTTTTTACGGTTCAGAGTAGGTTGAGTATATTGCACTTTTTCAGTTTCCATTCGGTGAGTCCACAATAAATGTTCAATTAAACATTTCGTAATTATGCATGTATTTCTAGAGAAATTACTATCGACAATTTATTGAGTTTGTTTTATATATTTTTTTCAAGTATGTAATTATCGATCAAATGTACTATTGTAATGAAAACATTCTAAATGGGGAACAACTACATGCAACAATCTCATAACAATACATTTATTACTTGCATTTTATAGTAAGTTCCAAATTCGATTTTTTCTTCTACACGTACTTGAATGTTGTAATAGTACAAACCCCTGTCTTACATAAAATTATAAAACAGAAGAATGCACGACCCGGTTCTGAGTGAAGAAGACCATAATCTGCAAATAAATATTAAAAAGAGTACGTTAGTTTATATTGACCAACGCACTTAACATTGACAATAACAATTACATTGAAATTGCACAAGTTGCATATTTTATGCTGAACAAAACATTTAATTATAGATTATATATGGACATATCCTTTTGGGCTTTTGCGCTTTTGCATTTATATTTATTAATTTTATTTAAGTCCATAAAATCTATTAAATAACAAAATTTGGAAAGCGCTGACTAAGATTCATAAACATTAACGAAAGAACCTCGCCAAGTTTCCCTTATGGCTTAATGAGGAACTCTCTTTCTGGACGCACTAACGTCTTAATGCGTCTTGTTGGCGTCCCAACGGTGCACAGGCTGTCCCGTAGGATGCACGGGCATTTTGACTAGTAGTTCTTTCTGCGAATCTACCAAGTCGACACAATGCTTATAAAATCCAGCCACACTATAACTAGAAACCTATAGGCCATTATCCAGTTATAGGGCTCAAATTGTCATTAACATTGACATTATTTAATAAATTAGAAATTAAATCTTGTTCAATTTCAATGTTTAATAAAATATTAAAAAGAATATTCTTTTATCAAATTATAAATGTGAATCTTTAAAATAATCAATATAAACTATGTGAGAATATCGTACTCACCAATTATTTCTTATTATTCAATTCACAAAATAACCATTCATATTGCTCGACAAACAAAATAGGAACTGAATGTCCCAAACTAGCAAAAATACGAAATGCACTTTTATGTGTCTATGCGCACGTCGAACTTCAACACTTCTTTAACATCAGCCCTTTTGCTTTACCCAAATCATGAACACAGGACCGGGCTGTGTATCTTTACATTCTCCCCGCAGATTTTCATTGCAAAAACCACAAAGATCTATTTTGCAAGGAGAATCTTCAACACTTTGAAACGATTTTACTGAAATGTAGGTAATCAAAAGAAAAGATCATCAAGTATAGAACAAAATATAAAAGAAATATATTTATGAGAAAAACACAAGAATTCAGTATATGAATAAGCTAGAACTAAATAAACTATTTAAGAATTTTATATTAAGTGATTAACAAAGGAACACAAGATTTAAGAACTAATTCTATTTAAAAGAAACTATTAGAATGAAAGAACAACACAAAAAAAATATATATGTTAAACAACATAATAAAACAAAAAAAATATATATATTTATACATATATAAAAAAAAAATATATAAAAGAACTATGCTTCAGCCTTATAATAAAATTTTAGATTATTAACGTTATAGTTTCCCTTAATAAGGCCAGTGGAAATATCACTTAAGGTGTATACATTGGGGTAAGGTTCATCTACGATTTTATATGGACCATCATATAAAAATTGAAACTTCGCGTAAATCTTTTTAGATGCATCTGATATCGAAGGTACCCTCAACAACACCCAATCACCTTTATACAAAAGAATAGGTTTTTTAGGACTCTTTTTACGAATTTGAGCACTCTTTTCCAAATTTTTATAAACGATGGCATGTAAATCCTCTATTGAACGAGTAGAAACAGTAGGAGGTGGAAAATATTTATAAAGCAAATGATCTAACGGAAATGAAGGTTTAGTATTAAAAAGGATCTCATGAGGAGAAAACCCAGTACTGACATGTGGTATAGAATTAAAAAGAGTTTCTATATTTGATAAGTGATGTGCCCAACTACTGTTCTTTTCAGAACAATATGCACGAAAAATACGCCCTAGCTCTTTCATTACACGTTCCGATGGATTAGACGCTGGGTGACGTATAGAGGAATAAGTATACCTAATACCAGCTTCAGTTAACGTTTTAGCCCAAACGGCTGACGTAAACTGGCTGCCATGGTCACTTAATATAGTTTGAATTGGAATTATTTTATGATAATTGTCAACAATTCGAAGAGCTGCAGCCTTTCCAGTTGCTTTTCTAAGTGCATATAACTTCACATATTTAGAAAAACTATCTATAACCACAAAAATATATGCAGCAGCAGCTCGGCCTGCTGGAAGTGGTCCATAAAAATCAACCAAAACTAGCTCTCCCGGGTGTTTTTGTAAAATAGGGTACGAATATCCTTCAAGAGTTCGATTACTAAATTTAGTTTTTTGACATAAATCACAGGTCTTCAGAATTTCCTTAAGAGATCTAAACATATTTCCCCAGTAAAGAAAGAATTTAATCGTTGCTAAAACTTTACTAGCCCCAAAATGACCTAAGGATTGGTGATAAAACCAACAAAAATCTGGTATTAACTCTTGTGGCACTACTAGTCTTGGGTTCATTGCATCTAAACCATCCATATATAAAAGAACCTTGTTAACAATTTTATAACGATTTAAAGTACGCTTTAAAAATGGTGGAACATCGGTAACAGATTCTTTGTTCTGAAGAGAATTGAAGATTTGTAATAATTTGGGATCTCGCCTTTGTTCTACTCCAAAATGTTGTAATGCCTCTTTTAATCTATTGGAAATTTCATCTTGAGTTTTAAAAGTAACGAGTTGTTTAATGACATGTATAGTAAAGTATGCAACTAGAGGTGTCGCTTGGTCTGGTATTGTTGACATATCCGAAGGATAACGGGAAAGAGTGTCAGCGACGACATTAGTACGTCCACTAATATGCTCTATGGCAAAATTAAAGGTGTTTAAAAATAAAATCCAACGAGTCATTCTTTCATTGTGGAATTTACATTTTTGGAGAAACTCTAATGCCTTATGATCTGTGCGTATTATTACTTTATTTCCAAAAATTATTGTACGAAACTTTGTAAGTGCATAAACAATAGCCAACAACTCCTTCTCGGTAACCGTGTAATTATATTCAGCACCATGAAGAGAGCGACTTACAAACGCTATAGGACTATGTTCATGATGCTCATCTTCTTGGTATAACTCTGCTCCTAGAGCATAACCAGAGCTATCAGTCTGTACATAAAAAGGTTTAGTAAAATTTGGATAATTTAAAATTACGGTTGATAAAAAGAGATCTTTAGTTGAATTAAAAGCATCCTCTTCTACTTTACCCCATCTCCATTTTACAGTTTTCTTAAGAAGCTCATTTAAAGGTAATATTACTTGACTATAAGACTTGCTAAATTTTCTATAATAGTTACACAGGCCTAAAAACGCACGAAGATGTCTAATATTTTGTGGCACAGGAAACTTTCTTATTGCCTCAATTTTTTCGGGGTCAGGCTGAATACCTTTATTCGACAAAAGATGCCCTAAAAATTTGACCTCAGATTTACAAAATTCAGTTTTAGTTAAATTGACTGTAATCGAAGCTTGACTTAATTTTGATAAAACAATATCAATGTGAGAAAAATGTTCTTCCAAAGTACAAGACGCAATAAGCAAATCATCTACATAATTTACAGTGTATTCCCTAACTTCATTTCCAAGAATTATATCCATAGCACGGCTAAAACCTGCTGTGCCCGTTTTTATACCAAAGGGAATAACTTTAAATGCATAAGATTTGCCATTATATAAGAATGCAGTATACTTTTTACTATCCTCAGTCAAGGGAATTTGCCAAAAAGACATTCTTAAATCAATTAATGTAAAATATCGACAATTATGAAATTTTTGAAGTAAGTCATTAACCTGTGGCGGAGCTTCTGCATCAGCTATCATTATTTGGTTAAGAGCTCGAGCGTCTAAACATAATCTAATACTACCGTCTTTCTTTTTCGCAACTGTAAGTGGACTAGCATAAGGAGACGGCAATCTTTCAATTATTCCATTATTTTCCATTTCTAATAATGTTTTTTCAACTGCTGATCTAAGAGCAATGGGAACTGGATATTGTCTATGTAAAAATGGTTTTTCAGTAGTTACTTCAATTTTATGATAATACTTGTCAGTAAGTCCTGGTTTTAATTTAAATACATCATGGTGCTTTTTAAGAATGGTTAATAATTTATTTTGTTCTGTAGTGGGTATGGAAACATTTTTAACAACAGTTTGTAAGTTTTCTAACGACTCTACAGGATTATCAGAAGACAATTCTAAACAAAGTGTATCTGACTCTGGTTCTATATCGGAATTATCAGAATAAATTAATCTCGATGTAAACGGAATTGTTATTGGATTAGATTCTGTTGTGATTGTAATTAAATTGTCTTTATATGAAAGTACTACTTTGTTTTCTAGCAACCAATCAGAACCCAATATTAATTGTTTCGCTAAATTTTTAATTATCAAGACTGTGGCACTGTAACTATTATCTAATATGTGGAAAAGTAATTGAGTTTGTAAAAGTACTCTTGGCGATTTCGGACCAAATGCACCTCTAAGTTGTAATCCAGGAACCGGCAATGTTAATAATTCATGTGACTTATTTTTTAGCAATACATAAAGCTCTTCACTCATGCAACTAACCTCACTACCTGAATCCAAAAGAGCATTTACATTGATTTTATAAATTTGCACTTGAATTTCTGGTGAAACCCTCTTAGTAGTATTTTCCTCGACTTTATTAAATTTTGAAATAGTTAAAACGTGAATTAAATATGGTGAAGGTAAACGTATACAAAATAAAGTTAAATCTGTTGGCATTTTACGTATTGGCAATAATGGAGTTTTAATACCTTGTTGCATTTTCCCTAAACCCTGACCAGGTAACCAGCCTAAATGACGCAACATGGAAAATCCTATATTATTATTTAAAGATAATTTTTCAGTATTTAAAAACGGAGCAGGTTGTATTGAATAAATTGCTGGGCCATTAAGAATGTCAGGACGAATTAGACCCTCGGATTCGCCTGTTTTTAGTTTCCCTGTTTATTACCACGATCTTTGGTACCTGCAATATTTTTAGATTTTGTAAATGTAGAAGAAGGTAATTGTCTTGGTTTTCGAGGTTGTTGCGCACTAGGAACTGGTCGCGGATTTTGAAATTGACGATAAGGTTGATTATTACGTACTGGGGAGCGAAACTCTTTAGAAGGAAATTTAGTTATACGATTATTTATATTTGAAGGAGGAATTGGTTTTGTTTCGTATACCTTCGGAATACCAGTATTTTGCATAACCGATTCATGTTTTGTTAAAAAAAATGCAAAATCTTTAATTGTAGATTGTCCTCTAGAAAACCATTGATTTTGAATGTCTGTTGGAAAGTGTCTTATTAATTCATTTAACAAATCGATTTCCACATATTGAGGTTTCAAAAAAACTGGCCAAATTTACATAATACGCAAAATGACTAAGCCTAGTCCTACCTGTTATATTTTCATATTTATCATTGGAAATCTTATATCTAATTTCCCGCTGTTTATCCATTGTCCAGTATGTGGTTAAAAAATCTCTACGGAAGTCGGCATATATTTTCCATTCTCTTGCACATATGGTTATCCAAGTTTTTGCAGTTTTAGTGAGACAACTCGTAGCTAATTTTATCCAATCACTTTCGGGTACATAACATGCCTTCGCATAATCTTCTAGGTTATTCAGAAAAAGGACTGGATTTTCCTTTTTGTGGCCAGAAAACGTTGGTTTTTCTGGTGTTCCCGGTAGTGGATTTTTTATACTAAGTAGTAATCTGCGTAAATCTACTTTATCCTCACGTTGTGACGTAGACGGAACTGGCTCTGTTGAAGTTGTTGCTCTTTCTGGTGTTACCAGGTTTGTTGACTCATTTATTGTCGTTGGAGGTGGTGTTAATGGTACATTGTTTTGTGGTGGCACTTGTGGAGGCTCTCGTGAGATCTCTTGCATTACAGGAGTTTGATTTACAACAGGATGTTGCGTCTGAGGAGGTTGCACTATCGTACGTACCCAATTTTCCATCATATGCAGTCTATCATCTAAGGCTTTCGCAGCATTTTCCTTTTCTTTTTGTTGATTTTCAAGAAAAGTGGCAAACCAGACTGGCATATCTGAAGGAGCAGGTTCTGTTCCAGTACGTACTTGGGAAGAAGACGCTGCTGTTTCTTCTATAATTTGTTGCTCTTTCTTTGCCGATTGTTTTCTTTTTGCCGGAAGTGCTTTTGTCGACTTCGTTCTTTTTCGAGTACTTTTTCTAGGCACTTCAACTATTTCAGACGTGGATTGTTCCATATCCCCCGGTTGTCTTTCAGAATCTAGCTCGTTATTTGGATTATTATTCTCTACGACTTCATCCATGTTCAGAATTTTTTTTATGGTCTTCGATTTACCAAATTTTTTTTTCGTTTTCTTTCAATGGGAACTACACGAATGTAAGAGAAAGAGAAGAAAAAAAAAAAACTTATTAATTTCACTGATATTAAAAAAAAATTGTCACTAAATATACTGTCAATTATACAAAACTGAATATAATTGAACTTCACAGACAACACTCAAACAAAATTGTGATTATTTAAAATTTGCAAATAAACACACTTATTTTTATATTGTCACAATGAACCAATCTCGGAATTATCATTTATATGTTTGAAACATTTTCACTAAATCAGCTTTTAAATTATATTCATTAAATTAGTGATTTTTTTTTTTTTTTCGAAAGAACCTATAAATATACTCGTTTTCTTATTTTCTAGTATTAAAATTTTCTTTGGGAATTTCCTACGTTGTGTTTGTTCTACGTACCGGATTATGCACAGTGTGAAACAAATTTATCATCATAAAAGTGAACAAAATGTTTAGGGTACATTCCTAGAAATTAAGATTTAAAATTGGGCTTATCCATTTAAGTTGCCCTCCAGCAGGTATAGAATTTAAAGCAAAAACATGCTAGAGAAGTAATAAAGCAGTCATCGGGTCGACCCATTCAACTCTCACACTCTTATCATAAATGCAGAAAATATTTTAACTACAAGCAAATTACTTTATGGCAGGCAAACCGAAATGGACAGCTGTTATTTAATAACATTTAGAATACACACAGATGTAAAAAAAAAAAACTCTAGAATATTAAAATGAATTTAAAGAACTTTTTATTTATTTAAACAATAAATAACTTCTTCAAATAATAGTACTATGCAAAGTACAATTTATGAAAAGTTTATATGCTTATGCATATATACTAAATTCAATTCAACATTGAATATTTTCAATATCATTATTTTAAAATTAAGAAAATTGTACTATTATTTCCTGAAAAACTTGCTCACACCAAGCATATTATTCATAAAAAGAAATTAAAATTCGGAGACTATTATGACTTAAAACGTGCTCTTTATAGAAACAAATATCGATAACGCAAGATTTACTACGTCCGGAGTTAAGAGACAAACAATTTTATTTTAGTGTTCAAGTTCGACGTCGCAAATATGTAAAATTTGAAAAGTATTAAATTCAATTTGATTTTAAATTTTTATTAATAACTTTAAAATGTTTTTGAAATAAACAGAATTATGGTCTTTTTAGAAAATAACTTCACTCTTTGGGTCACGGCACACTGTAATAGTACAAACCCCTGTCTTACATAAAATTATAAAACAGAAGAATGCACGACCCGGTTCTGAGTGAAGAAGACCATAATCTGCAAATAAATATTAAAAAGAGTACGTTAGTTTATATTGACCAACGCACTTAACATTGACAATAACAATTACATTGAAATTGCACAAGTTGCATATTTTATGCTGAACAAAACATTTAATTATAGATTATATATGGACATATCCTTTTGGGCTTTTGCGCTTTTGCATTTATATTTATTAATTTTATTTAAGTCCATAAAATCTATTAAATAACAAAATTTGGAAAGCGCTGACTAAGATTCATAAACATTAACGAAAGAACCTCGCCAAGTTTCCCTTATGGCTTAATGAGGAACTCTCTTTCTGGACGCACTAACGTCTTAATGCGTCTTGTTGGCGTCCCAACGGTGCACAGGCTGTCCCGTAGGATGCACGGGCATTTTGACTAGTAGTTCTTTCTGCGAATCTACCAAGTCGACACAATGCTTATAAAATCCAGCCACACTATAACTAGAAACCTATAGGCCATTATCCAGTTATAGGGCTCAAATTGTCATTAACATTGACATTATTTAATAAATTAGAAATTAAATCTTGTTCAATTTCAATGTTTAATAAAATATTAAAAAGAATATTCTTTTATCAAATTATAAATGTGAATCTTTAAAATAATCAATATAAACTATGTGAGAATATCGTACTCACCAATTATTTCTTATTATTCAATTCACAAAATAACCATTCATATTGCTCGACAAACAAAATAGGAACTGAATGTCCCAAACTAGCAAAAATACGAAATGCACTTTTATGTGTCTATGCGCACGTCGAACTTCAACACTTCTTTAACATCAGCCCTTTTGCTTTACCCAAATCATGAACACAGGACCGGGCTGTGTATCTTTACAATGTAGACATGTCCAATTAATCGATTTGTAATCTAAATTCTACAAAATTGTACACAACATTTATGTATTTTAAGGTAATTGACATAATAAACAAGCAATGTGAAACTCATTCAATATGTTATATAGGTGGGACAGCCACTTTACATGTCAATTAGTTTATTAAATATCGTGCAAGTGAATAACAATTATGAAAACATTACAGTATAGGATAATACGTACATATTGTTAGTTTTTTATCATTGTATCGAAGTTCAATTGAAGCGGAACTGTTAACTTGTCCAACAATCAATGTATAAATGTAATTTAGGAAAATCGAGCACAGGATTTGTGTATATTTTAAAGTAATGGGCTGGAATAAAGCGAGCATATAACGTGAAAATTCATTCAATGTGTTATATACATGGACATAAAATGGCACGTATTGCAATGCAGGCTTCTTTGCACGCTTCGACTGCAATGTTAAGTAAGGTAGACCGCAACAGACTCAGAATACCCTAAATACGTGACAATCATTCTCATAGTCTGTTTGTATTTTCCGAAAGGTATTTCCCTACACTTTAAAGAGAGAAAAAAGGCAATATCCAATAACGATCGGAGTTACATTAACACCAGTTTCGTTTTTAAACGATTATTTCGCTTGACCGATTTTTCAACTTATTATTGTACCCTATTTATTTTATCGTGCCAAATTAATATTTACCTAAACTTGAGTTACTTAGACCCGAAAATTGCACTCTCAAAGGAGTGCCACTCTATCTCTGTCTGGTCGTTTTAAAGTTTTTTAATTAATTTTTAGTTTACATATCAGCGAGCCGTTTTTCAATGTGCGCGTTAGGAAATTTTAATTAAATAAATATTCACGACTAATCTTTGCATTATAATAGAAAGTTACAATCACATTTTGTTGGGATTTTAAAGATCGATCTTGAAAAAGTTTATTAATTTTTTCATAAACAAATTGTATTATCTAGAATTTAGAAAATATTCCCACTTCATTAAGGTACTTCGCAACACACACCGGCAAACTATAAGATGTAGGTAAAGAGTTTTGGGGAGATGTTTAAAGTTTCAACTGGGAAAATGATGATAAAGTGTAGAAAGATGATGCTGTTAAAACTTGGTATGGGTGTATGTAATCTTTTACTTAAATAATTGAGTCGAAAAATCGTTTCAGTTTAAATTGTAATAAAACTTGTTATTTAACGTACGTGGCAAGAGCGACATTCTTATGTTGGAAAAAAGGAGGCACAAACCGCGCCTTCATAAATTATTCATCCCCCAAAAACGGTATGTTACCCAATGAAAAAAAATACAGCATTAGAAGTAAATTATTAAAATGTAATTTCAGTTTTGGAATGTTATCTAGGTGAGTAAAAATTATTCATTACAACTTAGACAATATAAACGGAACCGTAAAATTAAATGAAAACTGATTCCAGTGTACTTCCTTGAAGGTAGTTTGAAAGAGATAAAGTTCTATATTTAAATGAATTTAGGATACATAGAAAATGTTTCATTTCTATGGGTTTTATAATCCGGTTTGAGGTTTCTCTTTAAGTCTTTAACCTCCCTGCCACAATTTACTTTAGCCCGTATAAGTAGTGAGCCGAAGAAAACTTCCCTCAACTTTCTTATTATTCAAACTGGTTATCTATTTCCAAGTTGATCGTATTGTAGCGGGTGAAAAAGCTCATTTAACCCCAAGTTGACCTGATACCTTACGATATCCATATACTCGTAATTTAATAAATTCACTTATAATTGCGATAAAATTCTTACCACTACGTAACACGGAACTGCACGATCAGTCACCCATGGTTCACCACAAATCACGCCCTCAAGCTTGTAATTTTACTGTGGCTCATAAATTTGGTTCTGCAAAAAACACAAACCCCATAGTCATGCAGCCTCAAAGGACTTGGTAATTCTCGTTTGGCCAAGTTTTGACGGCAAACCATCAGCTGTCTTGCAGTGGTTTATTAGAGAGGTCGAAGATGAAACGACGGGGTGTGAAATGAACGCAACTTCCACCAACACGTGCTACCCTCATAATTAATACTGGAAGGATGGATAATTAGTGCGAGTGGTGCATATGTGTGGTGGTAAATAGAAGGGGAATTAAATCTATTTAGTAGAGATGGGAATGCAACCAATTTTTGGCAAACGGTGAAATTCAATTTTGCGTCTACAAGAATAACCAGTCAAAAATGTTTTTTTGTCACTCGACTATGATGGATTGTTATTTATTTGGAATACACAAATTAGAGAAATTGAATTTCTATTAATTAATGGTTTTCAGTTTGGGTTTTCAATTTAATGATGATCATTTATGTTTGACATTATTTCTCATATATTTCACCATCGATTTTTTTCATATTTATTAATGGATGTTCAAATCTACTGCAAAATTTACACACCAACTTTACCACAAGGGTTCCAATTTACTGCCATGTCCCCGACGGCAAGCAACAAATAAGAAGTTTAATATAATGAAACAGAAAATTATAATCGTACTAGAGCTAAGTGTTAATTCTTGTTTTTTTTTCTACATCCATTCACTGTGTAAAAGTGAATTTATGTCCCGTAGTGTATTATAGCAACACCACCTTATATAACAGCCATCCATTTATGTTAGAATCTTACATATTACCCTAATATTTGGCGCACGTGTACGGAATGACTGTTCCCCAACCTGCAATAGCAATATGCAGCCAAGTCCTTCACAATTTCCTTTTACCATTTTCACGTATGTGTATATATTCATTGTCCAACTTCCTATCTTCCCCTGCTTCTTATTTGTACAGCCAAATAGACGACGCTCTCTAAAATATAAGTACTTCTATATATTCAAAGTCAACTCCACTCACATTAGAAGAAGCATTTGCGACCATAAGGCGCACCACTTTCTATATTTCGCTGCGTTGCAAACGCACTCCGGTTTTTATATTGGCCCTCCAAATCAAATATAAGTATAGTAGGCATTTTGTGGACAACGTGAAATTTGGACACGGAAAAACAAATAGAAACTAATTAGCAGAGGCGAGAGAAAAATCATCAACGCAGGACAATGGAACTCCAACATTTACAAGGCTCGGTAAATAAATAGGGAAACAAAGGGTACACATTTCGCACTCCGTTGTGAATTCTCTTGTTTACAAACAGGCTCAAGGTGGTCATTCTCATAAAATATAAGTACAGTATTAACAAATCATTGTAGCCGAATGAAATTGTCGCAATGGTACGGAATACGCTTAGTCTAGTGAATGTTTTAACTACACACAAGACAATTTAATTGAAGGGAAGTAATTGAACTTAATTTTTGGTGTGCAATGTTAGATGTGTGATGGTCAGTTTTGGGTGCTGTGAGTGCACAATTTCGGATTTTCGGTCAGTTGGAAATTACGCTGACAATGTAAACTAGCCAATTTATTATTGAAACTGCCATTCGTAATTATGTCAATCAATTAGGACGATTCAGGATGGAGACGAGATCGTTAATAACAAATTAAAAATTGTCACATGTAGTGATCAGTTTTTCTTCTACCTAGTCCGACGATTTTTTTGTATGTATATGAAATATAAATGAAATTGTTGATTTTGATTTGTTGTGTAATCGAAATTTTAAGAAGCTGTCATTAACATAGAATTTAATTTTAAATGGAAATTGACGCACAAGGGGGTGGGTGCGTCGAAATCAATCAATGTTACCACATCGTTTTCCATTACTTTCAAAAATAAAAAAAAATAGAAATAATTTATTAAGCGAAAGGTCTGTTTTCTTTGATTTTCAATGTTCATTAACTAATTAAAAACTGTCTCTTGACATTAATTAATGGTATAATGGGATTATAATTACTCATATCACGAAATGTATAATAATAACAATTTTTTGTTGTAAAACAGAGCCGACCACTTATACAATCGAATAAAAATTCACACGTCAATATGTATAAAAACAGGATTTATTTTGTATGGCAAAAGCGGTAAACAATTTTCAGTTGAACTTGTATAAAAGTAATTGACTTGTATCACATAAAACAAAATAAACAGGAAATTGCTTTTTGCAAAGTAATGTATTATTTTAAACAATAAATATAAAAAAATGGCACACTTATAAAATATATATATGAAAATGCAATCGTAAATTCACTTTTATTTGTGCCCACTGATAAATGCCATCGTTGATACTGTTTTGGTATTATAAAAAAATTATTTGTACAAGTTATCGTCCTTTCGAAAAGAATCGCGTTGGATTTCACCACTTTTCTGTAATGTACAGTTTTATGTGTGGTTGTATATTTTCCTTCCAACACATATCGGCCATGCTTCCTCACGAAGCTCTAAAAACACTATTATTATCATTTTAAAAAGAAGAACTTGTCCATTAAAATGGGCTAGTTTATGGCGCCAGACCCACCATCGTTCTACATAAAAAAAGGAAACAATAAGTTTCGTTCGCACAAGCTTTTATGTTGCACACAAATGAAAAAAAATATTACCCTCCCATCCCCGTTAAACTTTTTATGTAACTTAATTAAAATTTAACAATTAAAGACAATTGTTTTCAAATGGCTTGGAATTTCTTTTTTTTTATTTCAAGAAGCTTATTTTATAACGCTGCCAGCGCACACAAAACCCAGTCGATTTTGCTCTCGTATCGCAGTGTTTGTGTTTAATATAGTGTGCCTCTGGTATACCCAAATGTGGTATTTCGATAAAAGATTAACGTGTGCTTGTGTTTCCCCCTCGTAAAGGTAAATAAAGTTTCGCCGTATATGCAAAAGAAATTCAACTAGTGAAAATTGAATGGATTTACAAGATCCCCATGCATGTAGTGGGATTCTTTTACCGAACAGTTGTAATCGGATGATAAGATTTTCGTTCAACAAAGGTCCATTTTTCTAAACTACCATAAAATATTATATGCAGAATATTGTTGTTGTGTGTTTTTTTCTTCTTTCTTGTTCTTTTTGTTGTGGAGGAAATATTGAAATTTTTATTAAATCACCCAACATAGAGAGAAAAGTTTCAACAACGACGAGATTACATAAAGAAATTTATATATTTTTTTTGCGAGTGTGTGAATACTTCAGAGGATATATTCGGACGATTTTTTACTGAAATTTGTTTTTGGCCGGGTTGAATGATACACATAGGATTTGATGGGCACTACCCTTTTTTTCACTCGCTAGTTCCTTTGCTAAATAAATACAAATTTATACTCTCTTTTCGGGGACGCACACACAACAACGACCTTATTCAAAGATAATTTTATTTACCTAAATTGGACTGGACCCTTTTTATCTAGACTGGAATTCATTTATCGATAATAGATTAGCCAATAAACCGAATTGAATGATTCCAGTACAAAACTATACATTCAAACTAATTTATTCATAGTATTTAATAATATTCTACATAAATGCATTAACATGATTTAACCAAACAGCAAAAAACGAATACAAATTCACCATACAGATAATAATAGCATTGAATAAAACCAGTTGTTTATTTGCAAGTTAATTCAATGAAAAAATAATTATAATTTATTATCCAGTTTGAGCATATAAATCAGGAACGCACATAAAACCGACTTTTTCCACTTTACTTCATTCATTTTCATCTCGCATTATATGAGCCATCATCGTGTGTGTGTGTATATCAACGATGTTGTAAAAGAGTGAAATAAGCACGATAATGTCGCTCGATGTCTGTTGGAAAAGTAGACATAGTGAAAATCCCATTAGTTCTCTATCTTATCCTGTACTTTGTCAAACGTCTGATTACTGTGTCACTAGACGAGTCATCAATCAGTGGGAAATTCAAAAGAAACGCCAATGATCATAGTGCGCACACGCATCACCAGTGGTTCGCGCATGCGCCTCAATCGTATCACCACACATCACCAAATCCTAATATATATACTTGCCAGACAATCTCCAACAGCCATTCAATGGTGCCTTCCGCACATAACTTTGCAAAACATTTGTATGCACATCGCTTATCCTAATTTTCTACGTATCATTTCATCTAGGCAAGCTATTATAGCTAATAAAACTATGTAGGTAGTTTACACGACAACGCTATAAATTTAAGGAACCGTCTGCTTGGTCCGCATTAATATTTGAGTATGAAGGAGCGCGGAGGAGACAAGTTCTCAGGGTTGTATAAGCAATGCACATAATTTCATTTTCTGTATACTTTATAGACATGTGTAGGTACGATGTTTAGAAGGATATCATGTTTGTTTTGGTGGTGCATGGTGGTGGCTTTCGTGTCGATACCTCATCTTTACCGCGCTTCCTGCTCCACTAAACCGCCTCCTCCTGCCACAACAAACTTCTCAACAAAACTAGTTCCCTTCCATCACCAATGATAGATAGTAACTGCATCTTTAGAAAGTTTTCGAACTGTTGATTGACTAATTCACATGTTGCTACTTGCTGCAGCAACATTTATTGAAATTGCCCTTCTCTCCCCTTTTTTTCTGTCATAATATAAATTCTACTTGACACATGCTTAAAGAACACGGCATGAATATTTCATCTAATAATACATTTTAAATGTGTACATTATGTGGGGGAGCGACCAAATCTAAATGAAAAATTATATTCGTCGAGCTTTGAGCGAGTCCAAAAGAAAACTTAATATCCGCCCATGTTAATTGAGTCCGTGTGAGATGGAGACGCACCCACCAACACCAGCACACAACAAACTGAAGAGATTTTCAATCATTTTGCGATAAGTGTGACAAACAATATTCTCGAGTTTTGACTCGTGTACAAGATTTGAGTTTGTTGTTCGATTAGTATATGGATGCGAATATTGTGTTTTGAGAATAATTGTTAGGAGCGAAGTGCGATTTGAATAGTAATACCGGTGATTAATGGACTATCATAATGCAAACAGATCAGTTGTCTGCATTACAGATAGATACATAGCCGGGTTTTCGATGTGTGTGTGTGTTCGTGTACAGCTTGTTACTAATCTCTGAATTAATGTAGTGCCCATTATTTTCCATACTGACATTCTCTAATTAAATCTGATCTACCTTCTTATTAATTTATTATTGATCGTTTCACAAATCGTTGTTGTGTACTTACAATTATGGACAAATGTTGATTCGCATTTGCATTTAATTAAATCTCACACCACATATCACAACAGTTACTGGGAGTGTATTTAGGATTTTTAATCGATTTTATATGTTCGCGAGTCGCAGCAATTTTCTAATCTGTTTATGTTTGATTGAAAAATGTCAATTTGCTCGTTTTCCTCGTGAACACTTCTCGTTCGTTGTGTAAATAAAAACTTTTTACAATTTGGCTTGTTATTTTTAATTGTGCTATAATTTTCTAGTTATAAATTATACTGCATATTTTGCAGTAACTATAAAACGCGGAAATTATTTAACATGGCAACACAGACGGTTGCAAATGTCTAATGACTTGACATCACACAACAGCAAAGGGGCGAAACTCCTATTAAAAGTTCATGTAGGAGTTTAACCAGTGCTTTAATGTCCACGACAAAAGTCTTTTCCGCTTGTTCTTTTAAAGAGAAAAATTGCTAGATTGTTATATTCACTTTGACGAAAAATGCCAAGATAAACAAATAAATTAAAACATTTCAGGAGAAAAATACATAAATATTATGAAAGTCATAAATTTTTTCCTGATTTTTGGGACAGTTAAAAATATTTCAATTAAACATTATACACATGCAACAAAATTTATGTTGAAAAACGTTTATTTAAATCGAAATTGCCTGTGATAAAATTTTTATCTCCTTCTTCGGCACATAAAAACTATCAATTTTTGAAATATTTCACTATACCGTGAATACAAAATAAAAATGCACAAACCTCTCATTGTTAAAAAAGTTGTTCTTGTTAAAAACAGTAAAAAATATTCAATTAAAACTCATGCAACAAAATTTATGTAAAATCCATTCTTATCTGCAGATTATACACTCAGAAATAAACCCCGGTGGTGTTAAAAACGCATGAAAAATTTAATCGTCCCCTCATTTACAATCTAAAAATAATAACAATGAAAATATTATGTTTATTAATTGAAAGTGTCTCCATTTCAGCGTTTAATTAATTCCCACATAACAATAAAACACCGTAAATCCTTGGCACATTTTTATTTATCAACAATGTAGTTAAAATATAAATTGGAAACATAATTTTTAATTTACTCTTGTGTGCGGATCGAGAGAAAAAATTGTCTGTTAAAGTGTCGCGTTCTACACGCGCTTCAATATAAAAAATGCACCACCAGCGAGTGGAAAAAACCCTATTTATATCAATTAATCGTGAAAAGTCACAAATCAAAACGAGATTAACTTCATGGACAGACAGTATGAAGGCATATAGAGCCCATATAACACAATACATGGAAATTCAGGGGGTGTGCGCGTTTGTCTGTCGGAACGAGCTTAAATAGAAGCGTACAAGATAAAAATTGTTGTTGGGGTCCACAGGTATATGAATTCTGCTCTCGTGTGTGTTTGTCTCTTTTATTATTCAGTACAGAGAGTGGAAGACCAACCTTTGATATCGGTCGCTGTGTGGTACCAAAAAAAAAGATTAAAATATTACATAGACGATTTATGTGTGCATATACGAACAGGGCGCGCTACTCTTTTATACACACTGATGGAGGCGGCGGACTTGTTCCACATTTTTGACTTAGATTAGGTAAATTACAGCCGCCCATCGTTGGATCACATATTTCATTTCGGAAGTCTTGGATTACATTCTGGGACTACATTATAATCCAATAAAATAAAACTGTATTTTTTTTCAAAAGCTTTTCTATTCGATTGAATTGACAATGCGACATGCAACATATGAAAAGTCGCCTTAATTGTTGCATTACGTGCCAAGAAGAATGGAGAGATAAACATTTGTTCAAGTTCGATAGAGAGTCGAAAATATCAAGTAAATGGTGAACTGGAATATAAAGAGTTGAAAGATACTGTTATATCGTTGAATTATCGCAAACAAAACGTTAAACGAACTGGTATTATCTTGTCATAATATTTTATGTTATGTACATTTGCGTGTGTACGAATGCAAGTTGCAAAGGGTTGATGATTTTAATGACTGCATTCGTATACAGAGTGTAGATAGACTAACCGAATATATGTTATTTAAATATACACACATCGATTCTAACATGAAAATAAATAATTAGCATATAGAAAACATATCGTCGGTGTCACGAATATTTCCATTTTATTTATGGTTCTTCTAAATGTTCTAACAATTTAAAATTTATTTTGACAACAATTTCATCTAGTGGTAAAAACATACTTTTCCTGTTTAAGTTTTAATGAAATAACAGTTTAATGATAATTTAAACCGTAATATGCAAATATAATATACTTTGTAGTGATGTTCGCTTATGTGAAAGAAAAGGGGTGAGACGGAAATACGTTGCTAATTGTGTTTGGGAGTAGAAAAAAATTCATAATAGCTTTTATACAACTTGTTCCATTAATTCGTTGGCAAACATCCAATTAATAATGTTACTAGTGTGGATAAAATAGCAACTAACCAACGAAATGTAAATACTTGATAATAATTCAATAATTACATATTATATAAATTTGTGTGTGCATTTTGTTGATTATGCCTTGTAATAGCTGTAATAACAGTAATACCATCATTGAGTCAGCGATTTTTGAACGTACATGCGGTTTTTAAAGCTTTTCGAATTTCAAAAAAAAAGTTTCTCTCATTTGAAAATGTGAATTACTTAAAAATGAGAACAAACCTATAATAAACCATATTAAACTGTCCATAATCGTGCAAGGTGCTGAAAAGGAAACGCTATCGAATTTGTGCGATAGCCAAGACAAACTGTGGAAGTTCTTTGAGCACCTATGCGCCTTAATGGCATTGTGGTAATGTAGAGAAACCGACGGATACCGGATATCAGAGCCCGTTTACGATCTACGTTTTACAACTTGCGCCTTATAGTAATCATACATTTCAACATCTGTCCCCTCTTCGCTATTGTAGGCCCAAAAACCGTACACTATTCACCTTTCCTTCGTAATATTTGACAATTCTTGACATTTTATATCGTACGATCGTAGGAATTTTTTCCAATCGTAAAATATGTTATGTTATCGTTGGCCGGAACCAAACAAGTCATTGTTTAAATTTATCTGATCAAAATGCTGTACGCTTTTCTTTTTATTACTGACAATCAAATTTTCATCCCCAACACATTTCCACACCAAAATATGATAATATTTGCGCTGTACGATCTATTTGGGTGTGAAGGGGACGCGATTCCATTGAATGGCTATTAACTAATTGAGTTTTTTCTATCGAACCAACTGCCCCGGCACCCTTAAAGTAACTGGATGAAAGAAGGAACTTTTAAATCGAATACGTGACTCTCTGTAAGTTGTGAAAGAAAATCAATTATACATTAGAAAAAAAGATGGGTCCGTGTAAGTAATGTGTTTCAGTAATTATGTTTGTAGATTTATACAACATTGTGGAGAATGTCGAATTCAGTGAACCAAAAATGCAGCTCTTTGTGATTAAACTCGCCCAACTAATAGACGTATACCATATTTGCAACAATAGTTTTGTGCAAAATGAAAAGTTTTCTTTCCATACAAATTCATTGAGAACAGTGGAGTTGTAATTAAATGCTCATTTTTTTCATTATAAATGAAGAGGATGTATTACATTTCAGCTGAATAAATAAAGCAACATTTCTCGACATAATTAAAAAGAAGTAGAATAAGAAAGAGTTCACATGGAAGCGCGTACAGAAAAAAATACTAGTGTGAAAAGCTATTTAAGTTGACCTGAACATTTGAGCACAAGCTATAAAACCGCGTTTCTTGTATTTCCTGAAAAAGTATAACACAGTAGAAAGTTTTCCCATTGTTGAGCGCAATGAAAAATTGAAAATCCCTTAACTGACTTGTGTACCAATTATTCATGTAAATTTTATTAAAATATATTGCAATTTCTTTTATGAAACTTTTCTAAATGTAAATTAATCTAACAAGAAGATCAAACAACGTTTAAAAGCGTTTACTTACTTGCTCTTATATTTATTTTTTAATTCGTTTTACAATTTATAAAGAATTTTTGTTTAGAACTTTTCTTGAGTATATCATATTCTTTATTATTACACTTTAACTGTAGTGTATTCTTACGTATTTCTAAAATAAAACTGAAAATATCTGAAAATCATCCATCGGGACCACACCTGATAGACTAAATACATTGAATAATTCTTGAATAAATTATTTCTTAACCCTCCAAAACACTGTATTTTAGATTGGAAGATAAATCGATAAAATAAATAAAAGTTTCAACAGCCTATAATTTCGGTCTAGAGATAAGTATCATCCATTTAATAAAAATATAAATAAAGCTATTTTTTAAGCGCGCGTAGCGGAAAGACCTTCCGGATATCAGCTTTTTGGATTGCGTGTAACCGCACCAAAATTGCTTCATACAATTTTTATAAGATTGCTTAGATGCGTTCCCCTTAAATATAAACACAGACATAATAATATTTTTCTAATATATAAGTCAGGGTGGAATTTCTACCACTGGACGAATAATTCGCTTGAAGGCACAAAGATGTTCAGAGATAAATGGAAACGAATGAGCAGGGGGAGAGGGCTAATAATGAAAGACGAAGGGAAAAAAGACAGTTTCCCTTGTGCGCCACTTTTCACAATATTTACCATCATTATCTTGTCGTTTAGATGCCAATCTGACCACTTAGCTACCTTTTAAGCGACCTGTTTATTTAACCCCGTTTGCATACTTTTTCTCCAAACGTTGAGCGATGCTTTTAATCAATTTTAAGCTCAAATTACGAGAAGAATAATTCAACCAGCCAAACAGTAATAATTTTATCTATGCAAATCAACACAATATTATAAATAAACCGACTGGAGTGTATTATGTAAATACATGAGCCACCAATTAACTTGGTATACAAATTGCAGTCAGTAGGATAGATCGTTTTGCTATAGATCCATAATTATTCCATAGAGATTTAGGAATAGCTATAATTTCCGCTCTCCCCCATCACATTTTACAATCTGATGACGGTAAACTAGTTTAATTTATCGTAGTCGAACAATATCTATGGTTTTGGGAATAGTGTGTGGTTGGTAAAAATTTGTTCAAGTGTTTTTTTTTCGGGAGACTGACAAAGTGTGTCGGTATGTTTCTTTTTTATTGGGCAATCGACAGACCGAAAACCAGGACATAACATAAGCACACAAGAGTGTACATATAGAGTGTGTAGATGTAGTAAGGCAGGAAATGTGTGCAAATGGGATTCAGTGGCACAAAGAGGACTAAATGAGGTATAACATTGGCAATAACATATCTGCAAGGACCATAAAATGTCAATGTCAAATGTGGCGCCTTACAAAAAGACTCCACTCTCCTTGAATATGAAGAGAGTTTCGTCTCGGTGAAAGAGATGATTTCGGTTTTTATATCGCAAAACGCTAAGTATATTCAACACATAGTGTTGGTATACATGGTAGAAGACCTACTTTACAGACAAATTGAGTGCGAATCTTTTATAGTTGACGGATTTTAGATAAAGCTACTAGAGCTAAGTAAGTTCCGGACGATAAGTTGCGTTATAGTCAAATGTTGTCTTTAAGGAAGTGTGTTAAGCGAGAGAGGGGTGTTTTGTTTTTATTTCGAAGACCAAATCATATATATAAAATATCCAACGAACTTTTCGGCTATATTAAATCTAATAAAATTATGTTTGCTATATCATAAAAGCAACTAAAACTTTTTAATGGTCAATAAAAGTCAACCCCAGTATATACAGTAACAAAACCATCAGACATAGTGTTGTAATTTCCATTTTATATTTAGTTAAATTTGATAGTGTATTTCCACATCCGTGAACATTGGAAGGAAAGCAAACGTACTGAACAAAATCCCATTAATAACTATGTGGCTAGTATATATCGGAGGGTGGTCCGGTAATAATAAGAATAGAAGGTAGTCCACCACTTTGCTGTGCCTAATTGAAATTTATACAAAATGTCACAAACTGTGAGCTTTATTAACCGTATTGGAATTTATTTACAGAGGACTGGTCCACAGCGAGGGTCTTAGATGAGCCGGAATTCTTGGCCCCAATACATAATTTAACAATTCCAGTGGGACGGGAAGCAATTCTTTCATGCACCGTCAGTAATCTAGGCAGATACAAGGTAAAAATACTAAATATATGAATGGTTCTTTGAATGTGTGTGTGTATATAAGAAGTGGCTCGATTCTTTTATGCCGCAACATCCCTCTGAACGTATTTTAGAAATGTGTGCGGTCGGGGGATTTTACATTATGGAGATGTGTGTTCATATATATCTTATAATATTATACCATTACTTAAATATGTTCGAGATAAAATAACCTTTACATACGATGTTCATATTCCCGGAAGAGTTCTACAACTGCGTATAGTAAAAGCCTGCCGAAACACATAATGCAAGTGGAAATGTGGAAGTTTTACATTTTATGGGTGGTCAAAGAGATCTCGTGTCATCCGTTATTAAAAAAACACACCAACGCAATGTGAATGACAGCCGGTTGTGAGTAATTTATTTCGAGCGTTGAATCTCGACACGAAACTAACCAATACAAGGTACACTGTACGAAAAGTGTCATCCGGAGTGCTGATTAAGATATTGGGGAGTGTCATACAACTGTACAAAACCTCCCACATGTCGCCGTTTACTACACCTCTCCAGACAAATGAGTGGCATAACATATTCTCCCATTTAATGGGAGCACAACAATCTTACTTTTCGGGGTGGAATGTTAATCAAATGGGAAATTCATTAACCTTATACCTATCAAGTGTCGTCAAATTTGTATTATATGCATGTACAGAGAGGAATGGATTTTTTGGAAATATGAAAAGGCTGATGCGAACTCATTAAATTAATTGGAATTTTTAACTGTAATGAATAGTGTCATAAATCCGATTTATGTTTACAATCGTTCCTAATTTAATCAATAACAGCCACACTTTGAATACAGTTTAAAGTTGATGTTTGACGGAGAACTTTTGAGTAGGAGGTTTATTTACATACTAAAGAGCTCATTAGATCAAGAATGTCATTACAAACGTTTTATGTTAATAGTTTTTCAAGACATTTTAAAACTTGCACTTTAAATGTTCGTTAACGTTTTGGATTTGAAAAAAACAATTTTGCAATTTCTTCTATTTCCCTCAACTATAGCTGAGGTAATGGTGTTTATCTTGACTAGATATTGCTTTTGTTGGGGTCAAGTGCACTAACCAGAACTTCCCAAAATTTCTAGGGCAGCCCTTTGATAGCCGATACCAACAAATAACCTCCACATGAGGACATGAGGTGTTATTGATTTTGAAACAAGATCCAAGAATGTTCCAAAAGAACCTGTCCAGAAGCTCAGACATTTGACTAATACCTTCATTAACCTTCCAGCTTCTCTCAATTGCCGAAAAGAAAGCTAAATCATCTGCCAACTGATATTAGAAACAATTCATATAAAATTACATTTCTGAGATGATTTCGCCTTGAGCAATTGGCGAATGTTTTTAAATAATCGTGTTGTCGCTTTGAGACATTTTCGTTTCCATTCTAAAATTAAACTCCGTTTATAAATGGTTTTTCACTGCAAAGAAAATCAATCCCTGCTGCGTCAAGTGTCGGCAATAGATAGCCCCATTGATATACTAAGATGGCACCATCTAGAAAATGATTCATTACATTGTGTATCAAGACAAGGTGTTTGCAAAAAAATAATTTACGCTAAAAAAGTAATTCACCCGCATAGAAGGAAGAGGGACGAGAGGAATATTCGTGATGGGGATGGGCTATAATTCAGTTTGGAGTGGTGCTGAGACGACGGGCCAGTTCTGTAATAGTTTCTAGTCTTGTATAGTGGAAAAGTTTCCTATTTACAGTTTAACTAGTAATATTTATGGGGGCATCCTTCTTAACAGCACACACACACACCAAACGAGAAAAGAGAACAGTTTATTTATATAGGATTGCAAAAGCAACAGCCCTAAAATGTGATCTCAATGCGATGAGATCTCCCAACAGGCATCCGCTTTCTATAGCATGTCTATCTCTTTTGTTGCTTTTTTCTACTTTCTAGTGAAAAACTTTTTCCTCTCCGGTATAAAATGGATACTATTTTCACCTGTCACAAAACACGGTTAAATAGTTGCTATGAAATTCGAACAAAGTGGAAAGAGAGAGTTCCGAATTTGAAATAAAAGAATGTAAATCAAATTGAATGGCATACACACTTAAACACCGTACAAAGGAAATATTTTGAATTGCAAAATTGTTGCCGCCGACGTAAATAAAACACAGAAGGGAATTAAATTGAAAGAGAGAACTTTTTGGAGAAAACAAAAATATTATGTAATGGCCGTGACCAGTTTAAAGATTTATGTTTTCTTATAGAGAAGTATAAAGCGCTTTTTTTTATTCGACTACTTACTTATATAATAAAAATTTTTTAACAAAGAGCACCGGAGGAAACATTCCGTCAGACGTTTGCTTTTTTATGTTAGTTAACAATATGTTTTTTTTTACTTTGTTGTATTTATTTAGGGTATAAATCAAGCGATTGCGTTGACATCCCGTCCTCCTTCTCGGTTATTACAAAAACAACTTCATTTACTTTCCGTTTTGCTAGGAATGAACAGGAAATTGTGAGGGGTCTAAATAGAAAACACGCGAAATGCAAAAGAGATGTTGTGTAAATGCAATTTGGTAAATAAATGAAAAGAAATAAAAGTATCGAGCACACACCCATCTAGGAGAAAAGGGGAATTAGTTATGAACAGTGTTGTGCAAACATTTTCTAATGGTATATTCGCAAGTGTATGGTAAGAAGAAAGGAATAAAAAAAGCGCCCAAACCACCACCTCGTTTGTATAGAGAGGCGGCAAAAAGCGATGGGGAGGCTACAGTAAAATGCACTTAAACTTTTCGATGGCGTCTGATTTAATACAATGCAAAACGTATACTCTTTCTCTTTATATACTAACTATAAGTAAATGTACAGCCATAGAACGTATGGGTACGTTCTGATTTATTACATTCGAACCCACTCAGGAAGGAGGTTAAGTCGCTCGTTCTATTTCTTGTTGTCACGATATTTTATTGCCTTTGTACTAACAAAACATCCGAAAACTAAGTGATACCCTTATTCCCGTTTGTGTTCAGGGATTACCTATGCGGCGACCATGGGGAGCACCGAGCTTCAACTTGAAATTGTTTTACACTTTAAGTGGATACTTATTTATGAGAAAAATTTAATAACATATTCTTCTATAGTTGGAACTGTAATGCGATGAGGAGAAAATTGATATTGGAATTAATCGTTTGATGCTCGCTGGAAATGATGAATGATGAAACACCATACAATAATAAATTAAACGAAACAAATTACAGAAAATTTCTAATAAACAACTTAAAGACAATTACTTATCTGGGGATTTAAATAGTCAGCGATAAATTTAAATTTAAAATGAACCGTTAAAGAATGGATCTACATTTAAACGAAGCAGCATCTTGATTTTTCCCCCCCAGTGGATCTAATTAAGTAAAATTTTAAACATAAATTCGTTGGAAATTTGAAAACAAATAATCCACTTCTTATTGTGGCGCATATTTTATAGATCGACCATTTTTTTAACAACATTTCTAATCGCATTCCGCACACGTATCAAGTAATATATAAATCTGGGTCGCACATATGCCTGAAGTGTAAAAGTAATTTTCATGAAATGCGTTTAGCTTGAAAGAATTGAATTTTTCCTCACTTTAAAATATTTATTTTCGCAGCGCACCCAGACTAGAGATTCACTTTTCGGTAGATTTTTTCCTATCTATACCGCTCCCATTCCAGGATTTCAGACGAAAACGAAAGCAAAATCGTCAGACGAAGACAAACTGAAAGCAAACGGGCTCCTTTAATAGTCTATTGATGATTGATTCAATTGATAATTTACTTTCTTTGTTGTATAATAAATTACGAATCGAATCCGTTTTAAAAGAATTTTCAGTAGAAAATGATTTCGTTCTTTTGCTGTTTATTAATCAGTACAGTATGGCGCAGTTTATGTTTTATTAATTTTGTCGATCAACTTTTTTTGATAGTTTCTTAGTACCATTTCCATCACCCTTACCACACGGTTTTTAGTGAAAAGACAAAAAAACTGTATGCTCGCTTCTCTCAGTCTCGATAAATTAATGCCACTTTTGATGGCGTGTCGATACATTTTTTTAATATACATAAAAGGGAAATTAAGAAGTAAATATTGTACTTAAATGTCAGAACGCAATGCTGGTGTACTGCTAGTGGTGTATACGATTTCTTGGTATAAGAACTAGAAAATTTATGTACGCAATTATGTTAATGTACAACTGATTTATTAGAAATTAATTCGTCAGTTGTAAATTAGTGTTTTGCCTGACAATATAATACAAGAAAGGAAAGAAGGGTGCGGAGCTGCGAAGCAACCAAGGAAGAAGGCGTTAAAAGATAGAGAACTGTGAATATACAGAAAAGAAATTTATTAAGACATTTTATGCTGAAAGATAATTAAAAAACAATCGTGCTCGTCGCTCTTTGTAAATGATACAATTGGAAAACGGTATATTTGCGCAATGTGACAAAGCAAGCAGGAAAACAGTTTATATTTAATTGTGAAATTGTTTCATTCCAGTCCAAGTGTATTTGTTGAATCGATTTCTGCTCAAAGTCTAAGAAGACGACTAAGGGTGTACATTATTTCAGGGGCAACAAAAAGCCGCTAATGCTCGAGCATGGTGAATTGTGTAAAACGACGAGCTTTTTTCCTTACATACAATACTATACGTAATCGTTTCCAACCCTCTAGTATAGCGTTTCGAGTTGGGGATCAGTCCTGGGGGTCTTTTTAGCTTCTAGTTTTTCCCGATGTGTGTGTGTGTGCTCTCTAGCCCCATCTAAATGCCAACTTGCCTAAGTATTCATTTATCATTAGAACAGCCTAAATTTTATAGAGAAATAGGGTGCAAGAAACCCCACTTACATACATGTTTTTACTTGTTTTACTTTATACTTCTCCTAATGCATGTTTTCGCTTTAATGACACACCTTGAAGTACTTTCAAGAGTATTTCACTCCTCTTTTTATACTGTTTTTGTTATAATTACGGCAAAACTTTCCACCATTTCCGTTTCAAGTGTGTAGCTTTTGTGTTTATGCCCATTTCTCCTTTTATATCCCCACACATAAGTTTCAAATATTTTTTTTCACCTCGCATCCGTTTCTATACAAGTCAATAATATACATTATTGAAAGGATGATTAGTTGTAAATCCTGTTTTATATGAGGGCTGAATTTAGGTTCGACTGGCAGCTATACTTGAGGTGATCTTATATAAGCCGATCTTCGATTTTTGGCCCCGGTTTACAAAGATCGCATTATTCCTGTGTGCCTCCATTGAATGGACAAGAGAAAAATGGGTCCGCAAATATCCTTTTCATTTTATCCAACACATAACTGTATCACAAGCACTAATACTAGTTCTCACTAGTTTGTATTAAGTGAGGGATAGTGGTGACAAGTTCTGGGGCCAAACTGTTAACAAGTTTAATTCGGTATTTTCGGCCAACGAATATAGATTGCCCATTCCAAATGTAATATTAGTTGGCTTATATAAACTAATTAAGCTTTTAAGTGTACTCGAACTCCAAGCGAACCATCTCTAGATCGCCTAAGGGATGTTCGAGGATGGGGATGCTGTTTTTCGTATCGATTTTTATTTACATGCTTCACATGTAAAACATATAAAACATTCCACTAATATATTTATTAGATTGCAGATTAATGTTATAAATTGCGAGATATAATTTTATCATTTTGAACGTAAACTCATTTAACAACTTTTCAGACCGCTTAACTAACCTAATCCCGAAATTCACTATTCGTTTGGCATAAATTTTCAAAAGCGTGCACTATAACGTTAAATTATAATAAAAGAGCTATAGTTTACAAGGCTAAAGACAAACAGGAATATTTGCAAAGTGCACATTGTTTGTGCAATATATTTCCGAACATATACAGAGGCATTTCATTTATAATCAAATTTATTATTGTACACGTTTGATCTGATTTAAAATGAAACTTCATTGTTCCAAATATCATTTGTAGTTGCTGCTTTTTTTACTTATCACACAAGTTTTCACTCAACTTATTGTGGTAAACTCTCTTCATATTCCGGCGATTGTTGCTAATTTTGATAGGTGATAAAATAGAGAATGGAAAGAGCGCACTTGAATCCAAACAGAGCACCGAAATGTATTATGGAGAAACATCTTGTATACGTTCCTTTAACGGTCATTAGGTTGGTGCCGTTCGTTCGCCGCCCCCCAATTTCATCCCCCATTAATCATAAAAGACAAACGCAATGTATTTTTCCATTCCATTTAGTTCGCTATAACCGAACAACCACATATACATATGTAGATATGGATGCTTTTAAATTTCCATAACGGTCCTTTACTTCGCAAATTAAACAACTGTATTTTAAGGCCCATAACTGTTCTTATATACCGTGAAGAGGGAAAATCTGGGAGCGCTTTCTGAATTTTTTCCCATTGCAATTTCAACTATGCTAAATGGTCCATATGTGCACTTGAATAACATTGTTTATTTTTCCACAAATTGAACACGCTTTAAACTCAAAACCCAATTCTGACTACTGCTTTAAAAAAATTATGACGGACTTGTAGTATTTGAAAATGAACTTCATCAACATTTTATTCACCCCCAACAATATTCGACCATTTAAAATAAATACGCCGTCGTTTCTAATTAAACTTTAGCTTTAGTTACACATTCATTTGCATAAAGTAATTCTGTTGTCATAAATAAAGTGATATTTTTGTCAAATTAAATTTAGAATGAATGAAAGGCGAAGTAATGTGGACTGTTGTCGAATGTAAATGCATTTTATGAAAATATTGCATATGTACACAGAGGAATTATTGCTTCCTGTCTCGGTTTACATAAATATATGTTTGGATTGCAGAAAATTTAATAACGTGTATTTAGGAGGGAACATGCACAACTCCGTTTTGTTGTAATTTAGCAAAATGTTCATTTATTGAAGAATGTTTTATTGATGGTAATACCTACTCCCTTCTTGTGTGCAAGTGACTCCGCCACTGTACTCTACATAAGTAATGGACATAATCAAATAGAATGTTTGATACATCGTTTAGCTATAATTTAATATAGTATATTATTTATGAAATTTGTCCCTTTAATCATTTAAGTTGTATCGATTGCGGTAAACATGTAATTTTTCTGATATTCCTTTGACATATCAATTTAATCAATTCTTTTGACGAAACAACACTCGTTTTGTCAAGCAATCTATTTGATAGAACCCTGTCGAAAAACCTCCCATTTTGTATTAATTTCAATTATCGTTATATTTCGACTGGTAAATTATTTTCTGACACTTAACTCTCTGAAGTGCTCTTGTTTGAAAGCTTTTTATACCTAAACACTATATATTGATGGAAACACAATTAAACGTTTGTTATCACAAAAAGTCCTGGTATCTTATAATTGAATTCAACATGATTTTTGACAGCATCAATTTATACCATCCAATTCCCGTTTTATTAGCCACTTGAACAATAATATGAAATGAATACACTCTTAAAACTTGTCACCAAATCGTATATTTTACCATATTTAATTGAATTCTCCCTTCAGACGCGTTTCCATCATATCCAACAATGAAGAATCGAAATCGACATTATATAGAGGATTGTAATCAAACTATCACACGTAAAGAAATTGAATTTCTAGCCCAGGATAATCGTGAAACAGGATGAGTACTGGAGTGTGTGTTTTTTTCTGTTAAAACACACAATGTTGAAGTGGAAACACGGAAAGATTGTAGAAAATTCCCGCTATATTGACACTTTTGTTTCAATGAAACGAATCGTTGTAGAGAAACCAATACGACATTCCAAAAGCGGTTGAAAAACAAGAAAAGGGTGGAGGAGTTTCGGGGCCAATCATCGGAAACAGACATAAAGAAAGTGTTCGACTGTCATCATAAATGGAACAGGAAAATGGCTAATCCTCAATTTGATTGCCGTATTTTTCCTTTTGAACGCTTGTTAATCTATTCAAATTAGCAACATACTCAAATTGCTTTTATAGCGAAAACTTGAAAAATCTTCAGTTCTAACACTTATTATAACTAGAAAGTTTCAATTTGCTAAAGTTAATCGACTTATTTTTCCGCAAAGTTGTTTAGAATTTTCGTCGAGTAGTTTTTTTGCTCTTTCCAACACTCCTTAATAAAAATCATTTGCCATGTTGTGTGGAAGCACATTGATTATTAGCCAAGCGTTGGATTTATCTTTCTAATAAAAAAAATCAAATGAAACAAAAACGCTACAGCAAATCTAGCCCTTTTATTACATTCATTAACCTTTACGTTCTTTTCAAAAGCAGCAAGTTTAATTAAGGTTTTCCTGTGTGCGTTCCTCTGCCATCATAAACAAATCACTTAACGTCCAAAACTGGCATCCAACGTCACGTTGAATATTATATAAAATACAAGCGAACACAACTTTTAATATTTTGTTAATAAGCTTTGTTATGAATTTTTCTGGACTGTATTAAAGTCGGTAAATTATAATTTGAAATTTTTCCCATCTGGTCAATAATAAATGATTCCGAATATTCTGTCATATTTGAATATATGCGGACGGTTAACTATTATCATTTAAAAGAAACTTTTCCTGTTATATGCAGGAAATGATTTGTCTGATGGTGACGGCATTGCTTTCGGTCTCTATCTCGTATTTTCACAGGAAATAACCATGTGAATGAAAAATCCTTTTTTGTGTCACTAAAATTACATTCGACGAATATTTACGTAAAATACACACAATTTCTTCGGCCGTCATTTAAATTGTTAAATTTCCTATTTCGCAAACTACTTTCCCGAAATCACCTTAAAAACGTAATTAAAATTCGCTAAGAAAACTTGTTGTTTCTATTTAATGTGCACACATTTAATTCAATTTGGAATTCAACGAAATAATCATCTTCGATTTTTCCTAACTAGCAAATAATAGCAGTTTTCAAGAGCGAAGAAAATTAATTGCATAAACCTGTTTGATTTGTCCTTCAATCACTCCCTTGTTGTGTTCTACGAGGGGGGTAGGTGTACACACAGACCCAAACACTGCGATGAAATTCACCTTATATTTTCAATCTAAAATTCCTACTACTTTTCCTCTTTTAAAGTGTGCTTTCGAGTGAAACAGAGTGTATGTGAGAGATTCCAAAGTGAAAATAAATTAAATCTGTCTTCTCTGGTGAAATAAATACGCGTTTTGGGGAACGTTTCCTCAGGACGTATGGGACAATGTTGTCGGTCCAAATAAATATGTACGAAAACATTCGTTTATTATTTACAATTGGAAAGCTTGGTATAATTAATATCGACGTTCGTTATAAGTCCATCAAGTATTAGATGAGAGAAGTTTGCTGGTGTAACAAGTTTCACATTTATATGAAAGGCACGTATCTGTGTGGCAAGAAACACGGCAGGGTCAGCAATAAAAATCAATGCAGCACGGAAACTGGACACTATAAAATGCACAGACTATCTTTCCAACTAGTTTAATTAAACAGTTTCTAATTGCATCCGGAGTGGGAACTCAAAGCCTCCCTCACAGAGGGCAGCAGGATGTTCTACCCCCTCTATACAAAAACAGGACTTAAGTCATGTAGCCTCATCGGCTCTAAAATAAACAATTTTTATGTTTGAGTGGCAAAAATTCGATTTGACGATATTGTATTTGAGCGGCGAATAATGCATGTGCCACAACAATGTTATAAATAGTAAAGAAAAATAATAAATCAGGTCCTTTTCAGCGAGTATGTCCAGTAAACTGCACGATTTTTACTGCTTTTGTCCTATTATGTTGTCCATTCATGAAAGTTAAACATTAAATTCTTGTTAAATAAATAAAAGATTCCAATTACAAGGCTGGAACTCGAACAAGTTGTGCCAATTAAAAATTATTAGCCCCCATTCCCACGTCCCCCGCTCTATACATACCAATTTCATGCTAAACTGCCATCAGAAGGCGCTTTCATAAATTTTGTTCCATTTCGTCGTGCCGCCCGCTTCCACATACAATTTGCCCCCCAAGACTTATTACTTTTAATGGACAATAATAAGGGCAAGAAAAATAAAAATTCGACAGCAGCATACAAAAATAATTTAATAATATAATAAATTTGTCTGCATATACACAGTGCGAGCGTTATTTATCCATAATAAACTACCTTTAATCAATCATTTAATTTTGATGCTTAAAATGATTAAACAGCCAACATGCAAGCTGCTGTTTTGGTCTCCCACTCTCATTACAATTTCAAACAAGCCTTCCTAGCTCGCTATATTGTAAACTTGATTAAGTATTAAGGGGCTGCACGTATCTAGCGAATCAATTATACTCATTAATTTGGAACGATTGCACGGAGGCGTTACATGATCATTTAGTAAAAAAGTCGATGGACTTTGCTGATGTGAGTGGAAATCAACATAAAATTCCAATGAAAAACTGGATTGGAAAAACGATATTTAATACTTGACGATTTTCTTCTTTAAACTATAATAACAAATGCATATTCACTTTACGAGCGTTATAAAATTTCCACGCTCGGTTATATTCGGTCGCTCTTTTTTCATTATAAAACTCATTACCATTCAAAAGTTATTCATTCAAATAAATTCACTAACCATTCGTATATCCGTTTGTATGTTTCAATCACGTGAAAATCTATTTAAAAACACTTCCCTTCTATACATATACTGGTGTATATTTGGTATTTTTGCATTTGATCACTGGAAATAAAAAATAGATGTAGCGATTATAAATTCAGGTCATAGTATTAGGTTAAATATGAACACTAGCTACATAAGTGGTTGCGAATCGATATCGAGAGGTGGGCTGGTTCGAGTGAAAATTGAAATTGATTTCGTTTAGACTTAACAGAGACAACAGCAAGTCCAGAATGTTTGCATTTCTGTATACTATGAATTCTTGCAATTTAATAAGTTTTCTAATATATGCGGGGTTAAGTTTGCGAGTGGAGCACGCTGGTGCACACAAACTATTTCATAGTAACAGTACAAATTTCAATTTGCATATTTCACGTACAACTAACACTTAAACAGAACATCATTTACAATTTCCCGTGCTACTATGTGTGTGTTGAATATTAATACACTCGAAAATAATCCTTTAAACAATTTACACTTGGAGGGTGCCCAAAAAAACGCAACCTAAGCTATGGCAAAAATGAAGTACACTTGGTTTTGCCTGATTTTTTCTTTATTCGAGGAAAACCAAATAAACCACCACCTTGAAAATATTTTAGAACGATTAGCCATTCAGGTTAACCATAAGCAAATCCGCTTTTTTACGAGTTTTCTCGGCGGTTTTAAACTCTATAGAAAATTGCATAAAAGAAGTGATACTAAAACTATATCTAATGAACTAATCTCGAATTCTGTGCATGCTTGGAAATGAATTATTTAATTTTTTCTTCTGTATGCATTCCAGGTGGCCTGGGTACGTGCCGAGGACCAAACAATACTAAGTCTGCACACCAAACTGGTTACGCACAATTCACGGATCAGTGTAACACATGACAATTTACGTACGTGGCAATTACGTATTAGACAATTAAAGGAATCCGACCGTGGCTGTTATATGTGTCAGATAAATACGAGCATCATGAAGATACAAAAGGGATGCTTGGATGTATATGGTAAGTGGTGGGGAAGAATTGTGTGGATAAACTTTTTGAAAAGTTGACGTGTTTTCACGAAATTAATCAAGGGACATTTTCTTTGGTGAATTATTAAATGTTCGGCAAGGAAGTTTAGGATGTTGATCATAAAATGGAATACATAATTTTAATTAGTAACTATATGTATAGTTAATAAAAGCGTGGAACAAAGAAATCAGTGAGTGGAATATGCAGGTGGAGGAAAAAAGACTGAGCTAATTTCGTGAATTAATCAAAACGAACGCGAGTATAAATCTTGATTTAATTGTTACAAAACAATACAATCCATTTTACTTTATATAATGTATTATAAAGTTAATTATTGTACAAAATTGTTAGTGTGAAAATTTGATTAATGTTTCTTATAGCAATTTGATAAATGGAGTTGGTTTTTAATCTAAACGGAATTTTTGGCGCCTCGTCATCGTTCTCTTCCCTATATATGTTGTTGTTCAAACTTGTATTCTTCTTTTATTTTCTTCCAAACAGGAAATTAGTTCAATTATTGATTCTATCAATTTGACAAAGTTACTTTTTCTATGCGCTATTCATGAGAGCGGACAAATTTAATTAAAAAGTATCACTTTAACATACAAGTATAAAAGTACAGTAAACCTCATAGAAGCCTTTAATCACTTTGTAACTGTAAAATTCGAAAAACTTTCTAAAGTCTTATTCACGTAGACAGTTTTTACAAAGTTTCGCTTTTTTATTTCATTTACTAAATAGAAGGGTGGGATAAGGTTGGGGAGAGGTTAATTAATTCGGGAAATAGTGCAATGGCAAAAATGATGCCATAGCCGAAAAAGGGGCTTCAATCATGTCAAAACTCGACTGACTGCATGAAATATGAGGCTGAATATGACAGCATCTGTTGGTGCCAGACACTCGACTACATCCACTATTTCCTACTTTCCACCATCAACGATGAGGTGTCTTCTTTCTTGACTTGCACGTCATTAAATTGACGGTGTGTTCACTTTTCGGATTGCACTGTTGTTCCATTTAATGCACTTATTTTACTTGCACAACCAGCTAATCGGATAGCATTTTGGCGTAATCTTCTTAGAATGTCTACATCTCGCCTTCACTTCGTCTAACAATGTAAATTGCGATTAAATTTGATAAAAAACATTATCAAGGGAAATCAGTCCGTACACATTAATTTATGTTGCGAATGCAATTAAAAAATGTGCAATTCACGGATGGCAATTCTTCCAAAAAGCATTTTGTGTAGTTTTAACTAATTTAACTTTTGCACAAGTTTTAATTAAAAATTTTTCAAAGGGACCGCACAAAATGTGTTTTAAAAATTCACACTTGCTAAATAATCGCGCCCACATTTCCGATCTATTTTCAATAAATATTTTATCCAAACAAAATAGCCCCTGTTTATTCTTAACCCTATCAGATTAATTACAAACACTGTGTAAATATGCATTTATAAAGTTATATAAATTTACACCGGCAATTTGGGAAATAAAAAAAAACGCTGTTTACTGAACAAATTTCATTAATTCAATAACCGTTTTATTTCATCCCCCAACGCACATAATACAAAATAATCCAACAAAACAAACGGAACACATACACATATCCAGTCAAAAATAAAAGTTTTGATGCATGCTTTTGTGTGCGTATAACATGGAACTCATATGGTTTCGTTTTTGTTTGTCGAAAAACTTTTATTTGACTGTTTATAAGAATATAACTGTCGCTTTTCCGTAAAGATAACTTTCCAGTTACAAATAACTTGCCCCAATATTCCCCTGCGATTTGCTCCTATAGTTTTGATCTCTACATATTTGAGGAGATAAAAATAAAAATATCCCATAAATGGACGGGTTAGTGTGTATCGAATTTTAGTAAAAGCGGCAACATACAAATTTCGCCTTTGGATGGTCTGTTCTCATTTATTACATTAGAGGGCAACCACAAGACCCTCAAGCACCATCCGTACAATATTGTATGCGTTTAGTTAGTTATCGAATGAATGTGTAACATTTCCAAACAATCTCAAGTAAATCATACAGCTAGAAACGGTTATAATCACCTCCACACGTGGAATATAAGGCACAATGGGGGTGTTGTGTGATGTATAAACATTACATTGCAAATGCTTTAAATTCCAACAGAATTCTTTGTTCACACAACAAAACGCGAACGAATTACAAGCAAGATTTATGCCTACAAGTGACATTACATTTAGAATAGAGTGTATTGAGTTTGGTGCGATGGAATCGGCTCAATTCGTTTAGGGGTAAAAAAGCCAACGAAACCAGTTATTAAATACGTAATTTTCATTTGAAATGAAACACATATTGCATGCAAGGACCCGTGTATAAATAGATATTAACTTTGGGAAAACATAGATAAATTCAATGGAGAAAATGGTTAGACAACGATAATGTTATATATTTAGTGAACACCGAAGGGGGTGAGATATATATACGAACCGTATTGTATTTCCTCTTTCAACAAACTAAACACAAAATGATAAACAATAATACCGGAGAGTTTCAGTATAACGAAAAGGAAACTGATTATCAGATGCTTGTGATCTCCGGTCTTGCAATGCCTTTGGTCCCATCGTCGGACGTCCGGTGATCAATATAAATGTTTTCCTAACTACACAATTTTCTCTTAAATGGTATACCAATTGTAAACATGCAAACTGAGCAAACAGTTTGGCAGAATTTTTCTCAAAATATGATGAACAAGTTTGTAATTTGGTGGGTCCACTTGGTTGATGGCCTCTGATTGAGGATTAGACAATATACCGGAGCTTGTATCTGTGTTCTGGACTTACCACTAAACTACAACATTCATAATTGCAACATCAGTTTGAAATCCTTTTGGGCATGACAACTACACACAAATCCAACTGATGTATTGACACTTTGTTCAACCCGGAATTATTCCCAACTCAATTCGAGACTTGTATTATCTGCTATTTTTGTTAGGTGACGTCTTATGAATAATAATCGTGCTTTATTTATTTGCACTGTGGGCTTTATGTTGTAATAGTGTTTAGAAAATTGGAAATTTTCATTTGATTCGCTCTTCTAATAATCTACAACATTTGTCACATTTTCAATTTTCATATTGTGTGTTCGAGAAAGAAAATGGTAATTTTACACGAACGGATAGGATTGTCTTTATAGAACGATTTAACTTAAGGATTTTATGTGGAAATTATGCAAAAATTCCACTCGTTTACATATACACAAATAGTTTACGTAATTTATGTACAATAACAAACATAAATAAGGGAAAAGCTGTTAAATTAAGGTTGGACTCGTAAGAGGGAAAGGGTAGTGCAAAAATGGGGACTCTGGTGCAAAAGTTCATTACAATTAGTACGTTTTTTATTATTAATAAACAGAGTATGACTCAACTCGATTGAAAACTCGATTAAAATAATGAATGCTCTTGTGCAATTGTTTATTTAAAACCGTGAAAGTACCTTGGAATTAATGACATTCTTTTATTGATGGGATGGTCTAAAAGAAAAACAGAAACTATTTAAATAAGTTCACAATTTGGAAGCAATAAAAATGTGATTAATTCAAATTCTGTAATCACTTAATGCTGACATTTTATCAGTTTTACTTGAACAAGAAGCCTATTACAGTAATATGCAAATTTTTTCCATCGCGCTCCGAGAATCTTTAAGAGCAGCTTATTTGGTTACAACAATGTGTATGTATTTTCTCTCCATCCGAAATTCTCCATTCTTTCATAATATAAATTCCCAACAGTAACCAACCTAATTATAAACATCTTAATTATTCGCATAATAAGTTTTGAGGGTGCAACACGCCTTTATACGCACACTAAATTCAAAAGGGCCGCACTTTCTCTCTCTTCCATCCCCAATTCAAAATATTTTAAAGTTGCTTATATTATATTCATTATTATGTTCGCTATATATATTCTCGGTCTGTTGCCAGAAGGATTTTTAATGTTTTAATAATCTCCACAGTCTTATGTAGAAAATCGTCGTGTTTTCGTTGCGTGTACGATATAAAAATAAACGGACAGCCCTCATGAATAAATTTGTTGTTGTAATTTGAACATATTTTTTCCAAACACACTATTTGGTTTTCAGGTAAATACACCTTCATTAAAATTCATAAATGCAATATTTAACAAATTTATCGAATATAAATCGCGCACAAAAAATCGTCATCATCAACATTGGAAACTAGGTGAATCCGTTATATACGCAAAACTAGACACAAACAAATTATTTTGTTGCGATTCGATTGATGTAGGCATATTTATATAAATAATTGCACAAGGGATATTGTGGTTTGCATTATTAATCGTAGCGGAAATAGTAACTGATAAATATGCTTTAGTTTCCATTAATAAATCAGTTCAATTACCTCCCAGACTGATTATCAAAAATAAAACCAAAAATTAACACACTCAAAATGTTTTGAATTTGTTATATATGTTAAAATACACGTGCAATTTGAATATTATGAACATAACAACCTACAGGTATCATTAAACAAGTAAATGTTTTTAATTAAATTTACTAAAACAACTTTTTGACAGCGCAACCTTATAAAAACACCCTTTAGCTTGAAAATAATAACTCCAGTGAATGTTAAATAGATTGTCTAATAAAGCAGCAGCAGAACTACAACAATTAAATAAACTTTCATTTCTATAGCCCTTTGTAGTGTTTAACAAGATCAACATTAAAAGATAATTTCGTATACATTTTCTACAGACATGTTCACCTGAAGCTCTCCTCTCTGCTCGCACATCTTTCCATTTATTGAGCACATTACAAACAAAAAAAAAACATTCGATTTGTTCAAGTGAATTTGTAGTGACTGTTATTGTGGTAATTAAGCGATTTTTAAAGCGATTATTGGCGAAATTTATTGAGTTGCAGGTGTTGGACATAAAACTAAATTCGTTTATTAGTTTTTACAATTGGATTAAATATAAATTCATGCCATAAATTCCACATCTAACAGTATACAGGTAAAGCCTACCAATTTAGCATTTAGTCGTTACAATTCATAACGTAGGTATAAATCCTCTCCACTTTCCTGAAAAAGAAAAGTCTAAATACCTACTGCCTGAAAATGCTCGCAAGTAAAATCAAATAACATGCTCACACAGCAATACAAACGCGAAATAAACAACACATCCAGTTTACCAGCGTCAAAAAGAAACGGAAAGGAAAAAGATAAATCAAAATCAATCAAATAGCTGCAAGGGCCTTGTCACTGGTACATAATGAAATTTCATCGATTGCCACCTGTGGAATAAAAATCCAACAAATTGCTTTTTCAGTTTCGTATAATGGTGTTGTATGTCAAATGTGTTTGCTTTCCAAGATATCCAAAGTGTGTTACAAAGAAAAAAAAATTAAAAGGTTGCATAAAATCGCAATGAAGGTGTATCGAAAGCGCGGCACTTTTTACCTAAACCCACTCCCAAGTGGACCATTCTCTTCAGATAACTTAATATCCCGCTCTCTTGTGTTGTACACTGCTTGTGTGCGATGAATCGTTTTTTCTCTTCAACTAGAGAGTGAAAATTTAAAGAGTCTACAATTACCGTTTTTATTACAGCAATTCCATCAACGTTAGTACGGCCTTTCTGTTTCCACAAAATAGCAATTTTTTTTGCCACCCTCTGGTGCTCTTTCCCTCCCATTTACAGTCCACAATTAATTGCAAGCAACGACATAATTTAATGATAAGGAAAGTGAAAGAGAATAATATGGAATCGGGGGTATGGTGTTGGCGTGAATTTTCACGTCATATGTCACTTTGGTGTGTGCGAAGAACGTATATGTTTTTCGGTACACACAACATGTGTCCAATGATTAATAGGAAGGAAATAGCGTCCGTGAAAAATCGAGCGCTCTTTATTGATGACAGTAAATGTCAAAAGACGTGAGCAATTTATATATTTCTCTTTTTACTAGACGTATATATGAATACTTACATATAGAGTAAAAGTGTACACCACTTACGGAAATATGAAATTGCTCCAAGATGAGATGGAAAAATACATTTTCCTTTATTTTCTCACGAAAAAAAAATGAAACATGTTAGTATAATGTATTTGTCTCATTTTGTCTAGTTGAGAAAAGAGCACAGAGAATTGATGCGTTTCTCTGTCCTACTTGAAGAAAATTAATGAAAATGTGTCACAACGATTCAGTTCAAATGTGCGTTTCGCATTTTGTCGCTTAATTAATTTTTAAATAAACTTCCCTCCTACGTGCTAGTGGACACACTAAAATGTACCCCAATTCAAAACAAGCAAATCCAAACTATTAAATTAAGCAACAAAACGATGCCGACACATTTGGCTTACACAGACATAATTCCAACAAAAAGATACACACACAATTCAAACAAAAGAAGAAGAAAATCTAATATAATGAGAATAAGGACCGACGTGAAACTGACATTACATTTCCATTTTATTTTCATTTCGAGTACGTGATCCTTTTTTTCTACTTGTGACACACATTCTTACATAGTGCTGTGTAGGAAAGGTAAGAGTTTTGCCAGATTCACTATAGGACTCCGCAAATGGTGTGCGCTCTTTGACAGTGCTAAAATTCAGCGACGATGTGGATGAGTGAGTGACATTTTAAATTCCTTACAAGAATGACTTAATACATTCAAATGTACACAAGGGACACGCGAACGTATATTACCGGTAATGTTTCTTTGGAGTTTGGAGAGAAATTTGATGTGAAACGTTAATGAAAAAACGCTCTAAAATGACGTAGAGTGGAGTGTAAAAAAATTGGGCTGTTAAAGATAAATATTAAAGCAGAATATGTTGTTTATTAAATAAATCACATTTACATTACAACTACGTACATTTATGTGGACTTAAAGTAGAATTAGCAATTAAAGTAGAAAAAGATAAATAATTCATGCAAAAAAACTAAATAATTGATCGTAATTTTGATTGTTGCATGTGCCAATTAGAAAGAATATATAATAAAGGTAATATGTGTTTATTTTAAATTGAAATGGCAGAGTCTGTGAACCGTCACATAATGGCATGTTTTCCACCCTCGCTTCAGTTTCATTTTCCAAACATAAAGAGGCGCATAAGTGAAACAACATGTACTGTACGCGTACATGGAATTTGCTCACCAGATTTTGATAATCACGATAATAATTACACAACAGACAGAAACAGATTGTTTCACAACTCGCAGCATATCTTAAAGTAGCAGCCCTGCTCCTCTCATCCTTCCTCCTTTCTCCAGTGCGCTTTCTGGCTCACCCACGCTGAATTATCAACACGTTTTACGTGGAAAATATTGATTCGTGCACATTTACTATGTGTGGATATTTTTGTTGTGCACGTGTTATGATTACTAAACGAGTTTCAATCCAAGAAAAAAATATCGCGAAAAATTCATCATACTTCTTTTAGTCGTACTTGCACAACTAACGAGTTTGTTTTTCTTATAACATTTTCAAAAGAATTTTATAAAACTTTAACAAGTTGTCTGAGAAGATATGGGGACGAAATACGAATATGTGTGTGTTGAAAAAAAAGCCAAGAAAAAGTAGCTCGTTATATTATAGAAAATTGTCTTTGCTTTGAAGATTGCTCGCATATAAATATATCAATAATGTATCAATTCATTCATATACTTAACTTTTTTCATTCTACCAAGTTTATTTTGGTTTCGATTTATCACTAACATCAATTTGTCATTAAGTAAAAGTGAAATTTAATTTAATTGTCATGTAGGTAAATAACTATTTCCACCCATCAAAGTTATTTATTTGGACTTTTCATTAGAACCCTGTCACAATATTCATTCTAATTTTTGGATAACCATCCATTTACGTCAATTAGCAGCAATCTCGTCTTTGACAAAATTATTTTCATTATCCATCGTGTTTTTCTCGTCGATGTTATCATCAGCATCAATTTCTTTTCGTAATCAATTTTTATTCAATATTTTGATCGTTATAAATTACATTAAAGCGATGACTATTCTCTTATATTACCTTCACCATCATTACCATGATGTTGTTTGTTTTTGTTGTATATTTTTTCGACACTTTAATACCCAATGTACCTAATTTAAAAATATGTTAAGTTTATTTTGATGGTTGTTGTTTGTTTATTATGATTATCATAATGATCTTCGTCCAATATTAAGTACAGTTATAAAACTTATTAACTAATATACATAATCATTTAGTACTACAGTTGCTTTTATGACTAGAAAATCGTTTATTAATGCGGTAATATGCATAGACGCTATTATATAGCCAAATATATAGAGACAATTAACGACATAAATTTAATGTGAAAGCGTTGTAAAATAGAAAATCCACCACATGAGAATAGATTGGATTTCAGTCAGCGTATTGGATGGAAGAGTGTCAAAAATAGGTGAAAATATGCATTTTGGAATATAAATGGGCCCTGATATGGATGGAAACTGTCCATATATACGACATTATATTTTATATGAACCAAAAAGTAGAAAGATGTGCACAAGAGCAATATAAGAAAAACGAGAAGGGAATGGTGTGTATGTCCCATCCCTAAAATATATATATTGTAGAAAGTGTGAAATGGGGCCCAGAAACTTTCACATGATGAAGAAGGTGATAGATATTTCAAGATTTTGCCTACATTTCCATACATTTATACATGTCCATGTTAAAGGAGCAAAAGCGCCCTCGAGCGAACCTTAGAATTACACACACAGTCCCCAACACTAAATCATAACGGATTAGGAAATACGCGCACTATATTTTCTACACCCACTCATACTCTAACACACCGTCATATATAAAACCATTTATATTTTTTCTACTATTTTTATTTCATTTTTCCCCCCCACAAAGAACCATATATATCAGAGGATTATTATAAATAGTGTTTATAACACTTTAATTACCTACTCTATTTCTCTAATCCACTATTTACTAATAATTCAAGAAGGCAGCCCGGAAAACAGATTAAATTCCCGCCTATAAATTATCTCGGAGCAGTATAATAAAATCAACGACACCCTAATAATAATCACTATTCACGATAATCTCCATTCAACTTGTTCCGCAATAAACATAATAGAATGTTTTTGCTGCTGTAAAATTGTTTTATAAATTACAATGAACGTTTCCACTGTGTGTACACAAACAAATGTAGCCAATTAGATGTAGGGGGAGTCGATGGGGGGCGCGCTCCTTAATTGTGGGGCCAAAAAGAGAGCGAATGTCGACACATCGTCATCAATGTAACGAGCAATTCCACAACAGTAGAAATTATTTTGCAATAGTAAAAGTAAATTAATTGCACTTAAATTTACAGCAAACAAGTTGAAATGGTATTAAAACAAAGGCAGCCCTGCAACCTATACTAGGGAGCATTTTCCCGTTCTCTCTCTACTCCCCCATATTCTTAAGACTCTTGAACCAATAAGTACGCTGCGAACTCTTAATGATACAAGAAGTTTAGGCACGGGGGAAGGCAGAATGTGTTCAGTTTGTACGTTTTATACACTAATTGTCAGATACTTACAAATGACTGAAATTACTAACTCACACACATATTGTTGTACGGATGATGATGAGAAGACAGCAGGCCTCCCTGCTAAACAACAAGACAAGTGATAAACAACAAACATATAGTGAAATGTTTTTGTTTTAAGAGCAATACCATTTCGTGTACAATAAATACGAACGAAATTAGATTAAGGAATTACGTGCTGTAAATTTAAAGCTGCCCATTGTTTGCCTGTATTTCTAAAAGCCATAATATTTGTTGACTGTAGTATACTAGGGCACATAAACATTATCATACGAATATATTGCGCTTGAAAACTAGAAGTGTACTTGCCAAGAGCACACACCGATTCTCTTTGCGATGTTGCATATATGCAAATAATTCAACTAATAAGAAAGTGTAAGCAGCTATTTATGGGGCGAACACTTTAACAACCGTTTAAAGATTAAATTTCTTGTTGCGAAACTTCTTAATAAGCTAGTTCAGTTATTACCTGTGCGCAAAAAGCTCTTAACTCATGTAAGAATATGAATGGTGGTCGTTTTCGAAAATCCCGCCATACATTAACACTGGAAACAGCTTAATTGCAGCCGAATAAAAAATGTTCCAACCCCTTATCGCATTTCCGCCCCTATAACCGTCATGGTGGCGGCGGTGTGCTTTTAAAACTTTACAGCTTTAATGAAGCAACCCGATCTCTCTGTAAGATGTATGTAGTTTTTCCATTTTATATAAAAGACGGTAAATTCGCTCTATGTAATCTTAATGTTGTACGAGTTGTAGAATGGTTCCGTTAACAGAAATTTAATTGACAATAAATTCTATATTATAATTAATATGAAGTGGAGTTGGAGACTGAAACGTCGACATCCAGAGAACGCCTCTGTTAGAGTTTCTAGATACCTGTAGGCCAAAAAGTTATCTAATGTTCAAATAAATTTAATACGCTTTTAAAATGGCCATTTGGACATAGCATAACATTTACATAGAGGGTAAATTGGATGGGGTGCTTTAATAAAATATATAGACGAGTGAAAAAGGCTTCCGGAATTGTACATACACATAATGGCTATAAGTACAGACCGATGTGGGATTTGTTGGGGTATACGTCCACCTACCTCTCTTAGTACCGGACCAAGGAGTGTAATTAGGTTAGGGGTAGACCGCATACTAGTCCACTAGGACTAACATCAACACCGGCTAAATGCTAATTACACTTTATACCCAACAATGTACCTTGGAAAAATAACATGCTCCCCAACCCTTTATTTTGACCTTTAACATGTGATATGACGGTGTTGTGTGTATTTTATACGCAGAAAAACACAAACTTATACTCAACAATTGAAACGGATGTTAATATTAACAGAAAAAGGGGATTGAGTGGACCGCACATTAGCCCGACAACAATCTTTCTGTCCCCCTCTCTCATACGCATCTTCTCCCACTATAACCTTCCCACTCTTTCACCTCGTCTCCCACACCCTCATTCATAATTCAATTTAGACAGTAATCAAAGTTTCTCTCTGCCCTTCTTTGCTCAATTGAGAGACGAATGGAATGTTTTTCATCACACCAAACATTATCATCTCCATTCCACCACTTATATGCAACCAACACGCAAACGTAACTATTCCCTATAGTCAACTTGCTAATGATTTTTGTTAATTCAAGAGATTCTACTTAAGGGCCCCCGCCAAACAACAATTCTTCTTGTTTATATACATACACATCCCTATTGTTCTTTGTAATTAACATAGAAACTTGTACATCTTTGTGTTGAGAACATTATTGTTCGCCACCGTGCATGTTTTCAACAAAAATATAGAGGGTGTTTTGCGGTGTTATCTAATCGAAAACGACCCAGCAATGGACAGAAAATGAAGATGTCTTCAAAGTATTTCTCTGTTCACCGATTTGTAAATGGAATGGGAAACGTGTGTCCCTAAACATGTGTTGTAAAATGGTAAAAAAGCGATACTGAAAAGCGCAAAGTAAAACACTATGCTCGTTATGTTGATCGGATTGTATGGAGCTTAGGAGAGAAGAGAGCATTGGCTTCAGACGTTCCCAGATTATAAAGCTACATAAGTGGGAACATGGCATTGCACTCACGACTAACCGCCTGCCTCGTCCACACTCTCTGCCACCTTGGAGCCAATTTTTCTCCGGCAATTTTTTTTAAATAACTTAAATTACACTTTATTATACAACAAATAATTATGAGGCCCCGGAGAATGGCAAGTAAATGAACTAGTTTCACTGTTCGTTACAATAAAACGGCAAGTTATTAAAGTTTTCTAAACAAATTCTCCCGACCTATTTTAGCTAGGAATGTTTTAGTGAAAATGTAAAAGTACACAAAATGAAACTGCTGGAAAAGTTAAGGAAGATATCATTAATATTGGAATAAGTTTTTCCTGAAGACACATTTAGTGTATTTTAAATGCGAAATTACTAAGCAAATCGTATAATTCCAGCTTCGAACAGAAGTTGTTTTAAAACTATTATTGGAATCACTTTATTGTAAAAACACAGAACAATATTAAGAATTTTTTTGTGCAGGATTTTAATCTTGCATAAAATTGAATGTATTTGATTACCTAAAAACAGTAGCAGATTATAAAAGTTCATTCAAGTTTTCAATAAAGTCAATGGTGTTTAATGCTGCAAAGTTTAAAGAGTGAGGGATTCAATTACAGTCAACCAATTGTTGATTAATGCGGAAAATTGTTGATTAATGAAAAAGAGTGAGTTATAATTGAAGAAAAGCAAGAAAATTGTTTTTCTATATAGTGGGTATGTGCAGTTAGTAAAGGTCCAAACAAAAATTAATGTGTTTTCATATAGCTGAACATTTATTTTTGATGATTTTGTATAAATTATGAAAATTTTAATGGTAACTTCAGAATAATTTTGAACAATGGCAGATTTAACTCAAATTATTCATAAAAACTAAAACATTATTAATAAATAAAGGTTTTATTACTTGTCCCTACTTCCCTAGCAAATAAAAATAGAGTAGAAATAGAGAAAAAAATATCATTTAATTTTAAATAAATTGCATGGATTTAACCTCGGATTTCACCTTTTCACCTTGACTAGAATTTTCATTGGAAATGTTACAACGTTTTATGCAATTAAAGATTTAATGGAAAAGTGTATTTAGAAAAATTGCCTGTTACTATAAAACTTCACAAGAATCCATAAAAATAAATTTTACAATATGCGCATATACGCAGAGGTCTTCATGTGTATAGTCGGTGTATATATGAAAATAAAGCAAATAATATGTTTTCTGCCGTCATTTACAAAGAAAATACACGTAATACACTTTTATAGTGAATATTAAATTCCCCGTTAACCATAAAAAAACACGTTTATTATGTTGAAATGCAAGAATATTTTTTGTTCGTATCCAAATAATTCAACAAAACGTCTATCTGCTGCAATAGTGGAGTTGCACCTCATCGATCTCCATCCAATTTTCCTCTCTTCCAGCCAACTTGCACACACATACCTACATAATATTTTCATAGAAACGTTAAAGGTAATTATAACCGGCTTAAACCACAAATAACTCTAGAAAAGATTCTTTTTTGCATAAAATCCTTTCAATCGAATCGCTCGTCTTTATTTACGATTTTTTTGTGCACGAATTGTTGATGAAATGAGGGGCTGAACGGGGGGCCAACCGTCTTCTTCTCGTGAAAATTGCTACTTTTGTACACGTATATAAGGAAAAAAAATCATTGAAAGCGTAAACTTTCCTCCAAGCTGCTTAAAAATAAAGACATAATCAATGTGCAACTTTTTTCGCTTCGCACATTCCTTACGAAAATTTGCTCGCTCCAATAAAACCAAAAATAAAAAAAACGTTTGTTTATTCTTATTTACGAATATTATTTCCAGTTAACAAACTCGAATAGCGACAATATCAAACACACGAATTTTACCCGTGGAAAAAATAAATCTCCCCCTATATTCCATCCCCCAACTTCTGCATAATTTATCGCCTGTTTCTCCTATAGGAAGTGAGGCATGCATTACGCAATCATGTTAAATTCTCTTTCTTTCTTCCAGTGCCTCCAGACATTATCAACGACGACACCAGTGGCGATTTGTCCGTGTCAGAGGGCGAGAATGCGACATTATGGTGTCGGGCCACTGGCCATCCCACACCACGGATCACTTGGCGGCGGGAGGACAGCGAGCCCATTATTATTCGACGGGGGACACGTGAGGCCATCAAAGGTACACACGCAAATTTAGCTCGGCGAAAAAATCAGTCTAAAACATTGTCCCCGTTGTAATGAAATACTTTGTACTTGTGTTGCCGCTATCCAGTAATCACTTTTCCAATTCAATGTAGTTTTAATTAAAAATTGCGTTTACTCTGGGCACAGGTTTTACTTTATGACGTTTGGGTACTTTTTTTCGAAATCCACCCTTAACACGAGTATCTATTAATAAATCAGCAAACACAAAAACGCCAACTATACCGTTCCTATACGCTGTTTAAACTTTATCGGTTTTGAAGCTTGATGTTAATTCAATTTTTAATCAAAAAACATTCGACAACACAAAGTTCTGTCACTAACTAAAGCCGGTTGATGAATGAAAATTGTTTTGTTAATGCAATTATACTGCTGGTCACTCTATCAATGTCTATTGCTTGGATTGGAATTTTTCCAGCGCCAAATTCAAATGTTATCAAAGTTGAATTGAGATTTTTCACGCGAGTGAAAATAGAGTGGTCTTTTTTGGTTTAGAAAAACGGTTGATTTAGTGCTTAATTTAAGGAATTTATATAAAACAACGGTCAGAGTTAAGGCCGCAAATATTTAATTACGCGAGAATACCGAAATTAATGCAATTCGAAAATGAATATACACACAGACTGGACAATTTCTCATCAAATCGATTACAAACAACCGAAATGAATGTACACCCAATAATTACCGCGAATAATTCCTAAACATTTACACTCGACATAACAATTTTCTATATATGCTAATAAAAGTTGGGCTAATAAAAAAACCTCACGAATGCATAAAATTTAATTAACCGCTTACAGTAGTAAACAGTTGTTCATTATTCCACAGTATTCTCTTTTTCCCCTCTTTCTGAATAAATATTCTAATGTACAAAACTGCCTGATTTATTCTTTATTTATGCACTCTTTGCTCTTGATTATTCCCATGTCTGGATGAGAAAAGACGACAATACACTAAACACAACAATCATAAAAGAATTTTTATTACAACACAGCCAACAATAGATACACACAGTTATTCGTTTATATGAAAAATATTTTAATTACCCCTACAACTGTATCGATGTACGCTCTTTCTACAGCATCCCACTTTTATAGCTTCAACTGTAAACCAAAACACTCACCCTCTAACTATAATAGTTTCATAAAACTTTTCATGGTTCTAACAAATTTCTTTCGCAACTTGCAGTGGACACATTCAACGGCACTAATCTCCACTTTTGGCGTCTAGACAGGAAACAAATGGGCGCATACTTGTGTATTGCCAGCAACGATGTCCCGCCAGCGGTTAGTAAAAGAATCGCATTGAACGTAAACTGTAAGTATAAATTAACATATTTGTTCACGGAGATAATTCCGTAATAAATTTCGTTTAATACTTGAAAGTGTTAAACGTATTAACAGAACTAATGAATTGTGGGTCGGTTTTGAATAAGAGAGGACAATCTGCAGCAAACTTCGACAGACCCTTTCTGTACAGTCCTTAAAACGCGCCTCAAACTCCCTTTTCCATCCGGCCTCAGTCTCACACACAGGCACAATATCTGCGGAATTGTTTGTTTTGGTTTCCGGTAGGAGAACTTTCCAATCCAATTAGTTAGCTGGCTACTCTGTTCACTTCAATACAACTCATAATAGATAAATATAAGGGTGTGATCTGGTTGTGTGTGAGGTCATATAGGAAACATTAAATGTGCGTCTAGTTTGTTGAATAGAAGAGCTATATTTTGGGTGTTGGGAAAAAAGCAACTATGGGAATTAAGACACATGCCCATAAACTAATTAGAAAGTTATCTGAAACACAAGTTGGACGACGTGCTGGCCCACTATAGGCAAGTTTAGTGGGGATGGTGCAAATGGTGGTCAATACACACACACACAGCAACAACCCGATAACTGGTCGAACTAAGTTGTTGGACTTTGCTGGGATTAGGATACTCCGTCTGGATCCCAATGAACCTTTATTACTTACGAATCACTGTGGACGGATTACTGTTGAGGAATATTCCCGTTAGATTAGTGGAAAGACGCCCTGAGGTGACATGGAATTTATTACAAGTACAATCTTGTACACAAGACATTAAATTTATAATTGTTGTTGGTGTTTTTTTGAAAAAAAGGATAAAATCAACAGATGAAAAGCTTATAATCGGATATGTTTCCAACGTAAATATTTGAACAAGCTTAAATATAGCAATTTTTCAATCTCTATAACTTTGAAGTATCAAATTGTATGTTTGTGATGCAATTCAAAGTTATGTGGTCAAATAAAATAAATGTCCAATTTACAAAAGATGTGAGTGTGTTGAACGGTGATATTAAAACACCGGTTTAAGGGAACGTGGATTTTATTCATTCTTCCATCTTACAAACAGAGCATTTCTCTAATTTTTTATTAATTTATCTAACATGGTCTAGTTTTTCTTTACTTTTATAAATACTATTGGAAATTTTACCGATTTCTTAATTGACCATATATCAACAATAAACTTCCTCAAATAGTTAAAAAATAGACCATTTAAATCCTAGATTTCAAATAAGTAATACCGCTTAAAAGTAATTATCGAGGAAGATAAACAGTTTTAATTCCTGTTGTTAGTTTGGAAATTGTGTGGCATCCAGATTGTAGATAGCTTTCATCAAAAACCGCACATTAAAATAGAGTTACAGCTTATTTGATGGGCTGATGGTGAGGTGAAAGGGGTTGGCGCAAATTCCGTCTGATAGGGCATATCAATTTGAGCACACCCTTTAACTTAACATAAGGAATAAGGCAGAGAGAGAACATATACGAAATAACTAAGTGTTCGTATAATGGCTGGAACAGTCTACGAAATTAGAGTAATCAGTTCTGGAATGAAGGCTGTAATATAAGAGTGAAAGAGGAAATCTGTCGAGAGTTTCCCTGAAAATTTCAACTGAAAATGGAATTAACATATTATTGTTAGTGTCAAAAGTATCAAATTTTCTTGTAATCTTTCGCATTGTTCTCTTTCAGTTGCTCCTGTCATAAAAGTTCCCAATCAACTTCTGGGCGCTCCACTTAACACTGACGTACAACTTGAATGCTACGTGGAAGCGTTTCCCAACACCATCAACTATTGGGTGAAAAATCGCGGCGAAATGCTCCTAAATGGGTAAGCGTAAAAATAGTGGCCGCAAAATGAACTCAATTTTATATCATAAATTTGGCATTGTTTGTGTGTTCATTTCCCATACAAGTCGTTTCCTTGATAATAGACTATAAATTTTCTTATTCTTTTATTTCCACCACACGATAAATGGATTACTAATCATAATGTTGTTTGAGCGAATAGCACCCACAAACTCTAATCAAATTTAATGTTCTTGTGCTGATGCATTTGTAATGAACCCGGTTTTATTTCTCTACCATAATATAATATTCATCAAAAGTGCATTTTTTAATTATTTAATATTTGACCTGAATAGTTGAAAGCTTGCACCTCGTATCTCATCAGCTCATTTTTTCGCTCATTATGTTCAGCAACGTAATTCCTTTCTTATACGTTGTTTAAGCTCGAATATTTCGTGATGATATGCTCTTCTCTCTAAGCAAACGGGCACAAATCCACTGATTGATGATGTTTTCACTGTTTTTACTCTGACGTCCGCGCCCGTTAACTTCTATGCACACACAGTCAGATAGAAGAGCAGCACAAAATTAATTAGATTTTGCCACTTAATATATCACAGTACCTATATTTAATATCGGTACAATTTATACAATATACATGTCAGAAAAGTTCAAATCAAGAGTTAATTACTGTACTCTAAAAAGAGGGCATAGTTCCAAAATGGAAAATAATCCCTTTGAATTCTGCTAATTGATGCACTTTGAACGGTTGTAATTTGTATGGCCCTATGGTGCTATTTTGTACAAGTAAATATTGTCCGCTCGTAAATTTCCTGGTCGGTGTAATTCCAATAATAGATTTGCACGTTATCACCAATTTTGTTACATATATTTGTGTATGGGATTATGAGGTTTGTTGTTTTTTCCTTTCATCAACCCTTGTGTGATAACATTTCAAGTGAATTGCTTTCTAGGAGCAAATACACCATCAGAGAGGATCGAAGTGGTTACAAGGTGTACATGTGGCTAACTATCCGTATGTTTTCTACCGCTGATATTGGAACCTACAATTGTGTGTCGACCAATTCACTTGGAAGGGCCGAGGGCACTCTACGGTTGTATGGTAAGTAGACAAAGAAAAGCAGAACCTTATTGTGTCTCTTGGAAATTGTATGCATTTCAAGTGATCGAATTTTGAGCCAAAACACTTTACTGTTTTTCATGAAGTTACAGGAATTGAAAAAAACTCGTAATTTGAAAACCAAAATCTTATTAGTTGTACATCCTCAACCAAAGACTTGCCTTTATATCAATTTTTTGAAGAACCTTCCATACTGTTGTGCTTAGAGATTAGATTTAAATAAACCAACAATTTGCGTTGAGTGTACAGCCGAAGCATCAGCGATTTTCAATATGCTCCTGCTAATAGTAAAAAAAATGAAGTTTATTGGAATTCCTCGCTTGTCTAAGGGATTCCATCTCTTCTCATATGTGTGCGCTGTTTGTTTTTCTGTGTCGTATATATTGTTAGATGTTTGTTATTTTTATTTTTTTTCCACTCAACCATTGTTATCGAATTGAGGAAGATGAAATGGCGCAACAGAGAAATAAAGCATTCCCCACACAAATACAACACACCCACACACATGAGATTCAATAAATTCGTTATTAGGGTGTGGGGAGGAATTAACGACAGTTTTGTTAGCAGTTAGATGCTGCTGCTGCTACTAGCGACTTGGTGCGAAATCCGACTAAAAGGACAGATTAATGTCGCTGTCAGTACGATATCTAATCAATAATCGATGACGGTACGAGGAGAATACATCTGGAAGATTGGCAAACACACCGTCACTGCACAAACTCCGCAATTGATGATGGTGCGATTGATGAATTGGACGAAATATAAGAGGTGTTTTAATACAGATTAATAATAATGTCCTGCTTAGCAACATTGATCGCTACATTTTGGTCATCTAGGGTCTTAATTCTTTTTCTGGGGAAAGAAACTTTCTAAAGAGGATAAAGTTTGTCATTAAGGGTCCGAATTCTACGGTTTCTTCTTCAAAGAAGCTGACATTTTTTTCTCTAGAGTATCATTAACCAAAACATTACGGAGAAGTCGAAAATGTTTTAATTAAAAATTGAAATGTATATTACTTGTAAAAAAAGGTGTTAGTTGACAAATAACAAAGTTAGAATCCTTAATTCATCTCGACTTCCAGTTTCTTTTTTCAAAAAATCTGAAAAATCCAAAATCCAATCCGTCATTGCTTGTCCTTCAAAAATGACTTATACAATAAAATGAGCGAACAAACACTAAAGAACGCAATAAAAGTGAAACCACTTCGTCCAAAACCCTCTCTAATACCTAAAGATGCGTTAAAGAATTTTCAAGAGTTTCAGTCCGTCTACAAAAAACCGTCGTCCACCCAAAACCCTTCACTTCATTCGTCGCAAAGCAGTTTCAATAAAACAATTTCCGTCCAAATACCGAACATGGGCAGTGATAGAGCAGTTATTGTGCCAAAAAAGTCCGTAATCAAAGAGAAAAGCTCGTCAAACACGAAGGAATTGGTGGAAAAACTGCACGAAATGGAAACATCATTGCAAACAGGCCCATCCAGTACTTCATTGACGGGAAAACAGCTACGAGAGATCCAGGTGCATTTGGAGCGTTTAAAACTGCTCTCAAAGGACGTGAGTGCATCGAGTAAAGACACAAACGTGAAAAATAAACGAAGAGTTGTGAGCACCTTGGACCTGATGAACGACAAACTGAAAAGACTCCAAGAAAAATACTTTGAACAACCGAAATACGATTACAAATCGATCAATAATTACTTAAAAGACTGTACAAGTGAAAAGAAGTTTATTAAAAAGCAACGAAGCACTGCTGATGTTGGACCAAAGGGCCGTGCACAAAACGTGAACGAACATCAACAGAAGCAACTGTCCCAAATCGAAACTTTCCACGATCAAATAAATAAATTCCGTTGTGTTAGGCGTGAAGTAGATGAAGTGGAACACTTTTACAACATTTTATACAACAGTTCAAGCAGCACTGACAGTATCACCGATCATCATCATAATTGTAACGCAATTGCTGGTGTTGGAAAATCAAAGGAAATTGCAAACCACAACAAAGCACAATCGAAATCAATAAAGCCAACGAGACAAATGCACTTATTCAACACAAGCAAAGACGATTTACGCGATTCTGTAATGCGATCAAATTACTTGCAGCGAGAATTTAATATTGCTTTAAACAAATTCTAAACTTTTTCTCACTCTTGCAAATAAAACCCATCACTTTTCTCTTATTTGTTTTGTTCTATTTGCAGAAATTAAAGTGGGTCCAGGTGGTCCTCACGATAACCATATCGGTGTGTATGGCGGTAAGTTTTAGCAAATATTTTGTTAGCTTTTTCCCTGTTTAAATTATGTGTAATTAGAATCGATGCGAGAGAAATACATGTGGTAAATGTTTGACTTTTAGGAAAAGTTTGTTAATGTTACAAATGGTTATTATCCAATCGACCGTTTTTCCATATTTACCTTATTTCTGAAACATAAAATTGCTGTATTATGAATTAATACGGTTTATTTGCATCGTAAATTTAACTAGCCAACAAAAGAGAAACAACTTTCAGTGTAGGGTAATTTATATTCATATAGTGCCATATAATGCCGAGTTTATTCGCAATTTTAACCTCTTTATGTATATAGTTTGGCTTATACTAATTTCAGCGATGGAAATCCATAATCCGAGGTTTTATTTTTATTTTTTTCTGTTATTTTGAAAAACAAGCGTATTATAATAATGAATCAACAATGCAGAACATTCAATTTGTAATGCAAAAATTTTCAACATGTATAGGAATTGAAATTGTTCCCCACATACCGCAAACTGTCCCACTAAAATTCGCCCCCGAAACACAGTCAACTGTGTTGGCTGTTTGTCTTTGTAATGAGAAAATTAATGAATTTCAAAGGTCCATTATTTAGAATGTGTGTTTATAAAGTCATTTAAAATTCAAATTAATATTTATACGAAATATTTTGTTATTTATTTAAGCGCTCTCGCATTATATGTGTGCCTAGGTATAAGTTTGGATACAGAACAGGCCGTTTTCGGTGCCTGTGTACTCGTCCCCCAAACACTATTAAACGAATATAAATTTTATGTTGTTTAGTCCCTTCTAGTAGCTCTTTTCACTAAATTAACCTGCACACGCACATAATACCGTAAAAGTGTACACTTTTATATATAAAATGGATCATTAGACGATAATTTTGGAAAATTTCATACAATATATGTGGATATCTGTGGGTATATACGCACGTTTACAGGCGCTATCTAAACATTAACCAAAATTTTCATGGCGTGTTTGTTGGGGGTGCGATTTTAGTAAATAGTAATAAATTGTTGTTGCTTGGGTGTTACATTAGTTCATAACAGCCATATGAATCGTATTTCACAATCGTAAATTTGTCTGCTTTATTTAGCAAACATGTTTAACACTTTAATAATGTAATAATGATTTTGGAAACTTGTTGGAAACTTCTTAAGATGTGATTTCCAACTAAGTTTTTACATAACTAATTCAAACAATAATCGAAATATCAGCAGAAGACAAAAAGCGGTGAATATATTTTAATAAACATTTAATACATAAGTTACTAACTTTCAAGTGCCATTTAGAAGTTAATAGATAATTTTTGTTTTCCTTGAGGAATTTCTAAATATTGACTAGTTAAACAAAATATTTCATTTATAGAGAAAGTTACAAGATTCTTAAGTGTTATTGATGAAAATTATACCTATAACTCTAGCTGAAGAATTAAATCTGCATAAAATCAAACATTTGTATATTTTTATTCAAAACGAATTACTCGTTTCTGAATAAACTAATTTTTTGATAAATTTACTATAAATGTTGAATAAACAATTTATGTTTATTTATTGCATTTTATTTTTACATCCCAATTTGTAAATAATCAAATAAATACTTATTTTAAGAATTCTATTTATTTGAATCAGTTAATAAATTTAATTTAGTAGGTTACTGGTAAATTTTTCTATTCATCGGTATAAGAATTTAAAAAAATTGTATTGAGAACAAACTGAAATTTAATGAAATATAGAGTTTATTTTATTTACGTGATGTATTTACCTAATACCATCTTTTTGGAAATAAATTCATGTTAATTCTCAAATTAAGTTTTGTAACAGATTCCTTAAATAATAAATACACGATATTAGCGATTCAATTTTAAGTGTATTATACGATTTAAATAAAACAATAATTTACTCACGCATATAGGAAGTTACTGTAAGTTTAAAATGAAACTCATAACTTTATTTTAAGCAGTCAGATTTTTGACTGAAGGTCCATCGAACAAAAAGACCCATTTAATCACTCCTAATCAATGACCTATCAAACTATTATCCACAGGTAAAACTTGGGGCTACTTAATTAAATTTACCTCCAAACTAACCACATAAATTTTTTAACGATTTCCTCAATAATTCATCAATGTGTTCGTACATTTAATATCCAGTTGAAAACAGTTCATTCGTTAATAACTAACAAAATTTGTCAACTTGTTTAACCAATTGCATTTTCATAAACTCATATAGTTGTTAATTCCAGCACTCACCAGTTGACACCCCATAAAAGCCTAATAATGCCATAATTTTAGAAAATTCCAACATATATACATATGTAAGACCACAGAATAATTCCCATCGCTATCTAAACAATAAGTAAATGCTAATAATATGTGTGCCAGTGTGGCGCGTTTGCACTATAAGGGGGTGCTTTTTGTGAGCCATTTACATACACGAGGGCTTGAATTTATGGCTGTATGAGAGGAATATGGGGTCGGTCGACAAATGCGTATTATTGTTGTCGCAAATGCAATTATATTTTGAATTTGTGCTGGAGGTTAATTGAAACAAATGGACGTTTAAGTGGTGGGTGGTTTGGGGAGAAGCATATTCCAAATGTACCATCTAAGCTTTTTTCCAGTCCGCAAGACCACAACAACTACACGCACCCCGGCACAAATTTTATTAAATGACTCTCGTCTGTCGTCTCTTTCTCTATTTAGTCTCTTGTATAAGAGCCCATTTAAATATTACTTACAATTTTAATGTGACAATCAACACAAATTCTCATTATTAAGGGCTATTTTGCGCATATTATTTAATAACATGGAATTAATTTATTAATGGGTAGTTGGAGGTCGTGGTGTTATACTTTTATGTAAATTACCAACCACAGGTCTAGATTATGTTATTAAAATATTTTCAAATAATATAATAGCTATTGTGTTTCTGTTATTATTCGTGATAGAAAAACGGAAGTTTTCATGACATCAATAAAAATATACAAGCTTTTATCCAAGCTTGTTTTCTTTCAAGACCACTTTAATAAATTATATATTGTCTTGGAGGAACATTCAAATTGATCTGATGCATTTTCAAGTGCCTGTTTACATACTTAAGTAACTTAAGTGTGCAGCGTTATAGATTAAGGGCGGGTTTACGTGTAAATGGTTACCCAAATTCAAATGTAAACATCATAAATTGTCAAGAAAATTGAATGTTTTCAGTTTCCATTTTATTTATTTCTGAACAAATCTTGAATTAAATCATGAAACTGTCGTAGTAGACATTTCTTTACATCCTTAAGGACACTTTATAGTGAAGTTATGTTTGCAGGACTGGCAGAGCCCGCTAGAGGACCACGTTCGCACAGCAACGACGCCTTCTCCTCCACCGTCCTGCAAGGTCCCACATCGTTGGCGATTCTACTGACACTTCCACCACTGTACAACACCCTGGTGCTCCGGTGACGCCATTAAAACACCACCATGATTAATGGCAAGAAATCAGTGACTGTTCTTCATGTAGAACCGTCAACCGAAAATATAATTAAACATTTGTCGGCCTAAACTCAAGAACGTAAAAGAGGTGTGTTTTGTACATATTCTCTAAACATATAGGGGGTTAATGTTGTCATCCGTTGCCGCCACCGTCACACCAACTAAGTGAACTCTTATGTTTAGTGGCTTTAAGTACATTCAAGTCAACCATCCATCCATCATTTAAGTTCTAAGGCTGGAAGGGTACAGTTTTTCCGAACAAAAACTGGAACAAAGTATTGGGAAAACATTGTAAATAGTATAGCAAAATATATGAGAGAGTAATGCTATTAATCGACCAGAAATTAACTAAATAATTTATGGCGGACCGAAAATAACTGCTTTCGCAGAATGAAAAATTTATAATGGCTTGCTTTTTGATAAACTTGAACGTGAGTTAAATACCTATCACAATTCCCAGTGAAACAGAAAATAAATACAAAAATATATAAACAAGAGTGAGAGAGGAGTTGAGGATGAGGAAAAAATGCCTGTTGGAAAATTGGGGAAAACTGTCACGTTTCCCTAGTAAAAGAGTGGGGAAAAAACGACTCTAGCTGGGTGGCACGATGAGTATATAGTGGTAGTTAGTTTATTAAAAAAATGAGAGTAAAAACCAAGAGAAATAATGCATTCGTTATTACAGTTTCACTATGGACCAACAATTTTTTATACGCACGCTATAAATGGAGTGATTTCATTAATATTTCTCTTGAAATAGAGAGTACTGTGTCATTTTACGGTTCATTAAAGTAAGTGAAAAATGATTTGCATGGAAAAAAATCAGTAACAACACTGAGGTGCATAACAAGCCTAATTAGCTAAAATGCTACCTTTTTTATAACGTAAAAGAGAGTAGTTGGAAAAAAAGACACAGAAGTGAATACTTCTGTAGGTAAACTGTTTTCAGTTAATTAATTCCCAACTTTTTGTACATTAATCTAAACAAGTTAAATATCGTAAAGTCAAAAAGAAAAAGATTTTGTTTGTATTGCAGTCATTTCAACTGCAAAAAAAAATGTTAAAATCCTTCAAATTTGAATGAAGGAAGCATTGGATGCACATCCAATGTCCATGTGAAATTAGTTCCAAACTGTAAAATCATTTCGATTTTTCGTTGCAAGCAGCCCTCACCGTTCTCCTCATTAATTTAACCAGTTTTGACAATTACACTGCCTAATTGTCTGCTTTTAATTATTTCAAACGGCAATTACAATCGAAACTATACACTTGATAACATTTCAGTTCAGTCAGAAAATCACAGGTCGACTATATTTGCGAATTCAGGAGAGTTGAAAATGTAAAACAACAAATTTCCATATGGATATATATTGCGGAATGGCCATACAATTTGTATACCAATTTCATTGCAACCTTACACCCCCCAAAAATCCATTCTTTACAAAAGCGTCCGCCACCCCCGCACCACCAACACATAAACCACACCAACACTGCCATGTTCTCATCCCCAAAAATACCATTTAAAAAAGACAAATAAAATTATTTATAAATACCCCGTTTCTCTGTGTGTATTCTGCTTTTTTATGGAGAAGATATGATAAATTATACGGTGGATTTTAATGATTGAAATTTTACATTTTTGCTATACTATTTATTCAGATTGGAAAGCATTCGAAGGGGGGCGTTTTGTTAACCTTTCTATTAGAATAAAAATATATGTAAACTTGTATGATGTGATATAAAAAATGGTTTATTTTCCTTTTGAAGTGTAAATATTGAAAATTAGATAACTTGTAAGGGTTTTATACTTGTCAATTGTTTACTGCTTTCATTTTATAAAATAATCGCCTAAATAATCGCTTTCAGTTTAGAATAGAACAGTTTTTCAATGAATTTTAGTTTAGAGATTTTTTTTGGAAAGAAATCAACTTTTATGAAAAACTGTCCATTCTAATCGATTGTGAAACGTGTAATTTTTGTATTAGACATAATTTGTATATATTCGGTGTACATTTAGCACCTTTTGTATATATTTCTGTCGTAATAAATTATATTCATAGAATCTAATTACCCAAAGAGGAACTGTAAGAAAGACACACTAAACACATTTCCATCTAAATATCAATTATTACATAACTGTTTAAAATAATAACCAGAAAAAAATTGTAAATATATAAAATTTAGTATTGTTTAAAAACTCTTCATTACTGTTATAGTGAACAAAAAAAAATTATGGACAACCAAAAATTTTATGTATATGTATAAAAAGAATGGTGCCAAAAATGAATTAATTTTTAGAAAATATTTAAAAATAATAAAGCCAGAAATAAATGTACAACTGAATTTCATTTCAATAATATGTACTTGTTCCCATTTAAAAAATTCCAATAAAGTCATTAATACTACCAATAAATTATACAAAGCGAGAAAAAAGCGTAGGAGTGTTTGTTTTGTGGTATTTAAACATGATAATATTGCTCTGTAAACAGGTAAATAGCAGGGGTGCAAGTGACACATAAATACAATCGTTTTGAATAATTTAAAGCTTTAATGGTACTTGATTTATGTACTTTAACAATAGAATGACCATTGCATTTCATTTAGTTTGTAATTACACTTGAAATTCGAATTTGCCACCAAATAAACTCTCTCAAAAAAAGCAACAGCTAATTTACCGGCATGCCCGCATACGTACTAAATAGTCGAGTGCCTTTTGTTTCAGCACTAAATTTCAATTTTCAAATATTCTTTCAGTGTACTTATTTTTTTTCTAGAAAAGAATCCCTCTTTTCAATTGAAACAAATTTCAAATTTGAATGTTTTTGTTTCACCGCCAAGCATCGATTTGACAGTTCGCGCATGTCAAACCTTAACCTCACATAAAGCTGTCATTGATTTGTGTTTATATCAGTTAAATTATTATTAAAAAAATGGGTGATTATTCAAATATTAATCAGCAAAACTTTCAATACTGGAATCCAAACGACCTACCACAACAAATGACCTATTACGAAACGGATTACAATCAATTTGAAAACCAATCACTTGGTGAGGTTAGAAACGCACCCAAATATTCATAATCTGATTCATGTTTCTTTACAGAATTCAGTCCAATGGACCAATCTTACTACTCCCAACAACAAATGTACAACCCCACTGAATACTTACAAAAAGAACCAGATGAATTCGACGAACCACCTTTATTAGAAGAATTAGAAATCTATCCAGATCGGATTGTTCAAAAAGTATTAGCAGTCTTAAATCCATTCCGTGCTCATAGTATTACAGACGACTCTGAATATCTAACAAAAGACTCCGATCTAGCTGGACCAATTGCATTCTGCATCATACTCGCCCTTTGTCTCTTCGTCTCTGGAAACAAGGCGCACTTCGGCTACATTTACGGCATCTCCATGGTCTCGTGCATCTTAATGTATTCTCTCTTAACGCTAATGACACCAGCAAGTGGCATCTTTACTCTCTACACTGTAGCCAGCATTTTGGGCTACTGTCTTATACCAATTGTGTGTCTGTCGCTAATTGGACTGTTTCTGAGTTTGAACGGCTTCTTGGGCATACTGATCGCCGGTTTCACGGTCATTTGGGCGAGCATATCGGCGTCTCGACTCTTTGTCGCCATTTCAGGCGATAAGGAACAACAACCACTAATTGGCTATCCATGTGCTCTAGTTTATGGTGTTTACGTGCTTTTAGTGGTGTTTTAAAAACTGCCAAATCTGTTAACTTAATAACATTTATTTATCAACTTCTGTATAATAAAAACTTTTACTGAGTTTATGTGCGCATTAATTCGGCTGATCGTAACACTTTGTTCAGCCGTTTACCAATTAATTTTGGATAGTTGTTGGTTTTGATGAGGAACTCTTTACTCTGATGAGAAACAGCGCCGTTTTGTAATTGGAACTCGCACATTGTTTTCAATGGTTCGACTAATAATCGTCGATACTTGTCGTCGTTTTCTAGGATAGATAAAGTTTCGGCGGCTGTCTCCAAAGTGCTTAGACAGCCGTCAGCAGGCTGGGTACGAATTATGTAGTTGCTACTGTTGTTTACCAACAGTTTAATCTGTTTAACATTGTGTAACAAAGGACTGGCAGTGTATATTGCTTTCGCTTGGGGCCAAGTGCCGTCAATAATGACGATATTCAAGAAATTCGCGCCGTTTTGAATGTCTGTTGTGTTGAGTGCATTTATATCGGTCGCACTTGAACTGGGGTACAATAGTAGGGTATTGTTTGATGTGAGGATGTCATTTAAGTCAGTGTATCGTCCAGGGAATCGTTTCCCTTTGTATATTAAGCACTTGGCGGTTTCTAAGCCTAGTTGAAGCATTGTGGCAGTACGAAGGCAGCGTTTCTCTTCCGCTGGGTGTTGTAGAAGGATAATTCGATGTTTTGGGCACAAGGGTGGATTCGGAATTGCACTACAATAACATACTCTCTCGGGACGACTGAAATAATCAATATATATGTGATTAGAGGGTTTGGGGGTTCTTATAATTGTATTACAGGCACTTGGTGCAGATGTTTCGCATTAATGGTGGATCGGCTGGTAAACAGGCCAAGTCTGCAAATTCTTCGGACATTTTCTTTTTTAAACTAGAAATAAATTTAAAATAAAGAATTTATAACAGTAATTGTAGGTTAGGTTTTGGGGATAAAATGAAAGTAACTAAATTGTTTACTTTGTCAAATGTCAAAATTGAAAATATTTGTTTTAATTTTAAAAGTGTAGCAAGTTTTTCTTAATTACGACGAGTTTATTTCTTAATTTGAAAAGGAAATATTTCATTTTCATTGAAAAGTAGTCAATAATTAACTGAAACTTTGTATTTTGCCAAAGTTCCAACATATTTTATTCCTAACCTTACTTACATAAATTTTCTGTTTTTAGGGCTACAAGTGAAATATGTACTAAAAAAATAAAATAAAGAAACCATGTACATTCCCAAGTCGTAAATAAATTGATTTTATTACCTTGAACGTATTCAAAAAGAATTCTAATGATTTATTAAAAAAGGAATGCCTGTAAGTGGTTTTTATATGTACATTTTTATGGTAGTTAAAAAAATTCAAACTGATCACATATGTTTTTACTAAAATATTTCTACTCTATAGGTCTTCTCCATTTGATGAAAACATTTCTACAACACACGTCTGTTTAAGGACATATTAATGACCGAAAAACGACATTCTTTATGTTTACAACAGTACCATTTGTGGAAGTGAATTTCATTGTGTAACATACAATAAAACATAAAAGTTATTCAAAGTACTTGCTCAAAACACCATCCAGTTTTGCAGAGTCCTTTCTGTCAGTAGTGTAGAATCGTCACCAGAGCGCACCCCTCACCACTTTCCTTTCAAAAAAATTTTTATTAGATCATCGGGAGGATCAGGATGTTTTCATTGAAAAAAAAAAGATGAACACAATATCCCTTTGCCAAGAATAAAGAAGTAAATAAAAACGACATCGTAAGATTCAAGGCAGTTTAAAAATTAGATGAAAAAAGCTACAAATAATAAAACTGCATCGCATCTAAATTAACAAAGATTAACCATATATCGATTTATTATAGAAAATATACATTATTACTATAAAAATAACAAGACACAAGATAGAAAATCCAATTTTCTACCGCCCCATTTGGCCGCTATTCGCCTGTTCCAAATACTCAGCATTTTCTTCACTGTATACAAATGTGCGATTCTTTCTGCATTCGGAGCCACATTTCTCAGAAGTGCACTTGGTGCAAGGAAAATAACAGCCTGGACACTTTTTATCCATACAATCACACAAATCTAATTGCGATGCAATATGTACACCATTCTCATCGTATAATCTCTCACTTGCTTTCGGTTTGCGACCACGACGCGCTTTTGTCGTCACTTTTGTAGACATTTTCGCGTATTTTAATTCCACTCGGTGTTTTTTCTCTTCTCTCCTCGGTTTTTTGCTCTTTATGTGACTCTAAAGGAAAAGAATGTTATCTGTGTGTTGTAGTTGGCCAACGAATTGTTATTGTTATAGAGAGCACTCTATTGAAATTGAAATCATATGAACAAACAACAATACAGTAAACAGTAACACAATATGCAGTCATTTAAAAGATATTAGTGAATGAGTTGAATGTTAAAAACGGCGCATTTTTCTACAGTATTTTCTTGAAGAAAATCGCTATCGATTTTTCTATCCGAGTGTATGTGTAGTTAATTTAAACGTTGGAAAGTGTTTCAATAACTGTTGGTGAGTCAATTTCATCAAATATGGTATGTAGACTGTTTTAAAATTTGTAATAAAATGCTCTTCACTTTATATAGTAATTCAGTGACTAGGTGGTTTGTATATACAGGGTCGTTCATTAATTATCAACCGAAATTAATAAATTTCAATGTGAACGTATGATCTGTTCAATGAAATGGGGTTTGTTAATATTTTACGGAAGTTTAGATGGAGGATGGTGGTGTGAAATTGTTGGAAAAGGTAAAATTTAGCAATTTATCGAAAGTTTCAGACAGTTTGCACACAGGTAGATCTTCAATCTTATTGCTTATAGGCCAGTAAATCACTCTGTAAACTGTTTTCTGCTTACAATTCCAACCATATACACAAACATCAATTACTTGCCTATATATTTTACAAATTGTATCCAAACCAATCAAATAAATTACTCTTGGCCTGATTCTAGTTGGGCAAATTATGCCAAAACCCTACAAAACACAACGGACAGAGATCTAATAAGAAAAATAAACAATTTTTAAATGAATTGTCAGCGAATACATGAAAGTGCCTTTTGCCAAGTGGAAATTAATGGCTCCGTTCTGTCTGCCACACCACAATACCAAACTAAAATGTCTATGTCTTTTTAGTAAAAGGAAATGATCGATTTTTTTATATCAAAATCATTTAGTGTTTACGTGATGACGGAATTGAAGGTTAGAATTTCAATTTGAAACTGACAGTCAGCAATCGGTGAGCCAACCGTTAAATATGCAAATACCCTAAATGGCTGATTTTATGAATGAAAGTCAAGGACGTTTCTACAATTTTTCTTGAACATGAATGGAATTATCGCCAATTGTACGGCAATCGATATATTGGCCGTTTATCGAGCGCATCTAATACGAAAATCCCTTATCAACATGTTGGGGGGTGTTGGTAATTTGGTATTGGGGCCAAGCAAGCTAATACTCTTGTTCAAATAATGTTGTTAAGGGCGTGTATATTGCGCTCGAAGCATTCCAACGTTACAATTACATGTGTGTGTTCGATCCCCAACATGGTATATTACAATATCGATATGTTTTAACCGAACAACGTGCGATATGTACATTATATTGTTAGACATAACTGTGTTGGAAACAAAGACATTACTATGCCCTTTTCCCATACCTGTACGATTAATATACGCGGTGTGTACATTATTATGGGGTTTGTGGGGCGGTGGTGGCGGCAATGTGCTGCCGATGTTGCCGTAAGCGTTTCTATTATGCAGGAAATTTCCAATGTGAATTATTTACAAGACATTTAAACGTTTATTTCAGTTTGCGGTTGAACAAGTCCATCAATCCACCCCCTTTACACGGCAATAATAATAAATAATAATCCCGATTTTTGAGGAGTGAAAAATCGGTTCTATATGCTATCATTTTTGGCGGGCGCGGAAAGAACGCTATTATCTGGTCCGTTTAGCGTTGCAAATTTATGTTGATGGCGCACATTTGCCAGAAATTATTCCAATCGTCGTGTGTGGAAATTGAATTGTCCTTTTGCTAAAAATGACATTTTCAAATTTCAAAAGTTCTTGTCTTCAAAAGCATTATAAACATGCCACAATTTCGTGTTGTTGATGAAGAGCTTGTTGCTGTTTGTTGTTACGTCAATACGATATTTTTAAATGAACCATCACCATTGCGCATTATATCACATTTTTCCTTGCATTACAACAGTATAAACAGCTTAATTAAATTCCTTTGAAAGCTTTTAAAACTTTTGTTTCATTTTCATATTGTTTCCTCGACAAACATTGTACTACACTTACAAGTTACATGCATTATTTATTCGTTTTCCTCATCGATTTTCTTTCATTATTATTACAGTCGTCTATTTCGTCTTTTTATTAATCGGAAATAAAACTTGTACGGTAAAATCGAATATAAACGGTGGACAAATTGTCTTTTCCTTTGCTCCAAGTGCTTCTGATCAAATCTTTTACGGTCTCCAATTTTATATCGGCCGTAAATCAAGACGAGAATCAATCGACTTATTATCGGTTTATTAGTGTTTTGTTTCAGTTTTTAAAGAAACTGTAACTTGAAACTGTGGTCTCTTTTCCTATATAATGATGGCTTTTCACCTACAATTATTTTATGTAAACAATCACAAAATTCTTGACAGGGTAAATAAAAGTGGAGTTGACACATATTATATATGTAAATTATCAGTGGAACATGTTTATTGATCCACCCACGAAATTTTCATCAAATATCAATATTTTCCATAATAGTTAATGAGTGTACAATATAGAAATGTTTGTGTTTGTGCAGGAGAGCAACAGATTTACATAAAAAATTGTTGCAAATGTTAGTTTTTCAGTTAGATGAGGCCAGTTAAGAAGAGGAATCGAATTAACGATCCTTATTATGTCAGGGTCAGTAAGAACAAAGGGGCACATGTTTTCACTCAACTGTCGTAACAGTTTTCAACATAAATGTCTCCAAAATACATATAGTAACCAATCCAAGCAAAATAGCTGGAAATTCAAGTTTAATTCAATAAAACATATTATGAATGTGGCTCAAATAAGATGTTTGCGCTGTTAATTTAATTAATTTCTCAGCGTTTAGATAAATTTCAAAATGCTAGACGGTTTTTGCCCACAAACTGCACCGTTCACTGTTGGTTTGTTATTATTTAGGTGAAATACATTTAATGCGATTATACGAGAAAATTGATTTTACTATTAAAACTTTAATGTTCCGAGCAACTAGTTGGCGCTTTTAATAATAAGTGACAGGGAAACGAGAATATTAATCTATTTAATAAAGTGGAACAAGACAAGAGAGAGGCAGCAGAATATGCAGCATCCTATATACATGAGTGCATTCCGAAATGACAAGTGTTTTGTATATGTTTATTAAAAGGCAAGAAACAAGAGTGAGACTTGGAAAAAAGACGCACGGCGCTCGCTTTCTCCGTGTTTCATTTGACCCTATAAATCGAGGGGGAAAACCTGGCCGTGAGATGAAAAAGGATATCTTCCAATTTTTCTATATTCCCTACCGCATTTGATGTAAAACGATTCAAAAAATTAATCATCTCTTTATCCCTCATCGAAAATATCATTTTAATTATAAACTGAGAGAAATTTTATGTGTGTGCAAATACAAATTCCATATTTGGTAGTAATGTTTTTATTTGATTTTCATTTAAACATTTGGTGAACACCCTAGGGGTACTTTGTCATATAATATAAATATCATAAATAAACTAGTAAAATAATTTGCTGATGGTAATATACCTACACAATGTTTTATTTGGTGGGACTTGGATCGATAGTCAACATCCTGTGACACTCTCCGGTACACAATTATCCAATATTAGAAGACACGAATGCACGGATCTGTAATACCTGACAACTGGCCACATGTTACAAACGCAACCCCTTAACATATACACGTTCCAGTAACAATGTCCTCCTGGGGATAATTAGAAATATGCAATTTAATTAACAACGTAGATTATATGCAGGCACATTCTCGCCATTTCCTCTCTCTTGTTGTAGGTACATTTCAAGAGTTTATTTATTCGAATGGGATTTTTAAGTGCACCTTCTGTGTCGTTGTATTAGCGATAGTCGCCGAGATTCGGCTCCCATTTCGCCCCTGTAATGTAATTTATTATAAAACGAGAACCGTTTATTTACAGCGCCCATCAGCACATGATTTTATCATGTGCAGGGATAAATGTGGAACGATCGTCGACAAACACTAAATTGAGTGTACGTATGGATTTTGAATTTGCTATTTATTGAAATTTCGTGTTCTGCCAAATGAAACGGATGAGAGTGTTGGAGGAAAAATGTTGTCGATTTTCGTGGATCGCATTATATTTTAACATTGGAATTTAACTAAAAGCTTTGAATTTCGTTGTATAGTTTGGTGCGTAGGTATATAGGGATGAGAGGTTTCCATGAAGTTTTATTCCAATTAATTTTTTACATTTGAGTGGGAGGAATAAAATTGTTTAGGTATGCGAGTACAAAGAGGGTAGGTAATTGAAAAATGAATGATTTTTTTAATAGAAAATGCATGTTCATTTATTTATATGGTTAATTAATGGGAAAAGGAACAATTGTGAGAGGTTTGAGTTAAATTGTGTGTTTTTTGGGTATGGGGGGCGGTGTTATTATGTTTGTAAATGATTACAAATGTTAATGCTGGCTTTTTAGAACAATGAAGAGCAGGAAGACACAAATAAATGATAAGGTAATGAAGTGAGACAATGTGGTCGAGTATATAATACAAGGAACAGAGGGTTTATGACAAAATATGTGTAGGGAATTAAATTATGGTGGGTTTTGAAGTTTAAGCGAATGAAACACATTTGGTTTAATATCAATTCATTTGTAAGGAAAGCCGAAGTGGTTGATTGTATCGAGTTTTTGTTAAATAAATTTTGATGATAAAAATTATTATGCAACTTTTTGGATTCAATGTGAAATTCCATAACAAACTAAAATATGAAACTCAATATACATATAGAATGTTATATTAATTGTGAACAGGATTTTATGTAAATGAATTACATAATTTTTTACACAATGGATGGATTTGGAAAAAAAATGTTCACTCGATTGTTCAATAATAAATCTGTTTGAATCACAATAAAATTTTATGGATGATGTTTTGATGGCATAATCTATCCATTATTTATAACAATTATTACGCTAACCATCTAACATTTGATCAACATTTTGGGATAAATTTTTAGATAAATGATGCATTCCATAAATTGTTCAAAATTCGATCATAAAAAAATCTGTTGCACAACCAGCTTACATATATTATTTACATTAAGGGGAAGTTGAAATTTTAGAAAAATAAATACTTTGTTATTTAATGTTCAAATAGATTTTATAATGCATTAATTATTTGGGAAGAGGATTTATGCAGGTAGGTAGTCGATAGTCGTGTTTTTTAACTCAGAAATAAAATAAATTGAGAACAATTTAATGATAAATAAAAATGCAAGAAAAATAAATAACTTTCAAAAGTTTGCTATAAATTTTTGTTAAGATAAGCATATTAACTACAGAAAGTACACGAACAATAAAGAATTTAAATACCTACTTTTACATTTTTAACTAATCTGAAAGTCATTAGCCACATTTTGGACTATTAACGTATTTAACGTACTGCTGTGTGTTGTTTTAGGATTTAATGTAAAATTACATTAATTATGAAAGCGTGTACTATGCGAATTCAACACATGATTACGCAAATTCTTTATACTGTGTTTACACTATTTAATTACAAATTCGGTAATTGTTTTGATATTTCATAAAAAAGTTGGATCCCTCACAACTGAAAATAGTTTTTTCAGTCAAACGCCCCTAGATTTTTCAGAATATTATTTGTGAAGTTCTATTTAATTTCGTATCGCTGAAAAACCTTGCCAAAATATGACGCAGTTGAATTACGCCCCACATGGCGGTATAATGAATTTGGAAGCCAATAAACACCACGTAAAATACAATATCATACATATAAAAGTGAACAGTTCGTTAAGCAGCTGAAAAACAATAAATTCCATTATACGTTTGTTAAAAAATTAAAAAACAACACAACGAACCTCTTCATTATGTTGAAAACAAAAATCGCCAAATTCATAAACGCAAATAATAAAATGAAATTTCATTTAACAGACAGTTATAGAAGAACTGGCCTCGATTCATGAATATTTCTATTAATGAGGAAAAAAGGCCACGTTTATCCTGTCATCCCCACTTGAATAGCTCGTACACAGTTGTATTTCAAACATTATATAGTCGAGCAAACACACATAAGGGTTTCAGTTTGAATTGCTCTTTAAATTGTCTATCTTTAATCCCTTTGGAGATTGTCGAGTGCATCGAGTGTATGCTGATGGGTGTGAGCGAATAAACGAATAGGTAGGTACACATAACAGAAAACATCAATTACATTTACTATAATGTCCTTGTTTCCACTTTGTGCTCTTGCACTAATCAAGATACATATTTAGTTCCAGTATGTGTGAAATCATGTCAAAATCGAGAGGAAATTTGCATATGAATGAAAATCGCTTTGTTAGCCGAAAACGTGCATGTGTCGGTCTAACAATCGCAAAACTTTCCATATACATAATTAGTTTCCACAAACGATTCCATAACAATAATTCCCTGTTTCTATTTTTCTCTTTTTTTTTTGTAAAAAGAAATACACTGGGAAAGAGGGGATGAATTCAGAATTCAGTAGCGACTCGTCAAATTAATATCAACGTGACAAGCTACACACGAGTTCCTTTCTACTGACCTGATTTCCTATTCTCTCTGTGCAAAAGGATATTCCCCACACATTACATGCAAGCGGATTTCTTTAACTCTCCCTTAGCAACGCACATATCTGCGAGGGAAGATTGAATTATTTTCGAAAATTGCTTCATTTTAACCCGTCGTCTTAATAGAGTGCCAAACAACGTTTATACTCTCAACAAGTACATCATTTTCCAACGGAGAAAATTAATTATCTGTGAAATTCACATCCGATATGTGCTGGTAAAGACTTTCTCCCGCTCTTTTTTCTCTTTCCCTCCAAAAACGTTACGAAATGACAAAAAGCGCTTTTCTATAGCACGGCACGTGCCTTCCACTTTCTTTCATATATTCATCTCGCCTGCACACTCGCTTTCATGAAAAAAAATACATTTTTTACAAAAAAAAATATAAGCCCCTATTAGAACGCATGCAGTGCGGGGACAGAAAGGGCGGCAAACTCTCCAATTTGTAACTAAACTTGAAATTAGGTTATTTTCTCAACTAGTTTCCCTATGTGATGGCAATAATTATTTAAAAGCTTTTGATTAATTTTCAAACGCTGTCTCATCGGTTTATTAAAAGCTCTTTTTCTATACAGGGTGTTCGGTTGACTCGTATACTGTTATGTCGGCGGCCTAATCAAACATGACACATTCATGACTCTAATTACGTTTTATTAAAGGCACAATGCATGTTACATGCGGTGGAATTTGAGTAGAAAATTTGCTCAACAAACGTGAATTAGGTCAACTGTAGTCCTATGTGTGAGATACACACCGTCCCCGGTGATCTTCCACTATTATACCATCGAGAGAAGAGAGAAATCAGTTTGGAATTGTGAAGGCAGTAAGTGAAAATCAAAGCTTTGTAAACTATAATAGTTTGTTCTTTAAGGCGTTCAAGTTTTGTGTTGGAAGAGAGTTTTTTTGTTGTTGTTGGATGACGAAACCCGATCAGAGAATCCACTTTCCTCTCTATATACACTACTTATCAGTTCTCGTTCGTGTTTTTTTTTCGGGCGTTTAAAGAGCCCTGCTGACTTTTACAGTAACGAATTTAACTCGTCACATTTACATGATGGATTTGTGTGAAGTTTTTTAGCTTTTATACGATGTGGCTGTATATCGATTTACAGTTTACTGATCTTTTATCGTTAAACGATTGAGGCTGTGAAGATGCATTGCTGTTCACTTTTTAAACATTGCCATATACAAGAAGTGTGTGTAGAATGTTTATGTAATTTTATAACCGACTATAAACCTGGCTATAATATAACATGCGTGATATTAAATTTTTGTACATTTATTGTACACTATTTGTATGTGGGAGTATTTGCGTTAGGGCGGCCAACAGAGAGATAGGCGAATTGAAGAGTTTATATTTCCACACTAAAGTAAACATTCAACTGCTTACCAGAATCTGACCTGGAACTTTGTCTATAGAATATGGAATCGTTTTATATATATTGGGGATGAAAAAAGTGAGTGAAGGCGGTTTTGTAACAAATATCAGGTTTGTATATTGATTCTATTTGTGGGTGAATTGTTTTCAATTGCTTAGGGGGACGACTCGGCTGTTATATAAACGATTGTTTAAATCGGTTTAAACGGAGGTTTAATAGGTGGTGTTTTTCAGTGTTTTATGGTGCACTTGAAAGTAAATCTATAATCAAATTTCCCATAAATGTTAAATAAACAGACTGATTTAAAGACGTTGTTAAATTTTATTAGGCGATTTAGGTACATTTACAGTGGAGATATTGGATGTGATAAAATGAATATACTGTTAAATTTTTTTACAGAATAGATGAGCGGGAAAATTTAAATTTACCTGTTATTAAAGCCATTTCACAACATAATAGGAACTCATTCTTATTTAATATTTACTGAAAAAGTTTTAAGAATGTTTATTTAAAGAAGCATTCCTAAATATGCTAGCACTAAATTACGTTAACCTATGATTAAGCTCCATTCACAAAACGACAATTAAATCCAACAATTCTACTGCAGGATGTGAATAGAAACTTTATAGATGTTTAAGGGTAAACGTTTCTAAACTTTAAGGGTTTCTTGTCGTTGATTATTAAATGAACATGATTTAATAAAACATTAAACAAAACTTGAATGGGAATGATGATTAAAGATCATTATCCTAGTTTAGGTATATTTAAACTAGCTCTTGTACAGACAAATTTATTCCGGTTTTCAGGACATTATCTACAATATTTAAACTAGTTAGGTATTTAAATTAAAAAGAAGAATACGAGTAGTTTGTGAAGGAGGCGTTTGACAAAAAAAACAAAGATTCCACGAGTTCTTCAGCATCAAACTTCCGCCTTAAAAAGGGATTATCATTAGGTTTATGTTCAGGTCTCATTTACACATATGAAATAAGCCCATAAATCGAAGCAGCAACATACGAGCATATGGAATAGATTTATGAAAATCGAAACATGTTCACGTAGAATATTTGCAGTACACACAGTATCCTCAACAATAGTACAACTATATTAACTTTAATGGTAATAACAATAATGATTATATCTGAAATGACACATTCATAATACGTTGACAGTGTATGTTGAATGATTGTGATAGATATTGTTGGTATTCCACAATACTATATTAACTGTCTGGACTCGACTTGATTGATGCATTTACATAGGAACGATGTATGTGTGTAGGTATTCGAATGTATTTCAAGAGGGACACAAAACCATCATCGTTATGTCACAATTAATCAGCGGATTTCTATAATTGACGCTGATGTTGAAACTATTACCGCTTTTTTGGTGTACTATATTCACTGGATTTTCAAGGGAGCACAATCAAAGGTCATTTCTGTTAAAAACCGAATGATAACATTTCTGTATAACGTGAAAAACGACCTGAACAATATAAAACAAATGGATTTTTGATGTTGGGACTTGTTGGATTCAAAGAATTCTCTATGTGTTCGAATGTCCAACAATTTTTCATTGTATTTTTTTGCAATTTATTTAAGTAAAATCCTTTTAAGAGGAGATAAATTAAATGACTGCTAAGAATTCTAACAAAATTGATGTGGCTGGTTGGCATTTTCTAATTAAGACACTTCATGCACAAACCAGCCGACAAATAAGTGGAGAGACACATAATAACAAGAGAATATAAATTTAGAACAACATCATTATTATATCACCGTTAAGTAGGAGAAACAGTAATATTATGAGACTTCACCTTATACTCATCTGAAATAATATCGCATCCTATCTGCTGTGCCAGTATAAATATTTTGTATCTTCCACAGTTGATCGTGTTTTCCCTTCCATACCAAATGGCGCATGAAACCGCTGAAAATCTCATATAGTAAATGAATAAACGCGCGTCTGACCAATGATTTACGCCAGCTTAACAGTTTGAAGATGCGTGTATACATCTCGGGTACTTAATTTCATTATTGACTAAACAATACTTTGAAGTGTGTTGAACCAGAACGAGTTAATCGGTCTTAAAGTGTGCTACCTAATCGGTCCAACACTCGCTCCACTAGTGCGCCCACTTTGATCTGTCATACGGTAACAATTTCCACGCTTTTACCAGATTATCATAAATGTGGTGGTCAAAAGAATTTTTCTATACAACATTTTTAAACGTGTGTGCTCCGTGGTTGGGCGATGGAACGAGATTTTTCTGCTCCCGTAATTAAAGGGTCACTTTTATTTTTAGTTGGGAAATTTACATGGATTTCTACTAGAATCCATTCGCTCTTTTATCTGTACTTATAATCGATGGGGGTAATCAAAATGCGTATGAAATAACGCTATTGTTCATACAAGTGGATGATTTTTCTTCTATCCAACACAGTTTTTAGAAAATATTTTTATGTATGCGAGAGGGATGTATGAGCAGAGGAGAAGCCAACAAGAAAATTATATGTCCATGAATAATTTTTTAGCCTCAAAGTGCTGGCAACGATCAAAGAAAATTTACTACAATTCATTAGACTTTAATATGGACGCTGTCAGCTGTGAAGGTTAACGGAACACCCTCAAAACGCTGTTTTATTTATTGTTTGTTTACTTAGTTGTTGTTTTTAATACAGTTTGGTGATGTTTCTTGGAGGCACATGGCGCTCTTTCCTTTCTTCGACATCGTAATTAACTTTGAGAACTCATCGGTTTTGGCTTTTCTTTTTTGGCAGCAGGAAGGTCTTCTTTGGTCCGAATTGAATCATTTCCATGCTTTTGTTTATATATTGATTACAAAAAATTTTGATGCAAATAGTAAAAGGAATTGTTATACTGTTCAAATTACTTTCCTTATCAAGATGATTAATTTTATTTTGCAGACTCCTTTTTTTGCTTGCTTGTTTTATTAAGAAAGTTTTTTAATGTCCAACCATTTTGACCCATTCTTTGCGTTTTATTCTAGACTAATCGATTTAACTTAGTTTTTATCTGTCGGATTTTATAGCAGTTTTTATGATTGTAGCAGCTTGTCCTGTTCTGAGACATCAATTGTGAAAATTCTTCTTTCTATCCCGATCTCCCCTGCACGACTCAACAATATTTCTCCAGTTTTTTCATTTACACGCTTTTAACGATGTTTAACAATTACTTTTATTTACAATCAGTCAGGAATATTTAGCTTTCCAATATATTTTGGAGTTTTGGAATGGAAACTTGATGCGATTAATCCATATTTTGCTCCGCTTTAAATGACCCACCAACTCTTCTTTATATCTTGTTGAAAAATTATTAATACACGTCATAGTCAACAGTTTTTAAACTTATGCTTTTTTCCAACAAACTAATTAACTTTGTTTTAAAACTCATTGAATCTATACTTGTTTTTTTTTCATCGTTCTTCTAACAATACTTTTTGTCCTAGAACCATCTTGCTCCTCTCTAATTACCAACTTTATCAAAAATATTGCCTTTATCCTATATAGGTACATGATTAACTTTATGTTTTATCATCAGTTTTTTATTTGACTTGTTTTTTAACAAAGTTTAAAGTATCTTCAAAAATTAATTATGTATTTCAACTTGTGTCTCTTTGTAAAATGAACTTGTTGCAGAACTTTAGAATCGATGTTTTTTCTGATATGTCTTTGTGTTTGATGTGTGATAATAAACTGTATTCAAAAACTCTCTGCTGTTGCTTATATCGATTGTTAATTGAATGCATTTTTAATACAGTCATTCAATGGTTGTTGAAGTAAATCTGCCCCACTGGCTGCTATCTACCTTGAATAGGAGCTGATTTTAAGGAAAATAATCACCAGTGTTGGGATTCTATCGATTTTGCCATGGTTGAGGAGAAAAGTGCAGCTACGTAACTTGGATAAATTAATAATTTATGTGCCTTTAAGGAGAACATGTATATTTTCTTATAAAGTATATAAGTAAATATGTTCGTCAGAAAACTGTGTTTTAACAACATAGACATACCTACATGTTTTATGTATAATAGAAGAGAGCGGTAAAAATTTGCATACATTAATTCAATGACTTTATACTCACTGGTTTTTATATGTAAATAATTTGTATTCAAATGAAAATGCTTTTACTATTAGACAAAATTTGTGAAAATCCACTTTATAACAAAAAAATTCTATCTGTACTGGTCCTAAACTCTGTATATGTTTTATTAAATTTTTTCTTGTAAAATATATGACATTTTTAGGCTTACCATAAGGAAAGCATTGCGTGTACATAACATATAACGTCTCTTTATTGCAATTTAGCATTTCGCTGGAGGATTTCTCAAAGTTTTCCTCTTTTAAATGAAATGAGGGAACATTTTGTGTTGCTGTGTGGAAATGAACATTCGTTGGAAAATAATCAAGTTGCTAGAACAAATCTTCAACTGGCAGCATCATAGTTCTCCAGTTTCCTTTGAACGTTCACAACTTTTGGCTATGATTTATGACATAATTGCCTTTAGTTAACCACCAACACACACCACTCACCCACCGAAATTCATAATAACCAAAAGAGGACTAGAGGTTATTTATCAGCGTTTTCCCTATTTATTCTTGTTTAAAGAAAAGTGCCACTTGCAAAATGCACTAACAAGATGCAAGAACCTGTTCAACAACAACAGACACAAATAAGTGTACGAACTAGAAGACGAAATTGGCACATTTTCCTTGAGAGATCCTTATATGGATTGCAAGCTTTGCAATACCGGAAATGCCACTAAAGTCCCACAATCGTTTGCATAACTGAAGATGTCAATAATGTCTAAAATCTATAATACACAGTCTAAGTGTATGATTACAAGTTTTTGTTGTTTAATACGCTGGTAAACATATATATACTTTGAAGGGCCCACTTAACTTTACATAATATTATGCAAACGTTAATTCTCTTCGGTGATAAATTAATTTCAAAGCTTCAGAACATAATGTACTTAGCAGGAAAGTTGCACAAGCACACACATCGAGTGAGAGTGTGTAGAGAACGGATGTGGAGAGCTTTTTGTGTGGATTTAATTGGGAAAGAAATTTTTTGGTGTTAAAAAAAGTTTTTTTTCACTGGAATATAGAACTTAAATTGAATTCTCAATTTCGCTTTGGTTTTTAGGGTTTAATATAGAAAAGTTTTTGAGAGGAGTTTTGTAATAGGTAATATGAAACTAGAGGAATAGGAAATTATTAGGTAGGTAATAAGTTTAAAGTTGTCTTTCACTTGAAAAAGTTGCGCATTTTCCAGTGTAGTAAATGAAACGTGAAAAGATGGTCCAAAGTTGATAATTAATATCATAGTAAATTACAATGTCAAATAGCTTGTTATTTGCAGTTTAAGTGGAGAGAATCGTTAAAACTTGTGTAAATTAGTCATAAATTAAGGAAATTGTGTGATTTTATGAAGTTGTTTAAACGGTTCGTTTAGAAGGTGATCAAAGGAGACAGAAAGATGGGCCATCAGGCGAGTTTAGGTACAAATTATGGCGTTTAATGAACTGATTATAATTTGTTATAAAAAATGTTGCTTATACAACGTTTGGGTAAATTACATCGTACTATGACCAAAATGTAACGTTATTATATAAACAAATGTCTCTGTTTGAAAACTGCCAAATCGAGTCTATAAATCGAACATATATAGAAAAATTTCTCCTAAAAGTTGTTTTGCAACATAATTTAAATCTTCCACCTGAACTTTTTGAATAAAGGATGCAATTTAAGTGCAAATAAAACATGAAATCGTTTCTCTAACAGAGTGTGTAGCAATATTGAATTCATTGTAACTTTTCTTTTTGAAAACCCATAGGAACATTTCATGAAACGTTAAAACAACTTCCACTCCCATTCCCTTATAATTTATCAACGCATACTTCCAGTTTAAAGCAGAAAATCTGTATAAAATATGTTGCAATTTTACTTGAAAAATGTACAAGTTGTTTCGCAACAAAGCTTAAACCGTTCGCTTGAAATTTTTAAAGAGAAATTCAATCTCATCACAAGCAAAACTTGAAATCGCTTCCCAACCAAATCACTTAAAGATCCAAAATTTTCATAGAAACACATTACAAGTTGTTTCTAAACGTAATTTAAACCTTCCATCTAAAATCAGTGAGTAAAAGCATAAATTTCACCACAAACAAAATTCATTCTCCTAACAGTCCTAACCATCATATCATCCTGAAAAATCATTCAGAACTCGACCGCAGTCATCAATAACGTGATTAAAACGTTAAATTCAAACCTCCATCTCCCCTATAATTGAAACTTTTCTGTGTTTGATAACAAACTGGAGGCCCTCGATTTCGGTAACAGATTCGCATATTGCAAAGAAAATAGATTCACGCGTAAAAGTTTCCACATCTTCGTTTCCGATCTATTTTCCATTGAAAGTGTAAAACGGGACTTCGAAGCATCAGTGTTGGAGGGTAAAAGAGCGAGAGAGAGAGCGGTTGGATGGATATGTTCGCATCTATACGCTAATTATGCTATATAGGGTGGAATGGTAATAACACCATAGAGGTGTAGGTGAGAGGGATGCAATCGGTTATGCATATGTATATGGTGGAGGCGTGAACGGCGTCCGTCGAGTGCGTCGGCGTCACATAAACGAGCGTCGCAATGGAAACGACGCTTGGTGGGGCAAAATGTTGAGAGTAGGGCGTCTATGTCAAGAGTTCTCGGCTGATGCTTTAATTTTCAGTGGATGTATACGCGTCTTCATGAGACGACCATCTCTCGGGCACCGCTGCATTTCCAATACATTGTGCTGCTGCTGAAAATTCTCTAAACACAACACACAGCATCCACACGTCTCTCGCATTGAGGGCCACCAATTCGCTACTCTACTCAGACACATCTCGAACGAATCGCGCGCATCATGTGCTTTTATTACTTACGTAGTAATACTTAAGACTTTTTTGGATGAAACATTTTCGAATTGTGCGAGTTTGAAAGCGATTTTCGTAAGTCAAATTCCCTTGAATTTCTGTCCGTTTCTGTTTTTTCGAACTAAAATTTTGTGTTTTTTTTTGTCCCCACCTTAAAATTATTGAAATATTGTTCTCTTGTGTGTTATAAGTTGTTTTGTGTGTTCTCTGTGTACTAATTAATTGACGTTCATATACTGGGTAAGCTGAAATGTAATTCCAATTATTAGATGCGAAAAATGGATTTTCGGCCATATATCGATCGCATTAGACCGCCCTTTTTTCTAAAGAAATTTGATTAGCGATTCCTTTTTGTGTTGATTCTATTCGGATGATGGTAAAATGTCCAAGTCAGCAAATTGTATTTGATTTTTATTGCATTTGAAGTAATTTTCATTCGAATTTAATTGTCGCAAAAATATGAGAAGGGCGAATAACGGACGAGAGGATCTCGTTATGGTAATTATTGTTTTTCAATTAGCTGACACAAAAATGCCTTCATCACTGTCATTAGCACATGTACGGCAAAATTGCTATAAATAAAAACATCAGTAGCATATTAAAAAATTATCTAAACAGAAATGTAAACAATCTCCTAATTGAAAAATTCAACACTATCCCCGTTGTTTTATATCCAACTGTGTTACTTTCAAATCTTTAAATATTTAATTAAACGTGAAAAGTTTTTATTCAGTTAATTCTTGTTTAACTTTTTCAGAATGGAAAACTTTCTTGTAATATTCGCGAATAACGACTTTTTTCAGTCAGATCTCTTTTCATTCTCTTTTATTAAAGAAAATTACCCTACAGTTGTTTTCTTTGATCAAATCTCATTTTAAACACCCTTTATTTAATTCGCATTTTTATGCAATTATAACCATTGCATAAAGAGCGTGTTAACATCTCGCTCTGACACGAAATTAAAGGATTTTGGCAACTAAGTGCCGAAACCTAGATGGCAGTAGTTTGAAAAACGCTTGTTAATTACGTACTTGTTGGGGGGTGCGTCTGTTTACCTATGCAAATATCACCTGACAATTCTTGTAAATTCCACCCCGGCTCTGTGTCTCTTCCTATTCACCAACTAGTCTTCTTCCTTGTCACATTTACTTTTGTATCGTCCAACTGGAAAATTTATGGACCGTATAGAATGTTTTAGTGGAGTCTCGGTGCTGCTCAGTTTACACGATCACATAAATAATTTGCAAAATTCCACCGTCAAGAAAATTCTATTACCTGTAACATATTTTACACTGACCCGTAATAGCCGGTGGTATGAATTTAACAGCGTGCGGTGTTTAATTAGACAGCCATCGACCGATAATTTCATATGCACGCAACAGAAATGATTAAGTTAAAACTACACATTTACGTATATAATACGTATTATTTATATGCTTGCCGGATATGGTTGTGTGTATTTTGTTGGGTGGCATTTACTATTGATTTTTCTTTCGTGGAAAAAATAAACCGTCAAAACACACACCCTTCTTACGTTTTACACGATGGAACACACTGAATCGAATAGATTGCACTCAGCTCTCCTTTAGCACCTCAAACAAATCCGTTCGCATTTTACTTGATTGTGTAAAAAAATTACACAACTTTGTAAAACTACTTTCGCCATCAAATTGAACATCTCTGATAAGAAATCTTTCGATGAACTTGTGTCTAGCTTTAATGGAGTCCCAACTAGCTAAGTAATTAGACGGGGTTTGATTATTTATTCGGACACGAACCTCCCTTAAGGGTTCATTGATATGGCGTTTTAATTACAGCGCGTGACAACTCTTTGTTGAAATACACAACTTTGTTTATTGTTTCGCGTGTTTTTCGACATTTTTCCCATATACACTAACTACATTTGCTTAATGAATTTTCACCACTTTCCAATTCTTAGACTTCTCTGAGCGGGGTTGTGTTATTGAATTATTTGGCCATTCACATACAATGTTACCAACCTAATTAAATTACACACATGATTGTAGGTAACACGGGCCAGTATGTAATTAGGTAAAGCAAATTTGTGTTTGTGTTCGCTTTTATGTTAATTGATATGGTAAAGTGTTTTTTTGCTTGATTTGAAACACAAGAACGTAATTGCAATTTTTCTTTTATTAGTATAGGTGGATAGAGACGCATAATTAAGTGAATTTTCAAATTGTAATATGTAAAGAAAATTTTATGTTGTTGAATACCCACTTACTTTAATTAATTATATTCCTAATTGTTTTATAATGAAATAACCATTTATTAGTTAACCTAAAACAACACAAGTGCGCTCCATCATGAGTTAATTCGCTTTAGAGCGGATTTTCCAGCATACACACACATAAAATACAGTTTTTCCTGTCTATTTTTAATTTATTATTCACATAAAAAAATCTTTCAGCCAAATTAACATACCTATCCATCTAAATGTGTGCTATTTGACTTATATTTGTTTATGCATGAGATTATAGCGAAATTGTTTCAGGATTCTTCATCATTTTAGAAAAACAGCTGGGAAATGTGTTCAGAACAAAGTCGTTTATACTAAAAAATTATTCACTGCAATACACACACATGAATAGATATGTAATCAAAACATTTTATGGTAATTAAAATTTGCCCGTTGGGTGCAAGTTAAAGTCGTGTGGGTGTTTTTGAGGCAAACCCAACCGAATATATATAAATTTAAAATACGCGTTTTGTAATGTAAAGTGAATATTTAATTTTTTCGCTCAATCTAATGCGCACTTTCTTCTCATATTACACGAACTATATCTTACTGTTTTTTTTTCTATTGCAGGTATTTTGGTCTTAAAGCAGGCAACCGGCAAAGATAAGGTAAATCCTTTATAAATATTATGATATTGTAGAGGCTTTGAACTTGATGCATAAAACATGAGTCAGAGGGTGGGCGACTTGAGAGGGATGAGTTTGAAATTTTTAGCTTGAAGATAATTTTGTTATAACACAAACAGTTTTGAATTAATTGCATATATCGGACAGAATGATGAATAGGTATTTGGGCATAAAAGGATTTCAAGTGTGTGTGTGTGCAATTCGGTGAGTCGAAAACGAGAACGATCCCCAAAAATCCATTGTCGAATGAAAGTTAATTAACCTGTCTGGTACAGTGATAAGAAATGAGTTGAAAGACAATAAAAACAAACACTACCACTATCTCTATTTTAGCAATAGGTCTAGTAGACACATAAAGCCAGCCACCACCCCAAGAATAGAACACACAAACAAAGAGAAAATAATTACAGAATGATCTCTGTTTTATATCCATTAGTGGTGGAGAGAGAGATGGCGGACACACTTATCATCAATTTCACTTTACAGCGGGATTTTCGGGGGCCCAGTACGTTATTAGGCCTCTTTTCTTTTTTTAACTGTGTTATACCGACGAATAATAGATAGTTGGATTGCACAATCTATTAGAGATCACGTTCCACTCGTTCCCTTTTTTCTTCTTTTGTATTCTGTTTCTTTTTTTATTTGGCTGCTGCCAATTTGAAAGTCGTTCACTGAGAAATTTGTTAGAATTTTAATTTTTGTTTGTTCCGTTTTCGGTGCACAAATTGGATTAAGGTTCGAGCTTTTACTCAATTACACGATTATTTGCTTATTAGGTGACAGGACGAGCGACTTGCATTTTTAACTTACTGGAAATTAGTTGGGAAACTATTAAAGTGGGTTTTTAATTCGGAAAGTTGGGAGTTTGGCTAGAGGTTTTGCTTAGAATTTTCGATATTAGTGAGTGAAGTTCTGGTTTTTCTTCACTAGGTGGTTGGTAATATTCGACAAGTGATTTTAAAGGAAATTGAATCTACGTAATAATAGAGTTTTCATTTACTTTACACAAAAAATGGAATATATATGAGCTATAATTTTTTTTAGTTCATTTGGAAAATTTATTTTAAAATTCTCCTTGATTTTTCTTGTTTCGCAAACTGACACAATAAGTAGGTATTTATGGTTTACTTATAAGTTTCCTGAAATGTTTATTAGGAAATATGAACATATAATATATTTCTGTTTTCACTAAAAATGTAATTGTAATTTCTTTTTGCTATAGAAAGTTTAATTAAATGTTTCTTTCAGAACAAAGGTTTCATTTTTCATTTTCTGTGTATATTTAATTTTCAAGAAATTCAAATTTGTTCAGATTCGAGAAAATTTTATATATGATCTTTTGGAACAAAAATTCATTTCAGGATATAATTTTTACTTTCTCTATTTTGAGTGAATCTTCCAGGAAATACAAAAACTATTATCAAAACGTGATTAATCCTATGTCCAACCGGGCAATTACAAACCATGAAATCGTTTTAGAAAACCAAGTTATTAGTTGTAATCTAAAATGTTAAGTGAAAAATTCAATTTTCATTAAACTCTCCCTTACTCCTCTGTTTACCCTCGTGTATATCTCTATTAATAGGAGCACTCAACAACTCTACGTTGTTTTAATGTTAAATTCGCGCACCGTTAAAGCTAAGACCCGCTTATTATATTCGTATAGTGGTAGTTGTTTAGAGAAATTACAACGAATTTCCTGCCCAATTTAATTTCAGGGCAAGGATTCTCGCGTTTCAGCGATCGATATAAGTACAACATTTTCTCCCAAAACACATTCATACTGTGTAATACACAACTCTAGTTATAAAAGAATTTGAAAGAAAATCACTTCCTTTTCGGTGTTGTAACACGAAGCGGTCCTTTTAAGGACTCGCCCCTTCTATTACATAGAGTCGTGCGTAAAAAAACTGCCAATAAACATTTCTTCTCTTTTTTGTTACATAAAAATGGGGTCAAATTCAAGTTCAAGTATGTATAAACAGAATCCACGTATTTGGTGCAAATATTTATACGAGAATAATGGAAAACGATGCTACTAATGGATTTAAAAGGGACGCGTTTCAATTTTTTTTTATTACACTTGTAGCGTAATTTGGTCGGAAAAGTATGTTCTACCCCAATCGGACAACGGGGTGTAAATATAGAAGTGACAGCAAATCCTGCGGACTTAAGCCGAGTGTCTGTGACAGTTTTCTCTTGTATCCTTTCAAGAGCGGATTTTAGTTGTGCTGTGATGGAGAGAAAGGAAGACAAAATATTTGTGTCTAGGTGAAAAAAGATGCAGTTTTTTCGGTATGTTTTCTAAATCCTCAATAGAGAGAAAAAGAGAGACAGCTGAGAGAATATTTAAATTTAGCTTGGTTGGTACTAAAAATAATGCTTTTTTTACGTCCATTCATGAAAAAACCGGTGACGTTTTACGACGAAGACGAAAACGCTCCTCGCTGGCATATACTCCAGGGTCAAGTCAAATTTTCTAAACATAAAAATAAAACCACACAGAATACCTAACCATTCTTATTTTCGGGTTCAAAATGGAAAATGAATTATTTTTAGTCCGCCTTTTTTCTCGTGCGTGTATGCGATGCAAAGGCACTCAGTTAATTTATTATGTAGATTCGATGTCTTCGGGGTAGTAACCCCTTAAAGAAAAGTTTTTTTCCTCAAATTAAAAGCTATTTGCATGGAATTATGACATTGTCTCGCTTTTTAAATTGACATTTAAATGAATTGAAACGCTTGTTTATATTCCCTGTAAAACGATCTTAAGCGGGAATAAGTTGGTTTAATTAAAGAGTTTCAAGTGGACACCGAAGAGATAGACAAGAGACCACTTGTGAAAACATCTATTTTCCAGTGTGTATGTCAAAAGTGCGCGCTTCTTTTCTAATTTGGTTTGGGTGAGAAGTTTTTTTCTTATCGTCTCTCGGAATTTGAAACAAAGACGAAAAGAAATAGATGGGAAAGAAATGGGAAGAGAGTATTTTAAATTCAAATTACGACCCAATTTAAATAACAAACAATTTCTTACTAAGGTACACAGAATTTTACATAAAAATAAACAGAACATTATGATGTCTAGAATAGAATGTCTATTTCTACTCAATAAATGAAATTTATTACGAAAATAAACAACAATAAGTTTTAACAGAATGGAGAAAAATTACCAATCTTGTTATCATTGATTCCAAATCAAAATATTGCGAGTATACCGAGGGAGTAAAAATAAATATTTATTTTTATCCTAAAATTGAAGTTTGAAATTTGAATGAATGTTATAAACATGATCTCTTCATAAGTTCATCACTGAATTTCCAAATTTGTAGAATTCTTGTCCTAAATTCTTGAAATGTAAATCGTCTAATTTTTTCTCACTCTGTATATGTGTTGGGATATACATATATGGTGTGTATCTAGACTATGTAAACAGATAATCAAACATTAACAGCGTGCTCGAAATTCATCATCGATGTGATTCCTGAAAATCATTCCATTTCATAATACCCATATTGATGAATAAAAAACTACGCACACGGTCACATTGTGAGAATATACCTATACATAATTATTTGCTGCTTTTTTTGCACAAGCGTTTTGTTAATTACAAAATAAAGCCATTAAACTACACGTATATTACAAGATAAGATAAGGGGACGCGAACTAGATTTTAGTTCAAGTGCTTTTCCAGAGACATTTTCATTAATAAAGTTTTACTGATAATAAAAACATATAAACATTACAGATCTATGTAGATATATATGTTGTAGAGTGGTAGATGTTGTGCACTTTTACAGTAAAATGGTGGGCTAGCCGCACGATCGTAAATTTTTGTTGTTGTTTTATTGTTCGCTTCAATTAATAAAACAAGGGGAAATATGTTCTTTTGAAAAATGATAATGCGTGGGTGTGAATAGAAGCAAAAAATATGCTGCTTGAAAGAGAGCTTTCGCGAATTCAAACCAGCCTTTATTACTGAATTTACAGGATTAGCATTAAAAAAGCTTTTCTATAATAGATGTATACATTGCTTTTACAACTAGTTATACTATACGGTTTTATTTCTATTCGGAGTATTGTTTTGGTGTTTTTATTCTTTTTATTATGGAATTTGTGCAAGCTTTGTGAGAAAATAAGGTGCGATTGGTGAATGTGCCAGAATCAAAAAGCTCTTGAAAATTATTTAAAAAGTTAAGATTTATTGCCGAAAAGTAACGAAAGTATAAGATTTAAGATTAGAAATCTCTGGCTAATCTCTGTGTTAAAGCAAAAAGTGCTCCAAAAATCGTTTGTTAAAAATAGGGCGAATGCGCCGGGAGAAAAAGCTCCTTGAAGTCACCAAAAAACTTGTTATTTATCCCGACAAATAAACGACATTCGGATATATGTGATTAATAAAGTTGCGTGTCTGCCCAACACTTGTTACTGCCATATACGAACACCAATAGACGAAAGAAAAAAAAGGTGCTGAAATATAAAAAATGGCGAAGGCGCTGGGAGGACACAAAAAATGGTCTATCGCCGTTGAAACAAATTTGTTTAGAAACGAAAAGTTTTATCTAAGAGCCAGTTATTTCCAGACATACCTCATATAAAAAACTATGAATGAACGCGTTAGATACTGCCCTTGTAAGTACAGGTAATAAATTGGTGCAGTTCCACATCCCGCCATAAATCTTGTAATTTTTTCCTCTGTTATATCACGCCTCAATTAAAATCACACTAATCCGATAATAACACATGTTGGGCCAATGATAATAATTCATCTTATAAAAGTAAATCAGCAATTTAATATGCGACCGCACACATGGAGAAAAGGGAAAAATTGAGACGTATATATAAAAAGGGAACCCTTAACTTATTTAAATGCAAAAGGCTTCCCGAAAAACGACATTTTAAAAGGGACACAAAAGAAAATAATTTCTCTTGGGTGTTGTATTTTCAACAACTCTATAGCACAATTTCATATAAGTACACGTTTATGTTTAAAAAGGGAGAAAAATTAAATATACATCCCTACACACACATATTCACAATATGAAAGAGTCTATTTCTGTACTTTTCATCTGTAATTAATTTTTAATGAACACAATTTGTCTCTAGTGTCTAATTGAGCGGCGGATTGTTAAGAATTGCGAAAAGTGGAAAAATTGAGAGGATAATTGCATTAATGTGTACTTAAATAATAGGAGACACACTGGTTGCTTTTCATGTTATACGACAAAATCTATTTTCTTTACTTACAGAGTGGTTAATAAAAATTTTGTTTCATAAAACATCACAAATTTTCCTTACACTTTGAAACCTTATTAACAAATTTAGATAAATTTTATTATAAATACTACCATCGGCTTTTACCAATTTCCTCGAAAACAGCTAATCTAATTAAAAAAATGAAAGAGTATAGTAAAAGTTTCCCTTGAAGTTTCCTTAACAAATTTTCTTTCAACTGATTCAAACGGAATTGAAACGTAAAAAAGCATTGACAAGGCATCGTATTAAATAAAAAAGAAATCAACCACCACAAAATTCTGTGGGGAGATATTCAAAGAGATTGAAAATTTTTAACAACATATAGATCTATTTTTTGACAAATCTTCATAGAGGTTATCTGACTTGCAATGACCCATCGAAATGTTCTCTAGTTTCGCCCTGTATACGAACCGATTGAATTTTTTATAAGCGTGTATTGATTTCCCTTTTGTTATAAAAAAAACAATAGACGATAATGTTGTACATTTCAACAACCACAAATCAATAAGCCAGATATTATTTTATTAAATGCCTAAAATGGTACCGTATTATAAATAGACTTGACAATGGAGCAAAAATTCCTGTGACCTCCTTTTCGGTTACACTTTTCACAAAATCGATGCGAGAACAGCAGGCAAAGAGGCCTAGAAATTACCCTTCATATTTCGGTATCCCAATCTTAATTCAGCAAGCCACATTTGTTGAAGAAAATAATTCAGGTAATAACAAAAATGTGCGTCTTTTCATTTTATAACCGCCCCATAAATCATTGTATTATAAATGTTTGTGTAATTTGGGTCACCGATAAATATTTGCATAAAATTCGATTAAAATTTTATGAGTCAATCGTCTTAATACCAAGAGAAGAATTTCAAACATTTCCATATAGTAAACACACACAGTGGCGCGGAGATACAATGTAATAATATAAGACGGAGATTATAAGATATATGGGAATTTTCGGAAAATGTCATCAAAAATCGATGGCGGAGAAGTTGTTGCTGAATAATACAGTTGCAATTAGAAAATCAATGTGCACAGGACGGAATAAATTTGCATAAATGAATGGTGAATAATAGAACACACAGTGGATGTGTAAAATGTTATTTAAAATAAACACGAGTATTATTATTAAATCGTGGAATCTGGCCGCCGAATAGCACAATATAAAGAGCATGAAATTATAACGAAGAAAATGAAGCAGTACAACTTAATAGTGGAAGTTGAAAGAGCTCTCTGGGGTGTTGACGGAGTGATGTTTTAATATTTATAAACAAGGAATATACAGAGAAACGCGTATAGATTGAGGTTTATGTTCGGAAATACAAACACTTATACAATGTCTTTACTATAAAATTAAAAAGAGGGAATTAGGTTTCCATGTTGGCATTCAGTTTGATTGAAATCTTATCGAATATTTGCCTGATTTTGCTATACAATTGCAAGCCAAAAAACTTTCAGGGAAACTCTTTTAAAATAATAATTACACTTTGGCAGTTGTGATATTGAAATAAAAAACCCGGAAGGAATATTAGAGTCCGTTGTGTTTTACTTCGATTAACTTGATTGATATAATCACTCGAATAAACTATTTAAACTCCAGGGAAATCAATCAATTTCTCCGTCATGAAACATTGGAGAAAAATACATCGGATTCGTTCATTTTTTCCCTTTATTAAGATAATAGAAAGCAAACAATTTTTTTAATTAAAATCAATTAAATCCACATACTGCTGAGGAGATGAATTTGTTGGAAAACTTTAAAACGTCTGATATATCTTTCACTACTTCCAACAAGTGAACTTACATGTTAATTCATGACAAGTGATTTCACTTTAAACGAGACAATAAATTTCGGTTTAAAGCGGCGTAAATTGATCCAATATGACGGCTGAGTGACGGATCTTTAGAGGGCAATTCTTGTTTACCTGAATGTTTCCGGGCAAGAAGCACTCGAGTGGATTTTTTTAATTTACATTGTCTGTTCCTGTTTAAATCGAAATAGATTGCTTGTTTGAACTTGTTCGTTTACCAAAAAAAACCGGAACATACTCATCTTCTGTTTCATGTGCCACGCTGGCGATAATGTTTGTTTTCCATTAAAAAAACTGTAGAAAAGTAAAATATGATAATTTCTCCCTTTATGAGACTATAAATTTTCCCTTAAACCGCTCGAAAAGTGAGTCAATGCGACGACAGCTTGACGGATCTGTAAAGGACGTTCCACATTAACCTGCCTATCTGGCAAGAGAGCGCAGAAATCCACTTTTTTAATTTAAATTGTTGATCCTTGTTTAAACAGAAAATAATTTCTTGTTTGAACTTGTTCGTATGTGAAAAGGGAGCGAAATATTTTTTCATGTACATTTCGATGTAAATTCCTCATGCTGGAATCGATGAGGTTTGTTTTATATAGTTGAAAAAACCGTATGTAGAATGAACGTGAAAAAAGACAGTTTTTTCTTTACGAGATAATAAATTTTGCCTTTAAACGATGTAAATTGCCTCGATATACGATAGATGAATGGATGGATCTTTAAAGAGTGGATCAAATTTACTGTTTTTCACAACAGTTAATTTTTTACATAGGAATTATTGAAAAAGAAAATAATTTCTTGTTTGTCAACAAACCGAGAAACACTGTAATTTTCTTTTTCGTGTGCATTTTAGTGTGAATTTTCCATAAAACTGATAACTTCGTTTATACTTTAAGAAGGAATGTGCAAAGACAATTTTTCCTCAAATAAAGTTTTCTAAAAACGGCCGAAATTGCGCAATAGCACAAGTTTGGTGTCGCGAATGGATCATATTTAGTGATTTTCCTGCTGTAATTTTACCTCGTTGCTTTCAGAGAAAATTATTGTTTGTTTGCAAAACAACTGGAAAAAAGCCACTAAATTTATCTTATCCAATCGATTTCATCTTGTAAATTTCCCAAACTGGAAACTCTAAATTCCATTTACACTCTAAGAAACTGCACAACGAATGTAAATGTATTATAGAAAAAGAGAATTTTTCCAGAACATACAAAAAGAAATAAAGAAATTGTGTAATACTAGAAATGGCAACGTTTTCCATGTCGATGGTGCAGAGTAGTTGTTTGGAAACGCGAATGAATTGCGGTTTTCTCTTGTAATTCCTTTGTTAGCGGTGAAGAGGCTTACTACTGTTAGACTGTTACCTAACCCACCAGTCATACACATCCCCTATAATATATTTAGCTTGGAAAGTGTGTGCACGTTCATGGAATGCTTATAAACAGCAGTTGTTCAAATAAAACAGAAAAGGACGATACATAAAGAGACACCCACATGATGCAGAGAGAGGCGAGAGATGATCCATACCCAGTTTCTAGACAAGTACAAACCAAGAGAACATTAAAGCGCTCTTTCTGTACAGTTATCGGCCGTCTGATACCTTTGTAATGTTGTATTACTTTATCTCTTCACTTGAGGGAAATTGTTGCAATAAAAAGTACTATACATTTAATAACGTTTTTAGTGCCAAAGGGCCGGCACCGCCTTCTATTATAATACCATTTCATAATGAAATGGGAATACTGCCTTTCAAACTTATAGAATATAATAACAAATTAAAGTCTTTGTTTGTACAGCGATTTTCTTAGGGATTTTTTTGGCATCAAAGAACAGAGTAGCTTTATCTAAAGACTTGCTCTATTATAAAGTGTGAGCTTTTTTATTGTACCCACAATCTCCCGTGAATTTCCACTTTACATAACTTAAAACATTTTCATTTTGTTTAATTAGAAATGAAATTAATTAATTTCGAATCCCTTTTCTTGATGCGAAATTGTATTAATGAATTAGTAAGAATGCCTTTTGTTCATAGCAAATACTAAAAAAGTAATTTACTTTCTGTTATAATAAAGAGGTACAAGGAAGACTGGGAAATAAAGCTTTTGTTAAAATGAAACCTCTGTTGTGCAAGGTAATTTTAAGCAGAGAATTAGTTAAATAATTGCGAGTTATTATCATGCTGTTCGACTGGTTTTACATCAAGAAATGTGGTAGGTTTTCGTGCTAAAACACTTATTCTTTAGGGTCTATTAATATTGATTACCGTTGTAATAATTAATATACAAAATTATCTGATTATTAATAAATTCATGGTGATTTAATAGTATCAAGTAACTATTTCAGTTTAGCATATTCTCAGAGTTTCAATGTAATCATATTAAAAATGTATTAGTTTGCAATCATTGACATATTTACAAAAACTGTTTATTTTGGTTTTTAAATCAACTGAAAATAATTTACAACTAGATATAAATTGAATTAAAACCGCCTCGTTTGGAGACCTAACATCGATACTTTAGCCAAACAAGCTTTAAGCCCTTGCGTTAAAAAACCAATTAACCTTCGTTCTTTGTTGATCATAAATGAAAAGGGAAATAAATAAGCGTTTATCAAATCGGTTTGGAATTGAGAGCTGCTCTGTGCATTGAAATTTAATTATTTACGATGTACCTATGTATATAGCAACATATATCTGTATAGAATACATTTACAACTATAAATGGCCATATATACGATTTTATATAACATTCGAAGATATGATACAATCTTTATAAATGTGTGTGTTTGGCTCTCGGAGTGAATTCTAAATTATTACCCTGGTAATACGAAAAAGGAGAGCTATGCTAGTGGCAAAATCGTTTACCACAAATGTGAAATATATCCCATACCTGGACTCTTATTAAAAGGGGCCAAATGCGTCTTCTCAGGATGAATTACGATCGAAAATGTCTAACAAAACCCAAGAAAAAAATCAACTACCACGAATTAAAAATCCAACTTAAAACGAGCCGGTAAAACACGCGCTAATCCCGTACAGAAGAAAAATTTCCATCTCTATAAATCATCCCCACAGTGTAACCATTAATAAATCACGTTGTATTTACTGAAACACATATACTAGTTGTGTTTTTTGTCTCCTAATAAATGGCGAATTAAACGGAGGGGGATGAAAGTGGCGGGACCGCCGTTTTATGATGGGGTGAACCATTTTAGGTCACTGGGTCAATGTGGGGCTGTGTGATGCGGTTTCGGTGTCAATGTCAACCCCTTTAATGGAAAACAAAATTTTTTTAACGACCAATTCCCCACCTGGCCCAACATAAACATAAAATTTCCATCGTAAAATACGCGAAATTCCTCGTTGTTGGATATATGCGTGTTATTTACACTGAAATGGGATATTGTTTACAAGCGCGTTATTTTGTTAGTCAAAAAGGTGCTCTTTAATTTACACCCTCACAGATCATACAATCCCAGGTTAAATGTGGTTAATCGTCATCCGACAAAGTAAATTAAATTCAAATGTAAAGCGAACTTTTACGGGACAACAATAAAATAACAAACGTTTCATTCACCAAATACCCCCATTGATTTTTCCACTCTTATAATACGGTGCTGAGGTAATTGTGGTTTTATGTAAAAAAATCCCACCCCGATAAGACTGTGCGGATGCTTTAGATAAAGTTGGGCAATTTTTCAATCACTTGTTGTGCGCTTTTTATGAAATTTCATGTACGCGAATGTACACCAGTTTGATATATGAGAGGGGTGTGTGGCAGAAATGTAACCACCAAGTGGCCCACCCCCCAGATCTACTTTACAATGGACTCATATTGTACGAAGCGAATTTGCTGACGGAAAAATCGATGGTAAAAAGTGTTTACTTGTTATCTTGTGGTGCGGCAGGAAAAATGATACATTCATTATAAAATAAACGTAAAATGGAGCAAAGTTTAATCCGTTCTTTGCTCTCTCTCTGCTGCCTCTCGAATTCCATTAAATTTACAACATCATCAGATTCGAACTAATTTTGCAAAGCGATCGTCCCCCACACAATGACTCGAAATAGATAACTATTTCGTATTCCTTTCACTGTCCTTTACTCCATTCACTAGGATAATTGAAATTTAAATGAATATTGTTAATATTTGAATGGTGCTAAACTTTATACGAGTATGTACGATTAATTTGGAAAGTTTCAAGACTGCAATTCAAAGTAAGATAGAAAAGCTAAAAAGAGGACGCAATTTGTCAAGCAAAAGATGAAACGTAATGCACCTATTCAATCTAATTCAATATTTAAAGATGAAAGAGGCACAATAAAAGAAAATGCAATAGACCATCTATACACTCTCACGTACAAACATAATATTTTCGTATTATTTTGACACTGTCAAGAATATAAACCCATTCGATAAATTATTTTTTTGTCAAAATTTGCATCCATTGTAAACTTGAAATTAACATTGATTTTTTTCTGTTGCAGTCTCGTGTGCACGTTCACAAACCTGTGACTTGTTAAAAGTCCGTGGGTGGGAGGGTGAGAAGACACATGAACGCGGGTGAGAAGCCGCCCCGGCCAGTGGGGCAATGCGTGAGCTAGGCTTCCATCCAAAGCTCCGTACCCTAACAAAGGATCTACAGCCTCACCTTAATGTGCACCCTCTGTTCGACGCTGACGGTAAGAAAACTTTGTACAAATTAACTGTTCCTCTACACACTGTGAAATCGGTGATTTATGGGACCGTTAAGAGGATTTTGATTCCGTTTTTCCGGGACGGCTTTTAAAATTACTCTCCTTGACACTGTGATGCCAGAGATGCGGACTCATTCCACTATTTCCAGTCGTTTTCCAACAAATAAGTCACGTTTCTTCTTGTATTACCTTGAAATTGCCTGTTGTTAACTTACAAACTACTTACCGGCTTAGAATTTCCAAGTGGTCACTTACAATGAGTCTTAAATTACACTTTCTTAAATAACACACTTTTTTGTTGTGTTGATGTTGGGGAGAAGTTTCTTTTTGCTGGATTCATTTCTGCCAATTCCATTTTCAATACAATACGTAATATATAGAGTTGTTTTAGTTTTATTTGTTGATAATAAGTTTACAAATAGGTACTCCGTTTCAAGTTAGAGAAATAGAACAATATGGTATGGAATATATAATGTGAAATTGGAAAAGCAACAAAATGATTTTATAATTTCGTTTGATATCAAATGAAATCTATCTTTTTTATAAAACTGTTTTGTTGTATAATATACCTACATTTGTGTTATACATATTATTATTAATGGGATTATATATAGCTTCAAATCGAATTACATCAGTATACATATGTATGCGTATGTTTCCTATCTAATTATTTACCATAAAATTTATATTATTACCTACTATTGATTATTGTTTATAATATCCGAATATATTATGCTGTCATATTTCTAGCTTCCACATATAAATATGCTCTCTATTCAATTCAATTCTGTTTGGGTATTTAAGTGCTTTACCATCAAGATTTACCCTTTTACCCAATTACCATATATAAACAGTATTATGTAACTTAATGGAGATGAATATTTTATGTTTTGAAATCATTTTAAAGGTTTAATAAAACACGTTAGTGTTATTTTTCCCAAAATGATTATTATACCTTATATAATTAAGTTACGAAGTTGGTATTGAGAGTTTCCGAGGAAATTACCATTTATGGAGTTTACCAGGATATCGGTACATTTTCTTTAATAGGTAATATCGAAATAAACTTTTTGGGAAAGGGCAAGGCACACCAAGTATTAAAATCCACCCATCATCTAGTAAACTCTTCTTATAATCAAATGATATGTGATTTATTACCTGAATAATTGCTAGTTTGCTTGTAAATATCCGGTAATTATAACCCATCATCCATCTTTCGATGCTAAAACTTCCGATAGAAGTTAATTTTAACAAAAAATCAATAAAATACACTTGTCTCTCTATAAATAAAAATCAACCCCTAATTCTCCTCTATTGACGGTTTTATCTCCAATTCCGTTCCTTAACGAATATTTCCGTCTATTATTTATTTCTATATATGTATAAGCCGCTTCAATATTTGAATCCTCTTTCCGATAAAGGGCAACACAGAAAAAACAGAATACGAAATGTGGGAGATGGATTAAAATATTTTCCATTTGGAATCGTCCGAAAGGAGCGCCCTTAGACTGTGATGCGTCTGCGTTCATATTCAAATGTATCAGTACTTTGCCCGCAAAAAATCCTAATTCTCAAATAAAAAAAATGGAGTATACCTTGATCTCTACTTTAAATCTCATCAAAATTTCACACTTTCTTTACGAAAAATAAAAGACAAAAACTGGATTTTCGGCCCACACACTTGGCCCGCGCGCTTTTATTTATATCACGTAATATTGAAAAATCTTTTATTACATAAATTATTAAGTAATTTAAAAGCCGCTCGGGTACACATTTTTATTTATTATTAAAATATTCACGTGCGCCCATAAAACACTGGCCATAGTAAAATTTTATTGCATAACTTTAATTTGAATGTACATAATAGAGTGAAATTTTCATCAGCTATGAGGAGCCTGTCCGTAATTTAACATTAAATTTTGTATCAGAAAACGGTGGCGCGCCGTTTCTCGCTAATAATTTATTACCACCAACCGAAAATGATTAATCACAGTCGATAATGGAAAAAAACAAGAAATCACCAAAACTAACACGAATTAAACATCAATTTGGGGCACTTTGTGAAATCATTAGACTCATTGAATAATTTATGGTTAATTTATGTTTGTCGAAGTTTGTGAATTGCATGTGTGTGTGTGTACGAGGGGGTAAATGGGGGGATGAGAGGCATGTGGGATGCCGAGAGTATGTGCCCATTATTTGCCATCCCTGATCGTCCCACCAAATGATAGAATCAATGCTGATAGATAATTAATTTCGCATATGCAACCCTTTGTGTGGTAACGGGACGAGTTGGGGCGGATAAACTGAGGGAGGATGGAGAGGGCGAAGTATGCGTGGGTGAGCAGGGCGCGCACACAAGAATGAAGAATGCCGAACAAAGTAAAGAATTCCCTTGTATACTGATTAGTAAAATTACCTCGAATGCTATTTGCCTTTTCTTTGTTGTTTTTTCAGCTGTGTATGCGAAAGCGCGTTCCACAGCATCTCTGTGTGCTGTAACAGCTGCTAGAATATTTTGTTTCTCGCTGTAGAAAATTCAGTTGAAAACATGCTTTTCCAAGCACACAATATTCGAATGTCGTATTGGATTGCCAAAGTGGAAAAAGAGATTCAATGTTGGGTTTTTCGACTCTACAAGTGCTAATTAGTCTCATGTCACAGACAAATGAGTGCTAACTACTAAGTCATTGAGAGTCAAGTGTTTAGAGGGATTTTCAAGTCGAGTGGGTGTGTGTTAATCAGCAAGAAAACAATACATGCTTTTTTAATGAATATTGTTTTCACTTTTGTGAAGTCCTGTAGGTTTAAATTGAACAAACTGGAATATTTGCACAACTAATGTAGACGATTGATCGGCGTTATTGTTCAGCTCGTGTATTTGTATATGAAACCCGCCTTGTTGTTAGAATTTCCCTAGTTAAGTTCAAATATCCAAACTCTCCCTTTCACTGTTTATTCTCTAGGTAAACAGTCCGGATCGGGGCCACTATTTGAAATGCTGATGAAATAGGCAACGTTTTTTACGATTTAATAATGAAGATAATTAATTTCAGCGCATAGAGTTGTTCCCACGAAAAGCACGGGGCGCATCTCTCTGACACGCTGAAAATTACCATTCCGGAGGCGCCTTATTTATTTCGCTGCAAGTAAAACTTATAATTAAGTTGATGAAATGTGTGTGTGTGCCATTTGGAAATCAGGTCATGAAAATGTGTTGCACACAACGTGTCCAATGTTACTCTAGATAAATAAGGGCACAGCCACTATCCTTGTGCATTATTTACAAACTTTCACAAAGGCCACAAATTACCAAATTTAATAATAGAAAAAAAAAACGTTTGTTTATACAGTGTATTGTTAAATGAAGTTAAAATTCATAGCAGTAATTGATGTTTTTAAATAAAATGGAAATTTAATTAAAAACACAAAAGCAATTAAAATAGTAGACGAATGCGGGGGCGTTCAGTAATGAAATCCAATATAATCGTTTTATGAGCGACATTTTCTGGTCATCGGAAAACACCGATGCACACAAATAAGAAAACTTTTCCATGTGAACAGCAACACTTTTCCTTTAGATTTAACTTTGAAATTGAGTTTTGCGACTAATATTAGCGAAGGTATGGAACAAAAAAGAATTGTTAAGTATATATTTGGCACATTTTCCAGAGCTGGAGAAGAGGATTCCTCTCGCAGCGCAGACAAATTACTGCGCAGAGCTGGAGGATTTGCAAGAATTGCTCCACTTCCCTGAAGAAGTCGCCCTGCGTCTTGCTGACACCGAATACCAACTGTTCTATCAGGCAAGTAACCCCCTTTTTAGCGCTAAATTATTTAATAAACCACATAGAGAAGAGCGCACAAACATAATAACGGAAAATTACAATCACAGTTAATTGGTGAGTAATTTTCATGATAAACAAGTTTAATTAACTTTATCTTGTTCAGTGCAAATCATACACTCACTCGTAAACGTATATAAATTATATAGCGAGGGGGTGTTGGTATTAATGCCTCACATTGTGTACACATGTCTGTTAGGTACTCAAACAATAGGTATAATTTTCGGATTATAGACAATAAAACTATTCCAAACGGAATATATACAGCCCCTAATCCATAATATGCGTGTGTTTAATAGGGGGATGCGCTCGTTTCCTATTGACATTTGAGATTATCTCATTTCAGGTACCGCCAATCGACTATCTGCGTCAGGTGACGTTGGACTTAGGGGGAACTACCGGCACTTCTGCTGAACAATTGCCCGGTAACACTTCCTCAGCGAGGTCTTCAGTAGCCACATTAATAAAGCGCTTCAACGAGGTATATGAACATATACAATAAACTTTCTTTTTTGTTTTTGTAATAAAAAGCATACCACAACGGGCCATATTTTCACAGTTAACGAAATTTCTCGTCTCTCCCATTTGTTCTAATCAAAAAATAAAGAACTAGGTGGCATAAAATACGCGAAAATGGGGGCAATAAAATAGAAAGAAAAAACGCGAAGATGTAATTTCCATTTCTCCTCACCCGCTTCTGCTTCAGTTAATTATCCCACTTTTGTTTCTCTTCCAGATTGAAAACGTAATTATACATGCGTTCGATTCGTTTTATTCTTGTACCCACGTTTTTCCAACTGTCACTTACAGTCCATTAGTTTTCTTGTGTCTTGTACAAGGAAAAAATTTATATCTGTGTAAGCTTTATGAAATGGCCATGTAAAATATGATTTCTCAACTTTTTATAGTCCACACAAAACTTTCACGTAATATCCCTGTCGTGTTCGCTATTCATTCTTTCTTTTTTCTTCGGATGTATTTACGGAACCGGAAACGCACTCACCTATACACACTTTTATTAACTGACAAAATAAAACGGTCTACTGACTCGCATATAATACAGTTAAAATGCTCGTTTGTGGATTTGGTAATTGTATTCGCTCGAATCACAATTTAATGAGCAACGATAAATAATTTATTACAGTTATTAACTCGGCCCCTATATAACAAGGGTGATGCATGTCAGAAATGTATCAATTATACATAAAATAAGATAAAAGCTAGACGGTCCTTTTTTCGTGCTGTCGTTGCTGAAAAAAAGGGCCACACACATGTAAGAAATCCCACAAAATTGTGACATTAGACTTGTACGTGAGAATCATTCGAAAGTGCCATGTTCAGCTTCAATTTGTATCCATTTTATTTATGTTGTGTATAAACAAGTCCGAAAATACCCAATTTATATGGAAGGTCGAGTCGGATGGACGTAGATGTGTAACTATTTCGGGGGGGATGCAGACCGTGTTCGATTTTTCATAAAATTCCAGGTGTTGGACCATTTGCAGTGGTCCCCCGATCGATTTTCACACCGCCAAATTGTGGCATTTTCCAAAACAACCACAAACAATCACCATCCAACCAGCATCACAATGCAAAACCGTTTTAAATAGAAAAACCGGAATATATATCGCCGGTGTAAGAAAACGCCACAAATTCCACACTTAATTCCTGTTGCCATAATTCACGCCACTTCTAATTCCCCCGATCCTAATGAAAGTATGCGGAAATGACTTTGCCCCGTATACACATTATCACCCTTGCTATTCGGCCAACATCTTTTATTAGATTCCAGGCCCATTGTTCAGACCTGTAACTCTTGCTTTTCATTCTGTCATTCACCTGCTGGCCCCTGACACCGATTCCTCTCTTTTTCATCCACACACCAGCACATATTAATTGTTTTTTTCGGTGGGGCTCTTTTAGGTAAGCGCGTGGGTGACACAATTGATAATCTCTCAACCCACTCATGATGCCCGTCGAGCCGTACTCTCCTGTGTACTGCGTGTCGCCCTTTCCAGCTGGAATATTGGCAACTTTAATGGTGCCATGGAGATCATCGCCGGCCTCAAGTAAGTCCCTTTAAATTAGACCGTCCACACCACCCACCAAAAACCGTAAACCAACGAAATACTTAATATGCAAATTGTGAACACACACAGCACAAAAAACGAGAGGAAATCCATTCTGTGTGCGGCTTTGGACCACAAATATCGATTATATAAAACAAAGGATCCCAATTAGAGCGGCAAATAATTATTCCTCTAACTTGTCGGTGTTGATGATTAGCGACGATCTTGTCAGCAGTTGACGACATTTGTTTTGGGGGCAGGGGTTTCTTTCGGCCTCCAGCAGATTGAAAGAGTTGTAGGCCGGCGGAAACTACTTGCCTTCCTAACAATCGAACCATCGAACCAGCAACTACTTGAATCATCAACAGATTTAAAAAAGAAAACTGACGCATTTTTTAATCTCTTTATATGTGCAGATCGAACAAACTCAAACCGTTCTGGCTGTCCATTACGGAGAAGGAGACGCTGCCCGTGTTGGACTTCCTTTCGGCGGCACTCCTCTCGGCAGAATACGATCGTGCCTTAAGTAGAGCATTGGCAATGGCCGAATGTCCGGTGGTGCCGTTTTTCGGTGCATTTCTACGTGAATTGCGCGAGATTCTCGCCTCCGGCCCGCCCGGTGGCCACGACACCAACCAGCCAACAGCTTCAATGGGCACTGATACGCAAAAGAAGACCAAATCCGAGTCGAGATCATCATCGACGTCATCGTCACATCACAGGGACCAGCAACGGCAAGTGGTAGGTGAGACCCAGACTGGGCCGGAGAAACATCACCAATTCACACTTGTTCTTCTCTTGCCAAAACAGTTCATATCGGATTACAACGGTGAAGATCACCATTTCACCAAGATCGGACCTGGTGGCCTGATCAATCTTGAGAAGATTTATCGTACTCAAGCTGTTATGGACCACATCTCATTATGTCACCAACATTATCACTCCCGCAATCGTCTTTCACCCACTAGTTTAATTGAATATCTCAAGTAAGATGAGCGAATGGCGGGTATGTTTGATGTGATAATCGATGTCCGTTCCCTCTTCCAGATCAACAACGGCGAAGGAGCAGCGCGTTTTAGCGTCTGTTCCACCAGAAAAAAATGAACTGGACGCTGAATATGACTGTGATGTGGATGATTATCATCCGGTGCAACCGCTAGTCCACGACCATGGTGTCAGTTTCGTTTGTCTCTCGTCACCGCTAACGAAAATTGACCAGCACGTGATGCAGGTGAGTGTTGTATTATGCAATTGTACACAATGACCTTGACCCAATTTCCGAACAACTGCGGCCACATCTGTTCTTTTACGAGGGCACATAAAATATTATCTAAACTGGATGGTTTTCTTAATGAATTTAAGATCCTACACCATGGGAGCACGGTGGTGCTTTGGGAGGGGGTGGAGGGACCCACACCGCCCGGAACTCGCGGTGTGCTGCTTTATTTACGACTGGACCGGTCCGCGACCACCCTGACATGGGTACGGCCCAGTTGGAGTGGCTTGAAAGCGGGCAGCACCAACGACTCCGATCCCTTCTCAACGGACTTCAATTTATCCTTTAATCCTGAAGAGACTCTCGCTCCTGGCCTACTCACCAAACTGGCATTGCAATCTGCTGGTGAACAGTCAACTGGAACAACACTTGATGATGGGTAATAAGAAAATGCGCATCTCTATATTGAGCCAAAGCGAAAATGGCTCTTTTATTTTAAATAGTTTCGTTTCACATACTCTGACAAAGTTTTTATCTTTTTCACTTGATATTTCGCGTACATTTCCAACGCTTCCAGTTCCCCTTTTATCTTGAATTCCATTTCAGTGGGACGGCAGACGGTATTCATGTTATTAACGCTATTCTCACTTCTTACTTGCCTCACTTTTGACAAGTATTCATTCACTCCATCTATATACTTATTCACTTTGTTCCAATACTCGCCTCTGCTTGTCTCCAATTCACATTCAGCCATCATTAACATTTTAACACAATGGTATACATCATTACGCACAATATCCAATTGTTTTCCACTCACTTGCGTCTCGTATTCACTGATAATTAATTCGGTGTCGATTCTTTTCTCATCCATTAAACAATTGGCCATCTGCACTTGCAAATCTTTCACATCTCGTTGAATGCCATGCAATTCGCTTGTTAATTCAATTAATGTTTTATTCATTCGTGTACCATGTTCCTCCACTTGGGCGATCTCCTTTATTTTCCTATCCAAATCCATGACTTCGTTAACACAATCCTGAATCCTGTGATGTCACTTTTAATGAATTGTCACAGAAAGTTGCCAAAGCCAGCTTCAGGAAAATCGCGTGAAAAGTTTCATCAACTGTGTCCCCTTGTCGTGTCTAGACAGCCATGGAAATATTCAATTAACATTTTATAGGTTTCTCGATTTAATGGCCGTCAAGGAAGTCCATTTGGGCGGACGTGATCCGGAAAAGGAATCGGAACTGGCGACAGTGGCCAGACGGTATGGTCTACAACATGAGCCGGGCAATGAGTGCGCCCTCACCATTCTCTACGGTTACGGTTTGAGTGATAATCGCCTGTTGTACATAGTTTGTCCGCCAGGCGAATGTCGTGTCTGGTTTAGTGGCCTTTGCTGGCTCATACGGGGCCTTGCACGGCAAACGGCCCTCAGTGACAAACGATTACTATGGTTACGGGAGCAGTACATGCAATTGTACCATGAGGACGGATATTGTTGTGGCCCTCTTGCAGCAGATGCGATCCGAGTAATGAACTCATTGAAATTTTCATTGGATTTATCGATAATTGTTGTGTTTCTAGTCGTTTGGAGGTCGTGACTGGTCGTTGGCTGGTATGTCGACTGGTGGTGCCCAAAGTGGTGAAGCGTCGGGCGCTTTGCGACGTGAAGTCTCAATGAAAATTAAAAAGAAACAATTACTGAGTAATCAAACGTTTAAGGATCGCAGTTTGAGGAGTCAATTTGTTGAGCCGACCACCATGTGCATGGAGAGCAGCTACTGGAGGAATCCGACCCATCATCGACAGTCGACACCGACCACGTTCCCCGACCATCAGCCGGACGTGTCTCGACACCATTCATTGGGCCAATTAGCGTACAATTATTCATCACAGCCGAAATTCGACCGAGATCGGCACGGATCCTCCGACCATTTATGGCATGGACGTCATCCACGTGTCGGTTCCATCTTATATGACACCCAATTGGATTTCGTTGACTTTGTAACACTTTTTCGCTCATTTAGTCTATTAATAAGGAAGGATCTGCGTGATTTGTTTGAACAGTTGGCGATTTCTTATCGTAGTATGGCAGTAACGACGTCCAAGATAAATGGGGTCAAATCGAAAATCGATCAACCGAAGAAGCCACAGAAATTGGGTAATTAATCGTCGTCTAGGATCAATATATGGGACAATTTATTGACGATTTTGTGTACTTTCAGGACTCCTGACACGGAATAGTCGAGCCGAATTCGAAGGCCAAGTTGTCAATTCACAGAAGAAGATCTTTGATGCAATTGCAGCGGCATCGATCTTCACAAATTGTGCCGGTATCGATACGAACAATTCACAAGTGATCACTATGTCGACATTCACGAAATTCTTGGAGACTAGACAGATGGAAGTGTGGACGGAGGATCAAGTGAAGGCGTTAATCCATGTAAGTAACGAAATATTCAATTGGGTTTGATGTTGATTGCTTGGTTTACAGAGACACGAACCAGACGCGACTCTTCGCACACAGAATTGTCTCTCGTTTGAGGGCTTCGCTCGGTATTTAATGGACAAAGACAACTATGCGTTTGTGCCGGAACGTGAGGTGCCGAACGAGGCGGAAATGAATCGGCCAATGTCCACTTATTACATTGCCTCGTCGCACAACACTTATTTAACCGGTCATCAACTGAAAGGCGAGTCTTCAGTTGAATTGTACAGTCAAGTACTGTTGACTGGATGCCGATGTGTCGAGTTGGACTGTTGGGATGGTGACGATGGCTATCCAATGATCTACCACGGACACACATTCACCACAAAGATACCGTTCAGTGGTGTTGTCGATACGATTGATAAAAATGCCTTCGTTACGTCACCATATCCGGTCATTTTGTCCATTGAGAATCATTGTTCGTTGCAACAACAAACGCGCATGGCGCACTTGTTTCAAGTAATGGAAAAAAGCGACATCTGTTATGTAAATCACTGATTTGAATTCCGTTTTCAGAGGGTGTTTGGTGATAAGCTGGTGACAAATTTTCTATTCGAAGCAGATTACAGTGATGAACCGTCGTTGCCTTCACCAGAACAATTAAAATATAGAATACTTATAAAAAATAAGAAACTAATAATGGAAGTGCCTGTCCCGTTAAGTTTTGCTGTTATGTCGACACCGGTACGACCTGGTTCCACTATAAGACATTCGGTGCCAGGTCGTACCAGTTCGATAATAAGTAATACAAGTAGCAGTTCGTTCAATGACGATTTCAGTGATGATGATTATGATGACGAAGACGATGAGGACAATATTGATGGTGAGTTGGGGTAGTCGGTTTGTTCTTCATCTTCTCTTAAAAGTTGGTTGGCAAGCAGATTAAAAGGTGACAGCAGACGCCCTCAGTCGCTTTTTGCAACGAAATGTAAATGTTACTTGACATAAATTCACGAGTTAGTCTTTTGCTTTTATATCTTATACTTTTATTGCACTATCTGGCATATCCGCATATATCGATCGTCCGAAAATTTGGAAAATAACTTTCGGTACATTCATCTCAGTTAATATACATGGAGAAAAATACATGGGTGTCAAGAAAATATCGGTTTTCACATCTCGGGGAGTGAAATTTTCGTTTTTTTTATTATGTAATGAATGAAAAATGTTTTTTGGTGTTGTATTACCATTATTTAGTGGTTGTATAGGGTGTTTCAGCTAAAGTGGGCAAAAAGTAATGGTAGATACACCTCACTGCCCTGATTCCGAAAATCTATAGCACTTTTGCTCAAAAAAGCGTAATAACAGAGTTTGAAGCCTTCAAAATTCTTGAAAAAAAGTCAAATTTTCAAAATATCTCCGTATTGAAAAAATCTTAAAAAACCACATTTGGCACACTTAATTATCTCATAATGACTTATCTTATTTCAAAATTTAAACAAAATCGGCCGCCTTCCACACCACTTTTTGACAAAGTTCGAAAATTTCAGTGATCCATAACATTTTAGTTAATACACCGAAAAATCTAAAAAATTTATTCTAAAATCACCATAGACTATATAATATAATTCTTAACGTGCCGAAGAAGTTGATGGCCTCTATTTCCTCAAAGAGGCATTTCCATGAAAAATCCAATGAGTTTTCGGCTCAGGGTGACCCACCGAATCTACAATTTCTTTTTTGCCCACTTAACTGAAACCCCAAGTATATGAATTCAATATTGGAAAAAAGTAATTGAAATTAGAAAATCGACTCCCAGAAATTCAAAGAGTACCACTTTTTTTACTGGTACATATTTTTCTCAGATTTTTTAATAGTACAATAAATGAGATGAATGTACCTGAAAGTTTCCACCACCAGTGGTCGTCTGCTACCACCTACAGAAGAGAAGATTCAGAACTATATTCATGCTATTCGTAACAATTCAATGTGCAATGGTGCAGTTTCTCTTGCAGAGAAAGCAATACACAGTATCCTGAACGAATCACCAAGACCCTACGGCGTACCGCACACTGTCTCCAAGACAAGTTCCACAAAACGTGCCGCCCCCGAAGACAAACTAAAAAAGAAAAGCAGCCAAATATCCAAAGAACTCTCTGACATGGTGGTCTATGTGCAAGCAATCAAATTCCGCGGCTTAAACACCATCAGTCCAACCAGTTCAGTGAAGCAACGTCCACGCACCGTTCTCTCCAGTTCGGGCAGTTCAATTGTAACAACCGGCAGCAGTTCAGCATCGAATATCAGTTCGTCTGGTGCTGCGTCAAGTGAATCGGATGCGACAATCTTCGAGTCGGAAGTGAAACGGCCGAACATGCATTTGCCATGCTATCAATGTTCGTCGATCAATGAGAATACAGCGAAGAAATTGTGCCGCAAACAGCCGTTAGCACTGATCGCCCATACACAAACCCAATTAATGCGCACATATCCGGCCGGTATGCGAATTGATTCATCCAATTTTAATCCGGTGATATTTTGGTCGTTCGGTCTGCAAATGGCCGCACTGAATTACCAAACGGAAGATACGTCGATGCAATTGAACACGGCATTGTTCGAAACGAATGGCCGTTGTGGTTTTGTTAGTAAACCGAATGTGATGTGGGACCGATCGCATGTTATGTACCGTCGCTTCAATCCATGGGACAAAGAGTTCGATGGACTGCATTCATCGCAGATTGTTATTAATATTGTTTCGGGTCAGTATGTGTCGCAGACGAATGTGAATTTAAGTACGTATGTGGAAGTGGAGATAATCGGCATTCAAGTTGACTGTAATAAGCAAAAGACGAAAGTGGTGCAAAAGAACGGCTTGAATCCGATTTGGAATGATACGTTCCATTTTCGGGTGATGTTTCAAGATTTGGCGTTCTTGAGGTTCACTGTAGTGGATGCGACCAGTAATCATTTGTTAGCACAACGGATTGTACCGTTGAAATGTCTTCGGCCCGGCTATCGACATCTTCGTTTACGGTCATTGCAAAATCGCGATTTAAACATGTCCACATTGTTTATATATTCGCGTGTTGAAGAGGAGAGCTTGGAGAATACGGACGATTCACGTGATGTTCTTGTGGAAACGGCGGAATCGGATAAGACCGAGTCGGGTGTGGAGAGTGGTACTTATATGAGCATATCCGGTACTCCATTGTGCGTGAAACGACGCATGTTCTTCCTGATGGTGTACGGTGTTGTGTCGGAAGAGCCGTACACAATTCTGAAAATAACACAAGAAAGTACCGTACAAGATGTGCTTTTACTCTGTTTACAAAAGGCGAACATTCATGCGAGCAAAGTGAACGATTATATTCTTGTTGAGGAGGTGGCGCGCGGCTGGGAGAAGAAAGACCATAATTTACCGGCAACGCAACGGATTCTCGATTTGCATGAACGTCCCCTACAGGCCCAATCGCAATGGAAAGGCGAGGGACGATTCATTCTCAAACGTATGGGCGACGATCCGAGCAGTCGTGCTTGGCTCTCCTCCATTCGGAGTGTGGCGAATCGGGAGAGAGAGGCGAGAAAGTCGGACGGAGCGCCGAGTAATGCTTGGGAGGAGAACGACACGTTTCTGGTATGCATTTACAATGTGTCCCCCGAGATTCCCTATGCGATATTGAAGGTGCCGTTGAATGCATGTGCACAAGATGTGCTGGCACAGGCGCTGGTGAAAGCGCGTCGTCTGGAGGATCCGATGAATTTCGTGATTGTTGAGGAACTGGAATGGGGTGGCGCGTCGCACAATATCCAGCAGAGAGCGTTGAGCGATTATGAGAATGTGTACAGTGCCCAATCGCATTGGCAAACAATCGGACGATTTATAATGCAAGAGCGGGCGAATGCAACGCCGACCACTTTGCGGAAGAATCGTTTGACGTCGACGTTGCGATTAGCGACACTGGATCGGATTAGTAGGGGATTGAATGTGGCTAGAAATGTGGCTAGTAATAGTATTAAAGTGCCCGTACAAGTGGCGTTGAGTGATCCGACGACGAGTAGTAAATGGAAGAGTAAAACGGGAGAGGATGCGGCTAAGACGACACCGAAAACGTCCATTATGGCAACCAGAGGCAAAGTGAATTCGGAGAAGGATACGAATGCGACTATGGTGAAAAGGGGCAGTGCAGAGTGCCATCGGGAGGTACATTCTGAGGGTGAGACATTAAGTGATGAAGATAGTAAGGAATCGGACCTGATGGCGACTGTGTCGCGTTTAAAGAAAGTTTCTTTGCGCAAATTAAAAGAGTGGAAGTCATGACTAATGGACTAAAAACGTTGTGTTTTTTGATCCTAATTAGAAATCTCTTCTTAACAAGCTTTAATAAAAAAAATATATGAAAATATGGAAAGTTCTATATTGTATAATGTGTGAAATTATTGGTTTACATTTTCTATAAATAGATAATTAAATGAGTGTGTTTTAGGGGGGACATAAAAGTTGTGTAGCAATACAATAGTATTACCTAATAATGTTCCATTTTTGTTTGGGGTTTTTGTATTTCTTTTGCACACAATCTCATATCAAATGAAAATCATAGCACTTAAACGTGTGGACTTTCCAAATTCATTATACAAATTATACTTAAAACATAATATGGGGGAACACTATTAATTCCTCTTTGTATTAAAAGACCCCAAGAATTTTTCTAAGCATATCTATTTGTAATGTTGTGCTGGAATTGAGTTGTTTTTCGTTTTTTATTTGTTAATATTGAAGAATAGTTTATTATAGAGTATAATTTATTGAGACCTAATAATTTTATTGTTGTTATAAAAACTAAAAGAATAGTATTAAAAAAACATATTAAAATGAATAGTTGAAATGCTGTAAAGAATTAATCAAATTACTGTAATTTTTGAATGTGTGTTTTATCACATTTTACTCATATCTGATAACATTTATCAATGAATTATAATTATTTTTACGAAGAAAACCAAAAAGCAAAATGAGATTGTTTTAATTATTTTTTAGAATGTGGCAGAGCGTTGATGAAAAACAGTTAAATTTTCAGTATTTAAATAACCAAAACGTAAATATTAATCGTTATTAAAAAAAAATCTTATATTTGCATAAATATATTGGATGTAATTTATTAAAAAAATAAAATAAAGTTATAATAAAAATAATATCTATTATATAATACGAAAAACAAAACATATTATATCGCTGTTATTTTGCAGTACAAATAACTTAAATTTATTGTTTTTACGTAACAATTGTTATATTTAACGATTTATAAATATATTGCGTTAAAAAATACAGAAATCGTTCTCCTTTTCTACACCTTTGTGCTCTTTAATAAATTATTAAGTCGTTCAATTTCCGTACCCAACGTTTCAACATTCTCCTAAAAACAAACCAACAAAAGAAAATTGAAAACCAAAAAAGAAAAACAATCAAAAAACCTACTTTCAGTGTTATATTTTTTAACAGTGTATCTTCAAGAACAGCTTGCAATTTTCGATTGATATCTAACGATAATTCGATCGTTAATTTATCATCAACAACACGCGAACTGTACAAACTGGCCATAACGCCACTTAATTTCGCCAAATTCGCCTAGAAAATCAACACAAACGGCAGGTTAAATTGGTTAGTAAAAGAGTAATAAATACAATGACTAATTTATTAAACAATACAATTTTTATCGCTTTCTAACCTTATTACTGTCCATTAGATTCGATGTTACAGTGCCACTTTGTTCACGTAAAATGTAACTCTGCAACAATCTGGTCTTCTTTTGTAATTCGGAGACCAACGTTTTCACATGCTCCTCTAAGAAATCCAATTTTTCCGATTTTTTCGCACTGATTCGCTGCAATTTAACAATGTGCTCGATTAAAGTTTGACGATCTAGACCGTTGTCAGGCTGAACCACCTGAAAAACCACACACATCAAAGCAATTTTCAATGAATGTTCAATTTTCCTACTTTAACTTGTTCTGATTGCACGTTGTTCTCATTCAAACGTTCAGCAATGTTTGATGTACTACTAGAACTACTACTACTCGAATTCTCCATCACATTATGTTCATAGTTTTCCAATTTCTTTCTACATTGATGCAATTCACGTGTTACTTCACGTAAAGACAATTCCAATTTACGTTTTATCACAATATTTTCACCCTTTTGATCGGCCGCTTCTTGACGAAATCGATCGGAATCCGCTGTCTTCTCATCCAACTGTCTTACCAGCGTTTCTTTCTCTTCACTGAACTTTTCACGTTCATTATTCAACTGTTCTTGCACCATTTTCAATTTGGTCTCTTGCTCTTTGATCGTTCGTTTCAGTAAAGTTTGTTCGCAGGACAATTGCTGCACTTTGGTTTCCATTGCAGTGAATTCAGACTGTAATCGAACGTTCTTATCGGTTAATTGTTGGGTGAAGAGCAGTAATTCCGCTTCTCTGCTACGACATGTTTCCATATCGTTCTCTAATTCGGTATTCCGTTGTTTAAAGATGTTAATTTGTTCATTGGATGCTAGAAGTTGGTCTTGAGAGCTGAAAAACACGAGATTAAAACTGTCTAACAAGTCATTGGATTTCATACTGTTTTAATTGCAACTTCAACTGTTCCAATTCAACATTTTGTGCTTGTAAATTGGCAGCGTCTTGTCGTTGTTGATCGGCACAGCAACGTAATTCTCTCAATTTCTGTTCAGTCTCTAAACGATCACGTTCTAATTGCTGCACTTTTACCGACAGTTCATTGTTTTCGTCCAACATTTCCTGTTGTTTCGTTTGTAGACGTTCCAAGTCCATTTGGAGCGTTTTTATTTGCTTCTCTCTGTCGTTTCGTTCGTGTTTTAAGAGGATTAGTGAGGCTTGCATTTCCTTCACTTGTTGTTCGAGAACGTGGGCTCGATTCTCTTCGGATTGTTGGAATTTATTGATCGATTCGTCAGCCTCTTTTTTTACTTGTTCGCATTTGTTGATGGCTTCCTGGAGTCGTTGGGTAACTGAATCCAATTTATTTTGGCACTCCTACAAGAAAACAATAGTAAAAATATTCTACTCATAAGATGAGTATTGGGGATTACTTTGTGGTTGGTTATCTCAGTTTTTAGGCTAGTTTGAGACCATTTCAACTTTGTTTCCAATGAATTCAAGTCTGTTTTATATTTTTCTAACTCTTGTTGGACTGTTTTGTGTTCGTACACTTTGTTGTCCAACAATTGACAGATTCGGGACTTTTCAGAGACCATCGTTTGGACTTTGTGCTGAAGGATTTCATTGGAACGTAATTGTTCTTTGTATTTTTTCTCGAATGCTTCTTTTTGTTGTTTCTCTTGTAGGACATTCTTCTCACCGACTGCATATCGAATTACCATTGCCTCTTTGTCTTTTAGTGCTAAATCTTTCTGTTTTACAGCCTGGAATTAGAGCTGGTTTAGTACAAATGGTGGAAAAATCGATTAAACTAACGGTTTCCAGCTGTTGTTCTAAACTGACGATTTTATCCTCTAATTGTCGAATTTTAAGCCACGTTTCGTCTTCTAGTTTCTTATATTCTAATTTTTGTTCGTTTAATGATAGGTTTAACTCAACATTTTCGTTTGAAAGTTCCTTACATTTGGTACATTGATTTTCTTGTGGAAGATTTACATTTTCTTCAGGTTCAGGCTCACTCACTGCAATTTCAACTTCTTGATATTCCGATCCCATTTTGTGTGTATATACACCGTTGGTTTTATTTTCAAAACATTTATATTAAAGAAAATAAACGATTTCTTGTGGAATTCTGTTTACAAACCATTTTAAACGTCACATCTGACATTCCAACTGGAATTCAAGGTTATGTACATGAACTACTACAAAAGAACTACTGATGTTTCTGAAATAATCATTTTTAAAATCAATTACATTTAAATTTGTAATAAACGAATGTCATGCAACAATATATATGATTCGCAGTCTTACAATGATATTTTTAATTTTAAAAAGACTTAAATTTTCAATTTTGCAGTTTGTGTACCTACAGAAGTTCCAAAACCTCAAACGTCATTCATTTGAACTACCTCTTAACAGGTTAGATTATTGTATTGTTTCTATTTTAGTGAAAATCGGTAAATACTGAATATCAAATGTCTGAAAACACTTTAGAATCTATGCAGAAACGTTGGTGTCATGTACGTAAAGTGCTCGAACGTCCAGGCCCATTCAGTCATCCCGAATTCGAACCGTCATCGGAAATTCTCGATTTTATCATGACCAGTTGCAAAATACTGGTAATTGGAGCAGGTGGTTTAGGCTGTGAACTTCTCAAAGATTTAGCATTAATGGGTTTCAAGCAAATACACATCATCGACATGGACACAATAGACTTATCGAACTTAAACCGACAATTCCTCTTCCGGCACAAAGACATTGGTTCATCCAAAGCGAAAGTTGCGGCCTCATTCATCAATAAACGTGTGCAGGGCTGCCAAGTGACGCCCCATTACTGCAAAATTCAAGATTACGACGAGGAATTCTACCGTCAGTTCCACATAATCGTCTGTGGACTGGATTCGATCGTTGCAAGACGCTGGATCAACGGAATGCTCGTCTCCATGTTGAATTACGAGGATGGTGTGCTGGATCAGCAGTCGATCATCCCTCTAGTCGACGGTGGCACGTATCCCCATCATAAATCCTCCAAATCATTCGAGTAACTCTTGAATTTTTAGGTACGGAAGGCTTTAAAGGCAACGTTCGTGTCATCTTTCCCGGAATGAGTGCTTGTATCGAATGCACGCTCGATTTGTACCCCAAACAGGTCACATATCCCTTATGTACGATTGCCAACACTCCCCGTCTACCAGAACACTGTATCGAATACGTGAAAGTGATTCAATGGCCTAAAGAGAATCCGTTCAATGCGATTTTGGACGGAGACGATCCCCAACACATCACTTGGATCTATGATCGCTCCGTGGAGCGAGCCATGCACTTTAACATCTCCGGAGTCACGTATAGATTAGTGCAAGGAGTGGTGAAGAACATAATACCGGCTGTGGCATCGACAAATGCTGTTATAGCGGCGATTTGTGCAACTGAAGTAAATTGGAAACTCGTTCGCTTTTTGCAACATTTCACAAATTTGAATTGTAGGTTTTTAAGATCGCAACAAGCTGCTGTGTTCCTCTGAACAACTATATGATGTTCAACGATGTGGACGGCATTTATAGTTACACCTACGAGGCGGAAAAGAAAGACAACTGTCTAGTCTGTTCGCAAGTGCCGCAACAATTGGAAATCAACGATCCGAATCGAATGAAACTGAAAGATTTGATTGAATTACTCAGTAATAGTGCCGAATACCAGATGAAGAGTCCTGGTTTAACGACCACAATCAATGGCAAGAATAAAACGCTTTACATGTCGACAATAAAAAACATTGAGGAACGTACTAGGGAGAATTTAAATAAAACACTAGTCGAATTAGGTCTACAAGACGGCTCTGATATCATGGTGGCGGACATAACGTCACCCACAACGTTAATAATTAAATTAAAGTATTTAATAAACGATATAGACATGTCTTAATTTGTATAATTGTAAATTGCAGGCAAAATAAAAATGTATAAGAAATGGCGGTGTTTTTGAATTTGGCGCCACTGGCGACGCCATGCCGGCAACAACCATGCTGGTCACGTGACCGCATTTCAGTAATGTGAAGACATGGCGGACGACAAAGATGTGGTGGAAAAAACGATCGCCGAAGATGCGGTCGTTAACAAGTATAAAATGGCTGGGGAAATTGTTAATAGTAAGTGTATTAGACAGCAACATTTTATCAACAAATTTCTGTAAAAATTGTCCAAAATGGGAGGGTGGAAAAACAAGTGGGAGTCGTTTGAAAAAGAATGCTCTTGGCGGCCATATGGAGCGTGTATGCCGACCATGTGGTCGAATATGTCTTGTAAACCGCCTCATACCACCGATTTGTGCATTTGCCACATAGTTACTGATGATTTTATCAATTTTTCAGCTACATTCTCGTGTCGTATCGATTTTAACCCTAGTTTTTTTGTTTCCATTTTACAGGGGTATTAAAACAAGTTATAGACAAATGTGTGGCTGGTACCTCCGTACGGGAGATATGTGAGTTTGGAGATCAGTTGTTAACAGAAGAAACTAGTAAAGTGTTTAAAAAAGAGAAAGAATTGAAGAAGGGCATCGCATTTCCCACGTGTGTGTCGGTAAATAATTGCATTTGCCACTTTTCACCGATCCCCAGTGAGGCAGATTACACGCTTAAAGATGAGGATGTTGTTAAAGTGTAAGTAAATACCCGAAAACAGCCTTTTTTCCACCCAAAAACACATTCTGGCATAGTTGGCCATGTAGGCGGGAAATTTAAAAATTTAAATGATGATTCAACCAAATTCCAATTGATCCTCCTGATCGCCGGTGAATGACAGTGTGATTCTGAACAGAAACCCACTTTCTAATCATTACCAACATTTCTAACTGAAACTAACCAGCTTCCACTTGATTTCAGTGACTTGGGGGCACATATTGACGGTTTCATCGCTGTCGTCGCACACACAGTGGTCATAGGGGCATCTAGTGAGAATAAAGTGACTGGCCGACGAGCAGATGTGATATTAGCGGCGTATTACGCCTCACAGGCAGCCCTTCGCCTTTTGAAGCCCGGCAACGAGACGTACGCCATTACGGAGGCCGTCCAAAAGGTGGCCGAATCGTTCAAATGCAAACCGGTCGAAGGGATGTTGAGTCATCAATTGAAACAGTTCAAAATCGACGGTGAAAAGACGATTATCCAAAATCCGAACGATGCCCAGAGGAAGGAGCACGAGAAATTCGAGTTGGAAAAGGACGAAGTGTATGCAATGGACGTACTAATCAGCACTGGTGAAGGTGTGGGCAAAGAGACCGACACCCGAGTCTCGATCTACAAGAAAACGGACGAAATCTACCAACTGAAACTGAAAAACTCTCGCATGTTCTACTCTGAAGTGCGCACGAAGCACGGCAACATGCCATTCAATTTGAGGAACTTTCAAGAGGAAAGCAAAGCGAAAATGGCAGTTACTGAATGTGTGAAAAATAAATTAATCGAACCGTTCCAAGTGCTGTACGAGAAACCCAGTAAGTTTTCCATTCATATCGAATTCTAGGCAAATTTTATTTGTTTATTTTTAGCTGAATTTGTGGCTCATTTCAAGTTCACCGTACTATTAATGCCCAATGGGCCCCATAAAATCACTGGTTTACCATTCGAACCGGATCTGTACCAATCGGAACATTCGATCACCGATCCCGAATTGAAATCGTTATTAAATAGTTCAGCGAATCCAAGAACGACAAGAAAGAAGAAAAAGAAGACAGACACTAGTGCCGCACCAAATGCTTCAGGGGCTGAGAATCGAGTTGACGAAAATACAGTTTAAACATTTTTTAATACCCACACAGCTTCTAATTTCGTTTTTTTTTTATGTCAAATGACAATCGAGTTTTTTTAAATCACAAAATTTTCACTTCCTATTTTTTCTAAGAGCCTATTTTTGTTAACAGTTCCCGATATTTTTTTTTTGTAAATTTTTTTACATCGTTTCCAATTAACACTAAAAGAAAATTAATGTAAAAAGGTACGTTAATGATTAAATAAATATTTGTATTTGGTATTTTCAATTGAAACTCGTTTCTATCACTTAAAAATAGTAGATTACATACCGAGGCGGAAAGGGCAGCATTACAGTCGAGAGAAAAGTTTGCGGGCAATTTCTCGAGACTTGCCGAGGTTTGCGTACTATTTTATTCACAATCAGACACAGTTAATTAAAAAATGTGTCTTTTGAGGGTTTTTGGTTGCCCAATATGAACATTATTAAAAATTGTAGTAGCCAGGAAAGTGACCATTTTCCACTCTAGAGAGGAAAGTAAATATGACTCGCTTGAATATAACAATGGGCCACTTTGCATTTTTATAAAGCATCGGAAAATGACTCATTACATACTGATTGTGAAAAAACTATATTACAACATAACAAAGTGATTATGGGAAGAATTCGGGCTCTCTTCGGCCTTTGTGACGTGGCAAATGGGGTCGAAGGGCGCGCGGTATGTACGGTGCCAGCCGGTCATCAAGTCGTCGTTTCTGTGGTCTTTTCTTGAGTTCAAAGAATCGTAACTTTTTCTCCATAAAACGGGTGTTGTGGTGTTGTTTGTAGATACGCTCCCACATGTAAATCTCTTCGAACTCCTTCAATCGGCCACGATTCGACATCATGTACTTGTACTCCCGTTCGATCCATTTACGTCTTTGGACGTCCTCGTAATCAGCCGCCACTTTCTCTTGACTGCTTAAATACGGCCGTAAATTAACGCCCAGACGCTCTTCGGGTGCATTCATGTAGAATTTTAACAGTGTTTTGAGCACGTCTTCATTAAAACCGACCACTTTCCCGTCTCTGGTCACGGATTCGAACAGTTTCAATTCAGGAGTGGCCCAACAAATGTTTCGTTTCACATTCGCAGTGCAATTGTTGCCGTAAATCGCAGTGGTGTTCAATTGGTAGACGTAGAACGACCATTTGTGGCCGTTTGTGATGATTGTTTGCGAAACCATCGGATAAGTGATATCGTTGTAAGTGTTGAAACCGAGATTGTTCGCTTGGGCATGGAGCCAAGCGTACGAGGCGCTGATCGCTTGACTGTGAAGCGCTTCGTGGTCGTCGTCTTGGGCATTGAAGTAGGTCTTGGCACGGTCCAGTAAATGGCCGCGTTTTAGGTACTGAATCAGGCCGAATTGATGCGAATCGCCCGGCCAAACGCAGGGAATGTTCGAGATGAATTTGTGGTCCATGCCAGTGCCGAGCACTCGGGGGTCGTAGCTGAAATGGGGCACTTGGAAGGCGGCGTTTTCCGCCTCGGAAGCGGAGATGATGGGTAGAAGGGGCAGTTCGGAGCGGAGGGTGAGATTGGGGGAGCCGTCGTAGAAGTGTCCACGGTCGATTGGTTCGTTTTTTAATTCTTTTAGATGGTCGGTTTTTTCGCGGATGTTGCGGAGGTAGATAGGCGGTTCCATGCCACCGACGAACCAAAAAACGACGATTCGAGGATCCAAATCGAGCTAAAAACGCAATTTTAATGATGGTTTTTGGTTTGGTTTGGTTAACTTACTTGAGCTGTACGTAAATGGGGATGGTTTTCTGCGAGTTTATTGGTGATGATCCGATTTACTTGTCTGCTAACTGCTTTACTGATAAAATCCTCTAATTGTGGTTCGGTGAGGTCGGACTTTTTTATTTCGTGTAGTTTTCGGTAGCCTTCTAACTCCATACCGATTGCTTCTTCCATTTCAGAGCGCATATTAATGTCGTCTACATGAAATCCAGCGTAAAACTCTGGTAATTTCTCGTTTACTATCAAATGGGTTCGAGTTATGTGTTGAAAGTATGGTAAACTGTTGTATGGGATGTCTGTCTCTGAAATGATATTGCATCTGAATCCATAATACCTTGGCATGTTTAGTTTGATTTGTTTCTCTTCGACTGTCTTTACAGGGATGATTTCATCACGTTCTATGGCTTTTTTGCGCTCGTATCTTGCAGTCAAAGACAAGTCCAGAATTTCGGGGTATTTTGGGATGGATGTGTATTCATCTTCTTGGGTAATCGATGAGGAAAAACATCGTGCTTTTATTACCGTTCGATTTAATGTCGAACGAATGCGATATAAACTCATTTTTTCGTTTTTATTCAACAAATAAACATGTTTAAAGAATTTGGTTAGTTTTTATAACCTCACTTTTGATAGTTACACATGTCACACATGAGCGTCGCTAGTTTCACTTTTAGGGGGTAGGCCTGCGAGGATTAATGTCACTGGTAATTCTTCATGAAAAATCCTGAAAATTTGTGAAAAACCAAAAGACCAAGGGGTAAGTTTTATAATAAATTTATTTTGAGATACAAAAAAATGTATAATTTATTAGAATCAATAAATAGAAACAGAAATTTCATTTTTCATAATATTTGGGACAATGTTTTTTTGTTTTTAATTCCAATTAATATAATTGCTATAAAGGCACTATCATTTACAATTTTATATTTTCTTAAAAATGGCATCATGTACCTATTTTATTTAGGCAATTTGTTGTTTTTATTATAATCTTAACTGACTAGTAACATACAATAATAATAAAATTTTCTTCCAAAAACACAAAGTGTTTTGCTTATTTTTCATTTTTTTACAATACAATTCGAAGATTCGATTATTATTATTATTAGATCTCATATCGTGCATTCATTTTTCATTTATTTATTCAAATAAAAATCGAACAATTCGTTCCATATAAACAAAAAATGACTAATGTATATGTAAGTACAGAAAATTTTCTTCCTTCTTCAATTTTTACATTATTATAATAATAATAATAAAATATTACGAAGTAAATAGAGGTAATATTTCATAATATGTGACATTATACAAAAATAAAAATGCTTTAATTAATAATAATAAATTATCTATTATTTTGCAAATATCGTTAATGTTTTTGTAGGTTTTTCCTTTTTTTATACAGTAAATGGTCCCACACAATTTAAGGCTTGTTTACATAATTTTTGCGTTTCACATTAAGCCCTGTTCACGTTTTACATATTTAGAGGCATTCAAACTCAAATGCAACTAGAGATGAAATTCGTTTCGTCTTTCAATTACGAAGGCCTTGTAAATAACATCGAATTAATCGATGTAATTAAGGCCATTTAATTCATACAAGTTAAAATATGTGAAAACAATTCAATTTAAACTTACAAATAAGTAAAGCTTTCCTAAACGGGGAAGTCCGATCAAAATAGTACGCGAAGAATTTTTTTTGTTTTGGTGGTGTGGGAGAAACAGAACAACATACACATAATATAGAAAAAAAAAAGAGAAATGTAAAACAGTTACAATTCATCATTTTGATATCAGCCTTTTCAATACAAAATAAAAACAAAAAAAAAAAAACAAAAATATATATATTATTAAAGACATTCTCTAGAAAATACAAATTAGATCACAAGTTCATCAAATTTGTACAATGATATCAACATCGTCATCATTTGAGGGGGATGAAAGGGACGAAAGTGGGTGGTGGCGCAGTGGGCACTAGAGGGCGCGATTTTCTTCAATTCTCTTCACAATTATAACAACAGCAGCATTTTTTAATAGGCAGTAGCAGCAGTACTAATAACAACAATATAATAATATAATAATAAAAAACATTTATAACAACACCGACGACGACTGCTCGTATTAATATTGCTGCATGTTGTGGATCACCTGCATGGCGCTAATAAAATTTCTATCCAACATGGACACGAGGTGATTTCGCGACGTTTATAATTGGGTGCACCCCAACCTTTAACGAAACTAACACGTATCGAATTCGTATCAACTGGTCCGATATTTGATGGTAGATAATTATTGAAATTATTGGTCCTAGATGGGTCAAAAATACACAAACAATGTTCAGCAGGTACACGTATTGGCGATGTATAGTCCGATGTATATTCGTCCATGATTAAAGACGGTGAATTGACGAAGACTGGATGGTCGCTCAAGTTGTATAGCCATACACGGCCACACTCTTCTTGCGACAGTGTTATTCCTGTAAAAAAAAACAATAACAAATCAGTTTAAATTGTTTTTGGGTTTGCTGGTTGAAGAAATGTTAATGGAAGAGTTTACGTGTAATTATAATAATCTTTTTATTTTTTTTATAACTCAGCAGTGTGATTTTTACCATAATTTGCTAATTTATTTTTATTTAAAATCTTATTTAGTTCCCCCAAATTTCAGTACATACCTAATCCTATTTTACACCTTGTCTTCTTCACCGATTCCATTGGACTTGTCCGTTGTTGCGTTAACGTTTCCAAACAAAGTCCATCACCGAACGGTACATTACCGAAAACATTCACAGCCGATTGTTCTACACAATATAATGGACCGACACGTTCGGCCATCTCCCAGTAGGCCAATTTGCACCAGCAATGGATTTGGTTCATATTTGAATCTGAAACAAAAAGAACATCAATTAAGGCCACGGTTTGACACTGAAATACACATCAAATCTTTGGCCAAAAATTACCAAAAAATTCTTAGGTATTGGAAAACATGTAAAACAATGGTTTTCAGGTAAAAAATTTTGATATCTTCCATAATTGTTGTAAAAAAATTATAAAAATCATTCGTAATTGAAAAATCGACTTCCAGAGATTTAAAGAGTAGCACTTTTTATACGTATTTTTCTCAAATTTTTTTATACTAAAAAAGTACAACTTCAAACACAAATGAATAGTTATTTTAATGATTAGTACAATAAGTGAGATGAATCCACCACCAAGGGTCTGCTGCGACCTTAACCAATGTTTTAAGTAACATTTCTCAAAAACTACTTATACGGGGTGTTTCAGCTAAGAGCAGCAAAATTTTAATGGCAGATTCTCGAGGCCAAACCAAGTCGAGAACCCTATATACACTTTGCTCAGAAACGCTTCCAAACGGAGATATAGGCCATCAAAGTTCTTGAAAAAAAATCGAATTTTTTAAATATCTCCCAACTCTAATAAGTTGGAATAACCATACTTGGCACACTTACTTAGGTCATTGTGGACTATGTTTCTCTAAAATATCAGAAAAATCGGCCACTCCCAATATGGTTTTTTGACAAGGGGGCGGCTGTCCATCTATGTTTTTTTATATGGGGGTTGTAAATTTTTCACTTTTTTTAAGTCTATTTCATGCCAAATTTAATAAGGAAACTTTTTTGTCCCTTGGATTTTTTTCGTACGACGCACCGTTTTCGAGAAAAATGCAATTTTATTTGATCTCGTCAAGATTTTTCGAAAATTTCTTAACTTTAGTGGTCCATAACTTTTTACTTAATGAACCGAAAAATTTAAAAAAATTACTCCAAGATCACCATAGGCTACATACTATAGTTTTTTTAAAATTTTTGTTATAATTTTTTTTAGCATGCCGAAGAAGTTAATGGCCTCTATTTCCTCAAAGAGACATTTCCAAGAAAAATCCAATGAGTTTTCGACTAATGGTGACCCACCGAATCTGCCATTAAAATTTTGTTGCTCTTGGCTGAAACACCCTGTAGATCGCAAAAAAAAGAGGACACAAGTTTTGTACGTCTAAATATGATCCATTTAGAGACAAAATCAATAAAAAAAGTTGATAATTTTCGAATCGCTCCCCTTAACAAGAAATGCCTTCAAAAAAGCGCTCCTCATCCGCCAGAAAATGGTAAAAATCGGATGTATGCATGTTGCTGTACGTACAACGTGTCATTGACAGGTGCGCGAAGCGACAGTGACGTCATAGCGATTGGCGCCAGGCGTCTATTCGCCGTCGCCGCGAGGTGCATGCTGATCGATCATAAACACCTGTCCCCGGCCCCCCTCGCCCCCCCATCCTCACGAAGAAAGCCACCCTTGTGGAAAAATTCGTTAACAATTCCCACCGTTATTAAAATTGTTACCAACTGTTGGAATTTCCAGGTGGAAAATGTAATAAGATATGATTGCGAATGTAATTTATGTGCAATGTAGATGATGTGTGAGAAACGGACGTTTTTCATATCGTATCTAGGGTCTTAATTGGATTATTAAGTGAGCGAACATTACAGGTATAACTGTAAAGAATTTTATGAATACAAGAACAGTGAGAAAAAACGAAGAGTTTGTTTTTTTTTCGAAAAACGACATGTGTTAAGAAATATATTCTCACAAACCGCCCACATATCAATATATGAAATTGGCGATTATATTGGAATAGATGGAAGAATTGAGTGCGTGTGTGTGTGTTTTTGGGATCGTAATATCACCTTGTACGTGACATTGAATTTTTCCAAATGGCATCGCGTAGAAATTTACGAGACTTTATTAAAACAATTTTTTTCCTCACTTAAATATATTGATACAGATGTTAAAATGTTTATATTCTGGACATTATCACTTTTATATAGAATTACATCACGAGTGAGAAATAATATGGCAACAGTAGTGCAATGGAGTGTTCTCGACTGTTTTGTGTATAGAGATTAGATATTATTCATAATTCTGTATTTAATATATTTAAGTTGGTGTAGGATGAAATTGAAATTTTCAATAACAAAGGTGAAATACGTTTAATGACCTATATTAAGGCAAACACCGTTTAAATATCCATTCGATTTTGATATCCGTCAGATTGGCGCCACATGATACAAACCATAGTGGTTTATATTCATTCGACCTAAACGTCCTGAAAATATACATAGCATTTATAACAAAAGCCACGGAATTCTGATTACTTATATTGTTGTAAATTATGTATACACACGAAATTCTATATACATTTTGCAATAATTTATGTCGTTTTAAGGACAATCACTTTTTTCATATCGACATTTCTATGTACAATCGATTCGCATTATCAAACGGTTAATTATATTGTAGTTAGTTTGGAGTGCATTCTATTATTTTAATGGTAATTAGGTAATTTTATATTATGTATGTTTAAAGAATGATTTAAAGACGGTTTCTACCTTTCTAAATTCTCTATTGTTCTTCCTATTTTGAATACTATTAGTAATAATAAACCAATATAACGGTCCTCTAATCTTTCTCATTTATCATTGCTTGCGCAACAAATTTCCGCATTATCAGTGCAATTTTTCATAGTTACTTTTCTAATTTTTCAGGAATGACACTTTCGTTTTTATCATTTCAATAATTGCCCTAATTTTACAAACATTATCCATATAATTTAAATGCGTTTTTAACTATGCGATATTGAATACCCGCACAGAAAATTCCCTTTTCGACACTTGATGTGACTGAAAAGTCGACATCGAAAGTGCAACGTTCGTCGTTGTCATCGAACGAATTCACGCCCCTGTCAATAAAAGTGCTTTGAATTCCATTTTGAAAATTGATTTTCGCAACGCACACACACAAGAAATCCAAACACACGAGTTAATATTCTAGCCAGGTATAAAATTAAACATTAGGTCATTGCGATCTGAAAAGAGAGTGGCAGTCACAACATACTGGCGCCAATTTTGCCACAACTGTGGCATTATAATAATATTATAATTGTAAATAATAAGTATATGTATACATAATGAAGGTAAAGGCAAAGGTGGTGGTATAAGAGAAAAACACCATTTTCTACACAAATAATAAATAAGATTGTTTTATAACGAACTTAATGCAACTTTATCATGGCACTTTTGTTTACTATATGGTCGTATATTATTAATGGACTAAAGAAAAAACAATGTCACCATATTTACACACACCCATATTTCTGTTCTTTTTTCTATTCATACTCTCTTATTCATTTCTGTACGTATTTATAAAATAGTATTTTTTCCTATTTTCACTGCATACAAATGCACGTGTTGCATTTTTATATACAATTTTTCCCACATACAACAACAGTTATTATTAATATTTTACCCATTGTGTGTATATGTTGCATTCTTACATGCGTAATTAATTTAAATTCGTAAAAGATACATTGTAGCAAGTCCATTTTCATATTAGAAAATATAGAATTTTTTTTCCTGAATAAATGCCAAGTTCTTTTCGAAACTCTGCTTAAAACTCTAAACAGTGTTTAGTGTAAAATTTCACATGATGATAAACTATTGACATGTAATGCATTCTTTTTCATTTATATTATCAAGAAAATTGTATGACTTCCATTTCAAATTAAATCCACAGATCATTTCTAATGATTGTTTATGTTATTAAGTGAATTTGCGCTGTTTTTCGGCACCGATAAATATGCCAGTGAAGAAACCTTTGGATTTTCACTCTGTGCTGGAAGCAACAAGTTGCAATGAAAACAAGAAAAAGACAAACATGTCAAATTTAATGGACATTTGGTTGTGTATGAAATTGATTAAAAATGCATTTATGAAATGGTTAAGTGTTTGTCGGGCGGGCGCCAAACAAAACACTTTTGCAACAAAAATAAAAAACCGCACAAAAATATTGGAGCGACAGAAGGAAAGTTTTTCCACCTGTCAGAAAAAGAGAGGGAAAATGTTTAAGGGGCCGTATTTAGGCAAGGGCCTTACCGGTTGCCAAGAGAGGGCGCAACTTGAATGTGTGTGTAGAGTTAATTATGAGTGCATTAAAAATGATTGCATATTTATTACAGAATTAGAGTGAAATGGGTACATATCAACTAGACAGAGATAGATAAAGATGTCGTCGGTTTTGTATGTATAAAAATAGATATTACGAGTTTCTGCTGGCGCCAAGATTACGACCAATAGTAGGAATTACGTCATACTACCAAAATGTTATAGCGAGGTTAGTGTTTTTTTCGCCTCCAAATCCATCGAATTTCGTTGGTACTACATGCGAGTTGCAGTCGGAATTTTGGTACGATGGTAAAAGGATGCGTGGATTATCTAATCGGTTGTTCAATGTCAATAAATTGAGGGAAAATGGTTGAAAAATCCGAAATGCTGGTATGATAAAAAATTTTGTTGGCAAAGCGAACAGCGCGAACACACACGTTCCTAGAAATACAAAATAAAAGTTTTCCATGGAAATTAGCGACGTTTTGGGACACTTTTGGAGAAACGATTTAATTACATGCTCTTTGATGACAAATTGTGCGCTTTCAATAGAAGGAACAGAAAAAAAACGCGTATATATCTCTACAAGTCAGCATCTTGTATTCCTAATTTACATATGCCAAGGTTGATTACAAAATTATCATTTTCGCTCTTTTATTTATGGTATTTGCCGTATAATTTCGGTAGACAACAATTATTAGAGGAAAGAGTAGAATTTTTTTGTTGCTATATTCGAGGAACGGCTAATTAAGTGTAATTGCACTGTATGATATGATAGATAAAAGTCTTTGACACTTTTATTAATTGATTGATAAAAATTAATGAGCAGAGGTAAAATGTTGCCACAAATACAGAAAAAAAATATTATTTATAATAACATATTGTAAGCGTTATATAAATAAGCGCCGGCGCCAGTTTGTGGTGCTTATCGGCTATGGATGAATGTGTGTGTGTGTAAACCGACCGTGGAAAGGCCGTAGGAAGGACATACATATGCATTTTATTATGAATTCAAGTCGGTCTGTGGGGGCACAAGTACGTTATGGGCGCACCTTTTGACATTAGGTCTTTCGCCCACGAAAAGTTTATTTAAGAGAGACAATTTTCATTTTTTCATTCTGGGATTGCATTCGCACAGACCGATTTCTATATTATTAAATTATCATTAGACTATAGGCGACAATTTAGACGAGAGAAAGAGAGGGACATTGACAGAGGACAATTTTCGAGGTAATTAGTGAAATTATCAGCAGTAGTTGGTGAAATATTCAGACTTGTTAATTAGTTTAATGATAATTTAATCATTTCTATAGAAAAGATAGTTTTCTGCTCGTGTTTTTGGTTAAATGTATAAATTGCAGTCAATTATGGATTTGTAATTAGTAATTAAAATTGTAAAATTGAAAGTCTTCACGTAATTATTTTTATTCAATATGGAAATTGTTCACTGTAATTATATGATCTAATAAAAAGCAAGTACACATACAGTGATTGATTTGTAGCAAGTTCGATATAAATAGATAATTCTATAAGGTAATTATAATTAACAATTGTACGTAATGCCGACATGCTGATCCGTTTTTGCAATTTGAGTGGAATGTACAGATAATCATTTATGAGTATGGGGAAAATCTTGAGATTTTGTAGATTTTTTTTGACAATCGGCCTGATTAATAAGTTAATTTGTAATAGAAAAGTGTAATCCTTGAAATTTTATATTGTTGACAACAGCATTTATCAAAATTTTTTAATTGGAAATTTCGCAGAAGCCGGAATTAATTAATTTGTATTAAGTACCATAGTGTTGTTATTAATAATTAGGGAAAAACGTGTTTTTTCTGCATGTAGTCCGAACATAGTTTCCTTGGTTTGTTTATTTTCGTTGAATTTGCTCTAATAACCAATATACTCTTGAATAATTATCACTAATTAAGTAATTAATTAAATAGTACTCAAAACATTACCAAATTTCAACCTAGTATTGTTTTATGTAGGTAATTGTTCCATTTAGTGACTGTAATTCATTCCTTAAGAATCCAAAATTCTAAAAATACGAAAATAAGTAGAATTTCAGAATAATTTACAGAAGATCCGCTGTGCATACTTTGCATTTACTTTTAAATCTAACCGTAATTATAATTAAAAAGTTAATTAAATCTGGAGATAATTAAGCAAAACTATTGTTCTCAAAAAATTGCAATTACGTAGAATTTATGTTCAGTAACTGCTCGATGCAATTCCATAATTAATTCATCCAAGAAATTTCTAATAATTTACCGTAAATGTTTACAATACTTGAGAATTTTTCTAATTACAATTACACATAAATTGAATAAAATCAATTTAAATAAGCAATTAAATTAAAAGTTTGTTATTTTATTTACAATTATTGAAAAAAAAGGCTAAATTAATAATGTAATTAAAGTCATATTTTTATGTACAACCCAACAAACAGTAGAACCGTAACAATGACATTAATTTAAGACGAGGCGACACAATTATAAACGTACGTGAAAAAAATTCGAGACAAAGACGGGGGTCGACAATGTTCTAAATACATTGGCGCCGATATATTGAGATAAATATGTAAACTCATCGGTTTTTAGACGCGCCAGCCTTTCGGCATACATCATATATAATGTAAGTGTACATAATAATGTACAATTACATTTAGTGTACAAGTTGAGTAAAAAAGAAAAGAAAAAACAACACACTTTTATATCGCATTGTCTCTTCATTTCTGATAATAATAATAATAAATGGAAATAGAGTGGCGCCGGCGCTTAAAAAAAATTCAAAACACGTTCCACATACGTCTCATTCTTTTTGTTTGTTCCATCGCATCATGAATTTATTTCGACATTTTTACACTTGCAATTGTGTCCAATGAAATTTATTTTTATTTTCTAACCTATGTGTGTGTGTGCATATGTAAATATAGGTAAAATAATAAATATTTTATTGAATTATAGATAAATTTAATCTATACACGTATGACATCATAAAGCTGCTCTCTCTTCACAAGCGGGCCCCATTCAAGGTGACCAACAAAAGTATTCCCCCCGATTTTAAAGAGGCCCCACCGTATACCTTTCTCCCCATACACAAACATTATAAAATATTGTATAGGTATAAGTAGGTATGTATTTATAAATCTACACATGTATATGTGTGTGTGGAGCAAGAAGTTTAGGCCCTCGGGCCAACCGTCACAGGGCGTGGTGATTTTTGATATGTCTAGTATAAATTACCTAACATTTTCTAACAAGCTTGTATTTTTCTGTTCTATAAATAAATCTCGATGTTATTGTGACGTCGATGGTACCCTTTAATGACACGCTTGTACGTGCAGCATTCACTTTACCAGCAACTAAAGGGTTTCATACACGCGAAAATAATAATAATAATTCAGAGTATGCTGTAAAAATTTTGCTCAATTGGACGTTTACATCCTGAATGCATATTCTGATAACAGTTTCAGTCTATCATACAGAAAGGAGAAGAAAATTAATGAATCGTCTATATTTACCTCCATTGGTGGTCAGTGAGGATGGTGTGCACAAATCGCGACACATCATTGGAACGGTATAAGGTTCACAATCTGAAACAATAAAAAAATCTATTATTCCCAATTGGAAAAGCACGTGGCGCCACAATAGCCCTTGACAAAAAAAACCGTAGAATTAAAGTAGGCGCTGGATTTGTGTGTGTGACAGGATGTTGGCGCCTCACGATTTCATTGACCTCCCCTGTGCACCTTTTTAATTCTCCCATTTACAATATGAAACCATTCATATTTCATCCGGTATTTGAGTATACCAGTTTTCGGGGTCCATTGTTCACATTGGCCGACCACCTGATCCGAAAAAGGGGGTTAACGATTACTGTTTCTCTACAGTTTTGTGGCGCACTTTCCGTTTTCATTCTACACATCAAATACCTTCCCAAGAATGCTTACGATAGCAAAATTATTGAACATTGTTTATACAACATACATTATATTTATATCTTGGTCGTCCTTGGCGGTCGTTTGACAATTTTTTTTCTCTCTCCACAATTGACTTAAGGAATTTTACACATTACGCGATATAGATGCAACTCGAATGCTTATTTAGACAGAAAAGCAATGAACTTTTCAATATAAACCGCTATACCTACATATATAGAAAAGACAGTGGCGTACGGTTATCTATTCGTGTGCAACAGAGTCATAGAAATGGATTTTTCTTTTGGCAAACTTGCATACAGTAAATCCAACAAAACTCTCTAAACTGTGAAATATTTCAAATAAATAAATCGTGTATATGTTGTATGTGTGTATGTATTATTAGGTTATAGGCGCCAGGAAATATTTTCAAAGGTTATTCCATTGTTATATTTTTATACACAACAATTTAAAAAGGATAAAGCCAGTTGGTGTATAAGAAAGAATAATATGGGAGAAAAGTGATCGGCCTTGTGCATGTGTGTGTTGGATGGGGCTCACAAAAGCGGCAACACTGTATCCAATAAAGAGACAAACGACGGGAGTGGAAGTGAGATGGAGTGCAACGTGTGTTTAAAACGCATCCATAATGTGAGGTCGACTTGAATCTGGCCTGAAGGAGAGATGCTGCGCTGCTGTGTTTGCTGTGTGCATAGTTTGAAGAACTCCAATGTATGTTTATTATAATAAAACAACATACTCATTGTAAAAACGTTTTTGCCGAACGCATTTCTAACCATCCCCTTACTCCCCCCCACCCCTCTTTATTCTACACTCTAATTAGAGAGTTGATTAAACGTTTTTTCGGGGTTAACTCACCTTCAGTTCGTATCCTATGGTTGTTATGGCGACTGTACGGAGGCGGTGGAGACTCTGAAACCGAAAAATGAAATCTATAAAAGAATGAACAATTGGAAAAAGGGAGGTTAATTGGTGAGTGTGGCATTTAAATAGAAAATCATTGCATACACATGCAAGTTCAATGACACATCCATTATACATACATAGAGTTATTAATTGATAAAAATTTCGATGGAAATATTATGTATGAAGATATACATATGTATTTTTGTTGTGAAAAGTAAATGCCCAATTTCCTAGCATTGAACCGTTAATAATTTCTTACAACGTCGTTTTTAATTAAATGTGCAATAAATTTATGATTATATTGCAGGCGAGTATTTTCCGTTTTTTTATCCGGTGTACTCCAATATGCAAATATCCAACAATTTCATATTAAATAACACATTTATTTATACATTTGAATATTATTAAATATATATTAAGTGTATTAAAGTAAATAAGACGATAATAATTAGTCGAACACATAAATAATAATGTAATAAAAGTATGGCGCCACATATAGTAAACATTGTATATAATGTAGAATGTTCAAGGCGTCTTACATATTTTATACACAATTATATTAATAAATATAATTTTATTTTTGTGTCATGCGACAGAGAGCAAAAGAGAGAGAGAGAAGAGGGAAGAAAACTTTATTTTCGCTAATGTAATAAATTAACTGTAACTTGTTAGAGATGAATAGAGTAGAAGAAAAAAAAACAATTAAGCACTTTACAATTATTATAAATAAATTTGTTTATGTAGGTGGGATATTTTTATGTGTGGCGCCGACTGTTTGTTTTTTAAATACACACTCCTTATCACTCGACCACACGGTGACATGAATATGCCGCTAGAGAGCACAAATGATAACGATCTGCAATTGATATTTTACAAGTGGCTCCATAATATTCGAATAAAAATGCGGAGATTTTCCCCTAAAAATTCTTAGGCCTACGCTGTACTCGCCTACACGTTTCTTTTCTTCCCACTGTCATCATTATTTAATGAGGAAGAAGAAGATAACAATTTGATTCCACTAACTGTACTTAATTTTTGACCAGTTTAATGCAAAACCAGTGTCTAAATAAGATGATCGCCTTTTTTTGGCCAAAGAGACAGGTATGCCTTCAACATTTCAACATCATCATCAGGATTATTTAGTGGAAGAGTATAAGATATAGAAATGGCGCCAGCCTCTTCAATGCACTGCTGGGTGGTAGAAAATCGTCGGAGCGCCGACACAGTCTGCCTTTTAAAAAAGAAGAACATCATCCCATCTCGCTTCCACACAACTTCCTTGCCGGTTCTGATGATGCACATACCATCATCATCAACTGACATACCTGTTATGGTCTGGGATTGTTCGGAGAGCAGTATCGTGAGAGATAAATGACTGGACCAGTGGCGGAGACACACTGGAATGCTGCACTTTGATTAAATGTAATGCAAACATGTCAATCCATAAAAAATGACCAGAAAGAGAAGATGGTGAATGAAAATGTTATCAAATGGATCCATTAACCCATTGCTGGTTCGATATCTAAATTATTCTTCTTTTGGATATAAGTAGAAAAGAATTTTCCCATCAACCTACAGAAGACAAAGAGGTAAAGAGCAGAAAATGGACTTCATTCATGGCCGATTATAATACAGAACGGTATTTATTTATACATATGTCCATATGTAACGAATTAAACCTTGTCCTTATGGTCGATGAATTTTACACCTGTTTTAATACTCTTGTATACCTGTTGCTATAAATAATGAGAGGAAGAACATGTTGCCAGAATAACAGTTTCAATGGCGAAAAATGGAAAAGCGATTAAGAGGAATTGTGGCGCCAGCTTTTCGAGATGCAATGATTTATGGATAGAAATGTGGAAGTTTTTTGGACCAGCAACAGGTTTAGATGTTCGCACTGTGAACAGTGGATAATTATCAATTAAAATCGACTCCAACACACTCAGAGTGATGAGAGAACAGTTAAATGTCGTTTGTAACCAACCCACTGGATTCCACGCGAAGAATCACAGTAGACCCACGCCAGAAGAAAAGAATCATGTGTGTGTAGTTAAAGAGTTTGAAGTTTTCCGAAAAGAAATCAATCTTTTCCTTACCTGGTTGACACAGCCTGCTCCAATGGTACGGATTACAGCAAATGTAAATTGGATCAGTGGCCGACCGACACATTGGCAACTGTTTAAGTTCATTGCTTTGCCTTAAATCGGGCCACCTCCACGTTCGACAGCACACCATGTGCGGTTCACTGTCATATTCCCTAGGCAATAGAACACAATTGCACCGATCTCTGCCCAAACCGTGGACGGCTTTCAATAGCATGTCTAATTGATTGTCCTGCAACCGTTTCAATAATGTCTCAACACTTTCACTTGGACTTGTGATTAGATCCTCTTCAAACGGACACCCGGTTTCATTTTGGAGTTGTCTCCGTGGTGCCGGCCGCTTCCTAACTTTCAACAGTTGCCTAGTGAGATGCGTTTTGCGGCTTCGAAACATGAACATGAAACGGAATCTTGTGAATGCCGCCGTCTTCTTCACTACTACTGTCACTGTTGGTTGTAGTGCTGCCGCCGCTGCTGCCACCGCCACCACTGGTACACTGGTACAGCATTTGGCAAATGTGGACACTGAGACACACACTAACTTTTTTTTTGAAGGAGACACGCACAATTTCCAAGAACTGATTTTCTGTATTTCTCCTTTTATTTTGTTAATTGTTTGTGGAAATCAAGATGGATTATGGATGCACACATGAAGAGGCTACAAAATGAATGAGGTAGTAACGGATACGGCATCATTTGGACAACATTTAGAAAAAGAAACGTTTCTTGGTTCCCGAATAAACGTAAATGATAATATTGAAAACGTGAGAGAAGCACACACAACAAACGAACGTTTCACTGCCATCTACACAACTAACCTTCTGTGTGTGACGGAGGAATGGTTGTGGCACGGAGCATGAGTCTAGACGTTTGGTGGGAGCAAAATACTGGCGCCGGCTAGCCCTCCAGGGCCGGCTTTCGACGCGGCTGTGTGGCCGAATGCGAGTGTGCGATCAGGTGAGGATGCAGAAACACCAGTGCAATTCCTATATATAGAATAATCGTGCTTAGAAAGTTGGATAACGTATTGATAATTGAGCCATGTGTTCGGATCGGTGTTTTTTTCGGATTTGGACAATGTAAAACTTATACGGTCCTGCCGAATACTGTCGGTCTAGACCCAGTAGACACACTTCCCGGCGCTTAAAAGAAGACTTCCAATCACCACATATTGTTATAGGCCCTCACATTTTACAATTCAGATCATCAGAAGAAGGAAACAGCAGGGCTTTTTGTACCTCCCCTCTCCCCAAAACCTCAGTACAGACGGAACGTGATCCATTCTTGTCTCCCCTGTGTATTGTTGAAGGCGCCTGAGTATTAACGGACTGTTTTCGGGCAAAAGGAAACCTTGACGGGTAATTGGAGATTGAAAGGGTTTGATGTGGGGGGGTGAGAAAAAAGTGTGTTTCCGCCCGGGATCGAACCGGGGACCTTCCGCGTGTTAGGCGGATGTGATAACCACTACACCACGGAAACAACTTGCTCTCATATTGCAATTGAACGGTGATTTTGGGTGTATTGAAACCTTCAGGCGTAGAACTAGTTTCGAAACGATAGACAAAAGAGATGGTGAGGTGGTAATTGTTTTGGGAAATGAAAAAACAAATCATGTCGCGACACTGTCGGCTTGGAAATCGGTTGCCGGCATACATAACATATGATTATGTATCATTTTCGGATGCACGTGAATGAAGAAGACGACGCCACAGTGGTTGGTGGCTGATGGAAATGACAGGTTGTACCGCGACTCGTCAATTGTTGGACGGTTTTTTTTAACCACTGTACAAACACGAAGAAAATGATATACTTTCACTCTAACAATAGAGTCCCACTGTATCGCTGTTTGTTATTATTATCATCGTTCTTCTTGAGGCCACGAAGAGTAATCAGTATTACAAAATTGGTGGTTATAGGCTTATTTAATGGGGCGACAGTTTGGTGCCCCATTTATCTTGTTGTGGGAAATTTTACTAACTTATTATAACAATAAAAGAATTGTTTTTTTTTGTCAAGAAAAAGTGGTTGGAAATCAAATTCGGGACAACAAACAACAAGGCGACGAGACAGCGACGACGACCAGGAAGTCGTCCAAGTGAATCGGAACAAAAGTATTATAAATTAAAGTACAATATTAATATCGACAATGTTTGGCAGAAGAGGGAAGACATCGTAGACGCCGGCTGGAGTCTCGGACGTGGCGCGTTTGGGGTGCTGGTGCCCATCCGGAGGCCAGGAGTCCAGGAGCCATCACAACAACACAAACAGTTTCACTCCCCTTCCGAATATATGTACTCAATAAAGATCGGGGGACCCCCCTAGTACACACTCATATCCTGGACGTGTGACGTCATCGACAGAAAGGGGCCAGTGGCAGGATAGACGGGGGTTACAGGAAATATAATTCAAATTTCGTCCAAATCCCGAGATGGACTCTCTAGAGAAAAAACTGTTTACTTGTTGGGAGAAGTGAATTCAATTACGACCGAAAATTACAAAATAAATGATGTTTTCGATTAAGTTTAATAATAATAAACATGTGGAGCGAGAGAGAAAAGGGAAAAAAATAGAAATGACGCCAGTATGTTTTGAAGTTTTGGCGTCCGTAGTTGTACTAGTGGAGTTTTGTCGTCGTCTAAATGTCGCCACCACAACTGGCTGGCGTCTTGCAACCCTCCCTGAAGACTTTTTGTCAAATTAATAAAAATGCACCTCTTCGTCCTCCCTTCCCTATTCACCATGCTCGTACATTTGGGGTACATGGAATGTATGTTTGGGGATATTTATGATTAGGTTACAGTAGCGAAGAGATGGTCGTTTTTCTGGAAATTAATTAAACTCAAGTCAATATTTGGAAGGCAACTGGAGTGAACTTTTGTTTTAGGGTCAGGCCAGGTATAGATGCAGGTAGTACAAGAAATGTGCGGCCATCACACACACATAGAGAAAAAGAGACTTGAGAGATGCTCTCGGAATGCACCATAAAAAATATTTAGACAAAGATAGAGTCGATCGACGATTATTTACATATTTTATTAGAGACGGTCATTTATTAATTGGGAAAAACTGTAAATAAATGGTTAGATTCCATTTAGACACTATTTTTATGTGTACACAGACACATGTTTGGTCCATTTGTACTCTTTAAATATAAACGCAGCGCAGTTTATATTTGTGTGTATTTGGATGGCGACAGACTTATTGGTTCCATCCCTGTCTGATTCTTTTGTTTAGTCATTAGCGTCAAATTGAAATCCTACATTGGTCCAACGTTAAACAAGCACTTTAAACAGTTCTATCCTGTATTGGTGGTCAGGTAAAGGCTTTCGAATAAAAAAAGACCAGAGAGCTGTTTGGTTTTTTTTTCTGCTTCTCGTAATTTCCGTTCACATTCCAATATCAGAAACGGACCAAAAGAGCGATTTTATTTAGCGAAAATAAGAAAAATCAACACACTTCCACTGGCAGTGCAGTTTTTTCTTTCCATTTTTTGATTACTTATTGTGTATAACGTGTAATTTGAGGATTCTTCAACTAAATTGTACGTAATTGCATAGCTTGGTAAATTAATTCCACTACATCTGTTAAGCGAGTTTTTCGACGATTGGCGCCAGTGTTACACATATTTTCATTGTCTGATTTTTCGGTGAAAGCGGTGAAAATGGAAACAATGACATTGTTTTCTATAAAACGACGACAGTGTAGTAATTAGAGGCGAACTGCAATGATTCATATGGAAGCTATTAGTCCTCTACGATGTTAGCGAATTCTTTGTAAATCCGAAAATACCAAATTGTGTTCGGAGTCTATAAATACAGAGAATACTCGGTTTTTTGACAAAACGACCACCAAGGACGGATTTTAATAATCCATTCTATTTTGATGCTTTTATAGATGTATTTAGTATCTTAAAGAAGGGGTCGCTTTTTGCAAAAGAAGAGAGAGTTAACCTCAAAGTGGCTATCATGTCACGTGGTAATTACATGCCAAAATTATGCAAATCCTTGCTGGTGGACCCTTCATCACATGCAAATCGCCCCTTAGACGAGTTAATTTACCGAGTAATCTTCTAATTGCGTGTATTTTAAGGATAAGGGGTTATGAGGGGGCTCCAAATGCAACACATGCTGATGTTAGATTGATGATGATGATGGCGGTGTTGGCGACACGATAAATACGATATGTAGATAAACAATCAACAGTGGCGACTACAGAGAAGTGTGGGGAGCCAGTTTGGGGGAGTTTGGCGCTCCTCCGATTGATACTGTATTTAGGGTGAAAAATTAACGACAAGTCAACAAACATACACTCTGACAAAGAGTGTGGTCTTTTTTGCGTTTGAGGCGCCCGTCTCGTCTCAGTGTTGTGTGGTGTCGCGCCACACAATTTTCCGACAGACGCCCCATAGTAGTGGAGAGCGTCGCGACGCGTGGCCACCACCAGAGCCGCCTGCCTGACGGACTCTCTCCGACGAGGACGCTTTCCACCAAAACACCTTATTATACAAAACAACAACACCATAATAAAATCATATCGAAGAATAGAGAGGGATGAGTGCTAAAGGGGTTGAAACGAAATCGCCAATCGTTTCTCCATGGTAAATTAAGAAATTTATTTCCAATTTGCACACTCTTCTTGTGTAAACAAATAAATAAGTGTGTATGTTGGATGGTGGCGAGGGGGTATAGTTTGTTTTGTAATTAGAATAATGGTAGAATGTGCTTGTTGGCAGCACTGTGGCGCCACATGTTTTCAAAATCAAAGGTCTCTAGAATATTTAGAAAAATTCACCAACAATAAATAAATTAACGCTGTTATTTGGCGATTTGGTGGGGTAGAAGAAGTGTGCTGGTGATGTTTTTCCAGACTTTTGGAGCCAAACTATAATCATCTGGCCATATTTACCAGGAAACAATATCACATCTATCATAATATAATACAGAAACTGTTAAGTGAACTGTTTATAAATCTGCGCTTGGAAAAACTTTTCCAACACACACACAAATACATATTCGTATATATAGTCGATTTTGTGGACAGGATAAACATTTAAAAACCGTCTCTTTACGTTGTCTTTATGCGCATTTTTGCCCAACAACCATGGATGTGGTACAGTAGAAAAAAAATGTGAAATCCTCCACACTAATTTCCATAACAATTTCACAATACCAAAAATGACGAATTTATGTAATAATATAATAATAATCAGCGGACCTTGACCTCCAAGTCAACTCTAACGTCTTGGTAAAACGCTCTAATGCTGTGTAAAACTCACAAACAGGGTACGATACCGTACGCTTTTCTGTGTGTGCATTAATTGAAACAATTTCTACTGTTCTCTACCTTGTATGTTGCTGGTTCAGTTATTATATTTTACTGGAAAAGCGAATCTATATTAAAAGATAAAAACGTGTTCTTGTAACAGTTAACGAGAATCAATGGCGGAGGAACGCACTTTCCTTGGTTTCGACTTAAGTACCCAGCAGGTATGTTTTTAAACAATTCTGTGTGCCGTGCACGTATATGTAGAAAAAGGCGTAGAATTTTATTGGAATTATTTGTTTATTGATGTTGGTTTGTGTGTATGATGTGGAAACGCATGCGTTTGTTCGGTCAATGCAAGAGAGAGTACCTTACCAGGTGTGCACAAAATGCCACCTGTTGACTGAACAGTCAAATATCATTTTTAAATGGTTTATTCGAATCTTTTCCATAAGCTGAAAGCGGTTGTCGTCGACGATCAGCTCCGGATTATGCATGAAGCGGCGGTGATGTTTGATAGCGATTTACCGGAATTTCGGACTGTTGGTGGAGCAATTATTGATAGGGGGAATAATAAGGTGATTACTGCACCGACGATTATGTGGGTGAAGGCGTTGGATATGTTGATGGATCGGTTGACTTTGGCTGGCGTGAATTTTGAGAGGATTGCAGCAGTTTCGGGATCGGCACAGCAACATGGTTCGGTTTTTTGGAATAAGAATGGTGAGAGTTGTTTGAAGAATTTGGATTCGACGTTGTTTCTTCATCAGCAATTGGAGAAGTGTTTCGCTGTGGGACAAAGTCCTATTTGGATGGATGCTAGTACGACAAAACAGTGTAAAGAGTTGGAAGATGCGGTTGGAGGGGCCCAGAAATTGGCAGAAATTACTGGTTCTAGGGGGTATGAGAGATTCACCGGTTCGCAGATTGCAAAACTCTTCCAGAATAATCCGAACTCTTATAAAAATACAGAAGTATTTTTTTCTAGTTTCTTTGATGTTTTTTTAATTTGGAAATTTGTAGAGAATCTCTTTGGTCAGCAGTTTTGTTTCTTCTTTATTCTTGGGAGCAATTGCTCCAATCGATTTTTCTGATGGATCTGGGATGAATCTGATGGATATTCATAAGAAACAATGGGATGACAGTTTGTTGGAAGCTTGTGCACCGGACTTAAAGAAGAAATTAGGTGATCCGGTGGCTTCCAATACAGTTCTTGGACCGATTTCCGACTACTATGTTGAAAGATACGGATTTTCGAAAAATTGCCAAATTGTTGCGAGTACTGGAGATAATCCTGCATCTTTAATAGGTTGTTGTACTTTATAGTCGAAAATGTTAAATTTTCAGTTTAATTTTTCAGGGATGAGATTAAAGGAGAAATATTTAGCTGTGAGTTTAGGTACTAGTGATACGATGTTCCTTTGGCTGAAAGAACCGAAAGTGGTTCTTGATGGCCACATTTTATGTAATCCAGTTGACCCGAACGCTTACATGGCATTGCTTTGGTAAAACAAATTAAAACGTTCTCAAAAATCCTTTTAATATCATTGGTGTTTCAGTTTTAAGAACGGCTCTTTGACTCGTGAACGAATTAGAGATAAATGTGCTGATGGATCATGGGATATTTTCAACCAATTGCTCAATAATACACCACGCGGCAATTTCGGCAATATGGGTAAATAGAGAAGTACATATTAATAATAGCTGTTTAAAACTTTGTGAGTTTTTTTGCAGGACTTTATTATGACGTTCAGGAAATTCTACCATTCCTGCAAGGTGACTATCGTTACAACAAATCATCAAAAGTAACGAAATTCACGAGCTTGGAGGTGGAAGTGCGTGCTTTAATTGAAGGCCAATTTATAGCGAAACGTGCGTACGCAGAAGATTTCGGATTTCAAGTTGACAGTGAAACAAAAATTGTGGCAACTGGTGGCGCGTCTGCGAATAGGACCATTTTACAAGTTTTAGCAGACGTTTTTAATTGTCCTGTTTATATTCAAGTAGTATAATTGATGTTTGATGAGAAAAAAAATGTTAATTGAGTTTTTTCTAGAAAGCAGCCAATTCTGCAATGTTGGGAGCTGCTTACCAAGCAAAACACGGTCTTTTAGCAAAAGAGCAGACTTACAACGAAATCACTTCTTGTCTTTCAGAGCCTGAACTCGCTTGCGAACCGTATAAAGATGCTGCTGAAGTTTATGATCCGATGGTGGCACGATATCGAGAAATAGTGAAAAATTTAACTTCCTAAATTTACATTCCAAGCTTCCGCTCATTCCGTACGTAACTGTTAGTGATACAACGAATTTTTATTCTGACCAATTTTTAATCGCATTTTCTGTAAATATTAACTAATATTTATTATTAAACTTAAACATCAGTCGTTGGAGCAATAAAACTGAACATTAATTTATGGCCTCTGTCTGTATAAGATGCAATGGCGTTTATGGCAATAAAAGAAGGAAAGAGAACAGAAAAACCGTGAACCGTGAAAAACCGAACAGTGACCAATTCCTCGAGACCAAAACGCTCTTCCGCCGAGGTTTGTAAACTATTTTATTCACAATCAGAGACAAAAAAATCCAAGAGACAAAAAAGTTTCCTTATTATTAAATTTGCTATCGATAGGACTTAACAGAATTAAAATTTGACATCTTCCACACAAATGGCCAAAGGTAAACCACCAATTTGTCAAAAAGTGGTGTTGGAGGCGGCCGATTTTGTTTAAAATTTGCAGTAAGATAAGTCATTATGAGATACGTAGTCTACCAAATGTGGCTTTTTATTTTTTTTCTGTACGGAGATATTTTGAAAATTCGATTTTTTTTTCAAGAATTTTGAAGGCCTCTAACTCTGTTATTATACGTTTCCGAGCATAAGTGTTTTAGGTTTTCGGAATCAGGGCAGTGAAGAGAATCTACCATTACTTTTTTGCTCACTTTAGCTGAAACACCCTGTATATTATTTACCTGAATGTAACAATGGGTCACTTTCCACTTTTATAAAATATCGGAAAATGCCTCATTACATACAGATTGTGAATAAACTATATTTCTTTATGTTGTACGAATATCGAATATACATTAATAAAATTATTAAACATGATTTAAGAAAAAGCCAATCTTGATTGAAAATTATACACTTTATTAATAATGCCAAATATTTATGTAAATTATTTTTTACGTCCACCACGTTCTTTGACTTGCAATTGAATCACTGCTCCCTGAGTTATATTATAATATGCCAAAGTGTTGTTGTCTTTGAAAAACATTCCCTGAAAATCACTCAAATTTATCACATCAAAATACAATTACCAAACAAACTTACGTCAAAGAACAATTTCTGTTTAGCCGGTGGCATGTTAGTCTCTTCCTGAATCTTTGCTTTCAAGTTAACCACCGATTCACCAATCGGTAAAGTATAACTCAACATCTGTCCAGTTAACTTCCATTCACCCTTTTCAGGCGCCAAAGGAATACTTACTTTAATAGCAACCGGATTCTAAAAAATGCAACGAAAAAAATACATTTTTCTTCACAATTACTAGCTAATTGCTTCAATTACCGGATTGCGTGACATGAACACTTCTTCCGGTACCAAAGAGTCCTCGTTGCGCATCTTCTTATTGGACGGTTCGTCATCCAGTGGCCCTTCACTCGGATGCTTTACAGGCATATTCATTGGTTGTCCCATTTGTGGCGGCATTGGCGTTACAAAGCCAGGCATTGCCGACGGCGCCGCCACTAAAACCAATCGACATTCTCATTACAAAATCCAAACTCAATCAGAAAAACTTACTCATTAACGGCGGGGGCCTTAGTGGAGCCATTGGCGGTGCTGGCATCATCATTATCTGAGGTTGCGGGGCCAACATTGTCGTCTGTGCCTGTACTTGCATCGCAATATTCGCTTGTTGCGTTTGCATTACGGAAACTGGCGGTTTTTGTTGAGGGTTGGGGTTCGCTTGCGGTTTTCCGGTTATCACACTTCCTACACTCGCTTTGACCACATTTTTAACATTCTTCGGCCCGATCTTTTCTTTCTCCTCATCGGGAAGCAGCCCTTTCACTTTATGAATCTGATGGATTTGCTCTTCGAGTGTAATATTAGCCCGAGCAGCTCTTGTTGCCGCCTCCACACTTGACGTATGTCCATCCCAAGTCACCTTCTCATCCTTCCTCACATCTTCTTCACCGATTTTCTTACCAATGGCAGTTTCTTCATCGCCCACACCGAAGATATCCGTACGACGTTCAGCAAGAAGCTTCAAACTGGCATCAATCGCGGTGCCCGCAGCATAAACTGTCTCTTGATTCATCTTGTCACTGACTTGTTTGTCCCTTTGTTCCACCCATCTCGGATCCAACAGACCAATACGCATATGTTCTTGCACTTTACTAGCTGGAATTTTCTCACCGGTAATTGGAGAGACAAGATAATCATCCCCAACTGTCGGACGTGTGACTTTAATCGCCTGTTTCGGATCGTATTTCTTCACCACCACTTTATCAGGAATTGGTGGCAGAGGTGGTTGGATGCTTGGCTGTGAACCGGATGGATGTGAATGTGACTTGTCACCGCCCTCCTCATCTGAACTCTCCTCTTCCATATCTTGAACACGATTATCATCTCTCCCTTTCCGATGAATAGTTCTATCTTGCATTGTGCTCAATTGTTCGTCCAATTGCGGTGTGGAATCCTCTTCATCGCTCTCCAATTGCATTTCGATATCTTCACCATCTTCAATTCGTTCTTGGATCAAGATCCGAGCACCAACTTCTTCAGGTGTGGTTGGCGGTGGGAAATTTCCGATTTCGAATGGTTGATAATCAACTGTTTCTACAACGACGAAATCGTGCCAATCGATTTGAGCGTAAGCGACACGTTCACGTTCTAAAATCTCTTCTTCTTTAGCTCTTTGCTGTTCTTGGTACCTTTGCCATTCCGCACGGTATTTGACTTGTTCAAGAACGGATTTGGCGCTTTTTGCTTCGTCTCGTAATCGCTGTTGCATACTCTTTGGAGGAATTAATACTTTTGTGTATTGTTCCAGTAGTTTGGTGAAATATTGGAAGAGCGAATGTTGGGGTCTTAAGAAATCGAATTGGAAATTTCGCTGTTCGCGGTTCATTAGCTGTGTTAAAAATTGTCGTCCATTACGGGCTACAAATTGCGCGGTTAGCTTTACAATATCCAAGTCCAGAGCAGAAATTGAAGGTGGATCTGCTATGAACTCAAAATCAGCTGGTGGATCTTTTGGGACAAATGGTTGTTCGACTTGTTTGAGGATTTCTTGTTGTTTTTGTTGGGCACTTGGTGTTACGCTTAGTTTGGAGATGGCTGATGGTAAACCACCAGAATCAGGAGCTAAAAAAATATCGTCATAAAAAATGTCTTATTCTCTTAACTTGGAGAATATTGTTTTCTTAATCAGAAGAAAACGCTCTCGAAGAATTTTGATCATGAAATACTCCAGACTTCAAATTAAAGTCGAATACATTCATATATGGCTAAAGTTCATCATAACGAACAGAAATCTTGCGTTTTAATGAATTCTCACCTTTGCCTTCACGAAAGTCGTTCACTTTATGCTGGTAATAAGCATGATATGGATCTCCGGTGTTGAGGAAATTAAACTTTGGATTGCCCAATTCATTTTGGCGAATACGAGCCTCGAATTCCGGCCCATTTCGTGCAACGAAACTCGCAGTCTTATCGACAATATCTTAATGTGAAAAATCAGGAAAACATACACAGAAAATCATTGTTCTCATAGTGGTCTGGAAGAATATTTCGCTAAAAAGTATGTTAAAACCAGTCAAAAGGATACTTCTCACCTCTGGTGGTGGATAAATAATTCCCACCACCGGATTTATGGGGCCCTCATTATGCCCTTCATTGTTATTCGTTACAGTCTCTAATGGAGGCATTTTCTGAAATTTTCTGACGATTTACAAACGTTTTCTTGTCAACAACTGCACCATATTCAATATGGCGACACAAATAGTAATCGATTTACACAAGCCGACTGTAGAGAGATTTTCTATCATCTCTGTTCAACCACGTGTGTAAAACAAAAATGGAGGATCAACCGCGTGGCTACGGAATCAAGTAGATGGCGGACTCTAGCGTTCTGAATACGAACTATTTATTTCCAATTTTACCTCCCTTTATGATATCAACAATTTGAACTCTTTTAGCAAAAAATTAGTGTTAATTTAAATAACAAATATGGGATTAGTACGTGGGTACATTTATGTGGACGTTATTCCATAAATCTGTATATAGATAAGCATATATTGTTTATTTTTCAATATACATTTCCAAAACAAACAAGGAATCCATCCACTGTAAAACTGTAATCTAAGTTTCATGCGATTTTACGATTATAAGCTTTATTATTATTTGTTTACATATTTTAATACTTCGCAGTTTGTTCATATAATAATAGATCAGCATTTCTATAAATAGCAAAACGGTATTCATAAGGTTGTAAATATTACTAAAAATATAAACAAATTACTCCTGTGTGTGGTAAAATTTAATTACCTATTATATGGTTAGTTAATTGTGCTCATGAATTAAGAAATTTAAAACAATTACATGGTTTTGTTATTCATCATCGTTTCTTCGTTTCATATAAACAAGAATTAGAATTTTTTATTTAAAACCAAGTACTGCATGAATAATGTATATATGTATACTTTGTGATCACGCTATTTTCGCCTGATCACTCGACAGGTTTCTCTGTAGACATTTAAAAATAAAGGTATATCTTGTGAATGTATAGCACTGTTTCAGTGTTTACGAAGACATTACAAAATCGACTTGCGGTCACAGTGCGGATTGATAATAAATTCGCCCAATAGAGGCCACTCTCAAGCAAACATTCAAAACCGCTTACAATTCTTAATTAAATAAAACGAAACTTAATGACTGTTTTGTTGTTATAATATGGTATATTGTTGTAGAAAGCGCCCGAGTTATTATTCCGTTTTCAATGGAACCTTTGAACTGTCCTTATACATACGATTTGCACATTTTGTGACGTAAAGGCCGTGCCCCCATGAATAACACTAAATTTCTGAACTTTGGCTATAAGTCAATATGAAGATAGGAAGCTGTTTTTCAAATGCCTTTAATCGTCTATGATTTCCAATAAGAATAATAAAGCAATTGTGGGGTCAACGATTATCAATATAATGATGAAAAAACAAATCTTACACACATGTTTAATAAGACAGTTAAAACTTTTCTAGACTTGGGAAAATGCCATAAAAATTGTTGACTAGCGCAAAAGATAAAACAGAATTTCTGGAAATTGGTGCGATTAATTCGCGTCATAAAATTTATAAATTGAGATTATTTCGATGGTACAATATTTATTCAAGGAGATAATAAGATTGTGTATTTGGTCAAGGGCAATAAAAAGAGCGCGATTTCAATAAATCAAAAGTCACATGCCAAATTAGATGTGCTTAAGGCAATAGTAATTTAGCTAAATGAACAACAATAAGTAATAATAAATTGGAGAAACGTTGTTGACACAAGAGTCTTTTTAGAGACTTCCCTTCCGATTCCCTCCAAAAATCCCCAACAAATCAATTAAAAATAATACCCGATTCATTGGCAGCAGATTAGTCTGAATCGTAATTGAAGAGAGTATTTTTACAGTCCGTAATTGTTCAATAATAGCAAATAATTAAATGTTATTGTATATATACGGAGTTTGAATATGTGCTGGTCACGTGATGGACCTTCTTTTATTTAAACACTCAACAATCTCAACATTCAGTTAGTATGCAGCTTAAGCCTAATACAAACTGACTTGAAAACCAATTAGACAAATATTTTCATGCTCAACATTGACTTAGGTGAGTAATCTATATCTTCGCACATTTTCCGGGTTTTCTTCGTTAATTAATGGTTAATTTAAGTTTTGAATTGGAATGTGTGTTAAAGTGCATTGCGACATTTTCTGCACGCGGTCACATCGTGTTTTGAAACTTTCTTTACTTGTGACCGAGAGAAAAATTATGTAATTCATGTGGTTTTTGTTTTGGTTATACTTAGCGAGTACTTCGATGAAGATGTTGAGTTTGCGGCTCGCTATGCCCTTACTGGGGATGCTGTTCTGGGTACTTTCTACACATGCAGGTACCTTCGCCGGTGCTTCTTATTTGCCATCAATGTCAACAGGTACAAGCCGCACTTATACTATAAATTTACAAAATAACACCTTGTGCGTAACCCACTTTTGGATCATTCAATAATAGAATATTAAACGGGTTTTTAAAGATGAGTTTTTAGTTGTAATTGATTTTGGAACTTTGATGAAATCAGGAACCATTTAAAGTCCAATTGATTGTAAATAGCAATAATGTTTTTATTGTACTTTGGCAATTTGTTCAAATCGCTTTTTAATGCGTGTCTCGTTCTAAAGGTGGGCGAAACACAACAAACAACTAAACAACATAACAAATAGCTGAAAATGTCTCAGAGTGGTAATGTTTTCTTGATTTTCATGCAATTAAGCGTCTCATTGTACAACCAATTCTCTTTTAGGTTGTTTAATTTATTAAAAATAGATCTAAGTAAAAAATTACTACTCACTCTCTAAATGGATATAAAATTTTGATTTTTATTCCCATGAGGTAAGAGATTACAAAGTTATTCCCTCACATATGTTATTACTTAAAAAGCAGCTTAAAAATCTCTTCTTCCTACACGACAGGCTCATAAATCTCTTCCTAAAACGAGTTTTTTAAGCTGTCCACACTAACCACTTGACTAGAAACTGATGCCGTTATTCTACAGGTATAAAAATTGCTGAAAAATCGCCGAAATTGGCCAATATCAAAGTATCTACCAAAGACATGAACAATTCCATCAAATTTGCTCATGAAGTGGTGAACAATTTGAAACGTTTGGAGACGAATTTGGCTTGGTCGGATATCCATGTGCAACAAGGTACTCCGGCGCATGGCCTGTATGTGTCTTTTGCCCCGGGAGAGGAAGCACTGCAACGGGGCAGAGAGGCCCTTGTTGGTCTTAAAGCGACTGTTCATCTAATGAACAATTTTTGCACAAAGTAAGACACCTGTGAAAGGTAAAAGAATGTTGAATTCAAAATGTTTTGACATGTTTAGACACTTTTTGGGTGGAGACGAATGTAAGCGCTTTATACAGAGTTTCACTTTTCATGATACCACGTTAGGGAAAGCTTGTAAAGGGATGAATAAGCGATGTACCCGTGAAGAGATCGAATACCCTTACAGATCAATAAACGGAAGTTGTAATAATCCGATAAATGGTGTGAAAGGGGAGAGTTTTACTGGCTACAGCCGACTGGTACCCGCAGAGTACTTGGATGGGGTGTTTGAACCGAGAAGAGCCACAAATAAACGCATTCTACCATCACCAAGACTGATCAGTACCTCATTATCGAAAAATGAGGGACTTGAGAATAAAGTGACTTTGGCATTGATGCAATGGGGTCAATTTATCGAACTTGATTTGACCAGAACTGCTACTTCGATTATGGTTCATAATGGCAACACAATTGTGTGTTGTGGAAATCAAGGGAACCATTTGTCTCCACGTTATAAGCATCCTTTCTGCCATCCAATTTCAGTGCCATACGATGATCCGTTCTACTCGAAACATGATGTGGATTGTATGACGTATGTGAGGTCAGTTCCAGTGCTAAGAAGCGACTGTAGTCTTGGTCCAATTGAGCAAGTAAGTGTTCGAACATGAATAATATTTCTCTATCTGCAATGTGGGATTTTTCCAGTTGAATCAAGCATCGCACTTCTTAGACGGTTCCCAAATTTATGGTGTCACGATGAAGAAGTCTGCTTCGCTACGTTCCTTTGTAAAAGGCCAATTGGAGATGTCTACGTTCCAAAACCGCAAGTTCCTACCTTACTCCGATAACGTAAAGGAAGATTGTGAACAGACAACGAAGAATCGGGCTTGTTTCAAGTCTGGAGATTCAAGGGTTAATTTCCTCCCACAACTTACTGCAATGTACACAGTTTGGTATCGGGAACATAATCGTATTGCGAAAGAACTTAGTGAGCTGAACCCACATTGGGATGACGAGATCCTGTTCCAAGAAGCAAGAAGAATTGTGGTGGCAGAAATCCAGCATATTACGTACCATGAGTGGGTTAGAGAACTGTTGGGTGAGAAATATTTGAAGAAGATTGAAAAGTATGGCAATTACGACGAAGATGAAGATCCGTCGGTTTTGAATAGTTTTGCAACAGCCGCTATCCGTTCTCTGTTCACATTACTTGATGGGGAAATACGGTGGGGTTCTTGATTTCATCTTTGAAATAACTCAAAATTGATTTTTGGACTTTTAGTTTGTATTCCGAAAATCGTGGTATCGAGAGTTCTATGAAACTTTTGCAATTTACCGAAAATTCAAGTTGGATTCAAGATTCTGTTACTTTCGATGAAATGCTTCGAGGTCTTGCAACACAGAAGAGCGCAAAGTATGACACTGAATTCGATCAAGATGTAAGTATTCTTCTTCCAGCAAGAAAACCAGACGCTTAATCTGTTTTCCCATTAGCTTTCCAACCAATTATTCAGCAACGGAAAGTTCGGCTACGATATTCTGAGTTTGGACATCCAAAGAGGTCGCGATCATGGTCTACCAAGCTACACGACCTTTCGGCGAATATGTGGCATGACTACAGTGAAGAACTTCGACGATTTACAATCAACCATGAACAAAATGCAAATCAACGCTCTGAAGAAAATCTACTCAAATCCAAACGACGTGGATCTAATCGTAGGTGGATTATTGGAGAAGCCAATTGACAATTCCCTGTTAGGTCCGACATTCTCTTGCATTATCGGCGACCAAATGTTACGAACAAGACGTGCCGATCGTTTCTTCTACACGAATCCAAATCAACCAAAACCCTTCACCAAATCTCAATTAAAGGAGATCCAAAAAACCTCTTTGGCACGAATTTTCTGTGATAATTCCGATCAAATACGAATGATGCAGCCAAATGTGTATGAGACCATTTCCGAGAGGTAATTTCATGGAAATTCGTCTCGTTTAAAGTCTAATTGTTGCTTTTTCTAGGAATAAACTAGTCAGCTGTTCGGAACTTCCAAAAGTGAATCTGAGCGCTTGGATCGACAAATTAAAATATGCCCATTAAAGTACAAGAATTTCAATAATGTTTTCAAGACTGACTAAACTCGTGGCTGTTTAAGTATAGTATTTAGGTTCCAAACAATCCTCCCAGCACCCCTTATCATCAATAACAAAGAAATATCCATTTCTGTCGTATATTTGTACAGGATTACAGGGTGTAATCACAAACAACCATTTTTTGATATTATTTATTTAGTCGATAGTAGAAGATTACAATATGAAAACCAAACTACACATGTTTTTAGTTTTCATATAATTCTTATCGTTTATGTAGGACTATTTGTATTCTTTTATATGATTGCAAAACAATATAATTAGAGTGTATGATGAAACCGCTCTTGTTTTCTTAACCCTCGCATTTTAACCTTTGCTACCAAATAACAAATTAATCAAAAAAGTTTAACAGCATTTAATATTAAATGTAAACAATGTTGCCTATTTCCTTTATCTCTATTTCTCGGAATTTCAGCATACAAAGTCCAGCAAAAAATTAAATTGAACAGAAATCGATATCGAACTTTGTTTTTAGGGCGTACCTACATGCCCTTCAATCGATCTTGAAATCAAACTAATTCGCAAAAAAAATTGTTTCATAAGAAGTTAATGAATAAATCGGTGAACTTACCTCCCTGACCTGCCTTAACTCTCTTTAATGTCAGAGTACCAAAATTTCGGGCGAAGAATCGGGTTTTTAAATGTCAGCATTTTTTTCCTTCTGTTTGTCGTAAATAAATCAATCGTAATTCATTGTCAAGTTCAGTACACAAGGAATGGTAAACAATTTCGTAATTATTTAAATGAGTGAAGCAAAATGCAGTAGCAGATTTAATTATTGCCGGTTGGTGATCGGCAAAGGAGAAACAATGGTAAACGGGGAGTTACCATCGTTTCGTAATAGATGCTTGAAGAATTATAATATCAATAAAATGTTGGGTTTTATATATGAGAATAGAAAAGGATTTGTAGATTTGACGGCCTTCAATACACATTTACAAATTATTTATTATTAATTATTACTGAGTCATTACACTATTATATTGTATGATTGGTTGTTGTATTAATTATGAAGTTTTCGAGGACAAGCCTCTTTTCGTACAACAAAATTCTCTTTGAAATATTTAGAGTATGCCACTATATCGACTTTCCATCAAAATTTTTATGTTGCAATGTTACTCTCGATTTTTTCCGACTATTATAAGTAAAAATTATGCTAATTGGGTGAACGGCACAGGAGTGTAGAGTCGGTTCATTAAGTAATACAAACGATTAAAATGCGTATTTGATGTTATTGTAAATTCCCACACATACGAAAAACCAAATTTGTAAATTCTAATATTAATTTAATTAGATAAGAGATAAACTTTCTTCAGTTGATTTGTATGGGGAGCAGAAAGCGCGGTTTAGTCGATTTGTTTAGCTAATTACCCCACATTAACAGGAAAAATGCGATTTTTTTACACAGAAATGTGAACTGGTTTTCTTGGTGTGCTCGAAGTGTATGATTAATTTCGTATAAATAGAATTTATTGGTTTCGATAGGCATATGTTGTTTACCTAAAACATTTAGAAAAAGGCGAGTTATATAAAGAGCCTTCATTGCATATCCTCATTCACTTCATTCTTAAGAGAGAATTATAACAAATTGGCTTATTTCTAAATGAGAATGCACTTTGAAAACTTGTCTACTTAATTCCACAGTGCATGGATTAATAAAAATAATAATAATCATAAATCGTTTCGGATTTACAAACGATAACTAGAATGTGTATGTGTTATTTATTGGAGGATAAATTGTATGTAGAGTGTAATTTAAACGTTTACAGTTAATAATATATAGTATTTAGAATATATTGTGAGTTTGTTGTATTTATCTTGATTTTAAAATTCGAATGGATTGGACAAGGAAAAATTTAGATTAAAGAATAACCTTGCGAAATAGACATGTGTTTAGCCTTATAGGGAGAACTGGATGGAAAATCAAACGTAGATTATAAGAGGAGAGCACGTGATGTGATTAAAGTATGAAAGTACCCCGGCTTTATATGTATATAGAAATAGAAAATTGCGTAAAGATGTTATTAAATTTGCAATTGTCCGGTCTCTTGAGTGGTTGCATTTCAATTAACAATAACTGCATAATTAAGGAAATACAATTGGTAGCCGAGTTATTCAATTAATTTGTTTATTTTTAGGGCAATGATAGATAAGGAAGTTGATATTAATAAAATGTCAATAATTATTCAATTTTTGGACTATATAACACTATATAAGTGATTATTCAAACTGGATTACAAAATACTTTTGGGAAACAAATCATGCGATCAATAAAAAATGACGATAAAAAACATGTGTGCAGATATATTTATTTCTCTGGTCTATGATTACCTACCGAAAAAGTTTCACAAGGTTATCAAAAACACAAAAATTGTAGGAACATCATTTCCGCGTCTGGGATGAACGATGAACAATTAAACTAGTTTTGATTCAGAGATCATTGAAAACAGGATTTTATAATTCAAATTTTAGATCAAGGGAATGCATGCAAGCAAATGTTGATATTTCTGTAACATTGTAGACGTTAAACACTTGAAACAAGAGTATGGTCAATAAAAAATTGTTTATTACTTCTTTTTTAACTTGAAGAATAATGAATTTGTTGATATGGAAGGAAGGACAAACTATATACTGCAAAAACCACAATAAATTCGATTCAACAAATGTGGCTTGATCTTCAATAAAATTCCAACGAAAATAATCTTAGTCAAATGATTAATAAAAGGTATTGTGTACGTTCTTTGGAAATTAAAGAATGTATTGTATAAGAATAATCGACGAAGGACGAATTCAAAAAAACACCAATAACCTCTTTTGAACTACAGTTTGTGGTTTTATGATCAATTAAAAGCAAATCGGTACAATCAATAAAAATCTACCAAATATAGAATGCATTGAAGAATATATAAACATCCATTAAAATTAAGAGGAAATCCGAACAGATTTTTATCTCCAATTTCGGACAACAAAGGATGAAGAATAATACAAGGCCAAACAAATGTAGGTATAAATCAAAATTGCACTCGACTTGAACTGCCTACGTAATTAAAATTGAATCAATTAAGCAAATTGCAGCTATTTACTGCTCTTTTCAAATTATGTAAATCCCATTAAATTAATAAAAACGACAATAAAGATGTAAAGATAACACAAAAAAAGAAGAACCATTTAAATAGACCTGAAGGTAATAAAGCTGAAACTAAAATGATCAGAAAAAGCGCGATCAATGACTGTATTTCTAATCAATCAGAAAAAGGAACTACTCCACATAACATGCATCTAAACGAAATTGTGCAAGAGGAAAGGCGAACGAATTTAGGATAAAAGAAAGACAACACATGTGACTAAACTACTCGAATCACTAATGACCATGTGATTAATTAAAAGATCATTAAAAAACGAATGGCTCATACATAATAACTGTCTACAACCGGCCGCTGAAAGGGTAAAGTACTGAAAATGCGAACCAATACAAAATGATGCAAACCGGTGTCATTTCATTTTTAATGTACCTCCTTATACGGCGATGCAATGATCGTTAAATTCGTCTGTAAATTGCGGCTGAAATGAACTGGCGATTGCAACTTAACAATTGTTCAATAAACTGAGCAGTCTCTCTCAATAATTAAGAAAATCTAATGAGATTTGGAATAGTTTCAAAATAATAACAACCTTGTATGGAGCATTTCACTTCCAAAGACCAAATTGCGGGTAAACGGGACACATGAGTATATTTGTATAAATAAAAGTAACGTTTTTTATTAAGACATAAAAATTCAGGGCCGAATGGAGACCCTTTAATAGTGGACAAAAAGAAACAAACGTTCTTCTTGGTGAAATCGCTTTCAATTAATAATTAAATTGTGTTAAAAAGTAATGGAATTATTAGAAGAAACTGTTTTCAAACCACAAATCTAAATAGACACAATCACTCTCTTAATTGTCTAAAATTTCTGAATACCAACACAGTTGCTGTTTTATGATATTGTTAAAAATTACTATTTGCATAATCGTAAAAACACATATATCACATATAAAACACTTCTTTTTTCGCCTATTATGTAAACTTTCAAGCACATTATAACTTCAATTATTGCTTAAAAAGCGTAAAATTTACTAGAAAAATTGCCAAATATTTATGTACATATCACCAAATAAATTCACACCGAAATGAATAAAAATAATTCTAATTGAATATTTTCAAACAAAGAATTGTACACTAATTTGTGACGTAATTTTATTTCGATTGTCCAAAATGCCTATTCGAAAATCCACGCCTTCAAGTGAAACCAGACACACTTTTACTACATGTTCAATTTTTTTACATCCAAACATCGACTTTCTTGCACATAACAATTTCAGAATTCGTCACAAGATCACAGGACGAATTATTTATCCGGTCATTCTAATTCTATGACTTTCAACAAACTTAATCGATTCTCTAGGCACAGGATATTGACATTCATTTCAGAAAAAATCTTATGGAAAATATGTTATTTGGAATTCAAAGTGAATGTTAAACACTGTGAAAAAAAAATCAAAAATTATTTAAACTAATAATTGCATATATGTAATAATTATCAATTTATAACTGTAAGGCAAACCACTGAGTCAGTAGTTAAATAAACAACATACCTAATTTCTCTTGAATAGGAAATTTTAGTATGCAATAGTTTCTTATATAATAAATTAACAAACTCCCTTAACTAGAGTTTTGTCGATTAATGCAATTAAAAAACGCTGATGAGACATGAAAATGTGCTAAATTTTCCACGCAACTAATTTCTTTTTGTATAAAAATGTTTGCATTCACGCTAAATCGGATGAAGGTGATTGTTTAAAGCGTTCTTCCGGGAGAATTGATAGTGGGTTAAAGGTGGAGGTATATTAAACTGAAAAAACTGCGTATATTTGTGTATAATTCAATGTAGCAAAATGTACCCTCTTATTTTAACACATTAATTGTAATGGCACACCATTTACTTTCTCTTTTCATACGCAGATTATAAGACAGAGTTTACCCATGAAAGGAGTTTTAGTATTCCAGTGTTTGTGGTGTATAATATTATTTGTCCAACCCTAAGTAGTGCATTTCATGGAGTTATCGGTCTAGGGTACACTTTACAATGTGAGTACAGTCTTAATTCGGTCTAATTACTTGCTAATTCAGAGTAATTTTGCGGTTAAGCCCTTAATTATGTCTTAATTTAATTTTGGACGAAGGTCCTTAATTACCCACAACCAAATCGCTAATTCGCAGGAATTTGTTCAAATTAACTTTAAATAGCGACTTAATTATTTTGTCAACAGATTCAAATTATTAATATTCACACTCACTTTTAATTAAATTATAAATTGTGAGTAAATTTGAAATTAAACAAACACAATACACAATATAAATTAATTATTTCGTGTAATTAAAGTCCGATTGCAAAAGTACACACTTGAAAGGGTCTCAAACGTGTTGTAATAATTTTCTTTATTTCATCTAATTGTCATAATTAAAGTATATCAAATTTTTTTACACATATTTCCACATAACAAAAGCCTTTGTTCATTTAAATGAACATGAATACGTTTTATTCTTATGGAGTTTGTTGGAAAAGCCAGGAACACGAGTTTAATTTTATTTATCTCTTGTTATTCTTGGAAAGTTCATGCATTTTTATGTCGTGGATTAACCAGTTCGATTTTGCATCTTGTACATAAATTATTTTTTAATAGTTCCAAGTCTTCCTTTTTCTCATAAATATATTTACGTTGGAATTTTCACGTTTTAATTTAGGATAGAGCTAATGTGAAATAACTAGTACATATACGTGTACATTACTTTCTATTCAATAAACCATTCAATTAGAATCGCTTAATCCTGAAAATTAAATGTAATTTCCAGCTTCCTCTGTTTTAAAGAGACGTAAAATGTGTTACCGGTCAAACGATATCTAGAAAGGCAGATTAACAATTAATTATGTAATTTAAAGAGTCTGACAGGACTCGACAAATTTATGGGAAAATTACTCTATTTTTCTACTGGCATTTAATTGCAGTTGCAATACACCTTCGACTAAAAAAATATCTTTCATTATGGGAACTCTTATAAGAATGCGAAATAAATCAATGTATATAAACAATTCTAAATCATCTTCCTGCAACGCCTTAATTATGCATGTATGAGCGCATAATTTCCAGCGAAAAGCCCCTGAAAATTGATTACGAACTTAATTTCAAAATAATTCTCCTTTTGCAATTTTCATAATGGATTTATACAGAACAAAAAGTGTTGTTCAAGTCGTGCTCTAATAGTGTAAAAATTGGAGGTCGCTTATTTCCTCAAAAATATTGGAAAGTGAACGAGTTTTGCGAGTGTAGTTTTTGGTGTTTCAACTGAAATTCGCTCACAGATGATTAGATACCGTTAATTGCCTCTTTCTGCAAGTGGCAAAGGTACTTTAATTGAAAACCAGATATGATCTTGCTCTAACGAATTGCATACACAACTGGAGTAGGTTATGCATTAAATATCATTTAAATATCACCAGACGATAAACAAATAAAAAAGAGACTTGTATTTATGGGCAATATATACATAAAGGTGAAATCACAATTTCATTTGTACTTTTTTTTCGTTTAGAAAATTGCAAATATTTCCTCATAACACTCGATGCATGCCTTACAAATTTGAAAATAAATATATTAACTGTTAGATGCGTGGTCTAGTTTTCTATAGGAATAAAACGCGCTTATTATAATACCTTTCACTAATAAGAATCACTTTATACACATGTTATACAATTGAATTTGCATAAGAAAACAATATCAAAGAATTCACTTATTAGATGAATAAGAAAAAGAACTGGATGAATTTTAAGTGAAACTACCTTGATTTAATGTAAATAACATTTTTTTCTCTCTTTTTAAATAAATTATTTTTTTATTGTAAACTGCATTATTTACGACCTTAATCATTTCCGTTGCACCATATAACATAAATTAAACATGAATATCTACTTATATAGAGAATGAAAAACGATTTATAAATTTCACCTGAATTTTTTCTACACAGGAAAGTGTCGAAACTATAAAGTCCATTTGTTTTCAGAATAAATCATGTCAATATCCGCTCTAGCCACACTTCTAGTCTTTGCTATAGCTGAGGGTCTTCCCCAAAGCTACAACGTGTTCCTCCCCCAATTGGAAGCGAATCCGTTCTTTAGCAACAGTTTCAGCAACTACCATCGATCAATCCCACAAGTTTCCTACAACTCTTACGGCGGGTATGACTTTTCAACACGAAAATTCAAATGAACCTCGATCTTAATTTTGTCATTTCAGTAATTCGGTTTATTCGCAACCTGCTCCGCCACCTCCAACAACTCAAGATCCAAGCACTCTCGGCTGCGGTACGCCTCCAGCCAGTTGTCCAAACACAAAATACCGCACCTTCGATGGTTCCTGCAATAATTTGGAAAACCCCGTCATAGGCACCCCAAACACTCCCTACCAACGTTTATTACCTCAGAAATACGGTGATGGTAAGTAGTACCGCCCTTTCCTTACGTAATTCACATGCGAATGTAAATAATCACGGCGTGCACCATTAATTACAAAACTCATTAACATACTTCTCTCTCTCAGGAATTAGTACTCCAACATTAGCGAAAAGTGGCAGAGACCTTCCAGCATCTCGGGCTGTAAGTCTTGCCATTCACCCAGATGTGCCTATTGAGGACCCAATATGGACCTTGAATGCTATGCAATACGGTCAAATCATAACACACGACATGAGCATGATTGCAGGCAGTACCCAAGCACGTAAGAAAACCAATCCCCGTCTATAGTACGCAATGATTGACTGATAATACTTTAGAACCACATCAAACGAAATGCTGTTCTGCCGATGGGCAACTTCTCGAATTCGCCAACATACCCGAACACTGTTTCCCCATTGTATTGCCTGACAATGATCCTGTTGCACAACAAACAAATACTAAATGCATGAACTTTGTTCGAACAATTACGGATCGTGATCGACGTTGTGTTGGCGGTAAAACACCAGCAGAGCAGGTAAGATTGCATTGACATTACATGCACAACATGTAAACGATCTTTATGTTCAGTTAACAGCTGTTAATCACTTCCTGGATCTTTCGATCGTTTATGGTAACAACGACCAATTGAGTGCACAGTTGCGTTCTTTCCAAGGTGGACGATTGAATGTTGAACAACGCAATGGTCAGCAGTGGCCGCCGAGAAATCAAAATGCTTCGGGAGTGTGCGCGATACAAAGTCAACAGGAGTCTTGTTACATGGCTGGAGATACGAGAGTTAATCAAAATCCACAGTTGACTCTTCTGCAGATTGTTTTGTTGCGAGAACATAACAGAATTGCGGATATATTGAATAAATTGAATCCACATTGGAGCGATGAGACCATCTTCCAGGAGGCGAGAAGAATTAATATCGCCGAACATCAGAGGATTTCCTATAATGAATGGTTGCCAATTTTCATTGGGTTGGAGAACTCGTTGAAGAATGGGATCATTTATCATAGTCATGATTATGTCAATGATTACAATCCGAAAGTGGATCCGACGGTTTTGAATGAACATGCAACAGCCGCTTTCCGGTACTTCCATTCCTTAATCGCAGGAAGATTAGAGTAAACGATTGATATAATTTTAAGTTTTGTTTTGTAAAAGTTTCTTGGTTTCAGTTTGGTTACCGAAAAGAGGAACAGTTACGGGAATTTACGGTTAAGTGACTGGCTTAACCGGCCAGCAATTTTGGAGGAAGGCAATAATTTTGATGAGTTAGCAAGAGGTCTTAATACCCAACCGGAATTAGCATCTGATCCTTACCACGATAGCGAGGTACTGCTTTCTTTTGAAACTTTTAAAGAGATATAGAAAATTGTTTTTTCGCAGATCACTCAGTACCTCTTCAGGGGCAATGACACTTTCGGTTCGGATTTGAAGTCGTTCGACATCCAAAGAAATCGAGATCACGGTTTGGCTTCTTATAATGATTACAGGGAATTTTGCGGTTTGCCTCGGGCACACACCTTCGACGATTTCCTTGGTATCATGCGTAAAGAGGTAAACAATCTATAAAAGTACAATTGTTACAAAACTTGATGCCATATTCTAATTTAGAATGTCCAAGCGTTGGCAAGCCTTTATGAAGATCCCGACGATGTTGATTTAACTGTTGGCGGTTCCTTAGAAGTGCATGTACCCGGAACTTTAGCCGGGCCCACATTCTTGTGCATTTTAACCGAACAGTTTTATAGAACACGCGTAGGTGATCGATTCTGGTTTGAAAATGGAGGAGAAACTGGATTTACATTACGTAAGTGTTGCATATTAATTTTATTAGTTTGTACTCAATTTGTTTTTATAGCACAATTGAATGAACTTCGTAAGGCGAGTATTTCGAGACTGTTGTGTGATAACAGTAAGAACGTGAGGGCAATGCAACCGAGAGGTTTTGAGAGAATTTCGCACACGAATCCAGTTGTGCCCTGCGAATCTCTACCAGTTGTGGATTTGTCTTTGTGGAAAGATGGACAAAGTTCGCAGGGTTTCGAAGGGGATGGTCACTACTCGAATGGCTTTTTCTTTAAGAAATAAAACATGATAGTTAGTTCATATGTGCCTAGAAATTATATTTATTTTTTTTTAGTACCTAATTGTAAGGATCATTAAATTAAGAGTATATTTGTATTGAATGTTTACACAAAATCGTATTATTTTTATAAATAAACTTTATACATTTAAATGATTTTTTTATTTGTGGTTCCTAAGTACTCTGTTTATCAAGCGCGGAAACGAAATCTGGCGAAAACATAATTGCAACACAGGTATGCGATTACATTTCTTGTCTAATGATCAAACAATATTTAATTGGTAAACAACTTAATCCACTGATTATCAGAGAATGCAATACTATAAAAGCAAATGCAATTATTGCAATTTTAGTCAATTAAAATCCACTTTGATCAATTTAATATGGAATTTTTAAAAGTTGGAATTGTTGCACTTTTAATTGTTGGCACTCGTCAACAATGTGAACAAGAGAAATACCGTCCAATCGATGGTGTTTGTAATAATTTAAATAATGAATCCTGGGGAGCAGCTGGTACCACATATGAACGCCTAATTCCAGCAATTTACAGTGATGGTAAGTAGATGAACTTTAAAAGACGATAGAACTCTTATATCTTCGCCTGCAGGAATAAGTTTACCAGCAGTTGCAGCAAGCGGAAACGATCTCCCAGTAGCCAGAATCGCCAGCTTGTCCTGTTATCCAGACTATCCCGTCCAACATCCCATTTTTACGTTGAACGCTATGCAGTATGGACAGGTGATCGCTCATGACATGAGCATTGTTGGTGGAAATGACGAAGACCTTACGCCAGTTGAGCAAATAAACAATGTAACTCATTTCTTGGATCTTTCTCTTGTGTATGGAAACAGTGATGAGAGTAGCCAAGAGTTACGTTCTGGCGAAGGAGGAAGATTGAACGTGGAAAGTCGTAATGGCCAAGACTGGCCACTACAATCCCAAACCGCAACTACATTGTGCAATATTCAGAATGACGAACAAAGATGTTATCAGACTGGCGATACAAGAACTAATCAAAATCCAGAATTAGCCGTTCTTCAGATTATCTATTTAAGAGAACACAATCGTGTGGCAGATGGTTTAAGGAAATTGAATCCGTGCTGGGATGATGAAACACTTTTTCAAGAGGCAAGAAGAATTGTCATTGCAGAACATCAGGCGATTTCCTACACTGAATGGTTACCACTCATTCTCGGCAAAGAAAATTGTTTTATTAGTAAGATTAATTATAAAACTGACGGATATGTGGAAGATTATAATGCAAGTGTGAATCCAGCTGTGCTAAATGAGCATGCAACAGCGGCATTTAGATATTTCCATACGTTAATTGCAGGAAACTTGGAGTGAGTAAAAAAAATTGAAGAAAAGCGCAATTTGAGCAAAATGTTTAATATTGCAGGGTGGTTAATGAGCGTCGTAAGACTGTTAATGAGTACAGACTCGGTGATTTTATTGACAATCCAGCTCCTTTGGAAGAAGCAAATGAGAATTTTGATGGATTCTGCAGAGGACTCTCAACTCAACACTCGATGCAAGCTGATCGTTATCACACAAGCGAGGTAGTATATTTAAACTAGCTACAGAAGCAACTCTGAAATAAAATTTCGCAGATCACCCAATTTTTCTCCAGAAATCTAACTTTTGGTGCGGATCTAAAAGAAATTGATATTACAAGAAGCAGAAGTAACGGCATCGCTACTTACAACGACTATCGTGAGTTTTGTGGCCTGTTAAGAGCGCAAACATTTGAAGATTTCATACCAACAATACCCGCAGAGGTTCTACAATCAAATTAAGATTTAAACTTTTGAATTTAGATTTAAATTACAGGATGCAGCTAAATTAAGGTCCTTATATGAGAGTCCGGACGATGTAGACTTAACTGTTGGTGGTTCCTTGGAAGTACCTGTACCTGAAGGCTTAGTCGGACCCACATTCTATTGCATTATGGCAGAACAGTTTGTCAGGACTAGACAAGGAGATAGATTTTGGTTTGAAGGTACTGGTTCTGGGAAATTTACGTTGCAACAGTTAAAAGAGATTCGTAAAGTTTCAATATCAAAGCTACTATGCGACAACGCAAATATTGGAAAGATGCAGCCACATGGATTCCAAGTTATATCAAACCGGTAAACAAAATACATGTTATTTTTTTCAAAAAACATCAAATGTTTTTTGTAGGAATAAATTGGTACCTTGTAGAAGGCTGCCGGAAGTACGGTTATCGGCGTGGAAAGAGCGCTGTTAAAAATTGAGACTTTTAATGAGTATACGAAAATATCTATGTACATATTCTATAAAAAAATAATGTAAAATATCTATGTATGCATTCTAAGTAAAATTATAAGTAATTGCTATTAATTAACTATACTCTAATTTTAATAAATTCCTCGTTCTTCTATCTGGAGTTATAGAATTCGCATAGGTGACCGATTTTGTTTCGAAAACAATACTTTAACAAGATTTATTACACCCAAGTAGCAAATTACATTCTCTTTCAATTATTGAGACATTTAGTGTGGGCGTTTTAGATCGATTAATGGAAGTGCGTAAAACATCAAGGCTATTATGTGACATGTGACAATGGTTACAATATTAAGAAAGTGCAAGCAAAATAATTTGAAAGTATATATATCATTGGGGCGACAAAGAAGCTGCTCTTGACTTGTCAAAAATTATTACAATTGTTTTATTTTATCTTTATAGCAGTACCGAAATTAAACTGATTATTTTGGCAGGAAGGACAAACACCTTTTAAAGAGAACTAATTATTAATTTTAACAATTAATTAACAATACAATGTAAATTTACTCAAATTAACAAGCGACTGATAAAATAAGTTTAAATAATATTAATGTAAGTACCCTCAAAAGAGTACCATGTCCCCTTACGGCAATATTTGGCTGCATATGATACAGTTGATTATTTTAATCGAAGGCAAGATGTCAGATAACTTGCCAACATTGTACGAATATTACACTTCAGACGGAATAAAAACTGGTCTATCCGATCAACAGCCAAGGTTCTTTCTAAATAATAAAGAAATTAGTATATATAGTGGAGCAATACATTATTTTCGAGTACCACCTGAATATTGGCGAGATCGATTGCGAAAAGCACGTGCTGCTGGATTAAACACAGTGGAAACTTACGTTCCCTGGAATCTACATGAACCAGAAACAGGTACTTTTGACTTTGGAAATGGCAAAACTGAGTTTGAACAATTTTTAGATATTGCCAAGTTTGTGAACCTTGCGAAAGAGGAGGATTTGTTTGTAATTGTAAGGCCAGGGCCATACATTTGTGCAGAATGGGAATTTGGTGGATTGCCCAGTTGGTTATTGAGGTACGACATGAAAATTCGCACTTCAGATCCGATGTTTCTGGATTTTGTTAAAAAGTATTTTACGAAATTGTTAGCAATACTTGCACCATTGCAATTTACAAAAGGTGGACCAATAATTGCTTTTCAAATTGAAAATGAATATGGAAACACGAAAGTTAAGGAAGAACCAGTGGATGTTCGGTACCTTGAAGAACTGAAAACGATTCTTCAGGAAAATGGAATAGTGGAACTCCTTTTCACATCAGATACACCATCGAACGGGTTTTGGGGGACGATACCGAACGTTTTAGCGACGGCCAATTTTCAGGAAGAACCGGAAAAGGAACTAAATCTACTGAAAGATTTTCAGCCTAACAAACCCTTGATGGTAATGGAGTTCTGGACTGGATGGTTTGATCATTGGGGTGAACAACATAATAAAAGAACTGTGGAACTCTTTGGGACAGTTTTGGAGAAGATTTTATTAATGAACTCCTCTTTTAACTTGTACATGTTCCATGGTGGAACCAATTGGGGCTTGTTAAATGGAGCTAACATTATTGGAAACGGTACTGATAATTCGCATTATGTTCCTGATATTACAAGTTACGATTACGATGCTCCATTAACCGAAGCAGGTGATTATACAGCTAATATTACAAACTTCAAGAGTTACTGCAAAAATACAGTACCGTCAAATTAAAACTGCCAGAAGTACCGAAGCTTGTAAAGCGAGTTGCATATGAGTCGATTGAAATTGTTGAAGAATTAAGTATATGCGACGTAATAAAGCAAATACCTAACTATCGAAGCTCTGATCTAGTCTCGATGGAGAAATTGAACATAAACAACGATTCAGGTCAAAGTTATGGGTACATTGTTTATAGAAAAGAGCATATGAGTATAAAAAAGAACTCGATTTTGAAAATTCAAGGGCACGTTTGCGATACAGTACTTGTTTTGGTGAATGGGAAGCTAGTTTCGAAGATATTAACAAATTTGGATGATATTAAAGGATTTGGATATTGGTATCAAAATGACTCGACTTTGGAGTTTACTGAAGATTATGCGGATGCAACTTTGGATATTGTTGTTGAAAATTACGGAAGAGTAAACTACGGAAAATTGAATCAATTTAATCAATTTAAAGGTCTATGGCAAGGCAATGTTTTAATTGACGATCTTATTTTACACGACTGGTTAATTTATCCTATGGAATTTAAGAAAAAATGGACCGTTAGTTTATCAAACTGGAAAACTTTCAATTTTTCATCTGGCCCTTGTTTGTATAGAGGTGTTTTACCGGTACTCGAACCAATGGACACGTATATAGATATGCGAAAGTGGAATAAAGGAATCATAATCGTTAATGGCTTTGTGTTGGCTAGATATTTGCATTTGGGCCCACAACAGTCTGTTTACCTTCCGGCCTCATTTTTAAAAAGTGGAAAAAACGAGATTATTATTTTTGAACACTTTACTCCTAATAATAAAATTTATTTTAGTACTGATCTTATATTCCATAATTAAACTAATGCGATTAACTGTAAATTAATCATATGATTAATTTTTTCAATAATAAAATCATAATCATCACATTTATTCGTTTAATTTAAAGTATGAGTGAAAAAAAAGAAGACTAGTGTTTAGTCAGAGAACTGAAAATTACTGCAGATTGGAAACAAGCTAATGAAACTAATATGCTAGGCTATATTAATTTATTCAGTTTAAGTAAATTCATATGTTTTTCTTCTCAATAAAAACATCAATAACAGAATTGTTAAAACATTTTTTGTTCAATTTTTATAAAGAAAGCTATAAACAAAAGTGAGAATGTCCACAACCCCATAATGTTCAAAGATCACAAACTCATTATTTCCTGATTTAAGGAAAGGGGCAGGTAAATATAAAACTTTTGGTGATCCAATCAAAAAGTACCTTCCCAAGACAAAACCATTCACAATAACTATCCCCTTCGTATAAGGTTCCGTATAAATATACGTATCTTGTGGATCCCCATCAATATTGAATTGTGTCCTGTAAAGAGCCGTGTTGTAAGTGCCATCATACGGTTCCCAATTTGTCAAATTATTTACCCAGTTAGTCTTGAACTCCAACGGAATTATCTTCCAGTTTTCTAAGACCTCATCATTAATAAGTACATCTCCTTGAAAAAAACCTTTGAATTGTGATTGGAGGGTTTTTAATGGGCCATAACCAACTCGTCCAAAATTCTCAACAATCAAATCAAGTGTAACATTTTTCAGATCTTCTTGTGTTAGAACTAGGCTTGAATTCTCAAGTCTCCATGATCCAAAGTTTGCATCTAAATCTTCATTACTCGCCAGTGGAGGTGATATGAGTTTTCCATTAATTAGAACCATTAAAGTATCTCTAATGTATCCAACAATTTTTAAAGTACTGTTAGCTGGTAAGTCTAATGTTTTGCGGTAAACTATGTATCCATAACTTTGTCCGGAATTATTGTTTATTGGTAACAGCTCCATTGGAACCATTTCTTTGCTTTCTATCACTATTGGCGCTTGTTCATCCAGAACTTTTCCAATAGGTAACTGTTCTTGAATTGAAACCGTACCGTACACATGAGGATCGGCTACTGGAGGAATCGAAGGTAGCTCTGTTTGCACATCAATATATTTTTCGAGTAAACCTTTTATTGCATAATATTTATCGGATCGTACACCTTGGACCCTAATTGGAGCATCGTAATCATAGTTCGTCGTATCTGGCTGGTATCCAGAATTGTTTGGTTCGCTGTTATTTACATTAGCACCATTCATAAACCCATAACTAGTGCCACCATGGAACATGTACATGTTAACTGAAGCATTGCTCTTGAAAATCATTTCCAAATATTCAGCAACTGTTTCTGTCAATTCCGAATGATGATCCTCTCCCCAATGGTCAAACCATAGAACATAAAATTCCATTGCCATTAATGGTTTTCCAGGTTGTAAAGTTTGTAGCGCATTAAAGTCGGCAGTTGGATCACCTCCGAAGTTAGCAGTTTGAAAAAGGGTTCCAGGTAAGGTACCATTTGTACCAGCATATGTGGGGCTGTCTGAAGTAAAAAGTAACTCGACCAAACCATTGTTTAACATTAAAGTACGTAATTGTTCAAGATATTTCTTATCAGGAGTTATACTTGATTGAGTACTGCCATATTCATTTTCTACTTGAAAGGCAATTACGGGTCCACCTTTTGTGAATTGATATTTACTTAATATTGGTAACAATTTATTAAAATACCTTTCAACATGTTGCATGTACTTTGTGTCGGAAGTACGTAGTTGAATACCTTCTTCTCTTAGCAGCCAGCTTGGAAAACCTCCAAATTCCCATTCAGCACAAATGTATGGGCCAGGACGAAGAATTACGAGTAAATCCTCGCTTTTCGCAATTTCCAGGAACTCGGTAATATTCAGAAAGTCTTGCATATCGGTACCACCATCTCCAAAATCATACACTCCTGGTTGTGGTTCGTGCAGATTCCAAGGGATGTAAGTTTCTATTGCATTTAAACCGAGTGAACGCATTCTTCTTAAACGATCACTCCAATAAGCTCTTGGTACCCGAAAGTAGTGTATAGCACCACTGTAGATGGTAATGTTCTTGCCATTTAATGTGAAGTATGGCTGGTCCACTGATAACCCTGAATTAATCCCATCACTGGTGTAGTATTCGTATAAAGTTGGTAAACTCAACACCACAGAAGGAGTAAGTAATAAAAGAAAAACTTTTAGCATTGTTGGTTCGTTGAATGCTGAATTTTAAATACGTATAAATGATTATAAAAATTATCTTTGGTAGAGAATCTTATAAATCGAGATATAGGTATTCACTTGATTAACATTAAATAAATGTATAAGGAGTGTGTTTATGATAGGATGATAAAGTAGTAAAACAAAGGGTGTTACATATAAGCACGGAAAATTAAGATATAACTTTAAATCTCCTAAGATTGTTGATTAAACTTAATTTGTAAACAAAACACTTTGAATGATAATAAATGAACCAATTACATATTGCCTAAATGATCCCCTCTTACTTTTTTTGAAGGTTCAAATACATATAATGACTTATAAATATAAACATTAAAATGAATCTAGTAACTACAGTAATATAAAAATAATCAATGGGTGCGTTACAATTTCTGGTACTAGTTTTGGTTTTGCCAAGCTTATATCAAGCAGCTTTACCAACATTATACGAATATTACAGTGAAGGTGGCATCAGTTCCGGCTTGTCTACCGACCAACCCTACTTTACATTAAATGGGAAAAACATTTCAATTTACAGTGGTGCCATTCACTACTTCCGAGTACCTCATCAGCACTGGAGAGATCGCTTAAGGAAATTAAGGGCCACAGGTTGCAATGCAGTGGAAACTTACGTACCATGGAACCTTCACGAACCCCAAGAGGGTGTTTTCGACTTTGGAAATCTTGGTAATCCCAGATTTAATAACTTAAACATAACAGATTTTTTGAGAATCGCGCAAGAGGAGGATTTGTTGGTACTGTTACGTGCAGGGCCTTATATTTGTGCAGAATGGGAATTTGGTGGTATGCCAAGCTGGATTATTAGAACGGATAATATTGTGGTACGGTCTTCGAATGAAACCTACATGAGATATGTGACTGAATACTACAATGCACTTATACCTTTGTTAGCTGACTATCAATTCACTAAAGGAGGACCAATAATTGGTTTTCAAGTGGAAAATGAGTATGGGCACACCGTCACATCCACTTTTACACCCGATAAAGATTATTTGGAAGCATTAGTTAACTTGTATAGAAATAATGGCATTACCGAGTTGCTGTACACTGCAGATGCTTCGTATAGGGGAACGATTGCTTCTTTGCCAGAATTACTTCAAACAATCAATTTCGCAAATAATCCAGAAAATGAATTCGATACATTAAAGTCATTTCAAAAGGATAAACCAGTAATGGCTATGGAATTTTGGACTGGTTGGTATGATAAGTACAGTGAGCCCCACAGTACTCGAGATAATGATGATTTTCGAGAAAGCTACGAAAGAATTTTGAAGTATCCATCATCAGTGAACATGTACATGTTCCATGGCGGTACTTCCTTTGGGTTTTTAAATGGTGCAAATGGAGGAATAGGAAATTATCAGCCTATTCCTAATAGTTACGATTATGATGCTCCCTTGGCGGAAAATGGTGATTACACCGAAAAGTATGACATTGTTGCTGATCTTCTGAAACAATATAATGAAGTGGAACTATTGACTCCTGATCGTCCACAATTGGTGAAGCGGGTAGCTTATCCTGACGTTACTATTACTGAACAGCTGTTTCTTCAGGAAACATATCTGATACATACAAATATTATATTGGTATCTGGAAGTGCTCTTCCAATGGAACAGTTACCTATTAATAGTAACAATGGGCAAAGTTACGGTTACGTTGTGTATAGATTTACACAAGACTTGCTAGAAAACTCGACGTTGACTATCAAAGGCTTTGTTTATGATACCGTTATGGTCATGGTAAATGGCAAACTAATTTCAAAACCTCTTGAAACTTCAGACGATTTAGATGGATTTGGCTTCTGGCGTTTAAAGGATTCATCTATAACTCTTACTCAAGAAAATTTAACACAAGCAACTGTTGAATTGATTATTGATAATATGGGAAGGGTAAACTTTGGTTCTGTTGATGATTTCAAAGCTGCCCATAAAGGAATCAATCAGGATGTTTTAGTAAACAACGAGGTACAATATTCGTGGGTTATTTTCCCATTCGAATTTAAGGAAGATTTCCTTGAAGCACTTTCAAATTCTACGACATGGCATGATGTGGACACTAGCGAAGTGCGACCGGCTTTCTATAGAGCCACTTTTAACATTGACGATGATCCAGTTGATACTTATATCGATGCAAGAGATTGGACCAAAGGGCTTGTTATAGTGAATGGATTCGTATTAGGGCGACACTTTAAAGTTGGTCCTGCCCAAGCCTTGTATCTACCTGGACCATATTTAAATAAGGGGGCTAATGAAATAATTATTTTTGAACAGTTTAAACCATCTGATAAAATAAAATTTGTTACTGATATGATATTTGAAAATAAATAAATATATGAATAAATAGAAAAAGAAAATTAATCTTAATCCTAATTGAGACTAGATTTTAATAATTGGTTTTGGGGAGGCACTTTAAAGCGGGGCTCTTTACTACATTTATCAGCACGTTTTGAACATCTTAAATTGACTGATAAAATAAAGTTTACTAATAGCATGATATACGAAAATGTATAACAAATAAGTATGAAAATATCGACAATGTTTCATTTATTAGTTTCTTTAATAAGGTGAGCATTTTTTAACTATTGCATACAAACAAAACGTTTGATTATTATATATGAAAATTACTATTAAGAATACATTTAGTGAAACAATAAAATTTTTATTGTTGGAAGGTAATAAAAATATGTATATGTTTATTGTAAACAAAATTAATTACTTTTTCTATTAAATCTTGCACAAGGTCGAGAGATAAACAGAAAATGAGTAAACTGAACTCAATGAGAGGCAAATATACAACATAGCTACCATACCTCTTGGTGATTAAAAACTTCATTTCGTAAACAAACCACTTTAATTGAGGTATTAAAAGAATTAGATATTGTTGTCAAAATTATTCTTATCTATTTGAGAGACTAAATCTATAAATATAAGCAATAATTAAGTGACAATTGAATACAGTTAAATAAAAAACAACAAATGAGTGGGTTAACGGCTTTGTTTTTAATTTTGGTTTTGCCAATTTTCTCTCAATCTGCTTTACCAACATTATACGAGTATTACACTAATGGGGGCATTTCTTCAGGTTTATCTGCAGACCAACCTTACTTCACCTTAAACGGCAAGAACATTTCAATATACAGTGGTGCTATACATTACTTCCGAGTACCTTATCAGTACTGGAGAGACCGGTTACGAAAACTACGTGCTTCAGGATGTAACACAGTGGAAACGTACACCCCTTGGAATTTACACGAACCTGAGGAAGGTGTTTACGATTTTGGAGACCTTACAGAAGCAAAATTCAACAATTTAAATATAACAGACTTTCTTCGAATTGCACAAGAGGAGGATTTGTTTGTACTTCTACGACCTGGTCCTTACATTTGTGCAGAATGGGAATTTGGTGGTTTGCCTAGTTGGATTATAAGAAATAATCATATTGTTTTACGCTCTTCAGAACTAAATTTCATGAATTATGTAACCAATTACTTCAATAAATTGCTACCGTTATTGGTAGACTTCCAATTTACTAAAGGTGGACCAATAATAGCTTTGCAAGTTGAAAATGAGTATGGACATACTTTAACCACATCATTCACACCTGATAAAGTTTACCTTCAAGCTTTAGTTGATCTATTCAGGAACAATTCCATAACGGAGTTATTGTACACTTCTGATGCTTCGTACAGGGAGACGATTGGTGCTTTACCAGAAGAGTTACTGCAAACAATAAATTTTGGGACCGAACCAGAAGCTAATCTCAATATACTAAATACTTTCCAGAAAGGAAAGCCAACAATGGTTATGGAGTTTTGGTCTGGATGGTTTGATTTTTATACTGAGGAACATTTTATTCAAGACACGGATGAATTCAAAGAAAACTATGAAGCAATTCTTAAATATCCAGCTTCAGTGAATATGTATATGTTTCATGGTGGTACTTCTTTTGGGTTTATGAGTGGTGCCAATACTATAGAATTATTCGGTCTCCTTCCAATTACTAACAGTTACGATTATAATGCACCTTTAGCAGAAAATGGTGATTACACTGAAAAGTACGAAGTTGTCGTTGATCTTTTAAAAAAGTATAATGAAGTAGAGTTGTTAACACCTAAACGTCCAGAATTGATAAAACGAACTGCTTATCCAGATATTAATGTTACCCAGCAACTTTTTCTTCAAGAAACTTACGACTTGCTTCCTACTATATTATTGATTTCAGGTAAAATTCCTCCAATGGAGCTCTTACCTATTAATAACTTTAATGGTCAAAGTTATGGTTATACTGTGTACAGAACCATTCAAGATTTACCTGCTAATTCAACGTTAACGATCAAAGGTTACGTGCACGATTCTGTGATGATTATGGTAAACAATGTACTTATTTCGAAACCTCTAAGTAGTTCAGCAGATCTCTATGGGTTTGGATACTGGCGTCTTAAAGATTCTAGTATCATTCTTACAGAAGTCGAGTTAACACAAGCAACTGTTGAACTAATTGTTGATAACATGGGAAGAGTTAACTTCGGCAGTGTGGATACACTGAAAAGTCAAAACAAAGGTTTATCTGAAGATGTTTTCATAAACGATAATGTAATTAAATCGTGCTACATTCATCCATTAGAGTTTAAGTCAAATTTTCTTCAATCACTCTCTGGATGGCATGATGTGGATGCCAGTGAAATTAGACCTGCTTTTTATAGAGCTACATTTGATATTGAAGATGATCCAGTGGACACGTATATCGATGCTAGTGAATGGACTAAAGGTGTTTTTATTGTAAATGGTTTCGTTTTGGGAAGGCATTTTAAAGTTGGACCACCTCAAGCTCTATATTTACCAGGACCCTATTTGAACAAAGGATCAAACGAAATCATTATTTTTGAACAGTTTAAAGCATCTGATAAAATTTCGTTTTCTACTGACATGATATATGGAAATGTATAAAATATTATCACTAAATAAAATATTGTTTAGACTTGTATCATTATATTTATTTAAAAAGCAATACTTTAACTTTAACCAAATAAATTAAAGAGCTAACGCCGTTCCGAAAATAAATAAATCTTCCTTACGCAACTCATTTTTATATAATACTACATACATATGTATAAGCATTGAACTCGATATTTAACAAGTATAGTATGTAGTTTATATTACACATAAAGTTCAATTAATCTACGAGTATTCCAAATAAATTTGTTTGTCCGAAAATTTAAGTCCTTCTCCTCGCTGGAAGTGTTCGAATATAATAATTTCATTTGTTCCAGTTTTCAGATAAATGCCAGGTAAATATAAACATGTAGCAGGACCCATACTAAAATATCTTCCCAATACAAAACCATTGACAATAACAATCCCTTTAGTCCATTCTCCCATATCAAGATAAGTATCTGGAGGTGTCCCGTTGTATGTAAACTCGATCTGATAGAAAGCTGCTCCCTGTGTAGAAGACTCATCAAAAATTTGCCAATTCTTCAAATTATTATTCCAATCTCTTTTGAATTCTAATGGTATTATATCCCAATTTTCCAATACTTCTTCATTAATTAGAACTTCTCCTTGAAAAAATCCTTTAAATTGAACTTGTACTGTTTGCAAAGGCCCAAAACCAACTCGTCCAAAGTTTTCTACTACTAATTCCAGTGTAGCATCTTTCAAATCCTGATCAGTTAAGACTAAAGTGGAATTCTCCAATCTCCAAGAACCGAAAGTATTATCCAAATCATCTTTATGTTTCAATGGAGGTGACAACAGTTTTCCATTAACTAATACCAATACGGTGTCTTTAATATATCCAACAATTTTTAAGGTACTGTTTGCGGGTAAATCCAATGTTTTTCTGTATGCTATGTATCCGTAACTTTGTCCGGAATTATTATTAATAGGCAATAACTCCATCGGCACCATATATTCATTGGTGAGAAGCATTGGGGCTTGCTCTTCTAAAACAGCACTCAATGGTAATTGTGCTTTAATATTTAAAGTTGGGAGAGCTTCCAGAGGAATTGGGTCAGGTACATCAGGAATTTTCGTCTCAATTTGATTATATTTAGCAACTAATTGCTTGATAGCGTAGTACTTTTCGGTACAGTTGCCATCTTCCGAGATCGGTGCATCATAACCATAACTTGTAGTATCTGGTTGGTATCCAGAATTGTTAGGATCATTGTTATTAACATTAGCTCCGTTAGTAAACCCAAAATCGGTACCCCCATGGAACATATACATGTTAAAAGAGCCAGGATATTTAAGAATCTCTTCTAAATGGTCAAGCACTCCAGGTATCTCTCTGTAATTATGACTCTCGGCCCAATGATCAAACCAACCACCATAAAACTCCATTGACATAGACGGTTTTCCTGGTTGAAAGCTTTGAATCCTGTCAAAAGCTGCTGTTGCGCCATCCCCAAAATTTCCGGTCATAAAAAAGTATTCGGGAATGGTTCCGATGTCTCCAGCACCTGGACCGTCTGCTGTAACCAGCAATTCTACCAAACCGTTGTTTAACATAATGGTACGTAGTTGCTTTAAGTACTCCTTTTCAGGTGTTATACTTCCTTGAGTGTTACTGTACTCGTTCTCCACTTGGAAAGCAATTACAGGTCCCCCTTTTGTGAATTGATATGGACTTAAAATCGGTAGTAAAACATTAAAGTACCTTTCAACAAGTTTCATGTATTTAGGATCGGAAGTACGAATTTGAATCCCTTCTTCTCTTAGCATCCAGCTCGGAAAACCCCCAAGTTCCCATTCAGCGCAGATATAAGGACCTGGACGAAGAATCACAAGTAAATCTTCCTCTTGGGCAATTGTTAGAAATTCGGAAATATTTAAGAAGTCTTGCATGTCGGTACCACCATCTCCAAAATCATACACTCCAGGTTGGGGTTCATGTAAGTTCCAGGAAATGTAAGTTTCCACTGCATTTAAACCAGCTGCACGAATTTTTCTTAAACGGTCTCTCCAATACGGTCTTGGTACTCGGAAATAGTGCATAGCACCACTGTATATTGTGATATTCTTTCCATTCAATGTGAAATAGGGTTGATCTACTGAGAGGCCGGAAGTAATACCATCACCAGTGTAGTACTCATACAATGTTGGTACACTCAACACCACAGTTGGAGCAAGCAACAGAAGGATTAACTTTGATAACATTACGTTGATAAACACAGCTCTATAGGTACTAAAATATGAATTTAATATGGCCGTTTCCTTTAAATACTTTCACAAACATCTGTAATCTTTGAGATAATTTAATAACAAAACAATAAATAAAAAAATTAAACTTGAGTATCAACTTAAACATAAAAAAGTGTGTTTTAAGTTCCTTCAGTAAGTTCAAAGAGTATTTATTAAATTTTCCTTAGAAACGCAAATCGCAAGTCCTCGAGATAATCATTGATAAAAAAAATTAAATATCGAAGTCATTATATTAGAGTCGATCTCATTATCATTAACGTTTTTGTCCCAAAACTAGAAAATATTTAAAATCAGGAAGAAATCAAATAAAAATATTTTTTTTCAAGTACCAACAATTTAATCTTTTCACATTTTCAATCAGTTTGTTATCTATCATCAATATTTTGAATTAATCACATAATTAATTAAATTAGCATAGAACCACCTGCTGAGTTCTTACGTTCCCACAATTTAAATCAAATTCCAATAAGAGTAAGTGTACCATATTATCTTTAATACACAAATATTTGTAAAATAATCGAATTAGACATCTTCAATTAAATAGACTACCAGTCCATTGCATGACCTTAACAAGATAAACACTCGACACATTCAACAAACAGAAACATTTTATTTAACATACAGTGATTGTCGAGTGCGCGCACTTAATAATGGCGTTAACCTCACCTTTGTTACCCACCCTGTACCAATATTACACCACAGGTGGTATTCAATCAGGTCTCAATGCAAATCAATCATACTTTACCCTCAACAATCGCAATATCACCATTTACAGTGGCGCTTTGCATTATTTCCGTGTTCCAAAAGCATACTGGCGTGACCGTTTGCGTAAAATGCGTGCAGCTGGCCTAAATACTGTGGAAACTTACGTCCCTTGGAACCTGCACGAGTACCAAAATGGAAGATACGATTTCGGAGGTGGTGGTTCTGATATGCAAGACTTCCTCGATGTTGAACTATTTTTAAAAACGGCCCAAGAGGAGGATCTATTCGCTATTGTCCGATCTGGACCATATATTTGCACTGAATGGGAGTTTGGCGGTTTTCCAAGTTGGTTGTTGCGTGAAGATAATATTAAAGTACGCACATCTGATCCGATTTACATGAAATATGTGTCACGCTATTTTAATATACTCTTGAAATTACTAGCTGTACTGCAATTTACAAAAGGTGGACCGATTATTGCGTTCCAAGTGGAAAACGAATACGGTAGTACCGAAAAGCCCGGAAAATTCAAACCTGATAAGAATTATTTATGGAAATTACGACAGTTGTTTTTGAATAACGGAATAGTGGAGTTATTGGTAACGTCCGACAATCCCTCATCACATGGAAGTGTTGGTACTTTACCGGATATTTTTCTGCAAACCGCCAATTTCGCTTCGAATCCTGAAAAGGAATTTGATGCACTGAAAAAGTTGCAAACCAATAAACCGTCAATGGCGATGGAGTTTTGGACGGGTTGGTTTGACCATTGGGGAGAATCTCATCACACAAGGAATAATGACGACTTTTACAATGTTTATGAGCGTATACTAAAGTACCCAGCTTCGGTAAACATGTATATGTTCCATGGTGGTACTAGTTTTGGGTTTATGAATGGGGCGAATGTTAACAATGCTGAAACGGACAATTCAGGTTACGAACCAGACACCACAAGTTACGATTACGATGCTCCTCTATCGGAAGCAGGTAGAACATTTAGAACATAAGTACTCGATAACTTTTTGTGTATTAATTTTAGGTGATTACACCATGAAATATGTAATGGTTAAAGAGTTGCTATCCAAATACAATAAAGTACAAACAAGAATTCCCATGACACCTGCTGTTAGTCCTAAAGCAGTTTACCCTTCTGTTAAAATTCAGGGACAACTTAATTTGGAGCAGATTCTCAGGAGAGTACCGATTGTTGCAAAAAGTTCCCATTTACTACCAATGGAACTGCTCCCAATTAACAACATGTCTGGTCAAAGTTACGGTTACATAGTGTACAGACAAAAACAATTAGTTTTAGCAGAGAATGCAGCCCTCCAAATTCAGGGTCATGTTTGTGATTCTGTCGTTGTAATGCTAGATGGTATGTTGGTCTCTAAACCGTTAACAGACGCTTCCGATTTAAATGGTTTCGGATTCTGGCGTTTAAAGGATTCCACCCAAGTACTGACAACACAAAATTTAACACAAGCAACAATAGATTTAGTGGTGGCAAATATGGGACGTAATAATTTTGGTTATTTAGAGCAGTTTAACCAGTTCAAAGGACTTTGGCAAGGAGCAGTGACTATAAACAATCAGACTTTGGGATTCTGGGAAATGTACCCATTGGAGTTTAAAAAGAGTTGGATTCAGAGTCTGAGTGGGTGGCACGCTCCGTACGGTATTTGGGCACCTGGTCCAAGTTTATACAAAGCCATCCTAATAATTTACCTACCACAAGACACGTTTCTGGACATGTCCAAATGGACCAAAGGAATTGTAATTGTAAATGACTTCGTACTGGGCAGATATTCAAGAATTGGGCCGCAACAAACCCTGTACGTGCCTGCACCGTTTTTAAAAATTGGCTACAATGAATTCATCATCTTTGAAGAGTATATACCCTCCGATCAAATTACATTCTCAAAAAAACCAATATTTAAAACAAGAAATGTTGGTTAATTTTGTATGCAATATTCAGTATGAAAATAAATCGTAACGATCGTACATTTCCGTGCTCAATTTGCATTTTCTAATCACCTAATACATATAAAAACACTCCAAATAAACATTAGCTGCTTAGTATTGGGTGAAAGTTCGTAATGGCAGTGACCTTACCTTCTCACTACGATTACTTTGCTTCTAATGGCATTTCTAGCGGTTTGTCAGCATACCAGTCATATTTCACCCTGAACGATAGAAATATCACCATCTATGGGGGTGCAATGCACTATTTCCGTGTCCCAAAACCGTATTGGCGTGACCGTCTTCGAAAGATGCGATACGCAGGGTTGAATACAGTGGAAACATACGTGCCATGGAATTTACACGAACCGGAACCAGGTTAGCAGACAAAATACATTTTACACATCAGTTGATTTATTCACTTTCAGGTGTCTTTGACTTCGGAAACGGTGGATCCGATATGGAACAATTTTTAGACTTGGAAACTTTCCTGAAAACCGCACAAGAAGAGGACTTGTTTGCGATTGTACGACCGGGGCCGTACATCTGTGCAGAATGGGAATTCGGGGGTTTACCCAGCTGGCTATTGCGTGAAAATGACATCAAAGTGCGGACATCTGATATTAAGTTCATGAAACATGTGAAACGATTCTTTAATGTCTTATTACCGATCTTAGCTGCGCTTCAGTTCACAAAAGGTGGACCGATAATTGCTTTTCAAGTAGAAAATGAATATGGAAGCATGAAAAGTCCTACTTTCAAACCTGATCAAGTGTATCTTCAGCAATTGTACGAGTTAATGACACAGAATAAAATTGTGGAACTACTGTTCACGTCCGATTCACCAACGCTGTCTGGCACTAGTGGAACTAATCCGAGTTTATTCTTACAAACGGCGAATTTTAATAAAGCACCCGAAAAGGAACTGGATAAATTAAATCGATTACAAACAAATAAACCGTCAATGGTAACCGAATTCTGGTCGGGGTGGTTCGATCATTGGGGTGAAAAACATTACATCGGCAATACAAGCGAATTTCGGAACGTTTATGAAAGAATTTTGAAGTATCCCGCCAGTGTTAGTTTGTACATGTTCCATGGTGGCACCACTTGGGGTTTTTACAATGGTGCCAACATTGTTAACGGCAATTATAAACCAGATGTCACTAGTTACGACTACAATGCCCCCTTAACAGAGAACGGTGACTATACTGGCAAATTTTACATCGTAAAAAGTTTATTAGAGAAATATAATGGGAAAAAATTCAAGGAAATCGAACCTCCAAGTGAACTACCACGAAAAGCTTACAATCAAGCCGAAATAACTGCGTTCCTCTCTTTGAATAGTCTAATTGAACAAATTCCCGACACAATTAATAGCCCAACCGTTTTCCCAATGGAATTGTTACCGACAAACAACGACAGTGGCCAAAGCTACGGCTTTATAATCTACCGTAAATCCGGCTTAAACTTGAATGCAAACAGCATTTTAACGATTCAAGGATACATTCACGATGTTCTTCTAGTTTTTTTAAATGGCCAATTAATTTCCAAGCAATTACAATTTGCAAGTGATTTAAACAGTTTCGGTTATTGGAATGTAGCGAATGCAAGCTTAAAATTAACAGATGTGGAATTGAAAAATGCAACGCTAGATCTGGTGGTGGAGAACATGGGGCGAAATAATTTCGGAAAACTGCTAGACTTCCAACAGTTTAAAGGCCTTCGTGAAGGTGTTTTAATAAACAACAAGCCAGCGTACGATTGGCAAATGTACCCGTTAGAATTCAAACGGAAATGGACGAAAAATTTGTCCAATTGGCAGCAGTGGCATGGAAATAGCACCAGTGGCGTAGGTGCATACAAGGCGATTTTAATTGTAGATGAGCCAATTGACACATTTCTCGACTTAACGAACTGGAAGAAGGGCATTGCAATTGTTAATGGATTCGTACTTGGCCGATATATGCATATTGGGCCACAGCAAACACTCTATTTACCCGCACCGTTACTGCATCGTGGTCGGAATGAGTTAGTGTTGTTTGAACAATTCCAACCGGCCCAGGTGGTCGCGTTCTCCGATTCGCCGATTTATTACATAAAATCGTGAATGATAAATAAATTTATTGTTACAAAAATATATACATATTCAGACTAAGAGATATTTTTTTCTTAAACGATTCCATTTCTCTCGGAAAATGAGCTCGGGGGCGTCAAGGCGTACGTGCATTTATCAATAAACGAACGTACATATTTCGGTAACGTTCTCTGGGTGGAAGTTAACAGTCGTTGGAGGACGGGCTGTTGGAAGATTTTTTGCGCTTGCATTTTCTGATCGGCCGTCACACACCGATCGTCTAAATGCACCAGATTAGGAAACAGAGCGATAATGAAAAACCTAAAAATAATACCGGAAAATCCATTTTAGGTGTGTCTTTACTGTTTTGGTGAATGTTTTTACCTATTATGTAAATATTCGTAAAAATTGCCGCCGTTTAAATAGGACGGTGCTGCTGGATTGCCCATCATCGACAAATACTTCAAATTCGCACAAGAATACTGAAGTCTTCTAATAAACCTCCCTAGATCGGATATCCTGCAATGATTCACCCACAATAGCTCCAATTTCGACATGTAGGGAATGTGTGTGTCGGACGTGATTTTATTATGATCACAAATAAGCGACTGTAACTGCGTAAACTCTTCCAAAAAATCCAAATTGCTAAACTCATTATTGCTAATATCCAGAATTCGAATGGTGGCCGCAAGTTCTTGTAACAAAATCTTTGGCATCGAATGAAGTCGTTCGTATGCCAACGAGAGTCGATTTAATTGTAAGTCATCGTCGTCGTTTGTGTCTCGATTCGTTCTGTTATCAGTGCGATGTTGACCTGCGAACATCGCATGTCAAAAACTGTCTCAATTGTCTCAATATTTACCTAGAATTAAATTGCCCAAAGATGTCATTGTGAATGTAATCTCTTCATTAGAAGATTCGTCCAGTGGCGGAGGGATATTTTTTAAATCGAGTACGGTGAACACATCGTCATCGTCACAACTGTAAACCCAGCCGAAACAAAAAAAATTAATCAACACATTCACATTCTTCCCATATTTACCTCGTACATTTCGTAACACTCGTCCATAATTACAATTCTAATCGCTTCAAATACTGTTAACTAATAACCAGCGATCGGTTATTGAGCAATTGTATCTAATAGACGGCAAACAAATCATACCAACTGATAAATTTTTGTTTTAAATTGATTACACATTTCATAAATAATTCACTTAAGTGAATATAATAAACAGTTAAGTGATAACACGAGTCTCTTATCAGTGGTATGCCAAATGTGAGGTTAAGTACTACCAGTACAAATATTAATGAAAATAAAAAAGCGATTTTAGTATAAGAAAATATTCACATACATAAACAACTTGCAGGGGAAATATTGCACTTTTCCAATGCGTTTCAAGGGAAATAAATACACAAACAGTTGCAATGGGTCAATGTACTCATACCTTAAGTGGCTTAAGTAATTTGATTAACTTATAGGCGGGGTCTAGAAATGAACGCACACACAATTCCAGCCAATATTTTTGTTTATTTTTTGAAATGTTTCCCACAAAATTACAATTATTCGCTATACAATCAATTAAGCACTAAACATTTATAAAGTTTCTGAAAATTTTCTATGTCGGAAAATAAATGTGGGGGACAAAATGGGATGTAGGGGACACTTTATGGGAATAATTGTTAAATGGGTCTTTTTTACACAATGTTTTCATCTTGCAGTTCTTGAGCTCTCCTATACGACTGGATCTGCGAACATTACAAAAAACAACCCTCTCACTGCCATTATCAAAAAATCTAATTTTCCACCCTCTTACCCACTGTCTGACCACTTTCGATATGTTGTCATATTGTTCAGGTGTCATTTTCTGATATGCTCTCGATGGTATGGAACTTCTGGGCCCTGTAAATACGAATGCCGGATTCTCTTCGTCGGGTACACTATTCAGCATCACTTCGCCATTGGTGTCGATTAGATCGGATGCCCTTTTGCCCATGCCGCCGTAGCACGAGTGCCCAAAACTGGCGCAGCCACCTTAGCAATGACAAAAAAATTACCTCCAATTAATTACGTATGTACAAATTAATTAATAGCCAGTTAAGAGACAGATTATTGCGTTGCCTTTGATATGCACCGAACCGTCGATGTCAAATTTTAATTGAACACAATTATTGTTAATTATGATAAAAGAGCGACAAGAATCGATCGTTTTTTTTTCGAGTATCTACCTTGAACTGAGACTTTTTGCCCAAAATTGTACAAATTCAAGAGAAGAATAGTTTTCGGGTTAAGTTTGGAATGGGGGACCCCCGTTAAGGCCTGACTACTATCCGAAATTGCTTCTCAAGTTAATCAGTTCAACCAACAGGGGGTTGAAGTGTGTTACCAACAAAAGACGCAACAAAACTAATAACTATATGACAATATATGGGCTAATCCAGCATGGATTAAAACAGTTCTACATTATTGGGGGGTTAACAGGATTATTATCCGCAAAAACATCGTCCTGTATCAATTTCCATCGCACACAATGATAGAATATGAATTATTGCGTTATAATCGTTGTGTGGGTGAAGGGTTCCAGTTTATGAACTCTTTTGTCTACCTGCTAGTAGTGGGATAGCAGTTGGTTTGTAAACGAAGTTAGATGTAATTACAAACATGTGTACCGGCATCTTTCATTTCGTATTAAAGCGTGAGCATTAATGAAAATTTATACAAGTTTCTAAGTTGCTTTTGTTCAGTGTTAACTAAACTGGAAGGCCATTTCTCATTTTAGTTTTACAATGATTTTTTTGTTGAAATGTACATACGTGAGTGGATCAAACCGTGGTTTGGTTTTTATTTTACAAGGATGGTATATTGTAGTTAAACAATAACCATTTGTAGGTATGAGGAGAAATTCGTTTCTCCGTTTGGTATTTCTCGATAACTCAATAAAATAGAAATGAAAAATGTAAAATATTTATGAGGGAATCGAAACAGCGATGCGTTAATAAATTCTGAGGGAAGATATACGTCGATGTATTATTGCTTGTTAGTGTCTAGTGAAGGAATTAATTCGATGTAAATTAATTTGTGTTTAATATTTGCGACAATAAGCTTAATAACAATATCAAACAATGATCTGAAGCCGACTGAATTTCTTGAAAAAATACGGATTTTTGAAATTTCATCAAAGTTTCATTGCGCTGAATTAAAATAGAATAAGTTTTTTGAACCTCGACCTTTAAAATTGATTGAATCTATTGTAATGGACACGTTTATATCTAAATATTACGGTAATGGAGATCGATCTACAAAAAAGTAGATTATTCGGGGATAGTTACATAAAAATTTAATAAACTATTTAGAATCTTTTAAAAGCAACACGTACTGCGGATGAAAAGATATGAGTTAATTTGTTAATATAAGCTTTAAATTGAATTAAACCAGAATACCTCATTTAAAATTGATTGAATTCTCTAATGTTTCAAGAAACTGAAAAATCTACAGAGAAAACTTTTGAAAGACTCTTAAAAATCATCACTTAATAAATTCAACATAACTGCATTCCCAAGACAATTTTTCACTTCGACTGTAAACCGAATAGTTAAAACTTATGTGAAAACTAAAACTACAGTTAGGTAATTATATTCACTTTTACATGAAATTTAATGCGATTTGTATGTTCATGAATGTGAATTGCAATCCAATTAACCTCGCATTAACACCTTCATATATGCATTAAAAAAGAGCCGAAACCATTTTTATTGTGAATAAAGTGCGCCCAATTTGTCACTTTAATTATAACAAGATTGGATATATGATGATCAATTGATAATTAGGACAAAGTCAATTAATCAGATGAATGCTTTCCTAGGTCTAATTTTAACCATCAGTTAATAATAATTTCATTGATTTTACATGCTACCTTAAGGGGCCATCACTTTTCCAATTCAAACAACTTTTATTGAAAAAATACTGTGTAACCGACGAGTCTTATTATGTCTTTTTTCCATGTTTTTATAAACACACCTCAAAAAAATTCTCACCGTAGCCATAAGTTTCCCGAAAATCGCATACATTATTGTATACATAAAATAATAACGCCCTCGATAAATGTTCGAGTTACACAGCGATTTTTCATGTAAATGATCCAAAACTTTTCATCATCAGCATGTATTTACAAAACTTTACAATAATAACATTGTAATCTAATGAAAACATGCCAAATATAGTATTATTACAAACTTATTAAAATCCCAACAATGTTTTCATCAATAAATCTAAACACAATCATGCCAGAACACCGAAAAGTTTTTGATGTTACAAAAAATGGTTTTAAATCAACTAGAAAATTACCAATACATTCAGAATGTATTGAAAAGCAAGCAATTCTTGAGCGACTTACACAACTTCCTTGGAATTTTAATAGTATAACAAAGGAGAGAAAAAATCCTCTCATTAAAATACTATAATAGAGTTGGTCCAACAACGCGATATCAACGTCTAGTGTTGAACAAGAGTTAAATTTGGTAGTTAAACAAATTAAGAATAATAATAAGTAGAAAACTTTCTAAATTGGGCACATTTGAAAGTTTTATTATTATGTGATATTTAACTGATTTTACGGACTGAAGATTCGTTTAATTGTCACAATTAAACTATGCGGGGGGCACGGGGGTTGAGACTCGACAAATTAATTACAGCCTTATCTTCAAATCTATTTTCTAATTTCAATTTATGATTGGATTAACACAGTAGTGAAAAAGTGCTGAAAAGACGCTCTCCGAATGGATAATTGAATAATAATAAAAGGCACATTTCCGTTTTTTCCTGATTTAAAATAAATCGTTTCCCGAATAGAGAATAGGAAATGATTGGAAAATTCTGTCGAATGGACTTAAAACGTAGAAAATTAACACAAATTGCGCAAAGTCCAACTAGTTTTTTTTGTCATTTTCAATTCACCGCATTGAAAAACACACGCGCTTCTCATAAATACATCGAATTCGATAAGAGTTAACAAAAGAAAGTTTCACTTACGTTTCGCTTCAGTCCCTTCCGAATGGAAGAAAACTAAAAGACTTAGAACCATCAGCATCGCAATATTAGATGGAAAACAATTCATAGTGTTAAGCGGTAATTTTGGTGAGCGGTGAAAAAAGGGAAAACGGTGCAACAACACACTAGTCTCTTCTTGATGGCACACACTACAAGTGGATGATGGACTTGAATTGGAATTGTCTTCTTTCCAGTCGCTGTTGCTGTTTTGAAATAAATGTGAGAGCCTGTTTGGCGTCTGTGGCTTTTCATTTAAACTGTGGAGCATCGCGCACCGTTTTGTGCCCCTTCCCATCCTACATGGAAAATCCTTTTCCCCAACGTAATACCTACACTCTATACGGCTGGAAAAATCAAGAGAAATCATTTTAAACAGTTGACATTTAATTAACATCATGCAATTTCGTCTTAACAATATCTTCATGGATGATGCAGTGAATGGATTCCGGGAGGAGATTGGAAAAAAGCAAAACAGTAAACGGTTTGTTGCACATGAGGGACTCATCCTTGGACCCTTTTCCTCCCCCTGTTCACTTCGCTTCACATTTTCATATAACATGCAATTGAAATGTTTTCCTATCTGGTTTTCCTTTTTGGAGAAAAATATGTAATTACTTGTGTACAATGATTGGCACACTTTCCGTTTTTCCGATTGAGAACATGTCCAATTTGGTCCGGTTTTCAACACACTTGAAGAAAATTTCAATTATTTTTCGGATTAGCTCCCAGTGCCCTTCCACCAGCAATAAAGAGCGTTTATTCAAAAAAAGCGCACACGGTTTACGGGTAAAATGTTAAATAAATTACGTTTAAAGACATCCATAAAATTTCGCTTCCTAAATTACATGAAACTGTGTAGGTGTTTGAAATTATTTTTTTAATATTTACAAAAACGTGTAGTTTTCCCAAAGAAAAGTGATTTATCATTCTCCTCGGTTTCTCTCTTGCTTTCTATTGTGGTGAATTTCTTATTATCAATACCAATTGGAATGAACTCTTCTGTTATATATATTTTTAATCAAAATAGACACATGTTTATTGTACGTGAAATTATGGAAACTTGGCAGGTTGGATAAACACTTATTTTCAGATTTTTGTAATTACTTTTATCTAGGTAGCATTTTTTTCAGAACTATAATTAAAATTGCTCACACTCTCAGTACATTATTTTGATAAGTATATGATAAAATAATAAAGAGCATTTATTTAATAAAAATTCACATAAAATCACCATGTATAGAAACATGTTTCCTTTCCCATTGTAGAAAATTTATAAGTTTGCCAATAGGAAATTGTGTGTTTAAATATTAAACAAACCGCTTCAATTGAAACTGTCCATTTACCGATGAAAAGACTATCAATAAAGTAGAATTTCAAATTAAGTGAAATTAATTGAAGATTAATGTCAACCTACATATTTATCCTGACAATTAGCATAATTGTCGTACCAATTTTTCCAAAACGCTGATTTTGATAATTCCCTTTTGTGTTTTGCGGTTCACTTTTATTTTATTCCGTTAATTATTCTTAAATAGACCCGCACACAATGGCATCGTAACGCTTGTTTTCATTTGCTCGAAAACTGTTATAAATCGAGGCTTCTGCCAAGTCCCCAGTGGGTGAACTTGTTTTGTCTTGTAAAGACATTAAAATAAAGGTATACACAAGATTCATTGCGTTCATACATGGTTATTTCAACTTGAAATGATGCAATATTGTAGGATCTTATTCAGCTTAAAAAGAGCTTTTGAAAGAGGTGTCACAAGGTTAAGTTCTATACGGAATTTGTAACGACGCTGAGCGTCGCGACGCCCGAATCAACAGTTATTTCAGCGTAATTTACTGCCAGCATATTAATTTGATCGACACACTTTAAATCACTGGTCTACTTTTCAATTTTTCTTCTGAAGTTCTGGTAGAAATAAAATTTGTTAACACCCCACAAAAATAATGCTCTCTACACTCACTTTCGCGCAATTTCTTTCTACATTAGGATAGTTTTGCATGCAAATGATAAGATTTAATTACCGAGCAACAATTGTTAAAATTTCCTTAAAATCCTGACCTACAAAACTCAAAGTGTCGCTGGTGCGCGGCGACACTCAATGTTACTGTTCCATGGCCAAATTTTTCCCGCTAAACCGCGTTTCAAATGGTGTTTTCTAGTGGAATTTGATGCGTAAAATTGTCTACCACAAAATGTTTTGCCCCATTAATTAAAACTCGAAAAATTTCGTTGTATGAAAAGAGAAAATGGGAAAACCGTTTACCAAAAACTATAAATGCATTAGACTCTCTAGTGACTTAAAACTTGAATCCGCACTCGTAAATGGTAAGAAGTTGTCCAAATAGATGGGAATTATTGTTGATGTTTTTAATAAAAAGAAAAACACGCAACGCAAAGACCGCAACGAAGCCACAGCCAAAAGGCAAGATCGTTTTATTTCTCTGTTGTAAAATGTACCTACGAAGAATAATGAAAAGTTCCACCTTTTACAAGAGTAAATTTAATTGAATCGCTGTGTTTTATGTAACAGTTTTCCATTTTGATCAAAAACAACAATTTTCTCTTTCATTTAGTATAAAGTAATCATACTTATCGTGGTTACACAGATCATGATTCACTGTATAACAAAAAAAGGGAACATTATTTTCTCATATATAAATATTTAATAACAAATTTATTTTATTGTTGTTCCTGTATAATAACTGTTGCAATAAAATCGAATTGCTTTCTATAATAAGTGCACACTGAAAATTCAATATCTAGTCTAAGAATTTAGCACAAACAATTTTGAAATGATTAGTTAATAAATCGAATATATATTATCAAATATAGATGTGAAAGTGGAATTTTGATTTTTAATAACCACTCTTGTTCAAATCTGCAATAATCGCTTAATCGCACATAGAACAATATGGAAAACAGTTTGACACATTTTTCCTTTCGCTTAATACTCAAAGCACTGCAAAATTTTACTCTCACTTAAATTAATTGCGGATTGGAAGAGGGGCAACAAAATTGTTGCGTTCTTCGGTAAACAAATTCGCTCACCAACAACACAGTTTTTCATTAAAATTGTAGTGGTGTGGAGTTTGGTATTTTTTTGGTACTATTTATTGCAAATTATGCGTCAGTGACTTTTCATACTAATTTTTCAAATAAACATTTGCGATTACCGAAAAAATGTCTCTATTTACTATAAACAACGTTAAATGATAATGTATCGATTTGCAATTGGCGTTCAATAACTTAAAAAACTATGTGTAAATGTAACTGTGTTCTCTATTTCCTCGTTTTGTTTTCCAGGGGTGAGTTTATCCTTAAGTGAAACTTATATAAATAAACTACATATGTGCCTTTTTTAATAAAACCAAGTCATATCTAACGCATTGAACGTAATATTTTACTACAATGTACAGCAATGTGTTTTTTCCCTTTCAATTTACCTACAATTGCAACGAACACAAATTCTCTAGTTAACACCCCCGCATTACAATTGCGTAAAGTGTAATCCCACCACCGAAATTACCATCTTCGGTCGCACCAGTTCTAAGCTTGATTAATTATACATTGAATAAATGTTGACACTTTATAGCAATTCGGTGTTTTGTAGCGGCAAATAAAGCAGAAGAATTGGCCGATGAAAGGGTGACATTCCACACAAAAAGCTCTAATGTCCCGTCGACAATAAACGGGACGATATTTCTCAGCTATGCGAACAATGTTTTTGGCCAAGCAATGCGTATACAGCCACGGTCTGTAAACAAAACGTATAAACACTCATTTTCCGAATAGAAAATCTTCTTTACATTTTCTATATGAATAACAGGATGAATGGGGCATCCGGCAGGAATATTGAATTTCGTCCGGACGAGAGCGACTTTTTGGGACGCGCTGAAGCGCGATCGAAACGGGGTGTTCTCCACCTGTATAATATGGTTAGTTGTGCTACAGGTTGTAATCCACTGATTTATAAAGGATATGGGTGCTATTGCGGTTTCCTTGGTTCCGGCTATGCCGTTGATGGCATCGACAGGTACCCATAATATATACGATAAAATCAATCACGTTTTAGTATCCGATCGTACAGGTGTTGTCAGAATCATGACTGGTGTTACTTGACGGCAAATTGTCCCGGTTTTGTGGAATACATTCAGCCGTATTACTGGAAGTGCTACTACAATCGCCCCATTTGCGGTAAGTTTTCGGTTTGGGAGAGAAACTTTGGCTTTCAAGCAGGGTTTTGTTGCAGCTATTCAACATGGGGAGTTTGGGGGACCAGGATCGTGTGCTCATAGATTATGTGAATGCGATCGGGTGCTTTCAGAGTGTTTGAGTCGATTTTTGTGTCCCAATTCAAGAGCCCTATGTTATTCCAGTCCATTACGGTTACTACAAAATGCCTTCATGATCTACCCTTGAAATGTTCATTATATTACTGATTGGAAATTTGTTTGATTTTTTAACAAACTTACTGCCTAACTGCTTTATAATAAAGTGTTTTAGAACTTTTGAAAAGTTTTTGAATTTATCTGAAAATTGGCGCTGCCATCACCGCAACCAGCAATACACTGGATTTTTAATATTTATAACCTCACTTTTCTAGATTGCGTCTTCGAAAATGTTCCAGTTAAAAACCATAAATAAATTACCTTTAAAAAGGTGTTATAATTTACTTCAAGTGAATCGGTTAAGTACAAAAACTGCACAACTCGAAAAAGTGGAAGAACATGAAAGACAGTTGAAAGAGTTTCAGAAACTAACCAGAATTACGAAACGCGACCGACCCAAGAAGCCCCAAAGAGAGCCATTCGCTAAGAATCTTTTCTTGGGTATATTCGATACGGAAATGCTAGTATATCCCCAATTGGAGAAAGACGATGCCGATGCATTAGAGAGAAACATTTTGGACACAAACAAATTCCTAACACACAACCAAATCGTGGACAGCAAACAGTATAACAAATTTTTCCGACAAAACTTATCCGATCACCATCTATTAGGGTTGCAAGTGTCACAATTCGAAGGCGGACGTGAAGCGAACGCATCGGAAAGTGCACAATTCCTCGAATCATTAAGTCGCCATCCGTTGCACAACAACATTAACTCCAACGAATATTTAGGTATCCAAACAATACGAAAGAACGGCAATGAATCGTTACAGAGAAAGTATCTGCCGCAATTAATCGACGGAAGTCTTTTGTCTGCGCTCTGTTTAAATGAACCGAATCTTTTGAAGCCGGATTTAATGCAAACTCGTGCAACTTTATCACCGGACAAGAATGCTTGGCTTCTAAACGGTGAAAAATGTCTGGTGGTTGACGGTTACGATGCTGATGTGTACGTGGTGTTCGCCACTACGAAATCTTTGAACGCCGACAAGCAAGTCAACAAGCACATCACGGCATTTTTAGTGGAGAAAGACTTTGGGGGCATTTCAGTACAGAAAGAGGACGACAGCAGTGCAGTTCAGTTTACAACAGTTAAATTTCAAGACACCCCAGTCCCAATCGGTAAATACATTTCTTTAATCACCACTCCAACTTAATTCCTGTTCATTTTCAGAGAATATCATTGGAACTGTGCATGAAGGAGACAAAGTATTAAGAAATGTGATCACTGAAATGCGATTAAGTCGAGGCGTAGTCCTTCTAGCCCTTTACAAGAAATTATTCAGTAAAACTTTGGAGTATATTCTTAGTTTACCGGAAGAAGTGACAAAAAGTGAATTAATCGCTACAAAATTGGGCGAACTAACAACAAATCTATACGCAATGGAAAGCGCTGTTTATTTAACCACCGGTTTTATTGATTGGTACGATAAACAAGACATCGAATTAGAAGCTGCAATAGTTAAAGTAAAAAACTCTCCAACAAATTGATTTGAATCGAGTTTTATTGTATTTTTTCCAGCTGTTTTGTTCGGAGGCCGCTTTACGAGCCACTCACATCTGCATGGACATTATCGGTGGACCAAGTACATTAGAATCGCACTGGTGCTCCAAACTGCGTCGTGACATCGAACGCGCTTCTCTCCTCTACGAATCGAACGACACCCTAAAAATGAACATCGCTCTAATGGGCCTTCAACACACTGGCAAGAACCTCAAAGAGATGGTAATGAAACTGAGAAATCCGACATACTTTCCATGGTTCACAATCATCTCCGATTGGCAAGACAGCAAACATTTCGACGACGATCCCAAGATGACGTTGAATTTGTACCAAAGTGTGCATCCGTCCGCATTGCCGGCTGCTATGAATTTGGAGTATGGTGTGTTGAGATTGAAATTCGCCACGAAACATCTTCTTACAACGCATGCAATGGAATTGTTGAATATGCATGGATCGTTAAGACAATTGGCGGAAATTGTGACGGATGCGTATGTGATGTCGGCGTGTATTGCACGCGCGTCCAGAGCGTATTGTACGGGCATACAGAGTGCCGATACGGAAATGTTGACGGCGATTTGTTTGTGTCAGGATGCGAAAGTGCGGATTAAAATGTCGGTTTTGAGACTGTATGACGGTGATTGGTTCTCGAATGATGTTCATTTTAATACAATTAGCAAGAGATTGGTCAAATTTAAGGAGTATTTGTTTAAATCACCATTACATAGGAATATTTAATTTAGTTTGTGTAAATAAATTTATTTAAACTCGCTGAATTTTGAATTTGAATTTTGAGGGTCACTGTTTTGTACCTAAACCTAAACGGACCCAACTCAAAAAATTCAGTCTTATAGAGAAAAGTATTCTTAAAAATGTGTTAGCTTCTGATTTTTGATTTTTTTCCTCAGAACTGAGAAAAAAATATACATATAGAAAAAACGTAATATTGGTTGCCTAACTTGGCAAAAGTGCATAATTGTAATTTTTTCTCAATTCTAAGGGAAAAAATCAAAAATTGAAATCTAACAAATTTACAAGAATACTTTTCTCTATAAGACTGAATTTTTTTGGGTCCGTTTAGGTATGGAACTGTGACCCTCGATATTTTTCCTGTCAGAGGCTCAATCCAGCCGCGTTAACAAAAACTGAATTTTTTCTTTCTATGTATAAAAACACTGTTATAAAAAAGGACAAACAAATATTTATTAAGAACAAAAATAAAAACATTTAACATAATGAGAATTCTTCATTTAACATTAAACTGAAACTTTACGGTCTTGCAAACCGGTTCCCCATTAATTTGTTATTATAATTGTTATAAAAGTCGTAATTTTGTGGTGGATTTTGATGACAAAAACCGGGCGGTGGTGCAATTGGTCTTGGACCAAAATTCGGGGCTTGATAAGGCACTGGAGGTCTAAAAAAACCTGGATTAGGATTGTATGTACAAGTGACCATTTGTTGGACACAATTTCCATACATATCAATCCATTCACGGTAATAATTCACTGGCGGTGCATATGGCATTGGAGGCGGCCCGTATGGCGGAGGGCCGAAACGATTTTCTCTTGGCATTGGCGGCCGAAACTCTTGCGGTTCAATACATTTCGGCTCTTGAAGATTCTTTGTTAATGGCATCGTCTCTTCAGTCGTGTTTTTTGTTATTGGCACTATTTCGTCGGTAGTTGAAGACGAACTACTCGATATCAACAATTCATAGTCAGTGTTAATTTGGTTTTTATTTTTGGTATTGGCATTGAGAAGATTTATTCCACTTAATAAGTTCGATAAAGAACTAGGAACGAATGTCTCTTTGGAGGTGTCTTCTTTGGGGTCCTCTTCAACGACATCTTTTTCTAACTCATCTTCCAAGTCGTAAAGGAATGGATTTGTGTTAGATGAGACGATTGTGTCTTCATCTTCGATAGAATGATTTAAAAATGGATTTGTAGAAACTTGTACCGATTTTTCAGACATTTCGCTACAGGAATCTGACGAACTCACTTCTTCTTCGTCCTCCTCCAATTCTAAACCCATCAACAAATCTGTTAATCCAGACTCCTTTGTTTTTAATTCGTCAAAATCCTCGATTTCATCCGAATCTGTACGATTCTCGTCTGTCTCATCCGAATCTATAAAATTCTCGTCTTTGTCGTCCGAATCGACACCATTTTCCTCACCCCACACATGATTCCCTTCCTCGACATCTTTAATTTCCTTATAAAACTTCCTTAACTCCTCCTCCATGTCGCCAAACACCCTGAAATCCATCTCCTCCCCTTTCAACACATCAAAATCATAATCATGTTCAATCGGCGATTCAGACATCACATCCAACTCTTTCTGTTTATCTGCTATAAAACCAATCAACTCTTTATCCAATTCACTAATCCCTTCATCCCGTTCAACAAAATGCAATGGCAAACAGAAATTAACTGGCACACCATCTTTAATCAGCTGATTGGTTTCGTTCGCTGATGGCACCAAACCGTACTCCAATTCATTAAACGTTGGAAACAAGTGAACCGAATCGGAAATCGGCCTAAAATTCGATGTGAATAACGGCCTCCTTTGCTCCTACAATGGACAAATAAATCAAAGTCACTTTTTGAATAAAAAGTCTCGTCAAAAGCATGATTTTATTTGTGATATACATCGTTATTTACACTTTGCTAATTGTTCTCGTAATTTGGCAAAGCTGAATACCTTTCGGCGACAATCATTTGTAGACGTGAATAAATTATTTACCTGGTTACAACTAACTGCTAATCCTTCATCGATTAGGACATCGTTTATGTACATTATTCGACTGTCCGTTGTGTCAGCAAGATAAACTTCGATCACTTCATTCTGTAAACAAATAAAAAATTTACCCAAAACCAGTTCAGATTGCTTGCTGATTTACCTCCCGATCGATTACACTGATCTTCGCCGATATATTCCGTTTTGTTAACAACTGTTTGAAGCGATTTGTCGTCTCTTTTGGCCACACTGACTCCAAACTAACCGGCCGCAAATTCGACAATCGACAACGAATCCCTTGGGCCGGCAATTTAGCGAAATATTCCGTTAGGTAACAGATCCCTTTGCGGGGAACGGATATCATTGTGCCATAATCAATAAAGAAAACCTACAACCAACCTTGAATGCGCTTTAATAAAAATAATTCCAATTCTTACCCGCACTTTGACGTCATCGACAACACCAACAACAAGCGCTCTGTGAAACTCGTTGAAATATTTCTGTACACAGTACATTCCTTCCTTTATTAGCAAATTTGGGATTTCATAGCGTGAGTGATGCTCTTGATAAAACAGTTGCATTTCGTCCATTAACGGATCCAATGGTGAATCGCGTAGATACACCCAAAATTTCGATGGATCGTAAATTTCAGCAACGACAACATTCACTGAACCGTTCACATTCACATTGTCTGGTAAAAATTGGCGTACAATTACTTTTGAACGGAAAATGTCTTTTGGTAAAAGGAGTGAATAATCACAGAACTGCAATAAAAACGGAATCAATTTAGAGACTTCTGAGCTGATTTCCAAGCTTACATCCAAATCGTTTGTGATTTCTGGCTCATTCGTCGTTGAATCGGTGACGGATTTGTTGGGGTTTATTGTTACAGAGTCCGATGGTTGCGAGGGTAACTGTGTACTGCTTGGATATAGTTTGAAATCTTCCGTACCGGGTCGGAAAAACTTGAAAATTGCCGGCATTGAGGCGCACATGTCGATAAGGCTTCGATATCCGTAAGTGCTGTAATTCAAATTGGTGCCAATTTTCTCCCTGAGGAAAGAATGTCGATTTAAATGTGGAGAAAATTATGAAATGTTTAATTACTTATATCGAAGTGGAAGATCCGTACACCAGATTCCATCCGGAAAATCGTCGATTATTTTTTTGAGGTTGTTTTGTATGGGAATTGGCACGTTTGTTTGATTCTTTACAATATTATTGTTAACTTTATTTATCGCTATATTGTTGGTTCGATTTCGAGTATCTAAAGGGATTCTGGGGGAAGCTGCTGGCGTAGCGACTCTATTTGTCGCTATATTATTTGAATTGTTATTTACACTACACGATGCAATGTTTCGAAGGCAGAGAGGAGGAGGAGTTGCATGGGCAGGTGATTGTTTTCGTCGTCTTGGCGCTCTACCGAACCTTTTGGGCATTCTAAAAAAATCCGTACAGTTTCAAGATGAGTTTCTATCAAATGTTAACATTACTTAGTGTTCGATTTTTGAGCCGTGACCAGTTCGTTAATATGTGCTGATTTCTCACTGATGACTGGTTCCATTTGGGCTTGGGGCCCTCTGCCAATAAAGCGAACAACATCCGGTATTGAATATAAAAATTGTTCCAGTGATGTGAAACCTAACCGTCGAAACGGAATTTCTTCTCCAAGCATGGTCTTGTAATCTTTTGCGAAAATGGAAATTGTACAAGAATACGGCGAAGATGTGAGTATGCTACGAATTTTTTTCTTAGTTTCATTACAAAGTTTCTCACGTGAATCCTAAAAATTCCGATATTATCGAATATGTAATACACAATCTACAATGCTTCACCATTGTTTATAACAAAATTGTTTAATTATTATTTAAAAACGAGCAATAGCAACAATAAACAGTTTCTCAAGCAAAAATAAAAATGACAGTTTTTTTTTAGTAATTTTTGAATATTAAACATGGTGGCACTGTATTACAGAACCCTGTAAAGTATTGAACAATGCGCCCTCTTCTGTAGAAAAGTGCCCCATATTTGCTGTCAAAATGCCAAAAAATTTATAAATAATTAGGTAAATGAAAAAAACGACAATTTAACAATAAATTTTCAAGTGTACCATCCACAAAGGCCTCGTATGAGACAAGTTCCAAAGATATAGTGGCAAAAGGAATGGAGTGCAACGTGCATTTCAACATGCAACACCGAATTGCCAACCACAAACGAGACAAATGCTTTTGATGTGCTTGTTCCGGTGCAATTTATTGGGGCGCAGTGCAAAGAAATTGTAAGACTAGATGCCGCGCTGGCGGCATTTGTACCAGGAGTGGTGCGATGCTCAGTTTGGAACAAGAAATTGGAGTATGGGATTCTGTTCTACTTGAACCACTAAACGAAGACACATTCGTCACCAATTTACAGCAACGTTTCAAACGTGACCACATCTACACATATATTGGCAATGTTTTACTATCTGTTAATCCGTACAAGAAGTTGGCATTGTATTCCACTGATTTAGTGGAAACATACGTTAAAAGGGGACCATTTCAACTGCCCCCACACATGTAAACCATCCATCTGATATTGCTACAGTGTTTTACATTGTTTATGTTGTAGATACGCTATTGCTGGGTCCGCTTATCGCTGGCTAAACGACCGAAATGAGGACCAATGTATTATCGTTACCGGTGAAAGTGGATCTGGGAAAACAGAAGCAGCCCGCATTGTTCTACAGTTTTTAGTGCTGGTCTCCACCGATTACTCGGAAGTGAAATTGATTAAAGACCGTTTGGTGCAGGCGAACACATTGCTGGAGGCATTCGGCAATGCACGTACTATGAAAAACGACAATGCTTCACGTTTTGGTAAATTCCTCGACATTGAGTTCAATTTTCGTGGCGATCCAATTGGGGGACACTTGACACACTGTAGGTAATCGATGTGAATTGATGAAACCGTGTCTATTTTGCTGTTTCTGTTACATGCTCTCAGATTTTTTGGATAAGGTAGTAATAAAAATTGTTGGAACATTGTTTTACGTTTGTTTTTCTCGGTTTTTTTGCAGTCACGTGTTATTAATTTAACGACGACCGATAGGAATTTTCATATTTTTTATCAATTGTTGTCTGGAGCTGATATCCAACTTTTAAGTAACGATTTCTGATGTTTTTTCTCTTAAACAATTTGCTATCGTTTCATTTTTTTTAGAATGCCTTAAACTACAACGTAACGTTGAACATTACAGCATATTACAAACTGAAGGCAATCAGCCAACATTAATCGACGATGAAGATCGCCAATTATTTATTTATACGCGCAGTGCATTCGAAATATTAGGATTTAAATTAAATGAAATTGTCGATATATTTCGTGTGATTGCAATTGTTTTGAAATTAGGTAATCTACAGTTTGTGCCTTGTAATAATATAGATGGTACCGAAGGGTGTTCATTAGACAATGATTACGGTAAGAGGAACACTTGCAATCAGCCATTCCTTCAACTATGTTTTAACTTTAGAGTTGTTTGAGATTTGCGAACTGCTGGGAGCGGAACACCGCTGGTTGCAACGGGCATTAACCAGCCGCCAAATCGACGATGGCATTCTAACCGATTTAAATGCAACAGAAGCGTGCCGAGTCAGAGATGTCTTGTGTAAAACACTGTACAGTCGCCTATTCACATGGCTAATAAATCGAATAAATGACATAATAAAAGCGAAAACATTGGGCAAACGTAAAGTGATTGGTGTATTGGATTTGTACGGTTTTGAAGTGTTCGAATCGAACCGTTTCGAACAGCTCATGATCAATTACTGTAATGAGAAGTTACATCATTTCATAAATGCAGCCACATTAAAAGATGAACAGGAAGAATTGATAAAAGAGGGCCTGGAATGGACGAAAGTGGAATTTTTTAATAATATAGACATTTGTCAATTGTTGGAACATGAAAGTCATGGCATTTTGTCGCTGATGAATGAACCACATGTACATAACGATAGCACTTATTTGGCCAGAGTGGAACAATGCTGTGCTGGACATTTGCATTGTTTGGCAGCGGATGCGGCATTGCCTCCCTTCTGTTTCCAGTAAGACTGTTGGATTTGTTGTTATGAAAGCATGTTTAACATTGTGTTACAGGGTTCGTCATTATGCTGGTTCGGTAACGTACCGTGTATACGATTTTATTGAAAAGAATCGCGACAATCTACCGAAAGAAGTGTCCAGAGCATTGTATCGCTGTGATTTAACAATAATGCAATCATTATTCCCCGAAGGCAATCCGAAACGGTGCACAATTAAACGGCCCGTCTCCAAATCGGTACAATTGCAGGTGTCTTTGAAGGCGTTATTGAAATGTTTGCCCACCAGACAGATACATTATATACGCTGTTTGAAGCCGAACGAGTTGAAACAGCCGCGGATATTTGAGATGTCGTTGATACAGCATCAAGTTCGGTATTTGGATTTGGTGGCAACGGTGCAAGTGTGCCGGTCTGGTTACTGTTATCGATTACCGTATATACAATTTTTGAGCCGGTATAAGATGATTTGTAATCACACATGGCCTCGATGGAGGGGCTCGCCTATCGAAGGTGTCAGTTTGTTGTTGCGTTCGTTGCCAATACCGAGTGCGGAATTTACATTTGGTAGGACGAAATTGTTTGTACGCAGTCCAAGGACGGTGTTCGAGTTGGAGGACTTTCGACGTGTTCGATTGCATGATTTGGCATTGTTAATACAGAAAATGTGGAGAGGGTTTTATCAGAGAAGGGTTTTTCGGAAATTGAGACATAGTCAGATGGTGATTGCGTCCGCATGGAGGAGTTGGAGAGTAAGTGGTGGCTTTTTTTGTCTGTTCTTTTGTGTTGATTTGTTTTGGTTTAACGAGGAGTTTTCTTGGTTTACATGCATGTTTATTACAGGAATTAAAGTATGGTATTCCTTTTAAAGGTCGACAACATCTTTGGTGTTTGTATAATGTGGTAATGCATGTAGACTGCTAGAGTTGCTTGCTTTTTGATTTTTGGCGAAGGCGCCATGGAATTTTTTAATTCAATATTTTAACTGAAATTGAAGACAATTAATTTTCTGTGAAAAATAACGAATTATGATAAAATTTTCTTAATTTATTAATCTTGAGTATTGTAAATGATTAGATTTGCGATTAACATTATAACACTTTATCGAACTTTTTTTTGCAAATTTGGTGAATGCGCCAAGAAATTTTGAAATTACTGGCGAAGGCGCCAGGATAGTTTTACTATTTTTAGCGGATGTGCTTATAAATCTTTTAACTTGAATTAAAGGCATTTTTTGTGAAAAAATAACGATATTCTTGTATATTCTGAACTAATCGATTTGCAATTAATATTATAAAATTTTTATCGAACTTTTTTGCAAATTTGGTGAATGCGCCAAGAAATTTTGAAATTACTGGCGAAGGCGCCAAGATAGTTTTACCATTTTTGGGGGATGCCCTTATAAATATTTTAACTTGAATGAGACTTTTTTGTTAAAAAATAACGTTATTCTTAATTTATTATTCTTGCATATTTTGAATTAATCGATTTGCAATTAACACTATAAAATTTTTATCGAACTTTTTTGCAAATTTGGTGAATGCGCCAAGAATTGTTTGGCGAATGCGCTTATAAACATTAAATTATACAAAATATGTAAGTCTTGTTTGATGTCTTTAGGCAAGAGAAGAGTTTAGGATATTAAAACATCGTAAACAAGTAGAATGGGCTGCCAGTGTGATCCAAAGACATTACATCCAATGGAAGGTGATTGAAAAACAACAAAAAAAAACTCAAGCACATTTTTAACTTTTTTCTTTCAGCGAAGACAATATCTTTTAAAACTGTACAGTTTACTGCCACCGGATGGGGACTCGCCCGTCTGCCAAGAATGGCCAAATTCCCATAAAAAATTAATTGAATGTAACACATTATTACGTAAAATTCATCATCGTTGGAGGTGTCACAAATATCGTTTAAAATTCGATCAAACCGCTAGAAATCGTATGCGTGAAAAGGTGACAGCTAGTTTTATATTTAAAGATCGTAAATGTTCATATCCACGAAGTGTATCACATCCATTCCTTGGCGATTATGTCCGTTTACGGCAAAATGTCCAATGGAAGAAAATGTGTTTAGAAAGCAACGACCAATATGTAGTGTTTGCTGATATTATTAATAAAATCACTAGGTCTAGTGGAAAAGTAAGTCGAAACAATCTGTTAAGTAATGTTAAAATCATTGAAATTCTGTTTTCCAGTTTGTTCCCATTCTATTGGTAATATCAACACGATCAATGCTTATATTAGATCAAAGAACGTTACAAATCAAATACCGTGTACCAGCAACTGAAATCTATCGCATGTCATTGTCACCGTATTTAGACGATGTGGCTGTTGTGCATGTCAGAGCGGTAAGTGAACTATTTTCTACATTGGCTTTTAGTATGGCTAGATTTGCATAATGTTGATCCCTTTTAGTCATCGCTAGCGAACACGGACACCTCTAGTACCGCTTCTGACACGACCGGTTGCCTCTTTCAGAGTGATTTAAGCAAAAAGAAAGGCGACTTTGTCTTCCAAACGGGACATGTTATTGAAATTGTAACGAAATTATTCCTTGTTGTACAAAATGCCACTGGCAAACCTCCAGAAGTGAATATAACAACTGAGTAAGTTTTAAAAGATTGAATTTGAACTGTTTTTCAGTGATTGTGTGATTTGGTTTTAGATTTGAGGCAAATTTCGGGATGCAAACGGTCACATTTACCTTCAAATGTGGTCTGCCTGAAGTGCAACCGGGTCAAATACGAGTTTTAAGGAAAGGCAATAAAATGGAGGTGCTTGTGTGACGTTTTGCCAAACATATCCACATGACCAGCGTAGGAAAATCACTGCCATTCTCTTCGTTTCACTCTTCATCAGAACAAATAACACTTGTTTCGTCTGTTTGTTTGTGCACAAGGGAAGGAGAAGAGCGGCAGAAAAATGTCTGTTTGTTGTTCACCATTTCTCATTGTTGGCATTAGATGTATAACGAGTTAGGGAAGAAAATGAGGGGGATTTGTTGAATTTTTTCTTTGCAATATTTGAGAGTTGAGAGAATATTTTACACACTTTTATGAAACTGTTTTTTCTCCTAGTTTTACGAAACGCTTCCAATTAAATGAAATAAAATAGTGCCAAATAAATAATAATAGTTCAAAATAAATTTATCATAAACAATTTATTAAAAACGTGTTCGATTTTGTAGGAGCAAAAAAAATGGGGAAGAAGTGTTAAATATTGTATGTAACCAAAAAAAGAATTTTAATGTATTGTTAAGAGAATTCAATAGCAGAAATCAAGATTTTTTAATTCACAATATAAACGATTATTGAATTAAATAAGTTTAATTGTTCACTGTATTATTGTATAATATTCTACAGCAATATGTTAATAAAAATAAGTTATATTTTTATTTGGTCTCGTCTTTACTGCAACTGGGTGATTCTTCCGTTTTCGTGTCGATATTTTCATTTTCACCGTTTTCAACGACTGTTGAGGTTCTTTCCTCTTCTAGCACGTCCCTAGCCAATTCGCGTTCGTTGTAACGTTCTCGTAAAGCGGAAAATAAACACAATTGTGTCTCGTATTCACGTTTCAATTCACCATTGTATCGTATCATGTTTTCCAGTTTCTTGTGGACCAATTCTTGACGTTCACGTTCGGCTTTAACGCGATTTTCAATCACTTCCATTTTCGATTCCAATTGTTTCACTTCTAGATTGCGAATTTCTAGTAAATCTTTTGTGATGGAGACGACGTCGCGTAATGATTCGATTTGTTGGTTTAGTGCTTGGATTTGAAGCTCTTGGTTTTGTATTACTTTTGTCTTTTCGAATATTATACTTTTCGCTCTTGTTAATGTATTTTCCGATTTGTTTTTGATCGATTCCATTTCTTCGGTTTCTTTGGCACGTTGCGCTTTAAATTTTTGTAATTGTTGACTGTCCTCTTCCATTGTGGTTAATTGTTGTTTCAGTGCGGATATTTGGCTGTCTCTTTGCTAGGAAAAAAGTGTGAAATTAATGACTGGTTTCTTTATCGCCGTTCTTATTACCTCTAAAGCCTTTTCTAATGCGATGATTTTCTCTTCTTGTTTTGAGCATTGCGCTTGATATTCGGATAATTTGTTGTTTAAGTCTGGATTCTGAACTTCCGACATGATTTTTACTTAAAAAAGATGTGAACTTGTTCAAGTAATGATGGAAAAGACCTATTTTTAGAAAAGTAGGTAAGTTTATAAGGAATTTTTATTTATAGATTAAACTGCGTCGCATATTGGGATTACACTACGGAATAAATGAACAATCGGCCAATTACATGATTACTTCCTTTAAGGGACTTCAAATAGAATGTTTTTTTTTGTAAATTACACAAGTTTTAGCTTGTTTCATTAAACATTTCGCTCCATAAACTATTGAATTTCTTTGAATTTAGATTCCCGCGATGTTTTTAAATTTCTTTTACTCACTCATAATACCAACCCAACAACTTTAAATTCCCTGCTTCGGTAACCACGAGAGTTTTCACGTCAAAGTCCAAAATGTTGTAAATTTCCCTTGTTAAACGAAATAATTACTGATTAATCCACTATTTCCACCATCCACCGGCAATAATCCATCGGTTTTCCAGAAATTCGTAAGTGCATCATATTGTGTTATCGATCGATTACGTAAATTTGTGCATTTTTAGGTTAGAACTTCAAGAGTCACATATTAAAAAATGGAAGAATATACAAGAGAACCATGTCCCTGGCGAATAGTGGACGATTGTGGTGGTGCTTTTACAATGGGCTTAATAGGCGGTGGTGTTTTTCAAAGTATAAAAGGTTTCCGAAATGCCCCATCAGGATTCAATAAAAGACTTGTAAGTTCGGCCCCCACTTTCATCGATCCTCTCTCTAAAGACAGTTTATTTCAGATTGGTAGTTTATCGGCAATTAAACAACGATCTCCCATAATAGCGGGCAATTTCGCTTTGTGGGGCGGTATGTTTTCCACAGTAGATTGTGCATTGATTCACATACGAAAAAAGGAAGATCCATGGAATTCCATAATTAGTGGAGCCGCCACAGGTGGTATATTAGCGGCTAGGAGCGGTCTACCAGCAATGGCTGGCAGCGCGTTCATTGGGGGTGTATTATTAGCTTTAATTGAAGGTGTTGGAATTTTATTCACGCGATTATCAGCCGAACAATTCCAGCCCCAATTGCCACCGATGGAAGATCCATCACAATTAAATCAACAAGGAGGACTCTCATTTCAATAGTAATATCGACAGATTAATTAATTAGTTGTTAACAAATTTTATGTAATCCAAATGAAAAACAAATTGAATTTATTTTGTTTATTTTTTAGATTGTAATATTTAAAATCAAATACTAGACGTATTTATGCGAAATTCATTAAGAACAATGAATAAATATTCAAGTTGTATGTTTTTCAGGAAATTTTTATTTACATTTAAAATATAGATTGTATATTACATGTAAAACCAACAATTCCAAGGCGAAACACTTGATTAATAAAATGGAAAATCAATAGAATTATTATAGGCAAAAGTGTTGTAGCTTTTATGCTTATTACATTTTATGGAAATATTCAAATTTGCATACTTATTATCCTTCCTTACTACCTAATATTGCATCAAGTTTATATTACGTAAAAGTGGGGAGCGACAGGGGGAGGATTACGTGAAAGAAGCATAAAAGCTCGCACAAAACACGCCTTTTCAATACATAAAAAAAATCTCAGGGCCTTTCTCAATAATATACACATACAATAATTTTTAATTTATGTACATAATTTCATATAGAATGTCTAATGGGTTTTTATGAACGGCAAGGGGATCATTTGCGGTATTACTGGATCAGTGGACTCTTCCTCCTCTTCGACGTCGTCGTCGTCCTCCTCGCTCGGCTCCACTTCCACTTCGACTTGTTGTCATCTCTTTGTGTCCATTGCCAATGTATGAACGTGCGTCAATGTGGTCCACAATGGAGACCTGAAATAACAAAGAGATAAAGACCGTTTCTTGTGTATGCGAAATTTTCCATCTATTTACCTGTCAGCCAGCGAAGCGTTCCGTTTTCCCGTATGCTATCTGCTCACTTCACTGTCGGGTGTCATCATTTCCACAACGGTTGCTTCCGGCTCTTGGTCAGATCGTTCCTCAACAACCGTGTCCAGTTCGAGTGATGGGAACCCGCGGCTCATTGCCCGTTCTGAACGCAATGAAATCGCCCTGGACGATCGGCCTGCTTCACAAAAAACCCCACATGTCCCAAAATAACATGACATCAAAAAACAGTTTCTAATGAGATCGATTTTCCTGCTGGATTATTGAGCATGATTTCATTATGAAAATTTAATGAGTGCTTTTAATAGTGGTGGTAATTCCAGTAAATTGAATGCAAATGCCTAATTGTTGCAAACAAACGTGCTATCGAACAGTTTGCCCATCCTAAATCCAAGTTAATTAGATTCCCTTGCTCTGTTGTGGGTTCGAATGCGATACCCGGTGGAATAGGGGCAAGTGCGATGATAGCGTTCATTTATATCGCTGTGTTATCAAATTTAATATTCATTATTAGGATATGTTGGGACGGACTTTTTAATGATCAAGTTTGAGAAATGGTCTTCTCTATAAATTTGGTTACAAGAGACCAAGAGAGTCTCTTTTGGACTTTAAAGATGTTCGTTGTGTTCTGGCTTTTTTTTTAATGAGGTGATTCGCCAATTAAATGGTTTATCGCATAAGACACACTCAACTGTGTGAAGATTCTCAATTACCTATAAACTTTTATTATTGTTGGCAGTTTTTGTTAGTTTAAGAAAATTTACAAGTGTTTCTAGGGTTGTTAAAGCAATGAGTTATTACCTTCATAATGTTATTTATGGTAATTACTTATTTGGTAATAAAAGTTAGTTGGACCTTCTTTTTATGCATAGAATGAATCTCTTCAGGATATAAGAGTTTCTTTGGGAGATCATTTTTTTCGAAAGATAATTATTTTGTGGGGTTTGCTAACTTTTGGAAGCGAAATGATATTTAAAAACTAAAACCTCCACTTAATTTGTGTTTTAATATTCAGCTCATTACCCTTTGAAAATCAAACGTAATTAAAAATGTTGAACATATTCATGTGAATGTTTATAAGGTAATAATATTTTCTGCTTTCTTTCCCTCTTATAAAATTATAACTTTTTTTATTATAGCTCTGAGAGTAAGTTATAAATTAATTCTAATATCAAATGCTACAGAAAATTATTTCCAATTAATTTTAGTACCTAAGGTAAATTTGCATGGAAATTTATCGACATAATAAAATAAATAATTCCCAATAACATTCTGCGTGTTTACCAATTAATAAATCCATGTAATATCCACGCACATACCTTATTAACATTTTTTAAATAATCTTTGCAATTGAATTTTAATGGATTCGTTGCGGTTTTGTTTGCATTTTCCTCTTGTACAGCGTTTATTTAAAGTTTCCTAATTCCGAAGCCCACAAATATACTCGAATGCTACCTCAACCATTGTTTCCGCAGGAAATAAATTCAAGTAATCGATTTTGCTCCAAAGAATGGGCCCAAAACCAACTGCTGTGCAACACAAACGACTAAAATAATCCAGCATGAAAACCCCCGAAATCAACAAACAATTACATATCTATCCACTATTGTGTTCTGTTATCTAAAGTGTTAATTTGTGAAATGGTGTATTGAAATAAAAGACAGCACAACAGAGAGACAAAAACGAAACGTAAAAAAGGAAAATCACAAACTGAATGCTTTCTCTTCACACCGCAGAAAAATCGACTTTCTGTTCGGGAAGCGATTGGTTTTAATGGTGAAAAATGTACTTGGGGGCTCAAATTCATTAAGGAAATACATTTACTATATCCGCCCCAGTCTGGTTCACAACTTTTCGGTGGACTTAACGAAAGTGAAGTGAAAGCAAAGTTTAAGTTGGCCCAAAACTTAACAACAACTTAAATAAATGTCATGTTGGCGGACGTCGGGTAAAACTAAAAACGATTTGTGGGGGACGAGAGAAATTAACTAAAAAAAATCGGTTTTGCTCGTTTAGTTACCTATATAGTGTATTGGGCTGAATCTGACTATAGACAATGTACCGTGTTCGATATCACAGTTGCGGCGACGGGCCTGTTCCCGAGCCAATTTCGCTCTGCGTCGCAAACAGCAGATTACCAATAATGCCAGCAAGGGGAAGCCAAAAATACATGAGATTATTGGCACAACCACCGTCTCTGGCGATACTAGATAGGGAGAGAAAAGAGGATTAGTGCGGTTTTGTCAGATTTTTTACCAAAACAGGAAAATCGCACTTTAGGCACGATAAAGTACGATTTCCCTGATTTCGCTCGAATCATAAGAAAAATGTTGAAAATTTAAGTTGGTAACATTTTAGGTGCACATTTCAAACATTTTACTTTTTTGTTTACAGTGTATAACAAATTTAATCCTCCATCAATACTGATGGTGTCCCCTTTAAGGGAAAAACGCGCTAGATGTGAACAGCAGTCAGCGGGACGCAATAACAAGCCCCCAGTGGCTCGTTCAACAAACTGTTCGCATTTAAAAAGCCGTTAGAAAAGTCTTTGCACAGATTACGTTAGTAAAATGTTGACATTTGTGTACATTACCTGTGGGATAAATTAGGATAACTGGCCTCTTATTGTGACCTGGAACGTTGTCAGCTTTACTCCCCATGTTCTTTTTTCCCCGCTCTATTCGTTCTACTGTATATGTAGTCTGTAATTGAAATGAGAAAATTTAGTGTAAAGCCACACTCTATTACCATACACCTTGTTGTAGTACATAGAGTTGTGCGAGAAATAGACCATTAAGAAGTGGTAACAAAATAGCGCTCCTGTTTGAAATAAATTTCTAGTTACAGGAACATTTGCTACAGTGTAAGGGCTTTCAGCTCCAGTGAGCAAAAAGGTTTAACTCTGCCGATCATATTTCACCTCAAAGCAGATGTATTTTACGATTTTAATCCTCTCGAATATTATCTGAGACTAAATTCTACGTTGAAAATCTTTTAACAATTTAATAAAAAGAGTCTATCATACACTACGCAATTTGTCGGTGTAGCAACAGTGCGCACGTGTATGGCATGCTTTACAAACGAAAAAAATTAATTGCAACTTTTCCAATTAAAAATCTAATTAACGCAGTATGGCCTTTTCTTTTACATCTTGTAGTTTTTTAATTATTCCACTTGAAGACAAATTTCAGCATGGCAAAGTTGACATTTTTCCAATTTTATATCCTGAATGTGTAGAGCGATTGTCAACAAAACGCAAAGGTTTCGATTAAATTTTTTCTCTCATTACGAATTGTATCATTACGATCATCAAGAGTGGTGGAGTTGCAATCTAAATTTTGTGCCGCTAAATTAACCACCCTTTGAATTTCAAGCGTCTCCATTCTTACAATTTGTAGGTGGAATGCGTCCCTTATTCACTTGCAAGTTAAATTAAATGTACAGTTTGTGAGAGCGACTTGGGGGTCGCAATGCAGCAAACATTTTAACCAATTACACCCCATTGTCTCGATGTTAATTCAAACAAGTCAATTCCATTGGAATTATAAATAAACGTTTGTATAGGCTTAAATGTAATAATTTCGTACCTTAAGGCGATAAATGTTGCCGGTTACGTCTAATATAAATAATTCATTCAACCCCCTTAATTCATATTATAATAAGTACGTGTATAAATCTTGCAGACACCCTCCGTTTACTCTAAATGTGCATATAGTAAAATAGAGGAAGGCGGAATGCCAGTCATTTCCCATTAAAGGTGAGTCCTTTGAGACTTACAACTTTAGCCATTACTTAGTTTGTGAAATCAATCCTTTCGGGAGGATAGTGTCCTGTTTTTGCTGGCTCACATCCACTGGACTTGCCATCAACGTTTAATCTTGAATTTTCCGGAAATGTGCACTTCATTCAAGGTTTTTTTGATTAATTTTTATGGACCTTTACAAATCACACTTTCTTAGGGGTTTTTTGGGAAAGCAGCACTTTAAAGATGCCCCTTTTTAAGGTGTGCAGGTGAAGACTTTGTGTTCAGCTTATCTTATTGTCTTTGAATTTTCTTTGTTTAGGACATTCTCAGTTTGTCGACTGCTTTAGTTTGTTTATCTCGTTTTCTTTCCTGTTTTCCATCCATCATTGTTTTTAATTTTTCAGCATATCTTTTTCTTCTTTGCATTTTCATTGTTGATGCTCTTCACCTTTCTATAATCCTTTTCCATCATTTAACTCATTTGACACCTCCAGTTCACTTTCAATCCCTTTACAAACATTTAATCTGCATGTTTTGGAATACAAACCCACCGATTAATATTCTATAAATAACTTAATGAATATAACATCATAATTTATGTCTTGGGGCAGGGGAATTTACATATAAAATTTATATCCTTGTTTAAACAGTGCTTTTAGCGTCCACTAGCTCGTTTTCTCTACTATTATTACTTATAAATTATCCGAAAGGAAGAAATAAGACGATCCTGAATAAATACATAACATATTTTCCCCATTTCTAAATATAGAAAGAACTTTTTGTTTACATTCATAAGTTCTTAGATAATGTTATTTTTTTCTACTCATACATCTAAATATATGTTTTTGCAAAAAGGGGAGCATTAATTAATTTTATAAATAAATCGCATAGAAAAAAAGGAGGTCGTTCCAAGATGAAAAGGCATCTTAGTTGAAGGTTACATAATGAAAATATTAAAAATGTATAAAGTGGAAATGTATTTATGGGGGACAAAATTTAAATATTAAACTCTGAAATGGTTTTTATTATACTTAGATATATTCAGTGTCGTCTAAAACTGGAATTCTGTTGGTTTTGCCTAGGAAAATGTAGAGAAAACCATTATACAAGCCCATATTGTAGTTCTCTTTCAACGGCTTTGCCTTACTTTAATTTAAAATGCAAAAAATACACTTCAATTCCATCTACCTTTGCACTACCTGCGAAACGTGTACAATAAATTTCGATATTACCCTAGGAAAAGAACAAAGGCAAGAGGATTTTAAAGGTTTTTGTTCGGCAGCAAGGAGGCAACTATATTGCACAATTGATGGACCACAAAAATCGGTTTCTGATTTCATGATTATTTTCTGTTTAGAGTAACAAATCGCAATAATCCGTTTTTTATATCTTACTGTTGGTTGGTATATTTGTCGCTACAACGAATTTATAGTGCGAATAAGGCATTAATCAACGACATTTTACCGAGAGAGTGATTTACGCAACATCCCCTAATAGACACACATGTGTTCTTGTTCCTGAAATCCACCATATGCGGGCACTTCAACTAAAAGCCCCCGTTTCACAGTAAAAAAAAACGACACACGCATCAGTATGAGTGCGTACAAGGTTTGTGGGCTTTAATTAAATAATTATGTTGTATAATTCGTCTTGTTAATTGATAACGCAAATCGATGGGGTTTCGAAAATTGGAAAATCATTTCAGGAATGCCGTTCTCGCCTCTCTTTCATTATCCCATGTGATTTATTATTGATGACTTTGTAGGGTTTGTAACTCGTTTCGATTTCATTGTAACACATTTTGTTACATTTTTGTTTAATTGACTTCTGTACGCGTTTATGAGGAAATCCGATAAGACACTTTGCGATAGTTGGAAATTTAATGAAAGAGATTAATGTTTTTGTGTTTATTGGTCAAATTTTGGACAATTTGTTTCCGACTATTTTATTAAAGAGGAGAGGGTGGAAAAACATTTAAAAAATTGTTGTCTTCCAATATTTTCGACACACATCCATTTGTCAAACTGACATTTAAAATGTTCAAACTGAGAAAAATCGAAAAATATCTCTTTCAGCGGCGTTTTAGCATGACTATGGAGACCTTATTCTACGTGAAACGAAACAGTGTTAAAATGTGCAAGTTTTTGATCATTTTTCAGATGGCGCTAGTGTCGCATCTGCTACTCGAATGAGGCCGGTTTTTCGTTCGCAACCCTCAATCCTTCCACCTGGCCTTAAAGTTTTTGGTAAAATTTTTACGCCTAAACTTTTCTTAAAAAACAATTACGTAATTTTTGGACAATTTCAATTACCATAAATGATCTAAGGTCATTTTGTAATTTGTCTTGATTTAGGTAATTTAGCTCCCCAGTACATCATCTATTCAACTATTATCGTATTTGAAATTAAATTTCATTGGATGTGCCCATTGTGTAACTTTAGTGCGATTTTGCACGAATTCACATTGAGAACAAAAATCTGCTAATTACTAAAACGTTAATACCTACACCTGCGCTAAATTATATTGAAATCCTATTCGTGTTTGGGTTCCTACATGCAAATGTACATTCATATAATATTAATCTTCATTAATAACAGTGAAATTCAAATTTTCAAAGTTCCTAAACACACTGGCAAATATGCTCCATCATAACGTGGCAAATGAATCTATAAATATTTGAAAACCGATCGGATTTGTGCAACTGAATCCACACACGCCAATAAAATCTATGATTAACTTACAACGAAATAATTATGTTCTCATATTTTTTTCTTATAATCCCAGCTTTCATCTGTTGTTGATTTATATACCAATAGCGAAAGTTGATTACCAAACGTTTCCCGAATTGGACGATTTATCATCGTATTCACTTTAATATTGTTTCATAGAAATGGAACAATTTTATTTTGCACATAATTTTATTCATCGAAAATAAGTGCACACATGTACCATGCCATTTGCAAATTTAACGTTCTTCTGGTACGCAAAATATGAATGTCGTCAACCATGACGGTGTAATTCCGGGCCATAACGTTAGAAAATGTGAAACACCAAGGGCAACATAAGATCCCGCTTCCAGATGGATTCGGGTGCTTACATTTTATATTATCACAAAAAAAACCGCATTAGAAATAATAATATTTTTGACGATGGAATTTATAAGCCCAATTGGGGAGCGCTTTTTTCCCCATTCTTCTCCCGTCTATATTCTTCTTTATTTTTTCGCTATAATCTAATTTCGTTTTGAGTGACATGTACGGAATTCGGGAATGAAATTTCCATCAACACGTTAGGAATTTAAATAAAATCGCACACTTTTTCCATCCAATGTAGCCGATTAATCGTGAAGCTGTTTAATTTTGGCCAAAGAGAAAAAGCATCAACTTTTCCAACCTATATTGCAAGTAATTAGAAAAGTTTTTCACTGGCTTGTAAGTTTTTTGTTATTATTTACTTGTGTGTAACTTCATCCTTTTTAACACTGTAAAACATTAGAATTTCTTATCAGTGTGTGTAATATTTTTCCGAAGCGCATTAAACTTGCCCTCTGGAAGACGTGACGATGGTTGTTTGCTTAGGAATCAGTTGTTCGTTCACAAGAAAATTAACAAATATTTAACTTGAGACCTCACCGAACTTCCCCGTTGTGTCATATTTGTTTCGAGCGGATGAAAAGCGAAGAGCGGAAATTAAGAGAACGATTTTTACGATGTGCTTTCCCAAGATGTGTGTAAAACAGAAGCTAAACAAGATGCAATATCGGAATCATGTTAATCATAATTAACTAATTAGCAGTACTGCAATTATTGCGTAATTAGGGAGAGAGATTCTCATAGGATTTTCTCAGGTGTGGAATTTGAATTGTTGTGTGGGCATTCTTTGACAATCGGTAGCTGCATGGTGCTAAAATCAACATTATGTTGTGGTTTTATTAGAAAATCAATGCACCTTTCCTCTTATCAAATTTCCTGTTTTATAGTGGATTTATTTGTTGTACGCGTGAAATTAAACGGTTTTCTGTAGATAAATCGCATGCAGGAACATTAATAAGCTATTATGAAAAAAATTTCGGTACGAGCGCTTTTTATGAGGATGAACATTTAATTAAATGCGATATTAAAGAAAAGGCTATACTGAATTTAATTATTGACGGATTTCAGAGAGATTAATTATGATATTGGATGAGAATGTTTAGTGCAATTAAAGTGTTTTGTTTTTAGTGATTTTTTTAAAATAGGTGTTAATTCACATTTATCAAGAGGAAAAATTTCGAGAAGAAAATTCGTAATAACTTTAAATATTTATAAATTCCGGACTGACTTAATTACGAAATTTAATTGAAAATGTAATTAATTTTGATGAAACTAGTATTAATTCTGTTTGGGATGGCTTTTATTTTGAGAATCACGAATTTTCTTCGTCTTCCTTCAGGGTGGGAAAACGCAGCACTAAAAACTTCTTATTTTGTATATATCCTCATTAAAAACTTTGGATTTTTATAAATATCAATGAACAACGTTTTTTTATTTCAGATATACAAATTTTAATCGATGCTATGATAAAAATTGTTTTGCATTTATTGTTTATAAAATTCACATTATCATTGAATAAGCAATTTAAAAAAATCAGTAATCCTTTTATAGCGTACGACAATAAAAATTTTATATTTTGCGACATTACCATCATAAAGTCTTCTACTGTAAACCTAAAATTTTATTGAATTTTATCCTCTTATGAAATTAAGTGAGGATGTAATTGGATTTAATAAAATTAGCCCTTGAATTCTGTTGAAAATCATCTTACTTACAGCAATTAAATATTTTGTACGAGGCGGGACGAAACGAACCAACAACAGCACTACAAAATAACATTCCTCTTTTTGTTGTCCGAATTGAATAATTTTTATTAGTACTGCAGATAAATTTCCGAACCACAATAACAACTTTGTGATTTCCACAAAAGTTTGGTAATCTTTTTGTGTAACGATAAAAATTTTTCAACACGCAACACTGCAGTATGAGAACTCTTGAAAAATCGAAATAATTACGAATTTCAGAGCATTTCATATTTTAACTAAATTTGATGAAATTAGCGCTCATTCTGTCTAAGATCTCATAATCACATCAATTTACGTTTCTTCGCTCATCTGACTAAAAAAAGTTTCTCGTATTGTTGTGTTCGAATTAAAAATGTGTCCGTCTCTTAGATTAGACGTGATTGTTCCTCCTCTCTCCAATTGGCAATCCAATTTCCAATTACACCCCCTGACACATTTCATTCAATAGAATTTCAATTATTTTTATTTTCAACCCCCATTATACGAAAAGTGATCAATAAATCTCCGCAATTGGAATTATTCAAGAAAATCCGACAACTCGTTTATTTATCCCCCTTGACAAGGCAAACTGTGCTAATTTGACAGCCTTAAAACATCTTATTTACCACGATTTTTCCCACACTCACCTTATTACAATTGTGGAAACAGCGGAAAAACGGTCACTTTACATTGTGATTCAGAAATACGCGCAAAAACCACCACAACACACCGGTATAGTGAAATTTAGCACACTTTCTGTTTTCGCAAAGTTCGTGCGAGTTTTTCCAATAGATTGAGTGGCGGTGGCTGTATGTTTCGGGGGTGCGCAGTACTCCTTTCTCCACTGAACTAGTGACGCTTACTACCACACCGAATCGTTTCACAACACTCGAAAAGCCTCCCTTATACAGCAGCTTTGTCAAAATTCACCACTATCTCTGACGGCGGCCAGTTCATGCGCTCTTTAAATATTTCAATATTTCCTAATGAAGATGGAAAACTTTCTGCCTCCGAATTATGGCCGTTTATTTCTTTTAAATTAATTTACTGTCCCTTGTCTATAGTTTGAACAAAACGAAAAAAGTTTGGGACCAAAAAAATCGCGTGTTTTGAATTTTGTTTAAAAAAATCATAAAACAATGCCGTATTTGTTGTGGCATCCCGCACCAAATTGACTGTTTCAAAACACAATGGATTTTTTTGATGCAGACATTCTCTTTTCATACAAACTATATTTTATTTGCTCGTGTAAATATGTTTTTTGTATGGCTGTAAGGCAATTACGGCGGTCCAAAAGTCCGGATGTTAATTAATAATTTCATGTAGGGGCGAAAAATAACAATTTCACTTTACCAAATTGTTTATGATGGATAAAAGGGTTGATCAGGGTCGTTGTTTTGGCAACAAAATGTTCGATATAATGCGTTAAATGAATTTATTGCCGAATTTACCATCAATATGCAATTTTGTGTAAACAAAATATAGAATTGCGGCCAGATGGTGTGCCCACGAAAATGATTACATGTTCAATCACTCGTATCACATTCTCTATATTTTCTTTACACTGCATTTGAGTCTTTCAAAGTCGAGAGATTTACAATGTCCAATAAATGTTGGAAACGTCGTAAAGGTCGCAATTAAAATCGATAACAAACTTAAAGTTTTTTTCTTCCTCTTCAAACGTAATTGAAATTGCTGACTAACTGATTGTGTATTTTGTTGCGAATCAAAAAGTTTCAGTAGATGACAGCTGGTAGGTATACGTATGTGGTTATGAATTAATTAAAAGAAGTTAATTACCAGTTGCCTTAGCTCCGAATTGGTGAGCTCTTCACCCAATTAAATTGTATGTGGGTATTAATAAATCATAATCACAGCGATGCCAAAATAATTTCCTATTACATAAATTAATGTTCTGTATTGTATTCTGCTTACGTTGTCAAACATCATTTAAATTCATAACAAGAAAATTCGACTCGATTTACAACCCCATCCAAAGTATCTTGGTTACTTGTTCGATATGTTGTTTCAATAGAAATTTCGATTGAATGAAATTGAAGATTGTTTCGTACTCCTTTATGTGAATATTAAATGGTTTACACAATTTCAATTCTCTGTTTCAATGTATTGTTGGTTTTCTCTGTATTCACAGACATTTTCTTAAGCCCTTTGAACTGTCCTTGGTTTGGCATGTGCAGGCTAAACAAACTATACAGTATGATGGTGGTGTGTTTTCCGTTATCTCGTGCACCCTTCTGACATATGTAGGTGATTTTCGCGTTGGAACATGTCGTAGGACGTTATCTTTTTGCCTGTATTATTATTCAACTGCTGCAACAGCCGAAAGCAATTTAATAACTCAACTTTGAAATGTTATATATCTTGTACATTATTGACTTTTGTATTTAGAGCACACCATAATGGCATACTCCTAACAATATAAACTTATTATTGTCTAGTGCATTTCTATTTCCATACTGGGAAATTCATTTTTCCTCTTGTATATTTCACTTTTCACATAAAACTAGTATTGGTAAAGTGGTACGAGTGAGAGTCAGACTCGGAGGGTGGAGAACATTGAATAGGCGTACCGGCATTGATTTCCATCATCAACTGAATTCTCGCTCCGAATGTATCTTTGTTTGTAGTGGATATTATCGGTACATAGAAACGTTCTTTTTTGTGGCATTAATTTGTGTCCTCAATAATTCACATGAAATCTATTTAAATGTGTTTTGTGGTTGGTAAATTGAGTTCACTGAACTGGGATGGAGACCTTCATTGCATCATTAGAGATCCAGTTGATGTATATACATTCATGCAGGAGCATATTATGCAGTTATAAAATATTTTAATAGGTTTTTTGTCTGTACTGGTTATTTAATTAGAGAATTCGCACCTTGCACTTATAAGACTGCATAGTGCGGGAAATGAGATTTTTCGTCATTTTTCATGTTGCCTCTGTTCCGTCACTCATTTTGTCAGTTAAGGAAATGGTTAGAAGTGATTTGAATCCACCTGGTCCCAATAATCAGATCCTTATTAGAAAATCAATTGAGACAACGGATCCAATTGTGCTCCCGTTTATTGAGTGGTCGGACAATGAATTGAACACTGAAAAATGGGATGTGGATAAATCACAGGTAATCAAGTTTGATTTTTTTCGACCTCATTTAAAATCCTTTTAACTATAATAATGAAGGCTCGTTGATGGACTTTTGTCGATAATAAAGGAGTAATATATAATTTCCTGGTTGCTCTATCACGGCATTATTATAACGTTTAAGAAATTTCAACAATCTCTCTGGTTGTTTGTTTTTTCGAAAAACCTACAAACAAATTATTCAATTTCCCTCGAAATTGTGCTAACTGTTTAACTAACAGTGAATTTACAATTTTTGTTTTTGAATTAACATGTGCAAATGTAATAGGTGTGTTCCACCTACTATATCACACAATTGGATTTAATTATTAAGCGAGTTTGTTGCAACTTTATTGTTTCGAATGATGTACGGTTTATGAAAGAGGAAAACTTTTCCCTCATAAATGTGAATTTATTTGTGGTTTGAAAATCGCCGTAAGTGTTCCTCATATCGATATTCGTTTTCATCTTAAAAATCCAACTTTCTGAATTTACTCGATAACACATGGTCACAATTAAGTCGAGTACAAAGAGAATGAATCCATCAATTTTAATTTGTGAATGAAGGGATTGAAGGGCAGGTTAAACATTTGATGTTAAACCATCCTAACACTTAGACAATGAACTGTAAAGACAATTCATACATTTTCCTCCTGGATTCAGTGGTTTTCACTGTAATACATATGCATTCAAATTCCAGTGAACATTCCAATTTCTATCTCAGTATCATGGATGAAAGTTTCCTTTAAATTAAGAACCCATTTTCAAAAACAGTTCCATATTTAATAAAAACTCATTTTCATCTCCAATATATAGGAAAAGGCGAGTGAATTTTACGAGGATGCACAAACAGTTCATTTACCTTATAACATTGTCGCGCATGAATGGAAACGACCTTCACAACTATTTCCTAACGTAAGTGTTTACCTATCAGTATCACTGATGATATTAAAGAGTAGTACTCAAACATTTTTTATTAGGCCACTTTATCGGTGTACACCGATACCACTTCATATCCGGACTTAATAAGCGGCTGTAAACATTTGCTGCACAGTGAATTCATCCGGAATTTTATCTCCACTGTCACAACATTGTGGTATTTAGGTGATACGAGACAATATCAGTGTGAATCATTGGGCACATTTGTACCGAATACTGGCGAAGGACCATGGAGACCCTGGCATCACGTTTATGCGAAATGCAAAGCAGGCAAGGCCGCCAAACATGCACCACTTGCAAATCAATATGGTTGGTAATATTAGATATAGCCGGAAAATGTTGAGAATGTTGTTATTATCTAAAATACTAGGTAAATACATTGTGAGATTATTTTGGTTGGGATGCTGGCGGAAGATTTATGTAGATGATCGGATACCAGTTGATAAATTACACCATCTACTGCTACCTTCCATGGAATTAACTAAGGAGGAAAGGGAGAAAAGGGACCGGGAAGGACTTGTTGAACAAGTTGGCGGGGTCGAGGTTAGGGGTAGCAGGAAGAGCAGGAGTGGATCCAGGGGTAGTAAGGGAAGTAGCAAGAAAGGGTCCAAAAAAAGTTCGAAAAATTCAAAGAAAAGTCCTAAGAGATCGCCAAGAAAGAGTTTGCAAAAAGAAGCAAAAGTGGTGGAATTGTGGCCACTTTTGCTTTCGAAAGCGTTACTTAAAATCGCGTCTTTAAGCAGTTATGGTGTGAAAGAAATAGTGGATTTTGATATAATGCAATGTCTTACTGGCTGTGTCCCTCAAAGGATTAATTCGAAAGGTAAGCACATGGTAAAAGAATGTTTTCGTAGTTATTAATTTCATTTTCAGAATTGACTGTTTTTGACATTTGGCAAATATGTTCCGCTTATACAAATCATTTTACGTGGCCAAATATAGAAACGAAAACGAAAAGCGGTTCATTTTCTTCGAAAAAATCAAAAAAGTCGAAAAAGTCCAGTAAAAGTTCGAAAAGCTCCAAATCTAGTTCTAAAGGAAAGAAGAGTAAAAAATCGAGAAAAAGTGTTAAGAGTCAAAAGGAGGAGAAAGTACAGTTTGTACCCAACTTCTTGGTTGCCCAATGCACAAATCTAAGAAAAAGCGATGAAGACGAAGTTCCAGATATTTCTGCTTGTTGGGCTCATCATTTCCTTATTGATCAGACTCGGGACATTCCTTTACTTAAACCTCCAGAACGTCCAGATTTGCCACTATGGAAAAAATTTCGATGGATAGCTTGGGCAATGGAACAAGGGATTTTACCTCCAGAAGAGAAGCCATTGAAATGTTTCAAATTAGTTAGTGCTTTTCGGAAAATCGCAGACCATATCGTCTATAAGCAGCCATTAAAGCGTTCACGTGTTAAAAAAAGTATGGAAATTGTAGAAGCGATAGTTAAAGAAGATAAGAAAAAGAAAAGATCGTCAAAGAGTGGCAAGTCGCCGTCTAAAAAAAGTAAAAAAACCTCAAAAAAGAGCAGTAAATCTTCAAAGAAGAGTAAAGGCTCGAAAAAGGGCAAACACATTGTTGAACCACCCTCCGATCCAAGTATCTGGGTCGATTTCGAGAAAATTTCCGGCCAAATTGACTGCCTAATAATATATTTCAAGCCTTCACGATTCCAAACAAACTATAAAATAACCGATTTAAAGTCTCCAACACGAAAAGACCCACCCAGTAACGTTATATACACAACACGAATCCCGAACAAGTGCGGAAACGAACCAATTTACGCATTTATCGATTCTATTGACACAAAACTAATTTTATTGAATTTGTCACAGACAGGAAACACTTTCGTTTTAAACGAGGAAATTAAAATGTCATCCGAGTCGGAAGAATCCTCTTTGCACAATGAGGACTGTCTAACCAGAGAATTATTTAATCGTGTTAAAAATTTCTATCAACCATCCGAAGTTTGTGAAACAGAATTAAGCCCTGCGACCAGTAAAGATATTTTAACAAACGAAAATTTTCGAGACAAGCCGCAGAACATCTCTCATTTAGTGGTGGAAAAGTTTCATTGGCAGGAAAATCAATCCGGTGCAATGTTGACCACACTGAATACGCTCGCATCAAAAAGTACAATTTTAAATCTAAACTCCGGTCGATTTGTCCTGAAACTTGTCATTGGATCGCAACATTCCTTTCATGTTGAAATTCTCTCCGATACACCATTAATTGTGGGCAATTTGGAACGAATGTTCCAAGCAATGTCTGAAGAATCGCACCGTTTCCGAAACATGTGTTTCAACATTTCCTCCACATTCGGCCGACTAGTCCAAAGCTTCGGTCTATCGGAGTATCCTGTTGCCTTAAAACATTTCTACGCCTCATACCAGCCCACATCTCCTAACCGCCTAACCCATAAAGAGAAGGAAATTGTGCACGATACATTCTACAATTCGTTGTGTGCATTATTAAAAGATCGTTTTGGCAACAATTTAAAGAATATGGAGCGTGCTGTCCGAATACTGCTATTAAAATTTAATATTCCACTAGTTGGTGGCACACATATGCCGGCTGAAGATTGTATGAATATTGATGAGTTATCTGATGCAGATTTACTTTATGTGAAATTGATGCAAAGGGCCTCGGTCACCATACAAGCGTTCTTCCGGGCGATTTATCAACGTTTACTGCATAAACACCACCAATTAACCCATAAGGGGTACTTGGAAGTGTTCAATATGCTTAAATTACTATACATGGAAGTGTTCTCTGAGAAAAAGTGTCTTCAGTATGTTCCTAATCTAGTCAGAAATTTTCTAGCGTCCACGAATTTGGCGGACAAGTTTGACTTTTGGGAGGATCTGAAATCAGTCGTGTCTTTTAGATGTTTTAATGGTACAGTAAGTGCTGTAAATGGTGAATGGTTATTAATTTGTCGGTATGTGTTCCGTGTGAATGGTAACCAAGCGCTCCGTTTGCGAATCGATGTGTTTAGTGACTTGACGGAATATTACGTTCGGGTGTTTAACAATGACACCAAACAGGAGTTGAAACTTTTCGTAAATCGTGTTTGTGTTGAAGAGTATTGTTGTAATATTAATGGTTACACGGTGGTGTGTTATGGTTGGTCAAAAACACCTAAAACCGTACAACTCCCATGGCGAATTTACTTTGTCCAAATGAACGTATTGAACCCGAACGCACTAATAATTGATGAGAGTGTTGCGTTGAAAGAGTGTTGGATAAATGACGAACCATATATACCGAATAGTGCGAATCTTTTATTCAAATATTTAATATATTTGAAAAGTGACTGTCTTCTAACTGTACGTTTGTCGGCATGTTTTAAATGTGCCATCATTCTTTTGAGATTATTGGAGGGAAAAAAAGTTTTATATGAGATACGTGGCCGTGGTACGATTCTATTGCCGGCAATCCTAATTGAATTCGAAGAGCAGCAGCAAAAGAAAAGTTCGAGTTTATCTGGTGACAAGAGAGAAAGGTCATCGTATGGGAGTGAACAAAGCGGGAATAATGCAAGCGTTATGAAATGTTACGTGTTGGAGGGCTTTGTCGAGGGCCACACATGGCCATTAAGTGATAGCAATATAGAAATGATACGGCACTGGAGAATGGCGCAATTGTGTGCCAAAGCGGATTGTCCAGATCAAGTCGAGTCTATTTATACGTTTACTAGGTTCGGCCTTCTTTAGACAACTAATCAAACTGCACGCTTTTTACACTCTTTTATTGCATTGTGATGATGATGTGCAGAAGGATCGATGGACAGCAGAGGCGTACATTGACGGTGAACAGCGGCATGTCCTGCTATACGTTGCAGATTGTTTGTAACGCTAATGATCTAATTCAGGTGAAAAAGGATCAAACACAAAGTGATCGTATTAGGGACATTAAACGGAAATGGTACGAAACCGAGACGGGGAGGTATGAGAGGGCGAAGCAAATTCGGTACGTCTGCATTAAAGTTCTACTTGTAATGATAGAATTTATGATGCATTATGCAATTTTTACAATTAAAATGACTTTAGATTTCATTAACATTCCTGAAAATGTTTTCACTGAATTAACACAGATTTTTCCATTAAGTTTATTATGCAAAAATAAGAACAACAAACTTATGTAAGAGAATACGTTTTTTGATACTACAGTAGATGCCTGCAAGCAGGATTTACTTTGTGTGTGCGGAGGAAAACCGATAAAAACAATATCAGGATAAACACATTCTATTTGTAATAAAGTTCCATTTTATAGGGTGCAATACACATTGTGTAAATGTTTGACGTAAAAGATTGTGTATTTGATATTTTACGTTAAATTTAATTAATTTTTCGGTAATTACTTTACGGTGAAATTTTGTAATAACATTTTAAAATAACTGTATAATTTAAATGATTAAACAGTACTGATTTGTCTTTTTTTCCGTAGACACACTTTTCCATATGGCATTTAGGAAAACAAATTGAAGTAAAATTCGTTTTTCTCACTTTAGTTAACGCCTGCCAGCAGGAATTTAGTAATTGCAAGAAAAGCGTTAAAAACAGTTTCAGGATAAACACACACTATATTTGTACTAGAATTGGTTTTTCCTGCATTATGCCTGCTAGCACATGCATCACTTTATGATCGCAGGAAGACCGATAAAAAAGCAGTTTTCTAACATCTTGTTTAATTTGCTTTTTCAGCGATGATTATTTAATAACAAATAAACATCACTTGGCATCCATCACGAGTGACGGAAAGAGAACGAATGCAGAAATCATAATAGATAGTTGCGAGGATGATGAAGAAGAGGTACGCAAGTTACCATTTAAGAAGTGTGCAATGAGTGATTTCATCGATTTCGCCTTGTTTTACACAAAACGTAGCGATCAAATTGATGAAGACAAAAGGTATAACGTATTATATCCAGCATCATTCGGGCTTCTTTTTTTTTAATTATTTTAATTGAAAAGAAGTCAGAGTGACTGAAATCTGTTATCCTGATTTCTCCACTTTTTCCATTTCAAAAAGACGACTTAAAAGTGATATCGATTTTCAACGGGACGATGAAATGAAATTGTTTCAAATTCATTTATATAATGAGAAACTTTTCGGAAATGAACGAGAGATGAACGAGTGGCTCAAGTTGCAGAAAGACCGTTTCGATCTATTAAACAATTGGTTCTCCAGTACGATAAGCTATAAAAAGCATAAGGAAAAGTGTGTGCAATAATTGAGTCCGTGTGTTTCAGTGTGCCGACAAGAGTCTTGTGCATTATTGAACGATGCACTTAGAAGACGAGAACGCTATTAAAAACGTATTATAATTCATTTGAATGTGTGGCGAATTTCGAGGGGATTTCTCATTTCTTTTGCTTGGTTTTTTTACTGGTGTTCCACTCGAAGATCCGGTTCCTGTGTGCTATTGTTTTAAATGGCGAACTTAATCAATCGCATTAAGGCAGTAATTGTGGGAAAGGTGATTTTTTTTCGAACAGCATGTGTAAAAAGTACCGTAAAATTCGCAATATATAAAAACATACAGCTATACGGGTAACATAATATAATAATAAAAACGAACAAAAAAATACTATCGCTGGAATACAATAGCGTAATTTTGTACTTTATTAGATTCTTATTTATTTCGAGAAAGGAGAAAAAGTGAATTACTGTGAGATAGGCTTAAACTTGAGAGGAAGACCATTTTAATAATTCATTAGACTTATGCTAAGCGTAATACCAGTACTAATGAGTAATGAAAAGATCCCAAAATTTCCCATAGATTTTTGAAAAGCGCTCAAAAAGCACCTCTATCCTTAAACCGGGCTAGAGTGTCATCTGTTGCACCCGGAAAATTGATCACATTTCATTTAGGTTCAATTAATTTGAATCTCCCTGTATATCTGGTGTACACAGATGGATGGGGGCGTTAATAGTGAATGATTTATGAACAAGCTGATAGTATCTTGTACATAATTGTAAGTTGGTACAATTCTTTTAAAAAGTACTATTTACAACAATAACGACTGTAATGTTGAGTACAAAGGCCTCATACACAACTCAACAAAAGTATAATAGCGAGTCTCTTTCTAAGCCTAGGTAATCAATTTAATGCTTCCATATAGTCTAGTAAATAATAGTTGAAGTAAAGCAGTGAAAAAGAAGAGAATCATCAAAGAGGAAATACATATAATAAATTGTTTTATATTAAGTTGCCATCACCAAAGCTACAAACACCCAGCGACCACTTTGTCTCTCACGGAACTACGGCTGGATAATTAATAATTATTAATAAAAATTAATTGATTACTTCTGTTTACGCTTTTATCATTTCCAATTTGGTGTTGTCAAATAAATAATGAACAACAATTTTAATATTTCACATAAAACTTATAAAAATTATCCTACCAGAAATAAATTATTTAAAGTGTCAAAAAAATATTTAATTAAAAAAACGAGGCCACCACTTGTACAACTAAAAATTGCCACATTTAAATTATTCATTTTTATTTGAACATTTATGATATGGTATATGGGAACTATTACTAGCAAGTAGCCAGAACAATTATGTTTCCTGTTTTCGAATAAGAAAAAAGCCGAGTAACCAAGTAGTCGGTATGTCAATTAAAATTTATTGTAGCAATTTTATCCAGCATATTCTGTATGCATGGAAATAAGGAAGTGAATTTTTCAATGTCATTGCCTAAGAAAATGTGTGCAAACAGCACACACATCTATACTCTTAACTACCATAGAATATAGTTGGATGTAAAACAACAACATTGAACGTACATTGATTTAATAATAGTTGAGAACTGGGTGTACAACAAAATTGCATTGATTCAATTACAGTTGACAGTGTTGGAACATTAAAAGGAAGAGACGTCTATTATATGCAATTTCCACTATTTAATCTTTACGTAATAATGGACTTTGATAGTCTAATATGTTGGATATAAATAGTTTTAAGTACATATATGAAACATGTTTCTATGCACTTGAATGTCCATATTCCCACGCTTGGGTATATTTTATATGGCTTTGAACAATTTGAAATTTATTAATTATATGGAAAATTATTAATTGATGTTTTTAATTGTATTCACACTTGCACGTAAGAAGGTTGGGTACAGTAGACACTTTATAAGTAACTTAGTGAAATATGTTCCTAAGAGAAATGTTAAGTAGGCAACGTTATAAATGAGTTTCCTCTCGTAATATTAAGTGTACATGTTCAAATTAATTTTTTTTATTATGTTCGTTTAATTAATTTGCCTGCCTCGTAATTTGTACGTAATTAAATGATGAATTGAATACCATATAATATCTCTAAATTGAATGAAAACATAAAACGAGAGCTTTAAAAGTGATTAAAACAAATCTATGGTGGGTAATTTTTCAATTAATAACAGATGTGTCTCATACAACACGTGGAAAAATGTGCGATATCTTTGTACTGCTAATAACATAATCCATTCTTTTTTCTCTAATGATTCTTTTCAAATGTTGAATATGTTATATCTTAATTTATGTCATCTATAAAATCTTTCATGTGTTCAATGCATTTCGCTGTTCAATTTTTTTCAATTTCACAATAACCGAAGCAAAAAAAACTCGTACAGCTCCTTATATGTGCGGTACTCCACCATTAAATAGATAATAAAATATTCCGCCACAAATGATTATGAGATGCAAATAGAAAACTTCCTATTGAATATATCAGCATGCAGAAGCATAGCAAAAGTACAATAGAAAAGAATTACAAAACATTGATAATAAATTAGCTAGCCATTGTTATTGTGTTCGGTTACAGACAATTTACTGATTACAATTAATGTGTGTTTTTAAAATCCACTCTCAATAATGCTCCGGTATTATTTTATTATTAATTTAATTTTATTATACTGCAAAGGTGCATTCTTCTCTTGTCAAACGAAACTATGATGCTGTGTTGATTGTAATCACTTTTTTTCTTCCATCTCATGGAGCATCAGCAGCGGTCGGAAAGGAAATTGTTCAACAATTACGTGCACTTGGGAAAATAATCAAGTAAAAATTAACTTTCTTGCAAGGTCAGCATAAAACATTTATTTCTCGCTCATTCGCTTAATTTGAATTTATTAGACAACAATGACACAGTGTGAATGCATTCACTGTGTGTGATTAAAAATTGTCATTTTATCATTTTTATACGTTATGAAATAATTATGCGTTCTCGTTTATACGTAAATTAGTGCTGACTTGTTGATTGTTATTATAATTCTTCGCATCAGTTTTCCTATTTAATTATACAATAAAGATTACATGATGTATATGTTTATAAAGTGTAATCTGTACTTTCTGTTCGCATATACACATAATAAAAGTGTGTAAAAATAATTATTACTTGCACAAACAACTAGAGTCGGTCCCTACTTCGGTTTTCATTTCCAGATTATTATTACATAGCACACAGTTTCTTTAAGGAAAAACCGTTGCAAGAACAATTAGCTGACGTCCGATTTATGTTTGTTGCCAAAGGCTTATTGATAATGCTACTATAAATTATAATCTGCAAATTTGCATTTCCTGCATTGTATGCATTACACACTAGCGATTATCCCACATAGTGCAGAAATTATTGTTTTCTAAATGGAATTCAAATATTTGTCTTTGATTTTAAAATGCTATAAGAGAATTTGCAGAATGCGAAAATGGATATATCCAATATTTGTATATCTCTTTAAATATAGCGCACCTACGTTTTACGATTTTTTTTAGTTTGTACATACAATGCTGGGTAATTAATATGCTAAAACTGAGGGGCAAATGGTGAGCGCTTAGTTTCTGTACGTTCTACCGAGTCCTGAAGTATTTATGCTCAATAAACAGGCTATCAAGTTCTTCAGAATGCAAGAAACTTTTTTAATAATTTCAAGGTACCAGAATTTTCATTTACATTAAGACATCCCAACATTTTGTTTAACATCCATAACAACTTTATATGATTTTTCAGAAGCAAATCAACATAAATGTTTCGTTCAATTGATGATATCTAATTTTCGATATGAAAAGATTTGTTATTCCATGTCTTGTCAAAACACTACCAAATTGGGGATAAATTTGTTATTATACAATTTAAAATTCAAATACAGCTATTGATTGTCAAAAAAAGAAATAACACACAGCCACGTACATATACATTGGAGTATGTGTATAGAATTCGTGCATGGAAATGATAATATTCATCTGTCAACCACTGTTATTTATTGAATGGTAAATCTATTGTCGTGAGAACATCTTTAAACCATTATAACCCAAGCGTTATTTATATGCTGACCTTGCCACATTATTACGAAATAAATCGTTCCTCTAATACACGAATAAGAAAAAATATTTCGCAAATAACAACAACGATTATTATTTACAATGACAACAGCAACAAAAGGCCATTTCTTCCCCATTCTCGAATTTTAAATGTTCCAATAAGTGGAATCCAGTTCAATATAATTTCCGTGTGTACCAGTTTCACAAAAGATGTCTTTATTTTATCTTGAAAACGTACATTTCTCATCGCTCTTTTCCCTGTATAGTTTCGTTGACCCACATTGGTCTATTCGCATATAACATTGATGATGATGATGCTGAATGGATCGCCAACAGGCACAATAAACGTTCGATTTTAAAATAACAATAATGTCACGATTCTGTTAAATAATCGGGACCTTATTAAAACTCGTTGTCATCTTTATAAGTGACATCAACATCATCATCGTTGTCGTCGTAGGTCAGTGAGAAAATCGCCTCAAGTATGCTCGAAAATTCAGATCAAGTTTATGGAAATGAAGTAGACAAGCACAGTTAAATAAAACCTGTTAAATATTAAAACGAAAATTAAATAAACTAGTACAATAGTGTGATTTTCTCATGATGGAACTGTTTTATGTAAAGAAATCAAGTGTAAATATCCTACGAAAAATATAACAGATTTTTTTTTATTTCAATTCTTATGTTGCTTGTAATGCACTAGTGGATTATGATTTTTGTGGTTTTTCTATACACGTTTTATTTGCTGATTTAATTCCATGAGATTTGGTGTAAAAAAGGCGAATTAAATGCCACACCGCAGCGCAATGCGTCTTGCACGATGGACCGCTGTTGTTAATAAATGTGATGGCCATCAATCATAATATGTCTTTTAATGTACAACAGCGAGTGTGCCCTTACTTTGATGGGTCATTGTAATTATTTCACGTGTGTGTGCCATTAATTACATACGCAATTTTCGCCTTCTAACGGCTTTTTTAAAGTAATGAAATATAAATAACTGGATAATCAATTTCACGGTAAAGTGTCCAAAAATGAGGATTTTTGGATAGTTGGTAATGTAATAAGGGGACCCTCCAATTAAATTAACAAGTCATATGTATAGAGTATGTGTACGTGGTTTTGAGGAAGTGTATTATATTGTTTATAAGGCATTATGTGTGACAATATAAACTGTATATGAAGCACTTATTTCCGTAAAGATGGAACGTCTAAAACTAACTGTTATAGAGAGACTTCAATGTCAATTAAGTGACAGAGAGTAGACATGAAATGAAATTAACAAACTTTAATCATTATTACGTTACGGGGGAATGCATTGTAACATGAAAAATTAACTGTTTTTCCCTTTGGTGGGATTATATTGTTTTTGTGTTTTGTTATTATTATTAGAATTTGCAATACATTATTTTATATGAAATTTATTATTTATATGTGTATGGCTTAAATGAAATTGACATGTTTCAATAAATAAACACACGCAATCAATCAATTTTCTTATGATACCGTTTGGAATATTATATTTTACGTTGATATATGATATTTAAATATTAAATATTTGTTTAATCCTAATTAGGAATGAATTGGCAAATGTGAAATTTGATATAATGCATATTTGCGTAACGATTTAAGCATCAGCATATGCTGCAATTTATTGTTTCTTTGTCTCTTTACTTAAAGAAATTTTCTTACTGTATTAGTATTTGTATCTTTAAATTTTTAAATCTTTAGCTTCCCCGTGTCTTGCGATTTGCGTTCAATATCGTTAACATATCCGCCTATTAGTTGAAAACTTTTTAACTGTTCTTCCCTTCGTCATCATTATAATACTGTTTTTCTGTTGTTAGTAAGGTAATTGCAGTGTATTATTTTAAATAAAATTTATTATACGGCTTGAATGAAGTAGAAAATTTTCAATAACAAGACACACATAATCAATCAATTCTCTAATACCGTTTAGAATATACCTATATATGTGATGTAGATCATTTTAATCATAATAATGTTTATTAATGATTAAATAACTGTTTTAATGCTTATATAAAATGGGAAACTTCTCTATGACTGCATTTGTATCGCATATAGTGAAAAACTTACAAATTTCCATTTATATTTGTTCGTTAATAAAAAAACATACCATTATGGAAAGTTTTAATTTGTTTCCCATCGCATTCTTCCTGCTTCTAATGACCTTTTGCCAATTTGTAAGTAATTGTCTATATAGACTATTATATCTTAAAGAAATAGTTTTTAATGCAGTATTATTAAATTCACTCTATAATTCAGGTAGCAAAACATACAAATGAAGCGTAACTAATCACAATCGACTCTTAAACATGCATAATTTTTTCAATGCTTGCCCATTTGGATTTTGACAATTGTTTAATGTGCGAATTAAAGAAATGGCTCAAGGATATTTCACATATAATAAAATGGCCAAGAAAAAGTCTCGCAACCTCTAATGAGATAAAAATTGTGATGATTTTTTTTGTCAAAAATTCGTGGCTTCGTTAATGATTGTTTGCATTATAAATTATAACCCTTTAACCAATTTAAATCACGTTTTAAACTGTATAGGTTGAAATATACGATTTCGTATTTAAATATACCGTTTGAATTCTGTAAAAGGACATTGAGTTGTAGGCGAGACGGTGTCATTAGGTCAATTCCACTTGTTGGAGCAACGGATCCATGCAATTATTATGTTCACGAGTTTTCTTCTTTAATCACCAATAAATATAACCAAAGTATATTTATATTGTGTTTAAAGTGATTGCGAAATTTTTACTATGTACCGTTTAGAATTTAACATATGGCAATGCTACTTAATGCATGCTAATATTTAAATTGGTTCAAAACGGTGCAAAATTTATATAGATTTACGGTGGAATGGTCGTTAATGATAACTGTCAACAGGTGAACAAACAAAACTTAATAGGCGTTGTGTGTGTGCACAGGATTTTTATTTAACCAAATCTCTGAACCTAATCGAAAGCGAATTAAATTTATTTCTGGTATTATATGTTCTAATCGATTCTCACCGCTTCTTTCGGAACACTTGTAGAGCTTTATGTCCTCGACCAAACACTTTCCTTCTCTTTCCTGAAATCTAGTTAGCGTTGAAGAATCAAGCATAAAGGGATGAAATTATTACAATTTTGGGGAGATGAGTTTTGAAAATCTTTGTTTCATATTAAAATGCAGCTTTTTGCTATTTGCGATTTTTCGTTGTGGACACAAGTTTTAAACAAACTATCAAGGATTAACAATAAATCCGACAAAACATTAATTAATTCTATACGCTTGAATGATTGTGCCTCTATTTATATCACCCTTTAATACAGTGTGCAAAAACACCTGTTTGGATGATTATCATTATCGATGATTGGCTTGCCAGGGGCTGTTCGATAATCTATGCAAAATATTTCGAGAAAAATAAATTTCACTCTAGTGGTTGTGTGTATCGTAAATCCACTCCCTTATTACACGGTCATGTCCTGAGCAGCAACGTAGTTATATGTTGGAATTACAGGAATTATTTAGTTTTGGGAGAGACAGAAATTCCAGATTTCTACGTGCTTACTCGACTCGAGATTATTGCCATATTCCAGTATACACACAACTGCGCATCAGTATAGAAACTTTGTCCACACTTGGATATGAATATTTATAGAAAAGTTGGTTTTTAATGATTTTTCGTGCACACAAAGAGCATACCATCTATTAAGCATGTAGTTTTCCACTCATTTTGCCGAGTTTATTGTTATTTATCGGTCCCTGGGTGAAAAGTGTCACCGAGTCACGCTAACATTGTATTAACGCTTTATTACGATTCAGCCGAAAGTGGAAATATCGCGACTGGAACTTTTTCGTGGATATTACAACGAATTGCAAATTGTGTATTTGTATATGCGTCTGTGTGTAAACTGCCTTGCAACATCATTAAACTAGTTCACTACACTGAACGAAATCAATTTAAATTGTTCAACGTAGGTATAGTTTTTTATTCTTGATGTGCAAGTATTTTATGAGCAACGTAACTGAGCCATAAAGTTTAATATTGTACACAGGGCGCGGAATTTACTTGCATTACGATTCTAGCAATTATTATATTTATAGGGTGCAGCAGACCAACAACAGACGGTTTTTATGTTGGTAATTAGAATATTGAATAATTAAGTGGATGGAGTTCGATAATGGTCACATTATGAAGCTATTTTTGAGCATGTGGAGCATTTGCCAGTTTTTATGAACACATTATAGTTGTACTTGCTAATAAATGAGAAAAGGTTTTTGGTGAGAACATGCTCGTTTTGTTCTAACTGTAAGCAGTACTTTTTTAGTCAAATACTCACCTAAATACAAGAGTCGTTTAGTGTACCTACATTTCTTGAAATAAAATTTCATATTTCTCTTTTTTCTGGATTCTTATTAGACACTTTAATAAAAATTTAATTACAACACGATCGTGGCTGATATTAAATTTCAAAACTTATTGTTCCGAGAACTGTAGTTACATGTTAAAAAGTTTGCAGTTTTAAATAAAAATGTTGAGCGACTAGAATTTGGTAGTAGATTTTTTTGGTGTTTAATGGTGTTACATTATGGAACGCTTGAGGACTGGGGAATGAATCACAAAGTATATTTTTCTTTTTAAATTGAAAAATCCAGTTTAAATGTATACAAAGAATTATTCGGAATTGTATCGAGTGGATACTAATTTTTTGGTTTTTTTCCGCCCTTATTTTACATGCAAAGGACACTCGTGTACTTTATAGGTAAGGAGTATTTTCTTAAATAAAATATTCATATTTTATATGAGAATACGTGAACAACATTGTAACCACTTGATAAATAAAAATCTGATATTTCTGTTTCGAATCTTTTATTTTCCTATATAATGAACAATGCTTTATTGGACATTTTCGCACTTGACCATAAATTAATTCATCATTTCTGAAGTTCCTAATTAAAATTCTGATCAAGTATAGACTGTAACAAGAAGTTGTCTCTATTTAAGTACTGTAATTGGCAACAATATCGAACACCTCTTGAGACATGAATTAAAAACAGTGCATTGTAGATGAAAAAAGAATGCAAATACCTAAAATAATTGACCCATTTCCCCTGCCAATCCTTATTGAAGCGCAAACATATATTCTCTAATACCATTATTGAATTTATCAAATATAAGAAATGATATCCGTTAAGCACATATTATAAAATCGTTTTACAGTTGTTTAAATAATAGGAAATCTATCGATAAATATATATATTTTGTACATTCTTAAGTACAATATTATACATCGTTTGATCTCACCTTTGACCTGAAATACAACTGTATCTTTTAGGTGTGTATCTTGTCGAATATCTTGATTCTCAAGGAGGACATTTTTAATATTCAATTTTTCCCCCGCAAAAAACCCTAATAACTTGTCATCAGTGATTTATCTGCATTAAAGGAATTACCATTTTTCTCCGGTTTATCCATTCAACATTCTAATAACAATAATAAAACAATTTTAACTAGATATTAAAGTGAAGAGTAATAATTTTCTTGATGGAAATTGTTTAAAATCCCATTCTCGCTCACATCATCACAGAAAGTGGCAAAGTGCCTTATTGAATCCTCAATCTGTTCTAATTGCCAATTGTTTCCTTCTCGTGGTACTCTGCGTGTTTTGGTACTGACCTTGAAACCGCCCCCTTATCTAGTTTAATAACAGCTTTTATGTTGGCTTTAAGTGCACCTTGCTGACCATCATCATCATCATTATTATGATTGTGTTTGTGGTTGTTACAAATTCACATACAAATAGAAACTCGTTTTAATAGTTATGGAAAACCAGTTCAGTACCTACATACTTACCGAGAGTCGTTTTTTTTTTGCTTTTGGAAAAAATCGTGTGCATGTAGAAATTTGAATATGTAAAAGTGATGCTTTTGTGCTATCGGCTACCAATCAGTTCTTCGTTTAATTGACAATATTTATTGCTATACACAGTCGGTTGGGTGAAAAATCCTTTACTATGTAATAATACGTCCCGCTTTTTAATCGATACACACATACACCCTCCTGTTCCAATTGTCTGACCAACATGATCCATTTTGACACACTTGGTTAAGTTCTTCGCAGCTGTCTGATGCAGATAAGACGTGATGCCTGAAAAGGCTCTCTCCCAGATATGCTGTCAGAAAATTTATTATGTATACATTAATCGGCCAATATATACAATTGCAAATTTAACAAATCGGATACAATCAATTTCTGGTGCAGAAAGAAAACGTACTATAAATCACAACGATTCTCTCCCTTTCGGTGTCGAGTACGTTTTTGGCGCGAAAAATTGTCGACAATTTATTTAAATGAGTGTCATTAGTCATTGCAGACCAGAAATTTGTGCCCAATTTGCGGTACCACTAATTGTATTGTTTCGAGACATAAAAGGACACCAAGCATTACTTGGGAGATTATTGTGTAGGTTTCTAACAACGGACCAATTCAATGTGCAATTGTTAATACAGTTAAACACATACATGTTTTATTATATGGCTTATGTTTGTTGTATACAGTTATAGAGAATTCCCACAATTTTTTACACATTATCGTATAATGTCGCCAGAATTGCGTCCTTGAACCAATTCAGAACTTGGACATGGTGATCGTCAACAGCAGTCACGAAATAAATTAATTTCCATCATTTAGAAAAAGCCACAATTAAACTATAATCGTATTAATAACAGTATTTATCATATATTCGCCTAAAGCGTATAATTGATGAGTGGTGAATAATTAAAGTTTACTGTAAATGTTAATGAATGCGATTCGATTCGCGAAAAACGTCCACTCAAATATCTACAGTAAAATGTGGTGTAATGACTTCATTTAAGAAAATTTATTATCCATTCGGCTTAAACAAGTGATTTGTATTGAAATTGACCGCCTGTGGATGTAAATTGGAGAAAAATTTCATGTAAAAATCCCTGTATACAACAACAACAGCGCGGTACGGTAATTGTTATATGCGCTCAAGAAAATCCTTGTAATGCATATAAAGATGATTGATGATGATGTGGTGGCGTTTTTTTTCTTATCGTCTTCGAGTCCCCGTTTCGTTTTATAAAGTAATTCGATTTATTTTGAAATTATTTTTACATTACAATGTCGATTCAATTCATTTTCTAGTCGTTTTTCTCCGCTCAGCGCTCAAGTTGCTACACAAAAAGGAAATTGTCTGTACACTGCCAACGTTATAAATTCACAAATAATTGTCTTGTGCTTGAAACACAATTTTTATTGAAATGAAAGTGAAATTTTTTACATCCGCTTACAGTTAGTTGACAATCGATTTTAACGTTGGCAATCAAGTTTATGCAAAGCGAAAATAAATCTTTGAATTTCAGGTTGCTGTTCCGCGTATTTAACAAATTTTAATACACATTTTCAGAGCGAAAATCATAAATTGATATTCTACTCTCATTTTTTCACATCGGAAAATTTGCCCCTTGTTTATTATCCTCTTTTTAATCCTTTTGGAAAATTTATGATAAAAATTATAATCATTTAAAAGTGTAGAAATTGGACATTAGAATGTCCAATGATCGCTCTAATTAGAAAATAATTGTCAATCGAACTAAATCAGAGTGTAAATGTCCATTTTCAAAGTAGAGAGAGATGTTTTGATGAAAACTGCATTTATCACGTTCGAAATGTATGATATTGACCTTAAACCTTCCACTTAACAAAAGAACAATTGGAGACTTGCATCTCACGACTATTCCATATTTCACAAACAATTTGAATAATTCACAAAAACGTTCAATTATACATAAGCGCGTCTACCTACATTTTACATATTCTCTCTCTTTATGTGTTTGATGCTGTATGGTCTTTTTCGCACTCGGCACATAATTATGTTGTTATGCGGTGTTCTGTATTCGTGACCGAGAACCGGAGCGCTTTTTTCGCGCTCTGGACCGGCGTGCGATCGGAAAATGCGCCCATCCCACCTCCAACGACTAATTACTTAAAGTGCACTCAATTAATCACTTTCCTTAATCCGTAAATAAGTTGAATGACAGCAGACCGTTGCTTATTCGTGACAATTAGCTTGGAAATTAAACATTCTTTCTTACACGCATTTAACTAACGGCAACTAGCCAAAAATGTTTTGTACAAACACAAATACAACATTTTATTGTTCACTCTACGTATAACAATAGGTACAAACAATTTCAGTTATTTTATGAAGAAAAATGGCATGAACAACAAACGCTCGCTAAAAATGCGCCTATACATTCAAGTGTAATAAGTTTACTTGCTGCTTTTTTCTCTTTTTCTGTTTTTTTTTCATCGTCTCTTCTATTCAGTTGCAATGACTTGGCAATGGACATAGAGGAGTCATCTGGTTATGTGTTTATAACGTCCTCTAAAAGCATTGCCATGTACTTGGACTTGCTATGTATGCACACGTATATTGTACGTCCTTGACTCAATATCAATGCGTTTAATAAACTCTGTAGGCCGATGTACACAGAGGCAAAGAGAAAGAGAGAGGAACGAGTGAAAAACTTCATTACTGCTAGTTTTCCAATCATATCTGATTTCCTGTTTACACATAATATTGTTGTTTTCGCGTATTTGTTCAAAAACTTGTTAAGATGCGCGTTTTCGTATGTAATTAGGTAAAAATCAATTTTTTCAGTTCCTTCATTTGTAAAGTTAATGTGAAATTGATTTATTACTGTTTTATAGCCAGTTACCTGTAATGGAATTTTAATAAACGATTATCGGCTTTTTTTTCTGTTTAATTTATTTTCTATCGTCAGAATGGTAAAAAGAGATAGAGGAATGTGGTTATTGTTGTGTGTCCGATAATGTCAACTGTGATAAAATTAAATGAAAGAACTGATAGTCGGTTCTCTTGAAAAGAAAAATGGATTTCTTCAAGTTTTTCCTGTTGGACAGTTTTTCGTTCACAAATTGCATAAGAAATTTTCATAGGCAGTGATACGCATCGTATATGAACACTTATACAACTAGTAATAGTGCAATTTCTGTGTAAAGTGGAAAACAAGTGCGGAAAAAATGCATTCAATTTGCCAAATGGACCATAAAATTGCAAACAAGAACACTCTCTAATAGACACTGCGGGACTGCGCTACTATTGATAGATGTTGGAATTTTTCATAATGAAATGTACTCAATATTATTATGTACATATACGATTATCGTTGAAAAAGGGTATTATTATAAAATCGAAACGTTTATTTTTGTTGTATTGAACATGCCGACATCGATTTTATTTAGATCACTGCACTAGATAGTTTTGCAATCGACAAAAGTTTTTGCAAAAAGTGTAATAATATTAAGGCCATTATACTGCAAGGTCGAGGCGTGTTGTGACTTTTTCTTCTTGTTGTGTTGTAAATTTGATTACAAATCGCGCATCTCTCGAGCGAAAGAGCGTGTTCAAGGCATTTTTCACAACTACGTACGGAGATATGTGTCTGATGAGTGGAATCGATTTGCTATCTGATCCTATTTTAGACAAACAACTGTATTATTGTACTAGTGGACCGAAAAACAATGAGACCACATTGTCATCTGTCCAGAATAATGAAATGAGTAAGCAGGAAGTGGAGAAGGAGTACGTGAATCCTGTTGGTGTCGTAGGTTACGCACGAGTGGATACTCGGCCATGGTGAGGTCGATTTTATATCATCGGTCAGTGTATGGACATAATATGGAATTTTAATATGTTGTAGGTATATGGAATGAAATGTGTGGGTTAGTTGACAAGTTCTAAGAAACTTTTCCAAAATTAATAACAAACTCAGATCAAGTTTTTAGGAAAGTGTTAGTTAGAAAAGTCAATAAACAAACACTGATATGAGGGTTTTTTCTTAATTCCAATTTGGGAAAATGATTTCTAAGAAACTTCTGAAATTGGTAAAGTATCTTACATAGACGTAATAGATTATGTTTTTTTGGAAGAATTAATGTTAGGCTTTTTGGATATACCACGAAGTTTCACACTGTTATTTAATAGTCGAAGGAATAAATTGAACTTTGAAGGTTCCAACTACCCAAATTTTTAAGTGCAAGAATTTTCCTACCACTTCTCAAATATCCAATAACTAATAAACTTCACTGAAAATAGTTGTTCTTCAGGCGCTGGCGCAAACTACTCTTAGAACAAGAATAGAAACTACGTCAGCAAGTTTAATTAAATCTCATTTTGGGTATTAAACTATAAAATAATCCAAAACTTTGAAATATTTCAAATATCTATATAAAAGCGCTCTATATCCAAGATTTTAGAACTTCATAAACACGAGCTAAGAGCTAAGTTAAATTGACTAGTCCATTCAACAATTAATTTTTCGTTTTCCCAAAGAAAATCCCATACGCGACATATTGAAGATTGCATTTTCTTTTTAGTCTACGTAAATTGCTGATGGTATAAGGAGAATATACTATGTCAGTTGAAGCAGTGATGGATTTCCCCTTAATCTTGATTGCTTAACCCCTCAAACACCCACCGTCTCGCCTACCTCCGACATAACAAATTTAACATAAACTTCAAATTGTCTGGAGATTTGTTGGAGCACTTTTGTCCAGATCATCTCAACGTAATAATAAATTCATGTATTTTATTAACGCAATTATTTTTAGACAGCATCGGCGCATCTTTCCCTCTCGACGTGATCTTCTACTGTGTGAAACTTTTTACTCATTCAACCGGAACACACTCTTAAGAAAGTATTAAAATATTCCTATTGTATAATCCGTTATTTGATTGTACATCAGTGAAAAAATCAACTGTAAATTTTGACAAAATTTATTGTTAATATTGTCTTTTTTCAAGTATCGGTCAATTGAAGATTTGTCCGCCGTAAAAAGTACATTTTTTACGTATATTTGCGTAATAAAATTAAGGGAATTTCACGCTTTACGTTTCACTACATTCACTAATTTATCTACAATGAATGGCATAAGAAACAAATTAAAACACGATGTTATTGTCTTTAAGTCGGTTAATGTGTAAAATTGCCCTACACACTCGTCTGGAATTCCAGATTTAAGCATGAATAATTCTGCTATCATTAATTAATAGAAATTATTAGCGCGTTGTGTTATTATTTTACTTTGTTGAAATGTTGAGAGAATTTCAATTAAGCAATCTGATTTTCCGAAAAAGAACCGCTAAAGAAATTAGCATCTCGATATAGTTTCGTATAATAGTTGGAAACAATTTAACTGTGCACATACACCACAATTATACAAATAAAAAAACAATTGAGATAAATGTTTATCGTACTTGACGATCTAATAGATTAATTAGGTAACTGTTTTGTCTTTGCGTAGCGAAAAAACACCAGCTCTCATCAAACCGGAAAAAGATGAAAGTAATAATATTGTCGTGCATCTAAAACATTCACTTCCGCATTTGAAAAGACATATTTTAGTTATTTGTGTCGTCATCAATGATGGTTTATTTGCCGTTTGTTTAATTTTTTTTAATTATTACGCGTGTACATGGGAGTTTATATGCGAGTACCGTTCCAAAACGTTTCCAATGACAATAATTAGCAATGTGAACACAAGTGTGGAAATGTTTTTTCTAACAGTAACCTTGTTAGAAGATGGGTTGCTGATGATGGTGCACAAATTCGATGTTATGCAAAAGATGAAAAAACTTGTTAACATACGAATTTTAATGAAGATCTGCTTATTCTTGCAGCATCACTGAATATTTACATTTCTTCTGTGTATCTTAATTTTGAGATGTACCTCGAGAGGTTTTTTTCTCTGCGTTGAATACTTGCTGGGAGATTTGATATTTCTAACAAAAGATAAACAGATTTTCTAGGAAACTTCCATTGTTTGTTGCTATTTATTTGATTTTTTATTTTCCGGTTAAGGCAGTTTGAGTTTTTTTGGATTCCTTCAAGGACTTCAGGATTTGCCACTGAGCAGTTTTTCAGAACGAAAAAGACTTGGCACAGCAAAATAAAACAGTTTATTCAGCCTTAAAGAGATTTCGAAACTTTTCGCATAATTATATCATGAATTGGTCTTGTTTAAGAAAACTAAATACCGTAATGATAAATCAATGACCTTCAGTTTCCGTTTCTTACATTATGTTTATGTTATTTTGCATGTTTAACATCTGCAATATGTAATGGGTATTAAAGGAAAAGCAGACCGATTGGTAGCGGTTACAGTTCTATATACGATTATAATTTCCTCACATATCAGAAGCTTGTGGTCGAACTATAAAGTGTATTTGAAAAATAAAAAGTAAAAACTGCACATCATTTTTCAATAAATTCCACTAAGACGATTTGTAAACGAATAGTGAAACTGTTAAACTCGTTCCATAACAGTATTGAATTCTACAAACAAATACCAAAATAAAATTTTCTTCGAGGCTAAGTACACTTTTATATCAGCAACTGTTTCCTTATATGATCGCACATACATGTGCTCCACTTCTATAGAAATCCTTTTGTTTGTATGCTGAAAATTATAAATGCTTCGACAATTTTAATGAATTTCGTTCTGACCATCGATCTGGAAGTGTGTTTAGTAATTTTCCACAACCTTTTAATTGAATTATAATCTGTTTACTGAATCATTCAAATATTTATAATGAAAATAGTTGATTATAGTCGAAAACTAATTTATACACTGAATATGTACGACTATTGTGTTCGCTTTCCAGCATCAATGTTTCAAGTCTCTTGATTACATTTTCCATAAATAGGCACAAATAAGAAGTTTATCTCGTTTTTTCGAATCAAAAAACACACGGTCGGAATAACAGAGCAATCGATTTTTTAACAATCAATTCATTAATTATTATATCTAGAGAGAAAAAAACTTAAATGAAACAATAAAACAAATGGACCACTTCCGTATCATAGATTATTAATTAATTACTATAGATTTCATAGCGTGAAAATGGAATTACATGGTCGCGTTCTGAATTGAATCTGGTTTTTTATCACTTTTTTCGAGAAAACATATTTCATATACATTTTCATACAATAAACTAGATCTTGGAATATATGTCATTCGTAATGATATTAAAACGTGGTATAATTATTGGCAACAAATCGTAATAAGTATAGGTACAGCAATAGATTTATATTATATATTATCATGCTGACATAAATTTCATATCAGCCGTTTTGTATGAATCAATTTGCGAACTTTCCATGTTTTGCATGTGATTTCCTCTTTGAGCACATAAATTATGCGATAAATAGAGAAATGCGATAAGAAATGGAGTAAAAATAATAGGATTATTATTTAATTATTAGCTAGCTACTGTATATGTATTCTTTTATGTAAATGTTATTGCATGTGAACATATTAAAGTTTTGCAATGTCATTGACTTTGCGTTCTGCATTCTTAATTTAATTTGTGAATTAATTGTGTTTTATGAGATGTTTTTTTTGTGAAAGAAGCGCACATGAGAGTATACACAAAAATCGCCACTGATATGATTGAATGTTCTGTTTCAATTCCCTTTAAACCAGTAATGAGACAATTAGTAACGCTTTATACTTGTACAATTCACGAAAGTGTTTTTTATTGTAACAACACTTCTTATGTGTTGAAGATAGGTTGAACATGAACGGGAATTTTATACAGTAAAAATTTAATAATGTTCACGTAACACGAGGATTTGTTGCGATAAAAGGAGCATCACATACACTGAGGGAAATTGATATTTTTCTGGCACATAAATTCAATAGGTAGAAGAATAATCTGTAAACAAACATATAAATTGTCGTAAACTGTTTGAACAAATGCCAAGTTTGGAATACACCGTTTTTTCTAGGAAAAATGCTTGATATTTAGTGAAAACCGGAGTGCAGTAGTGTGTCAAATTAGACAATGGGCATAAGATTCTCTTATTTTTCAGACTTGACACCGTTTCATGGTCCAATATTCCCAGTTTCTGAATAGGCTATGTTTTTTTTAACGAAAAATGCTGAAAATAGATTTAAGCGAGTTTAAAGTTTTTAATGAAAATTGCGATGTTAATAATTATCTGATTAGATTAACTAGTTTAGTTATCTGAACTTAATTATCTTAATAATCGTGTAAGTCGATTACAGATTCAAATATTAGACAAAAATTCTATGTTTAATGACTCAATTATCGATTTCACAAGAATTTTTTCGTAATTTCTGAAATATTTCTCAAAATTTCAAGAAGAATTAATGAACCATGAGATGATTAGTGCAAATTTGTTGGGAATTCCAATAGTTTGAGAGTTAAATTTAACAAAGTGCCTCGTAAAATTATTAATAATTACATAGTAAACGATGTCATAAATTTGTTATTGGGAATCCGAAATTGTCGCTAAATCTACAAAGAAGAATCTAACTGAAAAACAAACAATTTTCCTGTTCTGTTATTAGCATAAAATTTCATTGCCTTTAATAACTTCTTTGTAATACCTTGAAAGTTCGTTCATTTCAGTAAGCTATTGTTGTAAATAAATTGGCTGAAAACACTTCAAACTCCTTCAAAGATCCAATAAAGCTGGCTTTTTTTCTTTAATTCACACACATAAAAAAACCTTTTGAAACCACACTGAAAACTCGCTTAAACTATAATTCCTTAGTAAAAATAGCGAGGTTAATAGTCAAAGACTTAATCCAGCTCGATTTTTCATACATAAAATGCCAACATAAAAAAGCGGCAGTCCCTTTCAACTCTCTAAGCTGTTCTCGACTTGTAAAAATCAAACAACTTGCATTATGTAAATGACTCTCTCTTTCATCTTATCAAATAAACCGTGGAGTGTGGAAAATAAGAGATCGTGAACAATAAATATAAGGTAAATATACACAACCGAAATGAAATCGAAAAGAATATGAAAATGTACATAATGGCAAATGCATGAATAACTGTGTGCGTCGTTGTATAGATTTCATCATCAACGCAATTCCAAACACAATTATCCCCTATACATGGTATTTGATTAAATTCACATTAGCAGGTTTCCAAAAGCAGTGTATTTGAACCGTTCGTTAAAAACAATTACCGATTTTCCATTCGAAAATCCTACACACACGGTCGACAAATAACCGAAACACTGTTTAGAATGTTTTGGTCACTTGTAATTTGCCTTAAAACGTGACATAAAAATTGTGCATTCTTTTTACCGTTACTATTTATTGTGTATAGTTTTTTTGATGGGAATTATTTACTACAATTCGAACATTTTTTGCTTCTATCATTATTTTGTTAGAAAACGTTCTTGTACAGGACAATATAATGGCATTATTAATAAGTTACCATCGACTCGAAATGTTGAGGAAAATTCCGACAAAATTGCAATTAATCCGGCAAGGAAAGGAACGATTACAGCGAATTTAATGCACTTTTCCCTACTTGCAACAATACGAGAATGCACTGGTGTGATTTCCGTTCACATACACTTCAAGAGCAAAAAAATGCACTCTTGAGAATATTTCCGATTCCTGAAATGTTTGAGCAAATTTGAATAATATAAGATTAGTGCCAATTTGTTGAGAATCATTTAAAAATTGCATATTCTGAAAGCGTTATTACTCCCCCTTATACAATTGATCATAAATTTGTTGAAATGACAAATTTTTAACGATTTCAGGAGGGTGAAAATTATAATAATGAATATTCCTGCAGGTTTAACAAAGTCGCTTTGAAAGGACTTTTTCAGTTAATTTTACATAATTTATTTTCTAGTGTTTTAAAACAACTCCTGAAACATTCCTGCAAAATGCACGAATTTTAAAATGCTGAAAAACGCCTGAAATTTTTTATGCATCAGTTTCATTCTTGAAATTGCCATTAATAGAACAAGGAAAGAAGCGATTACAGGGAATTTTATGCACATTTCTTCCGTACAAACAATACTAGAAAGCACTTGTGTGATTTCCGTTCACATAGACTTTACTCAACTCGGTAAAAAAGTGCACTTTTGTCGTCTTACAAATTTTTTCATTCATTTTCACAAAAAAATACCTTCCACTATGTGTTTTTCCACTAACGGTTCCTAATTAAGTTTTAATTGCATTGTAATAAATACTCAAATGTATACAGTTAGAGAGTACATTTATACGCACAAAGTAAACATGTTAGTGGATATTTAAAATAAAACATTTTATCTGTAAACTAATTAAATGCTTTGAAACTGAGAGAGTAAAACATCGAGGTGCATGTGCACATAAAAGTGGGTTAAAAATAACGCGATTATAACATAATAAAAATGATGATTGTGATTATGCTTCACTTTATATAGCGTATAAATGCATTTTATTGTTCAAGTTTGATAGTTGCTGAATTATTTTAACACATATAATAAAATTTCAATTAAATGTGTACGGTAAAGAGCGAATGTGGATCACTTCATCCACACAATGATAAGAAGATTGTTGTAATTTTATGTAGATATATCATTCAGGTGATACTAATGAGGAGTAATTGAGAGACACCTAGTTATTTATTATTATAAATGTTAATACAATATATCAGAAGTAAATACTGTTACTATTCAATTGAAGAGGAAGAAATTGAATTGTCCAGTACAGTAATTTGAATTTAAACGCATTGTAAATTTATATAAAGGTGTGGTTTTCCAATTAAGTTAATTTGGAAATTGTTAACGAATTGTGGAGGAATTAGAAAATGTGCTCACAACAAAAAACGATCATCCAATAAAAACTCCATCAAACTCTTGAAAATTTTATAGAAGAACTTTAATTGCAGTTTTCTAGACAATCTAATATAAAGGCTACACAATTGATGTTAAGGAAAAAAATTTATACAGTTTTAAAACCGTTTACTATACGATTATCTCTGCGATGCGCTTAGTCATTTTGGACAAGTGAAATAAAACAATGCAAACTATTGATATCTGTACCAAAATAATAACAGGAATATATTCTAAGTGGATATTCTTCTTTTGTATACAAAAGTTGAATGAATTTGGGTATTTGTTTGTTAATGTCCGAATATAAAACGAACAGTTAGCTGTTGCTAATTTGATGGTCGCAATTTATGTCACTGTGCAAATAGCTAGTAATTTCAATGTAAGATGGAGATGGAATGGACGTGTTTTGTGCGTGGATGTAAATGATTTTTGGATGAATCAGATATTGACACACTTTTAGTTAAATGCTTGCATTTAGGCAATTTATTTTGGAAGAGGTTTTGCACTTTTTCCTCTCACTGGAAGAACAGTTAGGCATGAATATTGGATTAGGCGTTTTTAGGTGTGTAGGTGATAAATTTATTGGTCGATGTCTCATAACTATTTTTATAATGTGATTAGGAACACATTTATTCAAACATAAACGAGTTTATCAGATATTAATTTGGGAAGGCTTCAAGGCTTATGTAAATAAACAGAAGATTTGGTAATTAAATTAGTCAAAAATCTGTTGGTAGGTAAATTGAGACGTTGGTGTGGTGTCGAGTTTACAAGAAATAAACTAACATTTCTGCCAAAATATATTAATTTATTATCGGATGGTTTTTGTTTGCTTCTGTAAAATTTATATTTGTTAAAACCGATTGTTGACAACAGTTTTTTCAAAATATTCACTTAGAATTGTTACTGGAAATTCCTGAAGTATTTTTCAAATTTCTGCACGTTGTTCTACAAGCAAAAGTAAATCAAAATGCCTATAAGATTCCAACGAATCCTATAAGAAAACATAGACATGATTAACGAAATCATGTAAAAGGAAAACAAGAGAGGAATTCCTGAAGGTATACTGAAAATTCCTGTAAAAACAATAAATATATAAAAAAAGAGTGAGTTATAAAAAGTAATAATAAAATAACTGTTATGAATATGGTGATGTCAATTCCTGCAGCATTAGAAAAAATTCCTTTAAGCTGATGTAAAATTAAATGGTTAATTTGCTTGTGTGAAAAAGTGTGTAACCAATATTATAAATACATGTTGACCGTGTAACAATAAATTGAGTTCTGTAAGTCAGTATTATTAAAATTGACAAATTTCGCATATTATACAGAATCACGTCCGAATTACAATAAGAGAAGAAACCTCAGCAGTGAGCATTAGGTATCCCAATAACTGCACGTCTCAGGCATTTTCCGCACTTACAATATAAATTGTAGAAAATTGACGGTAATAACAAAATAATCCAGAAATAAAATGTAAATATACACAAGTAAAACGTTGCAGAAGTATTTACAAGGTCGTTTAGTCAATGACCGCCTTTGTTACTTCCTTGAACTTGATTTTATAATGTGTTATGTATAAATATATATTCATTATTATCTTTCATGATCGAAACACACGCTATATACGCTCTCTCTGCAATTTATTGCGTTTAATGGTCAAAAAGGAGCACCAAACCACAATCTGAACGGCAAACAAGGCCGTTTAGGGTGGCCCCTTTTGGACTATCTTGTTCACATAAAATCGCCTATGCATTGGCGACTTTTTGCCTATACAACTATTGGATAATTTACAATGGCTATAACATTTTACGTGCATTGTCTAGTCACCATTACACTCAACTGACCATAACAATAAAAACATATTTGCATGTTATTAGCTTTAGACTCTTGCGCTCTTTTATGCAAACATGCATTATTTTGCCATTCTTGTAAATGTCCAAGCAAAAAGAGCAACACTTTACCAGAAAGTCGACATTGAAAAAGCGAACAGAGATTGAAAATGAAAGGGAAACTAGCGCACCCCAATTAAACTCTCCAACATCCAGCTACCAGTATGATTATCGGTAAATTGTATTAAATTGTATTCTCTATTCACAATTATTCATTATCCATCATTATAATAAAATATCGGACGGTGTAATGATGTAGTCGTTTGAATCAAGCCGCGCGATATTTAAATGGCGACAAGGATAATTAATGGCAGAGCTTGGGTCAAAAAGCGAAAAAGTTTCTTTAGTTAAATGAGAAAAATTCAGAAATTGTTGTAGTGGGTCGGATATCAATTTGCCAAATTTTTGGACATTTTCTTGTTATTTTTCGACAAAACAAGAGACTGAAAGCAATTTATAAATCGCCTCCACATTTGTCGCACTAACATTCTAAAAAGAAAAAATTGAATTCTTTGACATTTTCGCTGTGGATAAACTAATATTCATGGATAACGGTCGCAAAAAAACTGTCTTTCTCTTTCATTAGGACGTAAGACGAGAGACACCGTAAAAAATCACAGAAATTGATTCCATTCTGGATGGAATCAAATCTTTTTATTAATATCTTCATCACGCACTAATTTGGAAAATTTCGGGCATTCTGCCATTAACATGCATCTACATCCTTAGAGAAAGGTCGCATTTGTTGCACCATCTGAAAAAACTACTTTACTAACATGTGTGCCCAATGCTCCGTAAAATTCCCTTCTAGTATATATCCTAATCAAATTTCGTGGCACACACGAAACGAGCGCATCCATCCGTCATATAGCATCAAGTTGAAGACATCGAGTTGCATCTAACTGTTTAAGCGACTCAGTAAGCATGTAAAAAGTGAACAAGTGGCCAATGGAAGTGGAGGAATCTTCTTCTTAGCCAATGACCATCCTTGCATAACCGCCACAACGGCAACTATAAGATAGTACACCTGCGAGTATTTGAACTCATTTCGGTGTTGCGAAGTCGCGGAAGACTTCTTCTTAGAGTTGTGCTCCAAACTTGCAGAGACGAGTGCGGTATTGTGCTTAGAAATTCAGTGGCTGGTGCGTTCTAAGTGCTTACAGTGGCAAAGAGTGTTTTAATCTTTTTTTGAGATTCTCTCTATTATTTTGGACTCACGAATTACTAAGAAAAATTCATTATCTATTAGAGAAGGTAAGCAGGACTTTGAACTTGACTTTTGTTCGATCACATAATGGGATGATGCTGGAAGCCTGGTCAGACACTTAATTTAAAGTATTGCACAATGAATAGACATAGCGAGGCGTGTGAGTTGCGTTGGATATGCCGAAAAGCACATTTTCATCTACATAATAACATAATAAAATCGAGCGTTCTTTAACAATAGAGATTTTTTGATGGGATTTTGACGATTACGATGGTATAGCATGTAAAATGCTTAAACCACGATCGCGTCTTACTCGCTAATTATTCGTTTAAATTTACTTGTCATCCATATATTAATTAATGTACGATTATAAGCGCACATTTTTTCTCTCTTCTTCCCCAACTTATAAAAATCGAATGATTTATGGGTTTTAAAAGGCCACAAATAATTAATCATTTTTACCTGTCGTTAAACAACTTTATGTATCAAATTCCGGCGTTTATAATTTCGTTAAAGGAATTCCAACAGTCAAAGTGCCGTTATTATTGCATCTGTTTAACCCAATATCGGTGGTTTTCTTGTACATGTGCAATTTTCCGTTTTCAGGTCAAAGAAATGACACCTATCTGCCCACTGTGCTCGTATTTTATGAAAATATTATTTTTTTACATTCCACCGGTACTTTATTATTTTTAACGGTGATCTGTGTTGTTGTTATTATTTTCGACGGATTCCCATCACATTCACTTTGGATGCTAACTCTCTGAGTTCAATTTGCATATTTTTTTGCGCTCTAGTAGACATACATTAAACCGCAAAAATCTAATAATGCGAAATAGCTCTGTTAAAGGGCGTCATATACAGAGTGCTCGCTGAAAAACCAGTTTAAATCTCATCATTTGATATTCATTACACTCTGTGGAGCCAGAGGATCTATTAATAACTAACTTAGACGACCTTGAGAGTTCATCGTAGGTCAGTTAACCTGGGAATCATCCCCGCTCATTAAAATAGATACCAAAGAACACAAAATCTATAATTCCAATGAAATTTTCTGTGTTGTTTCTACAATAAAAATCGATTTATTTGTGCTTTGAAAGAGATCCCATCGAATTCTCTCACTTCTTTTCAGTTCCAACAAAGAACAAATTACCACCTTGCATTTTGTTCGAAAGCCAGTCATGCTTGCAGTAAATGCGTAGGTATAAAAGTGGATAAAGGAAAAATTGTGGATGTATTACTGATGATTTTTTTTCATTTATTCAATTCCCGATAATTCAATAGAAAAGAGTGCAAAAGACAATCTCCGGTGTCAATTTTTTCAATTTCGATTGTCAACTTTGTTTGTGGTCAAAAAAGTGGCAGTTGTTATATCGGATTTATTTCCATTTTGGCTTCTGTTAATATTTTTTCTGTTACTAAATTCGACTGTGTTCCCTTATTCCCTTACAACATTGACAGTCAACAAAATTAGGTTTTTTTTTGTAAAGCTCCAAAGCTTCAGTCGCTCCTCCTAAGAGCAAATTAATTACTGATCAATTAATTTCCTTTTCACTCACAGAATTGATATTTGTGCGAGAACGGTATTAAATATAATGCGTTTGTTGACTTGAAAATGGTTCGCACTGCAATTATGTAATTTAGTATGTTATAATAGAATGTAATCGAGTCTCTCATCGCTGATTTTATTGTCTTGGAATAATTAATGTATTTTAATGGGAAATGGCATGCACATTGCAATTTATTGATGATGATGAAAAAAATCGCTTATTTCATTATATGTATTTTGTAGGTGGGAAATGTAGGTTTAAAGCACACCGGAAACATTCTCACAGGTCAGCCACAGTGTGTATTGTTTCAATTCTTCTCTTCTTTTATATAACTTAATAATGTAAGAGCATTGAACTTGGCATCCCATATTAGAAATATTTCGCAATCATAACAATAATTAATATAGCAGAGAGAGTGTAATTGTTTTCGGTTCGTTTCACACTAAATTACTGTCGAAAATTCTAACGAGATCGGCATCTTTTCGCTACACTCATATTTGCGTAATGCATCAATAGGCAAATAGATGATGGCCACAAATTGAAATTTTAAATCAACATCGGTGACAGTGCATTTTGTCCGCTTAATTAGATTTGACGATATATGGCAATGGCTCTGGTTTACACATCCGAAGAACGCAATGTAAACGCGATCAAACAAAAAGCGAGAACGTTTGAATATTGTTATAATGAACAGTGTAATAAACTGTTAACGGAATTCCAGTTCACATTGTATTCAATTCGCTTTTAAATATGTTAAGACAAGGGAACTATGTTTACAAGGCAGCTAATTAACGAAATGTAATCGAAAATGTAGGTATTCAAATGCACTTTTTCTACAAGCGTGGTAAAGTGTGTTTTTCCTACTTTGGACGACATGTCAATGGTTGGAGATGGTAAAATGCACTTTTATTAAAGGTGAATTGCATGTTGTATTCAAGTGTAATTTTTTACTACACAATCGAATAGTAAAGTGCGTTTTTACATCTCTAGCCGACATCTTCATTTGACCAAAGCAGGAGAAACGCAGTTTAATAAAGGTGCATGTAGCCGTAACCAAGCCACGTTCATCAGTTTGGCACCTCCGTCTGACCGCACATTTTTTTTCCTTTTTTCGATTTTCATGTTGAAATGTTCAACGAACTTGCATATATCCGAAGGACACTAATTACGTTGTATGAATTATGATCGCCAGGGAATATCCGTATATTTAAGCCGCTGGACTAGTTAACATAGATATTAGACATGTTTGAGATGGAAATGGACGCTTTTCTAGTCTCAAAGCCCCGAAAAGATGATCCACTTTGTGTACAGTTCACATGTGCCGTTAAAAAATTCTTATTGTGTGTATTTTTGAGGCGATTTGTGTAAATATGTAGTTTAATTCCCATCATCATCAAGTACGGTACCGTTTTTCAGTGTTCTTTTCGCCATTAAAACTAGCTTAAAATCGATAGAAAAAAAATGCCTACCTTAGAACTGTAAATAAATCACAGTGCGTCCATTTCACACGTACACTTGTATTCTCAGACGGTGTGTCCAAGAATTGAATCTACTTGAAATCTATAGTCTATAGAGGCCGAATGCTACCCGTCCACCCCCTCTGGTCACAGTAAGTAGATGCAGGTCAGATCCTGGTGGTTGTGCAATTTTTTACGAATTTATCTTCGCCTTTCAGATATATACCTCTAGTAGCTGTATAAATAAACATTTCATTTAAATAAATGAATACGAATGGTATAAGGTGGGCAATATCGGGGACGTGATTTGTTTTGTATTAGGGCGATTTCTGGGAGAAAATGGAACGCGTTTTCACTAACGTCAATTATCCTAATCGGATTTGTGTTTAAAGACTCACACACGTGCACCCATACACAAAGGGCCTTTATGTGCTGCGATGGAATGGATGGTGGCTTGTTTTCAATGTGACTAGATGGATTTTCTGATGTAGGGTTTGGGAGTTATGGGCGGGGATGTATGATATATTATTTAGATACAGAGTGGTCCTGAGGTTGAATGTTCTATGTTTAAGAAGGGTAATTAAGTTTAATGGCATGTGGTCAAAATAAATATGTGTCCAACTGTTAAATTACATAATTAAATTAAACTCTTATTTAATTTTTAAAAATGAATTATTCCACGGTCATATTGCTTTTATTTTGACTAACTGTGTCTGATTGTGGGTCACAATTTAATTAAGCATTATCGACAATTAGTTATTTATAAATGTTTTGATTGATTTGATCGTCGTGAAACAAACTTGTTCTGAGTCAGAATCCGTAGATTCTGACAAGATAATTGACCAATTCAGTTAAAAAACAAATTTGAATTTACAACATTTTACTTGTCGGTCAAATATAATTCTATTTTTTTTTCTTTTCAATAAATTCCTTCACCAAATATACAATTTGACCAATTGTTAAAGTTTCTACAAAGGGGAAATGTCCGTTACAAAAATCTTTCATTCTCGTTTTTTACCAAGTAAACCGCCAAAGATTCAAAGAAATTGGTCGCTCATTATACTCTACTCTGTCCATTTAAACCTCACCAACTCCACATACAACAAAGCTGTGAAAAAGGTTTGGAATCACAGCCGGAAGTAAAATTTGCAGTGTAAAAAATGCACAAAAATCCTGAAAACTATTCAAAGTGTGCAGAATTGATGAACCGGTTTTTCCAGATTTTCCGGTCAATAACCACTTATTCTTCCTACCTTTATATGTATGTATATGCTGTCTATTTCCACTGAATGCACTTATTATACGTATTATACATATAGAAAATAATAACGAGGAATTATTGTCAGTGAACTTGGTAATGGGTATGTGTGGAAAAACAAACAATGCCAACGAGCAGATGGTTTTCATTATTGCACAATAATAATGTTTTTATGTCAATGAATTGATTTGTGTATAATTAAAATTCTATAAACATTCCATCAGCATTTGAATTTTCAAATAATAAATCTAAATATTTAGTCTTGTAATTGTTGGACGCCAAGTTGATTATTCTTGCAAGAAGAAGAAACGTCTCTTTTTATAGGTGTGAATTAAATTCAAGTGGAAAATATGGTAAAAACGGTATATTCTCGATACAATAAAAGTTTCGGTTTGAGGTCAGGCGTCAGCCGGTGAAGACAACTTGTACTTGGCACTCTTCTTCTTCGATATAATATGTTTTACCGTTGCGTTCTCGGTGTGTATGTGTGGTACTGTTTGTTGTTGATGGCCATTACACAATATACTTGTCAAACAAGACGTTCAGCTACCCATCGTCAGGTGAAAGAGACATTCAAAGACACAATCACGTCACTTCCAATTATAGGGAGCAATCGTCTTTAGGGTGCTGTTGATGGCTGCAAGTCCAACATTTCACCCTCAATTTATATTGTTGTCATAAAGTTGATTCCTTTGAAAAGTTAAATGTATGACCGGTCTAAAAAGCCGGTGCAGTTATTGCAAATATGTCTGCTTGATGTAAAGGCCATTGAAGGGTCATTCTGTGGCCTCTTTATTTCCGAGGCCCGGTACGATATCCATCGCTTTAATAACGGTATGGCACACACACACACCATCCGCATTTATATTATGCACAAACTAGACTTAGAGATAAACACTGATAAATAAGCAATGCACTTTTACACCTACTTACCCAATTCGTGGAAAATGTAATCGAGGTATGCAGTTGAAAAAGTGTTTGAAGAGAATGAAGAGATTGATGTTGGCATTGTATTGAGGTGATTTACAGTCGTGCTACTGTAGAACATCAAATGTGCGAATATAAACGTATAAAGTGGTTACGTGTTTGGCTTGATTTAATTATGTGAGGATTGCTGATGGGTGTATGTATGAGAAGATTGTTGACAATGTAACGTTTTATTGCTTAAATGTTGGAACGGCTATAAGGATTCTCTTGATGTTGTCAATGGCGTTCATTTCCCTTTAGGTGCAGTTTAATGGCTGTTTATGTTGGAATTGGGTAAAGGTTAAAAGGCGGTCAAATACTCTTTGTACAAAGACAATTTTGAGAGATGTTGAACAATTTTCAATCTTTAACTCATTTAAATTACAGAAACAATGTGTTTTTTATTTGTTTATTTTGACCATGACGCCTGTGATTCACTTAAGACTAGATAATGAGAGAGAAACTAATTAAAGATTACAGACAATTAACATCTTGCAAGAAGTGTTTATTATCCTCTTCAAATACACTTTCATTTTGTCGATCTGTCGTCTAAGACCTCACACAAACACATTTTCAAGAGATAATTGACTACATATGGTTTTGTTCTTTTATTGGTCAAATATTTCGGAATTGTTACCAAGCCCGAAAAACTGTAAACAATATGAATTTCATCTGAATGTGGGATCTGTATACGGTTAAAAAGAGAAATGTGTGAAATTTCCGCTCCTTGGTCAAATACTCCACGTTCAAGAGAAATAAATGCGTCTGGTCAAATATTTCAATTATGACCCAACCTGAAAACCGTCCGACTGGCAATGGTGCACGTCTATATAATTAAAATGGTCAAAGAACACATTTGAATATTATTAATAAAGCCAGCCCGCCGGTGAAAAATACCATATATTCTTTAAAAGTCTTGTAGCAAATATTTCTAATGACTACAAGTTCCTACCTCATCGAAAGATCTATTAGTTGTATGGAAGTTGCAATAAGTGCAATGGCCTCATCAACTATGCATACCCAATGGTAACCTTTGACCATTATGTGTATATAAAGACACCAAGAAGAACTATTAAAACCATTACACGATTGTATAAATTAACTTAACAAACTCCATGTACCAGATTTTAAATGGAATGAAAATGTGTGCACGAATTTGACAATTGATAATTTACAATCATATTATATTGACTGATCCACTAAGCCATTTCACCATAAACGCTTCCTGCTACAATTAAGCTCACGCTCTTATATGTGTGTGGTGTTCGCTAAATAGAAAAACATCTCAAAAATCATCTGTTCCAATTAAAATCGCTTTTTTCCTCATCTCCAAAGTGCATCAAATTCCTTATCACGTTTGATGAAATCGTGCCATGATTTGTCATGGGAAATAATTTTGTTCAGACCGATTCGATTGGCATACATTGCGTATTTTTCCACCTTCTTTGCCATAAAAGTATGTGTATATTCAAATCGATTTCTAATCACGATACACCATCGATGAAAAAACCGTAATTTCACACACTATTATTTCGGTATGTGAGTGCTGTGGGTTTGTTTTCGGGGGCATTGTGTAACGAGTGCCCCACAAGCGGCCAATTTCCATAACATTTCTGTCAACTCTCATTTCTGTGTGGCTCTTAATAATCGGTTATTATACACAAACCAGAAGGGAAACCAACAATTCATAATAATAATGTTTTTCTGCACGATAGCACAATTTCCTGTACCATTAATATAATCTTGAATTGATGCTGAATTAAATGATTCTTTCATGTTTTGCGCTTCTTCTTTTACGCTGTGCGCAAGAGGTGCGGTCGACAATTAGACGCTTCCAAAAAAAGTGCCTACACATATGCATCGAGTATCATAATTAATATTTTATGAGTGAATTGAAGAAAAACTGTTTTCACTGTTTCGAATTAATCAGTTTTAATGTCCGTTTGTTTCAGATGTTACATCATCGAGTCGTGATAAGTCTTCTTCTAGTCTTTATAAATATTTATGGAAGTTTAGGTAAGTTTGAAGTAACCTCGCCCATAAATTTCGTAACTTCCTTACATGACTATTTATTGTTATTATTTCGGATTTGTGGCGATTTAATGCTTGTGCAGATCTAGTGAATGAAATATTTACCAAAAAAAATTTTGCATTGTCTCTCTAGTTTAACAATTACAAGAATGTTCATACAGTTAAATATAAACATTCAAAAACTCAAAGTATTTCTGCTTCATTCTAAAATACCATCATTAATTTTTGGTCAAAACTGATTTAATATGCTTGTTCTTGTGCACATTGAATGTATAAAATATTCAAAGAAATTTACTTTTCACAAGCCGTAACATTAAAATGTAACTGCCGGACGTTACGGTTCTTTAAAAGGTCGTTACGCTTTACTTTAACTCCACAATTTTTTTCGGATATTTACACCGAATTGAAATCAATGTACGACCCAGTTGCAGATGTGCGACCGTTATAATAAAAAAATTGATTAACTGCATTAATTAGCCTACATATCACTGTTGGTAATGAATTTAATTGCAGTACGGTGCATAATTCGTGGGCAGTTAGATGAGTATAAAATTCTCTGTTCACAGGTAGAATAGCGTTCGAAAAGATCTCGGATTTCGACTACAGGGGCAACACTTATTACACGGTGAAGAACTTAAGTTTGTACGAATGCCAAGGGTGGTGCCGTGAGGAGGCGGACTGTCAGGCGGCCGCATTCAGTTTCGTTGTGAATCCCTTAATTCCCGTCCAGGAGACATTGTGCCAATTGCAAAATGAAACATCGGCCAACAATCCATCCGCCACACCACAACGGTCCGTTAACATGTACTATATGACGAAATTGCAATTACGCTCGGAGAATGTGTGCTTACGGCCATGGTCATTCGAACGGGTACCTAATAAGATGATCCGTGGTCTTGACAATGCACTCATCTACACTTCAACGAAAGAGGCTTGTTTAGCAGCTTGTTTAAATGAGGTTGGTGCTCGGCTGGATTCACACTGTTTGTTTATTCCTTTTTCCCTAGCAATTTTTATTTCTAATGAACGATAAGTATCTGAAGTAAGTGGATAATTAAATTTGAATGTAATGGCCTGCGGCAACGCGCATTTTTTATTTTCACTAGTACGTCTCTCTGTTTATTTTTAGACGGTAGTCAGTTTTTCTATAATTAAACATCGTTACAGGTACAGTTTAAAAGAGAAAAAGAGCACCAAGAGGTGTGGGTTTTGTAAGAGGAGATATGATTTTTTTTTGCTGGGTAGGTATTACGTTAATTGATTAGTGAGGATAATTACGTGGCTTGAAGGCTTGTTCTTAGGAAAATTGACGATGGCGAATTTGTTGGGTTTAAATAGATGCCTTTTTTGAATCATTGAAAGAAAATGTTTATTTGTGTTGTTGAAAAGGACCATTTTATTTGTAATTTGTAAAACGTTACGGTTTTTTTTTCTGCGTTAATTGGGAAATTATACGTTGCTACACGGATGTTTGAGAAAAAAAGAGTTAAATCCGTTTTAATTTTATTTGATATTTCCGGGATTCTATAAAGAGCAGTGTGCAATTTATTAAAGCACTTACTTTCTATAGGAAATGCTCTCGAAAACGTAAAAAATTCTTAAAATTTAGGGAAAATTAGGAGAATTTAGTAGTGGTAATTACGCTTATCTGGATGTAATGTCTTAGAAACGATGTTAAGCGATTACATATTCATGAATTTTTAACGGTTTCAGTAAAATTTAACGTGTAATTTGCAATACAAATTTATTCTAGTGATGTACCTGTGTATCCAAAATCGTACATCGGCGGTAATTTACGTATCATTTGTAAAATCTAGTTAAATATTTCGTTAGAGGATGAATTGAAAATACCAATTCAAAAAGGTCACATTACATCAATCCACCACACAACTTAAATAATATCTTGAGAAAACTTCGATTTCAATTCACTTTCTCTCCCACCCGACCTTTTACCTCTAATTTACACAGAATCTCCACTTTCCTTTCCAGCAAGGCCTTACATTTCGAAAAAAGCTCGACAAATCCAACCGCAAACAACAATTTTCTAAACTTCTGTTACCAATTAAACCAACTTCCAACATCGCTTCAATTTGAATTCCATTACCATATACTTAAACAGTTTTTTCTCCTGTTCTATTCCAGCATCGTTTCACTTGCCGTTCCGTCGAATACAATTACGTAACATTACAATGTCAACTGAGCGACACCGATCGTCGTACCACCGGTCAATTTGTTCAGTTCGTTGACGCTCAAGGTGTTGACTACTTCGAGAATCTCTGCCTGAAAGGGAACCAAGCTTGCAAAGGGAATCGTGTCTTCCAAGTGCCCCGAATTGGCGTGGCTGACGACAAAGTGGCCCAATACGCGTCCCTCCATTACTACACCGACAAGGAACTGCAAGTGACCAGCGAAGCTGCTTGCCGTTTAGCTTGCGAAATCGAGAACGAATTCCTTTGCCGTTCGTTCCTCTACAAAGGACCACCACAAGGCGCTCAATACAACTGTCAACTGTTCCATTTGGACCACAAAACTCTCCCCGATGGACCAAGCACTTATTTGAATGCGGAACGTCCGTTAATCGACAACGGCGAACGCATTGGCACCTACTTTGAAAACACCTGCGAGAGTAATTGAAACGAACTGTAAAACGAAGACAGTTTTTATACAATTTTCTTGCAGAGTCTACAACTCCGTCCGGCGCCCCATCAGATAACACTCTTCCAGTGGTATTCGAGGCGACTGAAGATCCAACATTAAACAATCTAACCAGAAGTGACGTAAACTGCGACAAGACGGGTACATGTTACGATGGTAAGTGATAAGTTTGTTGAGTGAATTGATCGATAAACAACAACTTGGCTCTCTAGTATCGGTCAACTGTAAGGACACCAGAATCGCCGTTCAAGTACGCACCAACAAGCCATTCAACGGACGGATTTATGCACTCGGCCGTTCAGAGACGTGCAATGTGGACGTTATCAATAGTGATCTGTTCAGACTCGACTTGACCATGACTGGACAAGATTGCAATACACAGTCAGTGGTAAGTTGGCAATTTTCCTTCTAACACCAGAGAGCACAAAGTGGTTTTTCGACGAAATACGCTTTGTTGTGGCGTCCAACAATGGGACGCGATGGAATAAATTGCGCCTATTGAAGAATGTTTTTTTCAGACTGGCGTGTACAGTAATACGGTGGTATTACAACATCATAGCGTTGTTATGACTAAGGCTGATAAAATCTACAAAGTGAAATGTACGTACGATATGTCTTCGAAGAATATTACATTCGGAATGATGCCAATTAGGTACGGTAATAGAATACTATCGGTGTATGTCGATCTAACTGGGACCGTGTTTGAATTTTTCAGAGATCCAGAGATGATAAGCATTACATCGGCTCCTGAAGCGCCACCGCCAAGAATTCGTATTTTGGATAGTAGACAAAGGGAAGTGGAGACGGTGCGGATCGGTGATAAGCTCACATTCCGAATTGAAATACCAGAAGACAGTAAGCTTGTAGTTTTAATATGTGAATTCGTTTGTTGAGCGTTTGTGTTACAGCTCCGTATGGAATATTTGCACGAAGCTGTGTCGCAATGGCCAAAGATTCAAAAAGCACTTTCCAAATCATTGATGATGAAGGTTGTCCAGTGGATCCAAGTATTTTTCCGGCTTTCACACCAGACGGGAACGCTTTGCAATCGATTTATGAAGCGTTCCGTTTCACTGAATCGTACGGTGTTATATTCCAATGTAATGTAAAATATTGTCTTGGACCATGCGAGCCGGTGAGTGTTTTTTTTTTGAAAAGAAGTGTGGATTTTTATGTTGTTTTTTCAGGCTGTATGTGAATGGGGTCGGGATTCGATTGAGTCGTGGGGCAGAAGGAAGAGGTCTGTTACAAATGCAACAGTTGAAGAGGAAAAAGAGGAGGATATGACTTTGAGTCAAGAGATTCTCGTATTGGATTTCGGTGATGAAAAACAGTCCGAATATTTGAAGAGTGAACTGTCTAGTGCTGAGTTTGGAAAAGGTAATAATCGAGTGGTTTTTTTTAAGAGAAAAAGTGGGATTTTGATTAAAGTGGGTTTGAATATATTGAGAAATAAACGATTTTGAGGAATGGTCGTTTGTAAAACAAATGTTGTCATTACGAATCGAATTGGAGATTGGAGAGAATTTCGTAAATATTGAATTTTTGTAGACTTCGGAATTTTTCTTAAATTCAGCAAACTTCAGTCTACTACAGAGAAAAAAGAACTCCTATTAAATATTTGATTTATGAACGAGAGGTTCGTGCTCTTAAAGAAGGTTTATGTGCTCGTAAAAAACGTAATAATTATTCTAGTAAATTCATAATCGTAACTTGGATGCTGCATACTTGTTTCTCAGTGTTAATTACAAAAAAATTGTATTTTAATAGCTGTTTTTAAAAAAAAAGTTATAAATTTTTTAAATACGAGAATACGATCTATTAAACTTGAAATTTATGAACAAGTCGAGCGTTCTTAAGAAGCTTTATATGAGAACTCATAAAGAGATATTATTTTTCTAGACTACTGATTTCTGTCTAAATACCACAAGCTTTTGTCTAGAATTTTAAGAAAAAATTGCGAATATTGCTGTAGGATGATCTCTCAAAGGACCAGCTTTATAAAACAAGCAATCAATATTTTTACAAATCGCTGAGTTTTCCCGAAAACAAGGTTCCTTTACTGTCATTTCATTTAGGAATAAAGTAATTGGTTTTTTAAAAACGAGCAATTAAATACCTGTTATACATACAGACCACGTAGAGCTTTCAATGGAGCTTTTAATGAGACTCTCTAAAATGCAGATTAATTATTGAAATCAATTCCAGAATTTGAACATTCCTGAAAATAGTGATCGTGAAATTTGAAAGTACAATTCCAACAAAAAACCATTTTGCTATGTTTTGAGAACAAAGTTATGGGTATGACTTTCCGAAGTCAAACTATTCAATATTGTTATTTACGAGCTTTCAATGTAAAGCTCATAAATTCACCAAATGATATTTGAACAAATCAATATAGTTTTTTCTTAAAATAAATACGATTTTCTTTATAGAAAAACTATAAATCTTAAATCGTCGAGGGGTATTTGAGCTTTTAACAAAACACCCAGACATTCTTCTCACCAACAAATTTTCCCCTAAATTAAACAACCTTTTCAGTGTAATTCACAAAAAACAGTATATTGTAGATAACAAAAAAATTCTGTTCAAAGTGATCCTTGACCAATTAAAATGTCCCACCTTCGGGCTTGCCCAAAGCGTTTTTTCAACACAATTTGTGGAACAAAGCACTCAATAACTAAAAATGTTTTTTCTCTGATTTGTTACAGACAAAACGGTAACGATAACCGAACCGTGTCCAACGAAAACATCTGTATTAGCATTAGGTGTGACTTGTGCCTCATTAGTTTTACTTTACGTTAGCACGTTGTTCTGTTACTACATGAAGAAGTGGTTGAATCCAGGCAAGCACATTGCTTGAACCTCCCACAACAACACAGAGAGAGACTTACAAAAATCATTAGTGCTTAACTCGCAGTATTTTCTGTTTTATCGATAATTGAATTTTAAAAAAGTAATTTTTATGAATCGATCTTTCTGTTAAGTTACGAAGTATTGGAAAATTTCACCATTAATTTTGTATGTGGTTTCGTTCAACTTAAGCAGAGACGTTCGATATCAGTTTAATACAATTTAATTATATAATTTTGGGTATTTAGTCCCAGCATGCAATAACTAGTTTGTAAGTAACTAAATTTTCGGGATGGTGAAGGTCTTTGGGTGGTGGTTTAAATGTGTCCCCTATTTTACCGTTACAAGAGTTTATACAATTTTTGTTTTTCGTCTATTTTTTTTGTGATATCCTTTTTTGTACTCAACTTGTGCGATTTTTTAAGTACTGAATTTTGTTCCTATACGAACAAATTTTGTAACGGTAGAATTGGATTTCCGCGCTTCCGAAACACAATTCTCCTTTTAGTGTTCTTCTAGGTAAAGAATTTTTTTTATTTATTTTTTATTTATTTTTGTTTCATGTATATATATTGAAAATTAAACAAATTTATATTTATAATTACTATTTTTATACAATAGTACCTTAAGCATTTAATATAAATTTTTAATATGAAAAATGGATTGTTTTATTTACTCCGAAATACCAAAAAGTCGTAATAAAAACGTTAATTATCTTGTTAAATTTTTGTATTTTCCTTTTTATCTTATATATAGTAATTTTTACAGCAAATATTAGTTTTATTTACAAATAAACGTGAATATCATTTAATCTATAAACTATAGAGTTCTTTGGTTTCTTTTTTTGGTGTAGATTAAGTGATTTCACATGATTTTTTTAGTATTTTTTAAACGTTTAAAATAGTATTTTCCTTCTTGTAAGTGTTTTAATGATACAATATAATAAGAAACTTGATAATGAATTAAAGAAATTTGTTTTTCTTTTTTCTTATTTAGAGTCCTGCAAAAGAAAACTCTGAGGACTTGTATACAATTACGTATTATTTTAGTATTTACCATAAAACTCATTATTTTTGTATTTATTTTTATACATATACATTACGTTTATTCTTTGTGATTATACAACTTCAATATACATGCTTGGTCATTTTTTATGAAAAAAATTATTAAATTTTATATAAAATTAAAAAAGACGATATATATTTAATTATATTTATATCTTGTTTCATTCTTAGAATTACATAGAGAATTTCCATTTTTTTGTTCTTCTGAAATAGAGAAATTTAATTTTTGGTAACGATTTGTACGGTTTTTTAAATATATTTTTTAACAGACTTTTCCATCAAATCTCCATAAAATTATACAACACATTTTTATTTATTTTTCTTCTTAAATTTACATTTAACAAAAAACATTATTATGTATGGTTAACACGTTTTAATCATTCAAAAATGGCCTAATAAGAAGGTTTCTTGGTGAGGAATTGAATTCAAGTGCACTTCTTACATTGATAAACGAGAGATGGGAAGAGAAAGAACAACCAAAACACAAAAAACACAATTTTGAATGATTACACGTCCAATTTTCATAGTGTGGTAGCACATCGAGAAAATTCAGTCTAACATTATGGAATGTTATGAACTGTTTCAGCACCCAAAATGGATATGATACAATCATATATATATATGTTCTGTATTTTGCCTCTTTTTCTTGGTTCATCCACCATTTGAAGGAACTTTTGGCAACAATTGTACATCTAGAAAAGAGCGAAACGCGCGAAAAAAGACACAATACAGTGGTACAGAGATGATTTTCTTTTTTTGTTTGATAGGTAGATTTTATGGAAGATCAGAAATTTGATACGGATGGGTGGTTTATTATTTAAACGTTGCTTTCATACAATTTTTCCCTCTTTAATTACCTAATCAGTTCTTAATGTTGAAAAATCAGTGTTCTAACAAACTATTTGATATCGGATTGTTTTCTTATTCTTCTCAATGATATTTTCATCTAGAATAACTAAATGTTACAATTTTTCCGTATGAGAAAGAGCGCCAGAAAGTGATGATCCATGATGCTACTAGTCATAATAAATTTATATTGTCAGATTCTTTATAGGATAACAAACGATAAATGAGACTCGGTATTACGTGCACACATTCTCAATGCTGAATTGTTGTGTAAAAACGAATGAGTGCATGTAACAGTTTCCATGTCATTGTAAAATGCGTTTTCGGCACATGTAATTTTATAACACATAAAATGTAGAATTACGCACTGTATCAGAATATCACAGTGGAGAGAAATGTAAATGCAATTTGTTTTTTCACACATTTAAGCAAGAAAGTTTTAATAGAATAAACTTTTTGTTAAGGCTCAATCTTAGATATATTTATAAACATTATATTACACCAACACTGTTTTAGATTCATTTTTTTATACAAGAGATTTTTATATTTGACTCAAATGAGAGGAGAATATACATTTAATGGAGCGAAACAAACTCAGTCTTGGACGAGAAATGTAAAAGAAAGCAATTTGGAAGCAAGAACAAATAAACCACTTAAATTTGTAATATTGTGCTCTGTAATGCATAAAAAAATAACTATGATCAATTTCTTAAGCTAGTTTTGAATCACATTCGAATACAAATACAAATTAATTGTAAACAGTATAAATTTTCATTTCTTATTGCATATACAAAGTTTTAAAATTTTTGTGTGACTAGACAAATAATACTTTTTCGAACGAGATATATTCAATTGAAATTTTCAATATAATGTGAAACAGTGTAATTTAATTTGTGAATTTATTGTTTAATGTTCGGGTGAGGAGGCACATTAATTATTAAAAAAAAATGTTTAGTTCTCTTACGTCATCAGTCATTTTGGGACGGTCCAATACAACAACATAGTTTTGTTTTGCAAATGTTACACAGTTTTTAATGAACACAGATGAATTTTCTTTCACTTTTATTAAAAAGAGTCCGTTACATTTACGATGCTTATGTTGTTGGATGATACAGTTAAAATGATGACAATGATGACTTATTTACGGATTAGGAAGTGGATTTTCTTGTCGAATGTCCGATTTCAATTTAACAAATTCTTTTGCAACTTCGTCATTTGTGCGTTGCGACAATATACGCAAAATTGTCCAGCCAGTTTCGTCCATTTGAATTCGTTTACCTAATGATAGCCAACAAGCGCACGAGCCCTGAAACCAACAATTTCCTTTTTTTCTCACTATCTAACAACTTTTACATTTGATTACTTTGTCAACTATGTCCTTTAATTGCATCACGGCAACGCCAACCAAACGATCATCTCTAGCAAAACAATAATCTTTTACACAAATGTGCAACTCGAAATAGTCGAGCTGTTCCTCATTTCCAATCGTACTAAAAGAAATCGAATTTGAAACAGTTTACATTGATTCAAATTTGAGCTACATACAAATGGAACGTTTCATTATACTTCGGTGACCAATTGTTCGATTTCGATCTGGTCGCATGTTTCCTTTTCTTGTCAGATAGATGAGGACCAATGAGATTTACTTCAACGAATGGTCGGAACATACCAGAGACAATGTTCCATTTCAAGTCGTTCGCAGCGACCACTACAACAATTTCATTTAAAACAGTAATTATTTTACATTTCGAATAAACAATATCTTTAACAACCTTTAACAGTGACCTTATGCTCCCCAGTGCCTGGATGTGTGAATAAATCAACCTGAATTGAAACCTCACCAACGCTACCCTCCTGACCATCAATAGTATCTGAAAGAATTCACTCAATTAATCTCCGTTTAAAAAGCGAGCAATCCATTGCGGTCTGGCGGAGAACATTTTTTCTAAAAACATGCATGCAGAAAGTTTGTAAAGTCATGCAAGGAGATGGGGAAAGAGGGACAAGGGATTGGAATGTCCTAAAAACGTGCAAGAAACTGGGAAATTTCAATTTGAATTTTAAATCGATAATCTCGTGTGTAAACCGATGTGCCTCACCAGTCGTCCTCCTTTTTGTTGCAAATCAATATACTGTACCTGTTTTTGCGAAAAATAAAACAAAAAAAAAACTAAAACTCTACCAGCTTTTAACTCTAATTTAAACTATTTTCATATATTTGCTCGACTAAAAAGATGTCAAAAATGAATTTGCGATCTTAAAGTGCTTTCATGACACTAGCAATAAGTAATATTGTTATTTAATTTGATAATGTTTTTCAACTCTCACTACCTTGCCGACTTTCCCTGCGTTTTTTAGCTTTCAAAGGCTCTTCCAACGCTTCTAATCCAGTTTCAGTATCGTCTCGTTCAAATGATATTTGCCTCTGTAGGTATGTCTCTTTATTGTTTAGCGGCACTTTAGCAATAAGAATATTTCACAAGGTTACAAGAAAAATTTTTACAGTGTGTCATTGTGTGTACAACAACGAGAGAAACACAGAAATGGTAAAGATTTCCGTTGTGATTTTTTTTTAACTTACCTTCATTCACTTGTGTTGTAACGAACGTTTTGATAAGCGTGTCCGTCGTTTGTGTGTACAACGACAGGGCGTATCGCAAACTCTGTAATTCTGCACTCTTGTCCAAGAACGCCTTTTTCAGTCCATTCCCTCCAGCATGGAAGTATTGCTTGATGGTGTCCAAAGCGACATCCAAAACAGCGCACTGTTTTGGACTTAAATTCTTCTCCACTTCCTTAGAAATGTCCATAACGCCGCTTAAAGCATTCTTCACGTCTTGCTTACCGCTCATGTGGTTCTTAAACAATCGCGACATGTCTTCAATCTTGGTGTTCGCAGCGAAGTTCTTCGCATTATCAGTTATACTCTTGAACATCATCTGCAAGATTTTAAATTCGTTTCAGAACAAATCGATAATTTTGTGTGGATTTTTACTGTTTTGTCGGTCATCGGAGGCAGGACAACATTCTTCTCCAAAATCCTCATTACAATTTTCCAAAGTTCTTTCAAAAGTCGTTTCAACACTGTCTTCTCACACGACTGCGCATACAACGACAACGAACCGTCCAGCAAGTCCATTAACGGTCTTAAAACCTCGTCCGCTTCCACAGCGACCGCATTCCTCTGTGTCGTCTGATTTAAAGTGCCGGGCTGACCTCCTCCCTTTATAGCCAGCAATAAATCACCCAACTCCCTTACACTGACCGTAATACGGGGCTCCAAACTTAACGCAAACTGTGTCGCTAATTCATCCAGACACCCGTTCAGCGTCTGTTGTAACTCTTTCAAGATATTCGCGGCGTCTTCTTCCAACTTTTCACCGCCCATCGATTCGAACATCTTCTCCAATTGGACCCGCAATTGTTGGATGTTGTTCATCAGGATACAAGCCTATAAAACATTCAATAGACACAAAGAATTTCAATGGCGATGACAACTCACTATTCTCTCCTCTTTCAAATGTTCGGGGAACTCTTTCTTTACAATATCCGCATAAGCGATCAGCACTTTAACAATTGTCTTAGCGAATCGTTTCATGTACCTCTTCCATATTTCTGGATCGGGACATTCCAATTTCGATACCACATCGAAGCATTGCGTTAATTGTGTGAACACGTCCACCACAGAGTTGGAGAACAAGGAATGTTCGCTACTTTTTTGGAACTATAACAAAAAAATAAAATAGGCTAGTTTCATAACTCCGAAACAATTCACTTACGCCATCCTTTTTGTCTCTGTTAAAGGCACCATGTAGATATTCCAACGAAACGTCATCGTTCTCATTAAGCCATTGCATGACGAACGGCTCAAACCACGCCGGATACTCAGGCACTGCACCCTTATATGGAGGCACATCTTTCACATAATTCGAATACAGCCACTTGACTTTGAAATGTAAATTCATGTAGGCGGACGATTTGCACAATCGATGCTGTTCGTGCTCCTCTAAAGCATACTTCATATCCACCGCAAACAAACTCCACATTGTGGCCGCTGACAATTGACCGATATTCAATTCTTGTGGAAATTGATTCAATACTGGCCCATAACTGTTCTTATCCTCTTCCACAACGGACACGATCAATGCGATTAACTTGTGCCAAAAGTCCACCGTATCTAAACGCGGTCCATGGTCCTCTGGATTGCGTTTCGGTTCGTTTGGATCACTTTGGAATTCGCGATTGTACAACTCGTACGTGTTCTCAAACAAGAACTGATACGTGGACCGAAGACACGCCTTAACACAATCCTTCACCACCGTACTGGCACGCGGTGGACACGACAATTCCTGCACTTTCATTCGGAAGAAGGTGATACTGGTGAGAAGGTCAACAGTCGACTTGAGATCCATTAGTTTGTCGGGACTTGAAGCGGGGAAATTGTTTCGATACATCGACAAGTCGATACGTAACGAATTGTGCAATTGGTCCAGCAGCTTAACGAACTTCTCTTTCTGCAAATAACATTTCGTTATCAAATTCTATCAAAGTACATCGTATGTGTTTACCCCGAAATTGGAAGCGGAGAAACGGTCACTCGCCGACACCGCCGTTGTGGCTGTTGTATGTGCGTAATAGGCATTGATGTTCGCTAATAGCATACTCATAACGGCCGGTACGCCAGGACACAAATATTTCGTCGACAAGCAATGGAAATGTCTGCAAAAATCATTCAGTCAAATGCTAGAATTAAAAATGGGTCCGTTTCTTACGTCATCGCCTGATAGATGCACTCGATGCCGTATCGCATCGCAAACTCGTCGACGATCTCTTCAGCGGCCTCTTCAAAGTACACTTTCCAAGCGTCGTCGCCTTTCGCCTGTGGAAGACTAACAATGCCACTGTTCTGTTCGCATAAATAATGAAAAAGATTCTCGTGGAGGCAAGTGTATTGAACGTGGTAAGGTGCCACTTTCTCTTCACCCTTAATCTCAACGGAGATGTGAAGTCGGATGGCTCCAGAGACGGCTGATTTGTCCGTACGTTTCTCTAAATTGTACCAAACGTCCATTTCACCGGAAAGTGTGCGCACTTCAATGATGGTCTGACCTAAGAAGTCGTCCGATTCACGTGTCAACTTTTGACGCAGTTTACTCTTCAGATCGTTATCTTCGTCCCAAACGCGAACTTTGATGCGGTCAGAGGAGTTGTGACATTCGCTGAAAGTGTTTTGGTATAAGCAGTTTGCTTTTTTATGATTGATTTTGTGCTTACAAGTAGAACTTCTCATCCCAAACAGGATTCAACTCTTGTGGCATAGTTCTTGTGCGTTTCTTTACTTTGCCAACTTGTACGGTCACATAAGGATCTGAAGTGCCACTTTTGTCCTTTGCGATCAGTCCTTGTGCCGATTTCACTGTTTTTCAAGTTAAAAACACGTATTAGGGCAATAGAAAGCAACAGAAATGGGAAAAATGATATGGTTTTGTTTGATTGCAAATTGTAAAGCGAATTTTAAACAATAAATCATTAACTAACATCGAAAGCAAATACTTTATTTCAGATTTCTTTTGTTCGCATCTCATGCGTTTAGCCCTTTTAATAGTGTTCAAGGGTTAATAGTTTTTTCACATGCGGTCTCCACTTAGAAGCACACAATAAGCTGCAGATAACAACACATTCAGTTCGGTAATTTGTTAAATTCTCATTTTGATTGTGCAATCGTGATTTGTGTGTGCTTTTTATAAAATGTTTGAAAAGAGAGGCGATTATCTACGAGGTTTTATGTACACAGAAATACTCACTGTTTAATATAGACAAACGAATTTAAACAGAAGTATTAAATTTGATTGAATCTGCTGGATGGTGAAGAGAAAAAGAAAAGTGTTAAACATATACGAATTTTAAACTCTCATGGTTTTGTGCGAGTGCACCACTTAAAAAGTTTTCCTCAAATAAATAGGTAGACAAGTCTTCGGCACGTTCGCTTTAAGTGCAGTTTAAAATTCGCAACATCTAAACAATTAGATAACAAAATAAATTGCATATTTCGTGTTTCGTGTTGTTGTTTTTGAAAAGAAGTATAATTGTTAGGTTTATAAATGTATATAGTTAAAATGTGATTTATTGTTTAAGATCAACAAAGTAAGCGGTAAGTTCAATATTAAAATAGAAGTGCTATTTGATCGTTTTTTTCTCTCAAAATCACTTGATAGTTGATATATTTTTTTGGTTTTTATTGAGCTACCTATAGATGGTCGCAGGCAGGTCTGTAGCTACATTCTATGGGTAAGCTGCTGTTATAGAGCTTGAAAAGTTCAAGAGAAATAAAATAGTTTCATTCATACACACAACAAGCCAAGTACACAAGCCTTATTTATAGTTCCATTGTCTCATCAGTTGATTTTGAACTTGATTCTCTTTGGATTTTAAAGGGAAACTCAATACTTTTGGTATTCATGCTATCAAATTAGATTAAAGTTTGAGATAGAATCTTTTTTCATTGGGGGCTTGGTGGAGGTTAAAAACGTTACAAAAGGGAGTTGAAAACTTTATAAATATATAATAAAAATGCATTCGTTTTAGTGCAACAGCATATCAAAGTATTGTTAGTTTTTAGAAAGAGGGTGGGAAATGTAGGCCAGCAATTCTTGCGCAGCCAAAGTGGATGTGTTTCACGTACGTTCACAGTAGAAAGAAGTAGAAAAATAAAACAACGGACAGATTTATAGAAATGGAAGAGAAAGTTGCTATTTTCATAAGCAGAGGATAAAATACGGGTGCAATTTGGTCGCGCGCGTTCCTTATATTTGATTTGGTGTACTGAGATGGGGGTGAGAGTGCCCCCACCCGGTCCCCACCACAGTGCATGTTCAGTGCGCTTTGTTATATGTTCGCGACGTGAACAGATAACGTAACCTCACTAAAAATTGGTGTTTTGTTTAGTATCGTGCTGACATAAGAGAGCAATAAAGTTAGAGATTTTTCAGATAGAAGAAAGGCGTTGTTTTGGTACTTGAGGCGTGTATACGAAAGAAAATTAGTAACAAAAAAATTAAAACATAACACAACATAACATGTTTATTAATTATTTGTTGAATTTATAAAAAGATAATAAAGAAAAGAGCGTCCCCCAATAGAATGCAGCTTGCAATACCTGTAATTGCTATCTTGCAAGACCACTTGGATGTGCCCTCGATTGTCATTTGCTCCGCTTGCTCGATTGAATCAATGTGTGTGTCTGGGTCCACTGAAAATGTTGTTCTGCGCGCCGGACGAACACCGGAAACAAGAATAATACACCGAATACAAAACAACACCATAAACAAGGGCACAAAATAATATGTAGTTGAAACAGAGACGCGCAATTAAAACTTAATTATGTAATTAGCGCAGGGAACAGGAGGGGGGGGGATGGTGACTCAGGGAGCGGGAGGTAGGGGCGCATTTCGCCACCTCCACACACAACTTATGGATATCCATCGTTACACAACAGGTCCTTTTTGGCACCACATCGAAGAATTCACTTGCAACACACACAAGTCCTTCGCTACAGGTTGTAATTTATGATTATTGTGTTTTTCTTGTATTTATGAGACGAGAGATGAAGTTCTAAGAAAGCAGCTGAAAGTGCAACTATATATAGAACCGGAAAGAAGATGTGAGAGATAGTTTCACAATTTCCGTATACGTACACGCACAATCGATTATCATATCTAAATTAGTGGAAAAGGGGGGTGACTGTGGGTCGTCCGCCCCGCAGGGAGCGGTTCCACTATACCGCGGCATCCACTTCATAAATTAATCCGGATTTAATTTGAAACTCTCACATGCCTCCCAGTATATTTAATTAAAGAACAATATATGGTTAACTAGATCTTGAATAAATAATGAAGAATCATAATTTGCTGTTGATTGTATCTAATAAGATGTTGTGTGATAAATACCCAATTCAGTTGTAAATGTAAAAGGAGCGAAAAGCATTTATTATACAGTATAATAAAATGGAAAAGAATAGCGAAAGCATTAAATTTACATTCAGCATTCATATGTTAGACATACACACACAAACAGTGACTGTTGGGATAAGAGATGGTCTTCGGTGTTCTCTATGTGAAAACTCACTCTCAACGGTCAGTGGGTGTGTGTGTTAGGGATGGAAATATTGTTAGGGATTGGTGGACAATGTAGCAAACGATAATAGAGCACCATAACACCACATTCTATTATACATTTCCTGCAATGTCGAACGAAATGATTATTATAATGATTGTTAGCTTAAAGGATCAATCAATAAACATATACAAAAGGCAACAAATTAAATACATATACAGTAATCCTTGCATTTTGTAACAATTTCTTTCACACATTAATCATATTATACGCATATATCCAAAAATGTAACTGGTAAATTGTTTTTCTATTAAAATGGTTGTGATTTAATCTGGCATTTAAAAATCGGAATTCAACCATCAGCCCACAAACCTGTGATGGCAATTTTAGCTGACCATTTTGAGGTACCATCAAGGACTGATTGTTTCACTGCTTTCATGTGGCCTGCGTGACTTTTATCTTCAACTCCAAACACTTCCCTGTATAATTAATATTAAACTCAAATAAAAATTGTTTACATCAATATTTCGCTTCTAAATAAACACTACAAAAAACATTTACTATTTATCCATCAAGTTTGTACTCTGGCTGCAATGTAACTAATATACAGACATTTTTTTTAATTTTAAAAGATTTTATCGACATTCTCCCATTTTCATCAATACAGTTCAAAAAAAAACACATTCAAGTCAACAAGTCGAGATTTGTTACCTGATCAGTTCGAAGATTTCCGGCTTTTCGCGTTCACGTTGCTTCATGCGATCCTTCATTGCTGTTATGATGCTGTTGGCCTTATCTTCTGCACCATGCTTCGAACTCTTCTCAGCAGCCCCTAAGCAACAGATCAATTTGTATTGTGACAGAATAGATACCAGTTTTAATGGTGACTAAGGCGATGTTATGAAAAGTGTTCTCATGGGTGCAAAAATGCTTTGTCTTATTAGACAAACATTTTTTACCAGACGATTTTTTGGAAAGAGCACTAATCATGCGGTTTTGCTGTAAAACCAGCGTTGGAACCACACAAAAAGTCTATTAAGACGAAGAGAACTGATTGATTAAGACGATGAGAAACAAGCTCTATCGACATATTGAGCGATTAACGCAAAAAACTGTATTCATAGGTATATTATCGTTGGAAAACAATGAAAAATACACATTATTGTATAGAATGACAAAGAACCTGTTGGTTTTTCTACTATCGATTTTCAAATTACCTCCCCCCTTTTTTTTTGTTATCAGCATTTATCCCCCATTATCGATTTCAACTTGTAATTTCTTTTGATTGTCGTAATCAAAATGCCATTACATTAAATAAATTGATATAATTCAATGTGCTTTATAAACATATTTGCCTGTGAAAATAAATTTAAGCTCAACTTGTATTTTACTTCAATTTGAAGTTGGTTCGTGTGTTTATATAGCGGACGTTACTTAAAAACAGCGCTAAGCGCTTTTATTTGCAAAAAAGCTTTCATTTGGAATCGGGTCGTACGCCTTCATTAAAATACCCCAAGTATTCTCATCACAATATCCATTCATACACATATATTTGAATTTCCAATTATTACTTATACAAGCCGGTGAAAATGTGCAAAAATCCCACCCACCCTGATGCTATTCAATGTTACAAAGTTAAACGCACATAGCAGAAATACCAAACGCTTTGCAGATTTTATTTGCTTATTGATTATATTTATAATTAAATATAATTTATCATCGAGTTTCAGTTTTTTAATCGTAATACTTTTATTGATTTTACCAGAGTTTTAACAACTTTTTAGATCTTTTCAACAAAATCCAATTCAAAGTTGTTGCTTCGCCTCTCTCATACTCTGCAAATTGAGGGTCGTGTTTTTCTCTTCTTCGATAGGATGTTACTTTGATTCTGTTTCTGTGCCGTTGGTGCCTAATGAAACGGTTACAAGTTTACTTCGCCCCCCCCCATTTATTTTAAAGTCATTTTGCAAACTTTTTAGTTTGCTGTTATTTTGTGTTTCAATTATTTAACTGGAATGCAATAAAAGCAATTTTTCTCGACAATATGAATTAATAATATGTTATGCCGCATACTTTATACAGTCACTAGTTAATTATTCATTTTAATAGCCAACACACAAAACCGATCAATAAAATTTCAATTTGTTTTCTCATATATTAAATGAAACTGGAACTGAAAAACAATAAAGCACTAAAGCTAATAAAAGCCAGTAATGCATTATTAAAGTTTGTTGGCGGTGAAGAAGTTTAATATGCGCGTTTTTTCTATAGATTTCAGTGCTATCAACTGATGTCTATTTCGTACTTAATCAAAATGCACCCTATAGGCAAATTAAAACCAAAAACAAGCTGTTTATTGCATTGTGAAAAATGGAATCGCAACGGGGGAGTCATTTATTCAGAAATTTTTATACAATTTACCTAACAGAGAGATATTTTGATGAATTTTTTATGTTATGCCGACTAGACTGTGAACTGGAAACTGTGTTAATTTCATGCAAGTAGACACACCAGTTCCACTCAAATAAATATATTCCCAGTCGAATGTTTGAAATTTGGGTAAAGGCGACAGGCGAGTGGGAGCTTTTTACCCTGCAAGTCCAAACGGAAATCGATGGGTTTTATTTACGTATCAAAATTTTTTAAGAAGTTTTAATAGAAAATACAGGTTGGCATTAAATATTTATGCAGCATCGGCTACCCAAGATCGTTAAGCTCAGCGAGCATTTTTCATCAGTTCATAAAATTATGGAAAATTTATTACGTATAGATTAAATGTTAATCTTGAAATCGTTCAAATTTCATGCCAGTTTAATTCCGTTATTACAAAAAAAAATCATCGCAAATTATTCGTGAATAGTTGAATAAAGCGCCAAAACAAAATGTTTGTTCAACTGAAAAAACTAGTTAAAGTGAAAGCTTGTGAGAGCTTTTCGCAATAACTCAAAAGATATAGCTGTTACTTTAAACTTTTACTGCACTCCTAAAAATAACTGAAAATTCAAGCACTGAGCACAAACTGTTTGCGTGGAATAAACTTTTTAAAAGCTCATTGTCATTAAAACTGCCCGAAATTTGTCCTAATAACAAATTCAATTGCCTTCAAATCTATTCTCGTCCGAATTCGATTTGGTGCTCTAATAATTTTTATATTAGCTTGAAAAGTCGCAGCTTTTCCATACTGGAGTGAAAATCATTTTCTCAGCATGACAAATTTTCATTTAAGTGCTTCAACTTCAATAAAAATCTGGGCCCACGAATGTCCCCATTGTGGGTGTGTGTATAAAGTGAAAAAGCTACTCAGAACTCACTCTGAAGACAATCGGCGTTAAGTAGATCTTTGCACTTCTCATGACACTTGACACCGCACTCCGTACATCTCACCCCCTGTCTGGCGATGCCCCACAATAGCCCTTCGCACTCGTAGCAATAGGTGGGCGAGGTGGCTGTCCACGGTACGAAATTGTGAGGCGTTGTGCTGCTGATCGGATAAATCAATGCTTGTAACGTCTTCTTATAGACGTGCATTTTCTAAACAAAGAAAAACGCAAATTGGAAAATTATGCCAAATGGGTAGCAGGTGCGTTGATCACACGGAAGAAAACTATCAATGAAACTTTTATCGATGAACTTTCGTCACTGTGAACATTGACTCAACTTCGAGCAAGCAGTTTCTCCATTCCATCACATTCAACAGTGATTTAATTTGTCTTTTATGTGGGAATTTATTAAACGTAAATGTTGCGTATTCGCAACAATGCCATTTTTACCCTCAATATGTAGGAAAAAAATGGCAATATTTTACATAATACATACCAGCTCTTCATCGTTTAGGGTAGCCCTGGGAACTGCTGACGTTAATCCGGCATTATTTCTCTTCGTCGCAGCCATTGTCTGAATAAATCATAACATATATTAGTGTTGTTAGTTTCGAAGAGTCGCAATAACTCGTACTGGCATTCCTTTTTAACTGATACAAGCGGAAAAACTCTAATTAACTTTGATGGTACGAAATCATAAAAGTTGCTCTTGTTGCGATCATATTTTCCACCTTAATCGGAATCGTTAAGGAGATTTATAAGCGAAAATATGCTGTGATATATGAACATATTTCAGTGACGCACATTATGGCAATGAATACGAATATCCGTTTATTTTTTTTTCATATTCAAATGACTTCAATAAAACAAATATGTCCACATGAATTTTTCTACCGGGTGTTTTAAGTTAATTGAGGCAAAATGTAATAGTCTCGATTCTATAGGGGGCAGAAACATGGAACGAAAATGCGAGGTCTTAAAAAATTTACGCGTTTTTTTTAATATGTAACTTCCCGTAGAGATTAAGTTAAAGGGACTGAATTTTGTACACAAGATGAAGGACATTATTTTGCGGCAATATCAGATAAATCGTCTCTCCAACATGGACTTTTTAGCAAATGGGCGGTTTCGACCATTTCTTTGGGTATGAATAAATTTTAATTTCATTTAGAAAATTGGATGGTAACTTTTATTGGGAAACTTTCTGATCTACTTCGATCTTTTACTATACCAACAAGTTTAAAGAAAATTATTACGTTTGGACAGTTTTAGTTCAAATATCCATAAAATGCACGATGTTAAAAAAGTGCTTCGTTTTTTTAAAACTTTTGTGTCAACATTGCGAGTCCTGTTGATAGTAGTTTCCTGCCGTACTCTCTTTATGACCATAGTCAAATTTGCTATTAACATTTTGCTCAATTACAACCCTTGTAGCCTTGTACATGGAATAGTGTAAGAGACATGCAGAAAAAAGTGGCTACCATGCACAAAATTACAGTTTGAAAAAGAAACTCTATACCCAAGTGCATATATGTATGTAATTAACTAATATGTAATTAAAATGAAATTTCCTGTTTAATTCACGTCTGTGACATGCTAAAGCAAAGAAAAAAACTAGCGGCCTATTCTCGCACTTTCCTCCACACATTCGATTACACTCTTATATATCGATTATCGATCGAAAGTGTGAGAATCCCGGCCATAAAAAAATTCGATTTTCTTGTCCCAATCGGAAACAATACCTTGAGCACCTGGAGAGCGCATGAAGCGGCGTAGGATAAAACCATTTAAAACAGAGAACAAACAAACATAGACACATTAGTTACGGATTTGAGGAAAGTTAATTTACAATAATTCAAAATGTGTTGACCATAAACACGATTATTCTGGTTTAGTTTACACAACACTGTTAATTAGGAGATAGGTACAGTTACATAGGTATGGAAGCACACATTTAATAAAAGAACACCACACTTTCTCGAAAAAAATATAGATAGAAAGGAGTGAAACTGGACACTTTTGGTAATCGGTTACAAAAACAAACAAAGGAAATGTAATGGTAATATTTTTACATCCTAAAACAATAGTCGATGATTATTATGACTTTGGTTGGACGAGTTTAATTAAATATAAGGAACGGCTGTCCACAATACTCACCAAATCGGATACGAGAGGTATGGATTTGCGACGTGGTCGGATATCCGGCATACTATCGATATTACTATAAAATGGGTTATCGCCTGGGTGCCTGTAAAACAGTTACAAATTATGCAGTTTCACTGTATTTTTACACAACTTTGTACCAATTTTCAATGGCAAAACAAAAAGAGAAAATTTTCTGTTAGTTTTATAGACAGATCCAATATAAATATAATATATAGCATCCCCTTCGATATATAAATATAGTGTAAGTAAACTCTTCTGGGTTTTCAACACTGCACTTTATTTCTCCGGAAAACGAAATCCCCGATTTCAAACAGTAATTAATCATACCGGAATAACATAGATGCGATGAAACCATTTTACTAGTTGCATAACTCAGATTTCCTCTTCATCCTGCATTTTATTTCCCATACATAATGAAATAAGAGGTGAATTATCGGTTGTGTGATTATTATTAAAACACACGCAACACAAGAGTGGCAGCGAAAAGGGTTAAAAACTAACAAACATGCAACTGCCACCTGCCTACCACTTTATCAGATATGCCCCTCAAATGTTATTTATTATAATGTAAATATTTTGTGCGATTTTCCTTCGGATTTTCCATTTAAGGTTTCGAAGTGTGTTGTTTTTTTACTCTTGTTTTGGCCGTCCCCCCACACAACATGTAATGTAAATTGACCCTTAAAATGGCCCACAGGGATGTCTGTTTTATAGCCTCGAAAAAGAGGTCGTTTAAAAGAATTATTTTCTGTTAAAAATTCCACAGAGAGGAGAAAAACTTACCCATTGGTCCGGCCACCAGAATCACCCCCAATTCCTGATCCATTCTAAAAAAAAATAACAAAACAACAGAGTAAATAAAAGTAGTTTAAACAATACAAGTTTTTAGGAAAGTTATAAATTGCTAGGGGGGGTGGAAAACATGTTAACATTTTATTTAAATATCAACAAAACATTTTACAAAATAACATACTGTTAGAAATGGTTACATGGTAAGATTTTGTTATTATCTTAGCACAATGTTTATTTTTTTTTAAGCTTGGTTTGTCCACTAAATAAGCGTATTCCCTCCAGTAATACTGCTACACATTTAATATTACGCGCAAATACTCCTAAGTACACTTCTATCTAACTATTATTCTTGTATATATTTTATTATAGTTTCCTTGTGTAAATAATTGGAGAACACCTTATATAAAAATAAGCAAACTGTTCAAAAGTTAAGTTGGTAAAGCCCAGGAACAAGTAACGTAATTCTTACACAACTAAGGTGGGAATTATTTTCACTGGCTGGGTAGAAATAGGTATATATTGACAAGAGATTGTCATTATGAAATGCAGTCTACATTTCAGTCTATCTTCTTAATTTTTGTTATCAAGGGGACGAAATATCAACAATTGTATATAAAATGTAAATGCTAGCAGAAGATCAATAATTATTGTATTAAGTATACGATAAAAGTGTTCATTATTTCATTTTGTATAATAGGATTAAAAATTCTGGTCCGGTTGTCATAATGTCAATCTCGGAATACTAACATAACTAACTACTAATGGACGTGAGGGTGAATCTCTAAGGGTGACATTGCACAATAAATATATTTATTTCAACAGTTTTTCTTTACATCCAATACAGTGTAATGTGCAATTAATACAATATATATTTTTATTTAGTTTGTTTAACAATTTTTTATAATGATATGGTTAATGAGATATGATGATGAATATGACATGAGTATTCCTTTATTCCTGATTCTTTAACAATTGACTTATATTTATTTGCTTTTAGATACTATGTATGTAAGCTCCAGTTTAATCTAAACAGTGTTTTTTTTGAAGGCATACAAAGCTTATACAATTTTTTATTGGTTTCCTCTTTTAGTCTAAATTGTTTTGTAACTTCTGGTGCAAACTACATAATTATGTAAAAATCAATATCCAAGCGAAATAATTTATGTCTTTACGTGTATCTCGTAAAATTTCTGCATCATCCCTATCATACTCACTTTCTCTTTTTCGGCCGTTTCACTTGGTTTCGCCTGATTACTCTTCTCTTCCGCTTTCTTTTCTTTCAGTGTTTTCAACAGTTTCCATTTACTGCCTAATGGACCGCCACCCTCTTTTGGACCATCATCTTTTTCTGCATCCACTTCAATTGTGGGTATAGACGTTTCGCTTTGTGCAGCACTTTTCGATTCTTGAATGGACGCTTTCAGTTCTTCAGCTTCGCGCTCCTCTTTCGAGATGTGACAGCGAGCGAACTCTTCGTTTATTGCCATTTCAGATTCGTCATACTCATCGGTACTGTGTCGGGGACTGTCTGGACCAGAAGTGTCCCCTGAAGATCGATCATCATCGTCTTTAATTCGTTCTTTGACTTTCTCTTTTACGGGAGTCTCTTGAGGACGCGATTCTTCTTCATCAATACGAATGAATTGATCTAATTCACGTTTAATAAAGTCTTCTTCATATTCGGGCTCGTCTTTGTGGTAATGTGTTACTTTTGCGAATAGATCGGCAGCATTTTCCAAATGGAACGAGCTCCGATTACTGCCACGACGTTTCGCCGATTGAACTACATGTAAATTATTGTCGGTTTCATTTAGGACACCCTCAACGACTTTCGCTTTCATACGCAGTTCACGTAACACAAACGACATCTTCTCTTTCACTTCTTCAGCTGGCTCATAGGGTTCTTCTTCTTCAATTGGTTCTGGTTCTTCTTCAAGCGTTTTGCCCATGTCGACTTCCAGTTCTTTCTGTCTTTCCATTTCTTCCAATTTTCGAAGTTCATAACAATACCATTCATCTTCACTGTCGATGCTGTCTTCAGTGCTTTGTCTGCGTGAAGAGACACGGGACGTGCTGCGCCACGAATGTGTACTTTTGCAGTCGTCATCGTCACGGTGACCCGGTATTTCTAGACTTTGTTGATGTTTCGGCAGATATCGTCCCATATGTGCTCGTATACTGCTCGCTGATGGGCTTGTTTCACCAATTATATTCTCTTCACCAACTGACCGACCTAGAAAGTCACCATTTTGACTCTCTGTTGACTTTTGTTCAATTAATCGGTCCATTTTCGCTTCTAACGATTCTTCCACATTGTCTTCTTCAACAATTTCGGAAATTTGGACACCCTGTTGTTCGTCATTGAAATTTTGATCGTCCGATACGGATGATGACTGTCTTTGTCGGTATTTTCCTAATGCACGGGAAACTGCAAATTCCATTGAAGCACCTCCAACTACTACGACCATCTTACTTTCCGTTACAACTGTTTCGTCACTTTTCTCTGAGGATCCGGAACTGCGTTTATTGTCTCCCATTGTAGCAAAGAAATGACCACTTTCATTGCTTTTACTGGAATGTTCTTCCTCAATGCCACTAAAACCGTTTTCAGGTTCGGATTCTGTTTTCGCAATTGATTTATCAATGGACTGTGGAGATATTTTCATGGATTCAAAAGTAGGTTGCAGCTGTTGCGGTTGTTCATCTTGTTGTTGTTGTTGTTGTTGTTGTTGTTGTTCTGGTTGTTGTTCCTGTTGCTGCTGTTGATAGAGTTTTTCTTGCTGTTGTTGATATTGAAGTTGCTGTTGTTGTTGTTGTTGCTGATGAAGAAGCAATTGTTGCTGTTGTTGTAACAAATGTTGCTGTTGCTGATACAAGTACTGTTGATGTTGTTGTTGCTGTTGCAATTGCGTCTCTAACTGACCGGCTTTCTTGCCTTTGGGTTTAGTGGACACTTTAGCAAAGAGATCGGTATTTTCCATTTGATTTTCCGAAAATATACTGTAGTTATCTTCGCTTCTGTCATCTTCAGAAACAACCGAACTCGCTCGATTTATCACCCATTCATTATCCGATTGTTCTGGATCGGATAAAGAATGGGAATAATTGTTAGGTGAGGCTTTCCTCTTAGCTCTCTGTAATATTCCTGATACAGTAGACACAATTGGGTTTCTTTTCTTCTTTCTTGATCCCACATTACTTTTCACATGTGCAGTTTTAGTCCTTTCCACATCTTCCCGTTTCACACCACCCGGTAATGAATAAGAACGACTTCGTTTAGTTATATGCAAATCAGGCAACCAATGACTAACAGAACTCATAGCAGATTTCAATGTGTTACCACGTTTCAATTTCTTTGTCTTCTCTGGCTGACTAATACTTTCACTACCCTGTATTGTGATATATCCAGCTTGGGTCATAATCACCCCACTCGATGGATCATAATATTTATTCTGTCCATGCATCTGTTGCTGGACAATGTATTCGGGAACATTTCGATTTCTCAGCTCCAATTCTAGATATGGAATTTCTTGTCGTTGATTCCACATACGTTTATGTTGTTCAATTTGCTGTTGATTCTCATAGATTGGTTGTGGAGGGTATTGTTGTTGTGCATGATGTCTTCTGGTGTCCATAAAAGGACTTTGTGTGTATCCAGTATCGGACGTTTCTGCGGACCGCATAGAACTCGATGTACTCGCACTGTCCTGATATTGAGCCTCACCTGGAGGACAATTCAACCATGCAGCTGGATCGTTATAGTCAGTCTGCGGTAAATTGACCATAGACGAATCGTACCTTGACGATGTAGGATAATATGATAATGCATCCGTTATGTTCCCCGTTGGAAACATTGTTCGATACATTGCCGTTTTATAGCCTTCATGATTGGCAATACTTTCCGGTGCTTTGTTTATCGAATAACTTCTACTAAGTGAACGTCTTCTTGTATGTGTCGCCTCCATGCCACTATTGGTAGCTTCCTGTTGTGGTGCCGTCGATGATAAAGTGTTATAATATTGTGCGTGCTGGGCATTCATGAATTCGTTGTTTTCGTAAGGCTCGATTAGATCCGGATAATTAATTGTTTGTGAAATATAATCCGCACTATTGCTAGTATACACCGACGTAAAAGAGTCACGATTACTTCCTGCAACAGAATAAATTGCCGGCTGATCGTTGCGACTTATAAATTCCATCAGTGATTTATCGCTTGCTTCTGGTTGTTGTTGCTGCTGCTGCTGCTGCTGCGATAGTTGTTGTTTGGATTTCCGTTTTGGACTAACATTAATATCGGATGCTGGTGCTGGTGCGGGCACAAACGTGCCATATCCTTCCGTCGTTTCTAAACTGCACGGAGACTTGACACTTGTAAACGCGGACAAATGGTGGCCGCCCGGCAACATACCATTATTTGGACATTGTAACACACTGTCCGACAGTTTGGAATCAACTGATGATTCCGAGAAAGGGCGTGCATTAATCGTTGATGTGACAAGCGATGATGCTGTGGTCGGTATCGGTGAGATGCGATTTATTGTATGTCTAACATCCGTATAATAATTTAAGGCATTTTTCAAAGCTCCATTCTTTGGTGAACCGGGCGATTTCTCTAAACTGGACCAACCGCTCATTGACGATAGACCCGAATCGGATTTCGCTGCAACAATATTCGATTTACTGCGTTTCGGTGAGTTTTTTGGGGATTTCGGTGATTTCGGACTGAAACGGCCATGTTCTTGACTAATTGACGATGTTGGTACTGCATCCACAGTGCCCAGGAAGACTTGGCTAGGACCCGGCTGCGATAGAAACGTGTTTCGCGGTGCCGATGGCGGCGCCGGTGGACTGTACGACTCACTAATTATGACCTCTTGAGCATCCGATAATTGACCTGACACACCGATATATCCATCTTGCCGTGTACGTACACTACACACCGACAATGTCGGTGATTGGGCCTTTTCCGATTTGATACTAAATATACTCGGTGTGGAACACTGGACTTGTTCGTATGTGGCCGCCACCAAAGCTGAGTAGTCCGAATAGAAGGGATTCTTTGAGTTGTGTGACGCTGCCGCCGCTTCGGCCGCTTCCACATGCTGCACCGCTGCACTATAAGCCAATCGGCCCGTTACCGTTGTGTAGGGAGCACTGCACGAGGACACTTCAATCTGTCGTCGTCTAGGTGACGTCGGTGTCCGTATACCGCCAGCTAACGCTTCCGCCACCTCACTATCCGTCCCAATAACACTATCCGATACGGACAGTCTCGAACTCGGTCGCGTCGAATACGGCAACGAATTTGGTAATTCGGTTTTTGATAACATTAAAAGTTCATCTTGATCCCGAACTCCACTAGTAAAACTCCAATTCTCCGTATCCGAATAGATTTGCTGTAATTCCTTGTCGAGATCGCGTTTCTCCTGTTGTTGTGTTTGATTATCGATTTGTTCCTCATTCATACCACTCATCGATAATGGCGATTCCAACAGTTTCCGTTGCAATTGTTTTATATTAACCGAGTCCTGATGTAATTTATTACTCAACCTGTCCAATTCGTTCAATTTCTCCATAGCGACATGATCGATCGAATCGATACGTGACAATTGAGCGATATCCTGTTCACTGACACACGGTGAATTGCCGCGATAGTCCTTATAGTCCATTGCACTGTAGATCTCCTCGTTAACACACTCATCGAGCTCATTAATCTCCAAGTTCTTCTCACCGTCATCGATCTCCTCCCTCTCTTCCCATATCATGCCCAATTGGTTGCTGGGACAGTTCGGATCGCAACTAACCAAGTCCTCTCTATACGCTTGATTCAAACTTTTATAAAATGCCTCGTTGGGTACATGCATCTCTTCAATTGTACCGTCCATCTCGAGTTCCTGTATCGAAGCGGTCTGACCCCGACTCACATCCAGACCCTCTTCCAAACCTTCTTCCACTGTCCCATTGCCCAATATTTCACGGATCACTTCCAGTTCGCCAAGTCGCCCTTCCAGCATTGCTGCTGCCCCGGGTGCCATGTGTCCCGCACTCGCTCCGCCACCGCCCGACGTGTAAAAGTCGAGCAACTGCGAGATCACACTCTGCTGTTCGTATAATAAACTTTCCAATTTCTCCAAACGTTCCCACATCTTGATGTACTCTTGAGACAGTAAGTCCAAGGCTCGCCAAGCATACTTTAATTCTGTCTCCAATATATTTAGGCGTGTACCTAAACGTTCCATATATTCGTTGATGATGTAGTCCACATTGGTATCGTAATTCTGTTGGGATATCACAGGCGCCATCATATCGGAACCGCCGTCCATAATGCGGCGCACGTTCTCCTCCATAATATCACGTAGAACCGTCTCGCGTCCGCACACTACATTCTCATCATATTTTAATAATTCATACGACCACTTACTTTATTTTATAATAATTCATAAACATTTTCCTATCATGATATGTTTTGTTGCTGAACTTATAAAGGTTAAACATATAAGGTTTTCTTGTAAAGAATAGATTTTTTTGTTTTGGACACCCGCACACACACGATATGTTTTACAACAGATTAATTCGTTGTTTGAATGCAGCACATTTAATAAATGTCGCTTTTAACATGTTTGGTTTCTACGTTGTGGAACACGTGTGGTCGGAACGATGGGACGTAGTCGTTGGATAAAGGGCACGTTCCCTACCATCGCCCAGTAATATGATTTTGCCACGCATTTTTCGTCCCACAAACGGACACAAATCAGTTAATCAATGCACAATACACTTTAATGTCACAATTTTTTAGCAATTTGAAGACCTGCAAATGAAATTACCATCATATATTTAGTGTAGGTGACAGGGGGTTGGAAAGGGCGAGAAAATTTGTTTGAAAAGCGAGAATTAGGTCAAAAAACTTCTCACTAAGTGCGTTAGATGCTGCTAAAGTGAATATTGCTGCCATCTCTAGTATTTGATTCGTCAACGTTTTTAGTCGTTCTACTATTTAGGATCAAACATTTACATTTCTATTTAATCGTATCAACTGGAAATGGTTTTAAAATCGATTCCGGACACCGACCTTAATTCCCCTATTAAAATTTCACAGCATATATACAAGAACGAACTTTCCCAAGTCTCGACTGTGTCTTTTATTATGAAAATGTCCGAATGTGACTAACTCCAATTAACTCACTGAAAATGGATGTGTATACATTTTCTACACTCAATGTATAATTATTTCACGGATACATGCCGGTTATGTATGCATATACGTGTCTATTATTAAAAAAGAGCACCCCGAATATGGGGACGCAGGAAATGCCATTCAATGAGGATGGATACGGCCTAAAAATATTTACAAACAATGAAACACACACAATATTGTTTTTAATAATGCACAAGTGTGTTTTATTTACAAGACACATTTCCGTTTGTTGGAAATGTTCAGGAATCTGTATAAAAATTTCAGTGTTATTTTAGCAGATAGATTTTCAATTGAATCATAATTCTATATTACCTAAGACATTTCTAATCAAAACAATGTTTAAAATTGTTTTTAAATAACTGGATTTGATTCCATCCACTGAGATGTTATGAATATTTCATGAAATTCATTAACGTTTATATATATCAATGTACATAGAAGACGAAATGTACTAAGGTTACAAACGTAGAAATTTATTTAATACGACAAACTCTCTCAAAAGGGTGTAATTATTATTTCACACAGTGTTTCCTAATGTGCTTTATGTAATCCGGTCGATAATGGGGCACCATGAATAAATTACACTCCCAAAACTAAGTGTATTATAAATAATTTTCCCTTTTTTTCTCCTACCGGTGGAAGCCTCTTACTGTAATAATTTAGTCATAAATGTCGGTGAAAACATATGACAGAATCAATTTTCCTCAAGCCAAAGTGTATGTATTATACCCTGAAAAGATTTCTATATGCGTCTCCCTGTATGCTATTCGATCAAAGTCTCAAAGAAAATACCATTGAAGATTACTTTTTCTATCTTCATCGTATCAAATACAACCTACTTCCGTATGTATAACAATTTTAACCGCTATCGATTTGCTATCCGATTTTCCTGCTGTTTTTAATACCGATGGTATTATTATTTGAAAACAAAAAAGCCCTTATAAATAGACGAGTTGACAGTTTTATTAAAGAGATAAATATTCAAACGTCCTAGTGATTTTTTGACCAAGTCAGCTTTACGGTTCGTGTGTAACGATCTCACATGGTAAATCCGAGAAAAGCGTGTCCGTTTTTCTGGCCAGAGGTGAGAGGACAAATTCGAGTGGAATTCGTCGCACCGTTACGCTGAATAAATATGGTCAGGGAGCTAGTTGAAATGTTGTTAAGAGACACTCTTTCATCCCTTAGTTAAGGGGCGTCGATCGCACTTTTTGCCTCCATCTCACGCACATTAACAGGTCGTTGTATGGAATACATATAAATGGGTAACAAAGTTGTTTTCTTTCAAGGTTCAAGTATATCCCTGTGTACAGCGAACTTTGCATACTAAAAACGGATTTAACAAGTCCGTTAGAGCACTTTGACAAATGTTGTTTTCGTCAATCCGCGCCCACATCAAATACAGCGAACTCAATGAAAAATCAAACATCACAAACATCTGTTTGCGAAACAATTTCTAGTGAATATAGACTAAAAATGTTGTGCCGTTGAAAATTCTGTCGAAAAAGTCGATATAAGTGGCTGGTGAGGAATTTAATTTTGGGAAGCGTCCACTTCATTCCCGAATAGAACAAACCAAGTATAGTTTAAATAATGCAATTTGTCGACTGTGTTCCATATTAAATTAGGGCATGTTCGGGCAAATTCTGAAACTTGTTATATAAGGTAAACTTGTGTCTTTAAGGTAAACCACACTTATTACACATATTCGACTTTTGCAATATATTCGTGCCTTTATGCCTTCACTGCGTGTTTCATGCCATTATACCATCTAGATAACCGCTTAAGTAGCTAGTAATTATTGTATGTTGAGCGGAAAAAATTTCCATACAACTGGCTTTTTCGCTTAATAAACATTTTTTTTCTTGCATCGATTTGCACTTGGACTGTGATGTTCTTTTTATTCTTAATGAGACAAGAGTCGGAATTCTCAAAGGGTTCTAGGGTCAATAATGCTGCAATTCGAAAATCTAATAGACCCTCATCCTTTCTTTGTTGTACATATAAATCGAATTGGAATGTTTTTTTTATTATCAAAGTACGAATCTTACGTTCTCGGATCGATAAAGAAAATTGCAAGATTGATATCCTCTGATAATAATTTTTGAGCTTAGTTTCGTGAGGATCGTTCAAAATTCGATAACATACAACTCAAAACTGAAGAATCCGAATCGGAATTTAAGCATTTCCTTTGATTTATACTTGGACAAATCGGTATTCGCAATTCGAAACCTACTGATTCGATTTTCGATTCACACAGAGAGCTGCACATATAGAGAGTGAGCAGATTACGCATAATATTCGCACATTGAAAATGAAAAGAACATGAATGTATCATAGAGATCAAAGGATATGCTGACTGATTTAAATAATGATATATCCTATGGTATTACTAAACAATTTACGTATACACACGCCAAAAAACTGTAATATAGGGTACGATTTGATTGTATTTTAACGAGTATATGAAAATGAATTAAAGTCACGGAATTGTGACAAGTATTATACTCCCTGTTATTTGTTGCTAAAATGGGGCTCTAGAATCTCGGTACACAGTTGTGTTGTGTCAATGGCATGACAGACTAGGTATAGCGTAATAAAAGAGGCTTTTGTTCATCATTTCCTTTACGGAATCCATCCTAGCATCATTAATAATAGACCTTGTGATACGAACTTGCTCTTTCCTGATTCGATAACAGCCATAATTCCGAATTTTCGTCAATTTTTAATCGACGCTAATAAGAATCGATAACATACCGAATGGCAATTTTTTCCCTTTGGAAAAAGGGTCGGAATTATAAGTGGATTTCCATTTACGGTTTAGCCCATGTTTACGTCTTCCCCAAATATTTCATTGTCGATATTTTTCTTTATATCTTTATAAAAAAGTATATTGGATTTTAGACTGGCTTTAAGTGTACATCGAATTCCAATGCCTTGCCACTTTGCTATAGTCAACCTGGGAAATCCTTGTCCCCGTGTAAAATATTTATTGTTAGACGCATGTTACTAGTTTCGCTATTGATTTATGAAACGCACCCCAAACGACATCTTATTGTTATATTAAAACATGCATTTTATTTCTCTTTGAGAGAAATTAAATAATTTACTCACAGACAAAAGTTAATTTCCTCAGGACAAAAAAACGTTTTTCATTTTTCTTACAAACGAATATAATTTATTTAGCCAATTTATAACCGGCGACGGCATTAATAAAAAATACTGCTGAACAAGCACCAAAACTAATTGTCCTCAAAGTTTTTCTCTTTTTCCCTTAAAGGAAATTGTGACAAACATAATAATTCGTTATTATTAGGTGTATTTAATGTTACAAACGGCTCAAATTTAATTAAACATATCCCCCGTAAATAAACTTTAAGAAGCCAAATACGCGACGGAGAATATAAGACGAAAAACCGTTACAGTTTATGACAATGATAAATTAATGAATGTTTAAAGTTTTTCAATTAAAACTCCAAACCGGCAGAATGACACTCTATTATGGAACCGTTTTGTATATAATTTATTTCGAGGTAATATTAAAGCCGCTCACATTTATGGAATGATTTTTCCATAGCGCACATAATATCAAATTTACCGCTTAGTTATGGTCCAATGCATGGAACTAATGCAATTAATTCAGTTCGTGGGTGTGGATTTAACTCTAGCCGAGACTCTAGTCGAATCCCAAGTCCACTAAAGGGGAATCTTAATGAACGGTCGCCTAATCACACAAATACAAATTGATAATGAATAAATGCTTCTAATTATGATGCATTTTCATTTACTTATTTAACGGATTAATTTCGGTTAAAAGTACTTATAGTGATAAATTACCCAATAAATAGCTTAGAAGATAAAGATAACATTTGATGAATGAATTATGAGTGAAAAAAAATTATGAAAAAAACGTGGATATAAAAAGAAAATGCATTAAAAATATTATAACCGCTATTATAAAGCCAGATGTTATCAAAAAAAAGTTAATAAACAACACCACATCAAAAATGTGATCGCAATTTTCACAACACCATGAATTACATTGTATATTATCGAAAAATTGTATAAAAACAGTATGTTGCACTTCGGAATCGATTTGAATTTAGTGCAAATTGCAATCATGATATGCCCAATGCAGATATTAATCCTACAGGTATTATCGGGATACGGATAATGCTGTAATTGACTAACATTACAATTATTTAGCTTTTCCAACAATGAATGTTAGTAGAGCTAAACATTTCACTCTATAAATTTTAATTAAAACCCAAACTTTCTAAAACAAGTTCGTTAAAAGTATTAGGAAAATGTTAGCCCCCCGAATAGTGGATGAATTAATTAATTGCGAAATCAAGCGTAAAAAGCCTGTGTGTGCCCCAAATAAATTCCTCGCCGAAAGGCACATTAAAACCGTTCCATTCATTCTCGTGTTTTCCCAAAAGACAATGCGTCGTTTCGTACATAATTTTTCCTTCTGAATAAAATGATAAACAAGAGTACAGTACAGCACAGTTTTTGGTCTTGCAGCACAAATATACATCTCTTTTGTGTAACTGGAGGGTTAATGGACCGCATCTAAGAAGCAACGTTAAGGCAGCAATATTTTTCACCATATTATCCTCGTCAAGGAAAGTTTTTACATTAAACAACAAACTCAAAAGGAAAGGTCAAAAATTACGTTTTGGTACCAACATCGTTGTATACCTAAACACCTTCGATCCATTCCCTTCAAAATAAATTATTCATATGGAAAATGATGTGTACAAATTTCGACGAGCAGTAATTCGTTAATGGACAAGCAAAATGCACAATCGCTTGCCCAATTGCGTCCTACTCCTATGTATACTCATATAAGTCTCAGCATCCTACAAACGTACAGAAATTCTCTCCGGACAAAGTTCTGAAACTGACTTTGTAAGATATACAACTCCCTTTTTCAAGTTTCCGCATCAAAACATTGAAATAGTCAATTTTCTTCTCTTTTATATATTAGTGCATTTCTTGTTCCAGCTTATACTTCGCTCTTATTACAGCACAAAGAACAAAAATGACATGAAAGTCAAGTGGAATCATTGGTGGAACTTTTTTCCGAACCTTTTTATGTCGACCTGTATTTAGTCAGTGAATGCGATTTAAACGCACAAATGAAGTTGAAGGAGGATGAACAATCGGCCTTGACGATATTTAATACATGGGTGTTTTTTCTGTTTCTTCTTAAATTAACATATAAATCGAGACCGAAACACTGATTGACATGTTTATGAACAACATTCATACATCACCAACTTCTGGTCAGCGATCTCTTCGAATCGATATTTAGGAGAATCCGTTTTGTGTTTATTTGCGGTCCAGATTGGATAATCGAGTGCACGGGATCACTGTCAAGAGGACACATTGGTTCAATTAATTTTAAATGGATTCATTATAAATTTTGTAATAGATAGTAAAATCATTGTATGATTAATTTTCGCCAAACAGCCCATTTCCGATATGAATTATCTAATTTAATTAATGTTTAACCTACATTTTAAATATACAATATGTAATTAGGGTGGACAGTTGATAAAAATTAATCCCCCGAAAAAACGTTTTATTAAAACATGATCCACATATACAGCAGCCACCAGAAAAGTATTCTCGGAGTCAGTTGTTCGGACCGGGTCGATAAGACCGCTTTCCTAAAAACACGCACTTTTTTTGCCACTAGAAGAATGGGAGATGTTGAGGAATGATAACGAGTACGATGTGACCGTACACTTGAAACATGTGATCCTGTTGCCATTTTATTTGGGTCGCTACTTAAAGTCAATTCTAAGCCCCTTGTTCTACTTTCGTCTTTGATTAACGTACTTATTTTCACTAACCGAATTTAACTCGAAATCTAACGGATGAAGATCTTTAAATGGTGTTAAGGCTCCTTTACACCATTCTCTAGATATCGATTGGCGTTAGTTAATTACATGTTATTGTGATGGGGTTTAACAGTGTGTCAACTGCATTACACCGACACTATTTTAATTTGGAAAATCTATCTGCAATGCGCCTAATATTATTATACGGCCATTTGGGTTGGTGAATAAAATTCAACCCAATTATCCAGCCAAGACATTTATATACACAAGTAATTTACTGATGCCATTGGAAAAATTTAATTATTTACTCCACACTATTCAAACCAACAAGTGGTGTCTTTTATGGTCCTGTTCCACATTTTCTGCCCCTCAATCCCCAATGTTTTTCCAGATTTATTTGTGTTGGTGCATAACTATAAACCGTTGCCAAATACTTATAATATCCATGTTAAAAAGGTTTAAGGAAAAACTTTGCACACACATTTGTCAATGCCGGTTGCAACTTGTTGAGTGTTCGTTTTCATTCAAAAGCGTTTTTTACACAGTTTTATATTTAATTCAATATAGAATTTTAATGAGTTACTCTTTCATTCTATTATGTCCCTTTTGTGTGTACTTATCTTGATTAGTAATGAAATGCATGCTTAAACAAGTAGCAATGTCAATTTGAGTTTATATTGGCAAACAGACGATGGGCGAGTTGGTTTTGTTGTGGTGGACTTTTTCGTCATTAAATAAATTGCGTTACTGCTAAAGTTGAAGAGACGACGTTTTGCATGTAAATCAGATCGGAGATCGATATGGTGGAGAAATATGAAACTGTTCTTGTACAACGAAGTAATATTATACAACAATGTGTTTCGAGGAAAGTGAAATTCGATAGTTTGAACCGAAAAATGTTCGACTGTTTTCAGAAATATCAACGATTTAAATTAAAGCATCAGATCGTTAGTATCAGATTTATATAAGAATTTGTTGAGCTTTTTTTGAATAAACTAGAAACTCTTTGTGTCTGTCAAGAGCTGATGGGAAGATTGCGTTTTTAAAGTTCTTCATCTCTAATTGGCTAACTGTCATAATAGCAAAACTAAAATCGTTACTTGAATAAATAGAGAAATGTGTCTTTTGTGAAGCAAACTTTAACGAGTAGAATAATCTTTTTCATTTTTTTTTATATTTTTCATATCATCCGCTTAATCCGCTATGTTTTTCTTTAGAAAAATATAAAATTCACAATGAAATCTAAATATAAATTGTGTTGGGCAACTATTAAACGAGTGAAGAAGTTGCAGTTTTTCTTTTTTCGTTTTGCTCCTCAGCTATGTTCATCACATTTTATTGTACTCTCGAGAAAAATAACAAAATCAGCTAAACTTTTGTCTATAATCAGTTCAAAAATATGGAAAGGTTTACATATTAAAATACCTACATTTACATAAAACAGTAATTAAAAATAAAAGACCGAATTCTATATGTACATTCCCATAACTTAATCTAACCCCAATGTTATTCTCTTTGGTATAATAACAACCCAACCAACAAAACTTAAGCACATAATCAGTGCTTAAATGAATGAGGACGTATGAGAAATTGGTCTTATTAAACATCCATTACAAGAACAAGACCCATTTACGAATGTTCTCGTTTATTTTACTTTATATTCAATCATCCTAATCCAAATTAAGTTGTTGGTTCTTTGGAAAATGAAAAACAAAAACATTTACACCTCCAATATGAGTTAAGGGAGTTAATTGTTTAACATTAAACAGCTATTAAAAGCAGATTTTCTCATTTCTAATCTACTTCAGTACATAGGTGCACTATAGTTTAGGTAATCTTATTAAAAACTATTCCAAGAAGAAAATTGCTTTTTCCATTTTCATAACGTACTTTTGTTTGTCTCTTTAACATAAATAACAAATCAACTACCATCCCCTCCTAAGCGCACATAATTGAATGATCCAGTTTAAGAGCTTTTTTTTGTTTATTTAATTAATCCTCACTCTTCCCATATGCTATTGTAAATAAATGTATAGTGCAGTTGAAGTGCTTCAATTTATAATGATAAATTGATTATATAATAGACAATAAATCCTCTATTAATTGATTTCAAGCAAATTTCATCGCCCCCACTTTCCACAAGAAAAATACTACAACAAACCAACCTGTCTTCTAGTCGATTGTTTAAATATTTATCCCTGAAAGCAACAACAACAACCACAACAACAGATATAAATTTGTTGACGCTTTTTGTACACATTGATTTAAAAAAAAACACACACTGTTACAACTTTCTCTTCATAATAATGATGATTATTTGTTAAAATAGCACTTTTGCTCCGTTACACGTAAATACAAATGAAAAAAAAAATGCAAAACCAAAAACGAATGCGAAACAATTTGGCACACACACCGATTGATAGATAGATATATTAAAACACGTGCTTGTCAAACGGTTTTTGAGGCTCGATTATTTCGGCTATTTCAAACTTGAGGTTTTTAAAAGCACACTGTGAAAACACAACCATTATCAGAGCACATAATTGATTTTAACAAAATACCACATTACATTCGTTCATGTTTTTAATTACAATTTACATCCTTATGTTTATATTAAGTAATTTTATCTGATAAGTATTTTGTTTCAGTAAGTAAATGTAGAAAAATAAATGTTTTTCGTTTTATGCTATAGTCTGTTTATACTGTATTTGTCTATAACCTAAAATTGATAATTGTTAGAAGAGAATTTCTTTAAAATTACTATTATAGTATACGATATCTGAATGAGTGTGCCGGGTGTCGATCGGATGCAGTAACCTAGTAGTAGAACGAAGGCAAACTGGTGCTTGCTGGGGCTCACGGGGGTTGAAGCCTGCGCCCCTAAAGCCGCCCCTTTTATTGATTTCTCTTATGCGCGCCATCCACACTCACTCTTCTCTTTACAACTATACGTTACACACAACATACCATTCGAAACCGCACCATTTCGTTCCTTTCCCATATACACTGGCTTAATGCTAATCAACATACACCAACATACTTTATAATATCACGTATTGTGATATATGCGGTATTTCTATTCACTTGTCTATCACATTGTCTTAGAAAATGCGACGGTGGCCCCTTGGGGACGACGAGTCGCCTCTGTTTGATGCGCAACAGCCCCGATATAAGGCCAGTTAGACGACAGTCTATTAAATTGAAAATATTTGCAAATGCTTACATGTTCTTGCATGTAAACATAAACAAAAGTGGGAAAATCACTTTTTACTGGGATATTTCCCAGGAGTTGTGCGTAAACAATGAAAATTCAAATTAGAAAAGACAATTGAGAGAAGCATAGGCGACCGCACTGAGCAAATACTTGGCGACCTAAGTAGCATTTTTATAAATTTTTATATATAATTATTAGGATTGACAGTTGCAATTTAATAAAACCATCCAAGGATAAACATGATATTATTTTAGATAAAAGTCGGGAACAGTAATCGAGTAATTAAACGTATTTAATTGATTAATTAAACAAGTGTCTAAAACGGCATTATTATTACTGATTGATTGGTCGATAGAGGGAATTTATTGTTCTATAATGTTATTTCCGCGTAGACAACTAATTACTTACTACTGTATACACAATTGCTATTAAAGTTAATAAAAATATCGATTTTATATCGAAAGTCCGACAACATTGTGCCAAGATTTACAATAATAAACTTACCAAAGTGAAGAAAAGTTTCACTTACCTGAAACAAAAATAAATTTCAATTAACAAAAAATGTTTACAAGTGGATTAAGGAAGAAAATCATATTAAAGTGCGATTACAGATGGCGCAAATAGAAAATGAACTTGAATCGTCGGTTTTATCGTCTCTTTTCCCAACTATTTCTGTACCACACACACCTCTAAATCAAACTTTTTATCTAAGCAGGAAAAACAGTCTTTACACACCCTTCATCTCAGTTAAAAAGTTGCCCGCTAGAAATAATTTTTTTTCAATATTAGATAGCAATATTTCTATGGTCTCCTTTTCGCGCCACTTTTCCCATCATTATTTATTACCCACTTCTTCTATACGAGCCCAAATCAGCGTTAACACATTTTTCGGGAGACTGTTAATGGAAATCGATTCAATTCATATGCAATTAATTCCATGTGCAACAACTTGTGTTCCAATTCTTTTTTGGTTCATGTAAATTTGTCAATGAATATCGTTTTTTGGCACTGTGCCAACCAAGAGTGTTATTGTATGGGGGAGACCCGTAGCCAGACACCAGAAGGGCAGTAAACCCATCTTGCATCGATTATTTCGAAAAAATTATACAAGAAGTATAGAACTTTTCTTATGGGCCATTCGGAAAGTTGGCCAGTTCAATAAAATTGAGACAAATGGCGAAGAGGCACAGCATCCACAACGGAGAGAGCACAGTGGATGTTCAACCGTCGTATATATAGCGTTTCTATTGATCTCAAAAGTGAAGGGGGAGGATTTTCTCTAACGGTGTGTGTGTGTTTGTGTGTTCTAGAATGGGAATGATTTTCCGTCGTCGTCCAAGCTAGGAGAAGAGAGCGAAGAGCGTCAGAAAAAAAATATATTATTCTCTGTGTATACATAATATAAAAGGACTTGGCCCACTTATGATCGCCAATTTACATACACGTATAAAATTTTTTTGGGTATTCATTTACGTTCGGAACTTTTTCCCCATCACAACGCCAAAATCACTGATTAAAGATCGGCCCTAAAGCGTTGCTTTTAATCATGTCACGTTGGAATAATGTTTGTATGGTTTATGTTGTAAAGTGTTATCAGTTCAAAATGGTAATCGAGGCGTTTTGGTAATTGGCCCAGTTTTTCGAACGTCCTCTCTAACATTTTTTATTTATTTTTCTCTGGACCATTTTCTAGAAAATATCACGAGAAATCACTCATTTTACCAGCTCGATTTTTTCAGCTTTTACCAAAGTCACACAAAACAGTTAACTTGTAATTACTAAAACGTGTAGTATCCAATTACTTGCGGTTTCTAGTGTGTACTTCACTGGAGTGCTAACAGTTTTTTTTGCGTCTTTACAGTTCTTTCACAACAACAACCGCAGAACGTTTCGACCCACCCATTATTCTTCAAATCATTTGTTATAATTCTTTATTCATGGAAAATGGATAATGGTTCGGGTAAAACAGAAAAAATGTACCATAGACAAACTGAAGTGTTTTTCCGCATATTTGAGAGAGAAAAGTGTTCATAATGTTAGTGGACAAAAATGCTTAACACAACTTGATGTTATGATATTCCGATAAAAAAATTGGAGGACGTTTTTAGACAAAACAGAAAAAAGCACAACATATGCAAACTATAGCCCTTTTTTTGCTACTCGTATCAATATTCAAGAACAACGCAATGTTGAGAGATTGGATGTAAACATAATCTAAAAGACACACAGGTACAGAATTTTTTGTTATGGTAGAAAGAAAAACGAGTTGGATAATGGATCTAATGATCTGAACAAAACAAACTACATCAAAAATAATCTGCAATATTAACTAAATTGAAACGAAAATGTGTTTTAAAACCATTTACAGTGTTATTTCTCATTTTCCAGAAAAAACTCGATGATGGATAATGTTTTTGAACATATGAAACAACAGTAATAATAATAACTTTGAGAGGCATAGTCAAAATTTTAGGTATAGTATTCCGGTATGAAAAAATCTTTGAATGTTTTTAGACAAAACAAGAAGATCACATTTAACCGAAACCAAAGTACGTTTTCTCTGCTATTGATATTCGAAAAGAAAGCACAAAAAGCAGCAGGAGTATTTTTAATCAAAACAGCAAAAACATATAAGAAACTAAAATATCCTCTCTTTCTCAGTTTATCAATATGAAACAATAAAACATTACAATGTTGAAAGATTCAATGTGAATATGAATTTTAGAGACATTTAGAGAATTCCGTGTTATAATAACATAAAGAAAAAGGAGAAATGTGTGGCGGTGGCAGTAGACGACAAGCTGCTGCAGCAGCAATTGCTTGTCACTAGGTCATGGTGTATTTGACACTGGCTAAATGTATATATGAAAATTCCAGTTGGTAAAAGCAAGAGAGAGCTTTCCCAAACCGTACATTCTATTATAAATAATATATGGTGGGATGGATGCACAAATATGCCAAAGCTTTAATAATAAGTGACTTCTTTCCAAAATTCCTCACGTTATTGAAATTTTAAGAGAAAACGGACGCCACCGCTCATATGTGGTCTGTGTTGTTTATTCCAGATTTTCCTCAAATTAATTCAAAAAATGCCATTGCCCCTCTTTCTCTCAATTCTTTACCAAACTTTAAGATCTCACAAATCCAGCCCAATTTATCACCAAAAATATTCCCTCAATATTTTACAAAAATATGTCAACTCCCAAATCTGAACAAGTCTCCAACGGGTTGAAAAAGTCACACGTCTTCACACCTCACATTTACCAGTAAAATATTTATTATTATTTATGAATGCGGAATTGTGTAGCCAGTTTGTCGTGTTTCCATATTGTTCACATCACGCTAAACTCACCCCCCATACGCTCCATTTTATTTATATTTATGTATCCACACATTTTACAGTGGTGATAAAATATTTGGAGCAAAAACGTGATAAGAAACTTCTCGTCATTTAATTTTCTTATTATTTCACTCCCCAAACAATTTCCGAAAATTAATTCCTCCCATTCTGGGCCTCTGTTTATAGTTGTACACAAGACCATAATAAATGTATTGTGAAATTTTAATTTCGTACGACTCTCATAAAAACCATTTACTTCTCACATATTTCATTTTAAATATCATTTGTTCAGATGAAGATGACGGTTTGTGTGTGCATTGCATATTCAAATCGTTCATCGACAACGAGATGCGAATGAGACACACAAGTGTGGATGAACATTTGAAATGTTAAATTAAAGCAGAACCTATCCGAACGGAACACGCACAGATATAATCCTGTAACAATCTCCCTTGAAATTGCCGAATTTAGGAGACGTTTTCATATATGATGATGATCGAATGAGCACACCAGTTTGGGCCTGTACTTAACGCTCTATTATTAACCTGGCGTGTAGGGGGCGCGAGCGGAACAGAGCTTTGGGGGCTGAAAATATGTGGGAGACAAGAGAGAGAGAGTGAACTTTTTTATCGCCCCAATCAGCCTCACTATAGAGAACTCCTAAGCAATTTGTAAGGGGAACTTTTTGTTTCCGAAAACTTGACAATTCAAATAGATCAGTGTGTGTATATGTTGAGGCTGAGGGGGTTTAGATAACGACCTTGAAAACTGTTTTCCCTAGTGAATTATAATTCCACTTTAGGATCAAAAAGCTTTTACTTATAGAGTAGAAAGAATTCATGTTCAGTGTGGAAATTGTGCCATCAGGAGCGTTTAAGTATTAAGAATAAAGATTGCTGCAATAGTTTTTCGGAGAACGAGCAGTAAAAAGGATTAAAAAGGCATTGATTACTTCGTTCTTTTTAAATTAACAATAACAAAAGATTAATCTTATAAATAGGGGTGATTTTTTGTTCAAAAGATTAAATTTGTTAATAGGATATTTTTTACTTAGGCTGGTACGCTTGCGTGACGAGTATGCGCATTTACTGTCTTACTTTTCAATTTTTTGGAGACACTAAGAAAAATGATGGATTATTTGATATTTACTTATTTGTCGATTGCACAACTTGACGAACAACGTGCGTTAAATTCATTACATTTTTTATATCATCAAGTGTATATGGAGCAAACTCGATTCTTAAATGGCTTAATTAAAAACCCATCAATTTACTACGTTTAAAATGTATTAAATCTTTTTATAGATAGTTTAATTATTGGATGAGATTCTTAACATGTTTTAAAATTCAATCGAGAATGTTAATAACTAATGTCTATTTAAAAAAATCCTGAAATTAAATCCAAAAACATATTCATGGCGGTTCTTATGGTGCCCAACAGCCACGTTTTTGTCCACCTAATTGAATAATACACGTATGTTAATGTGTGGAACAAATAATTTATTACGTTGCATATGTGGATGACTTATTAACAAGCATATACTGCCTTAATATGAATATATTCCCGTGTATATAAGGATGTGTGTAGAAATATGGTGAAAACGAGAAATGACGTAGTCGTAATTAAAACGCACCACTGATACCAGTTTTTTTAACCAAGGAAGCCCTAATTTAAATTTACTAAGTATAACACTGACACGTTGTTTTAATGTAATTACCATACATGCATATGCCATTTCAGGTCAAGGTGAATTAATCGGCAAACAGATGATAAATCAGCATTCCCCGACAGCATGCATTCAATGTACGTGATATTTGGTTGCATAAAATCCAATCTTCATATTTTACAACATTTATGCTATGCTGTGCTATCTTATCATAAGGTATAAAACAGTGAAATTATCATCCTTTATGTTAGACATTTTTGACCTATTTTCTGGCCATTTGCCATAAGTTGAACGTAAAAGAAATTCTTCAACTATTTTTAAAATCGCCCGTAAAACAATTTTGCATTACGTTATATGCCCCTTTGGTATTTACCCTGTGTTCTTCGCTTGTTTTGTTTACGTTTTATCGTTATTTTATAAGTTTGCTGATTTTCTTGTAAACACACCGAATGACTTACATCAACAAAATTGTCTTGATATGTTTAACATGAGAAAAAGGGGATTTCTTTTCAACCCCTAAAATAAATCCGAAATTGTATAAATGTTGTTCGGTTTTTGTTTGCACTACTATGGCCTAGTTCTCCTATTTATCTTTTTATTCTGATTTCCCTTCGAGTTTCAGGACATTTAAAGGGTCATTTTCGGGGCGAGAGCACACACATTTCCCTCACAAAATTTATATGGTATTCGCACACATGCTGTTTTTCGCACGTACCTACCACGCATAAATATAATATGCATCCGCAATGATTTTAATTGATAATTTTAACTGCGCGCAATTTTTTACAACTTTTACGGCGGAAAAGTATCTGGCCGAGAGAAAACTTCCTCGTTTATTGTTCTCTTTCCGTTATTCCGTTGCACAACAGAGAATTTTTATATAATTTTGTATGTTGTATTAAAAAGTTTTCGACTTTTGGCTTTTTGTTTGAATTATTTAGAAAATACCCCAGCGCTCGTTTGTTCTTTTCCCATTTAATTTTTTATATAAATATAAAAACTTTGAAATTAAATGCATACACACTGAGAGGGAACTACTGACGACGAATAACTGAAGAACGGCAACCACTAATTACAACAGCACACCCTTAACATGACGCACATAATACAACTTTCGTACGGTATAAAACTTTTGAAAAAAGTTTCTGCCCGTATAAGTGGCTTTTCCGCTAAAAGGGATTATACATATGCATACATATTTCGCTAAACATGTTAAAAAAAAATTTACAATGTAAAACACACCGATGTGCCGTGTGTTGCCCAAAAATAAGCCTAAATTCATCAAGAGGGCCGAATCGATATACGGCCAAAAAACACACACACACACAATAAAAAAAGTGAATTACAAATAGATGGCGTGTAATAAATAACAATCTGTCAGTGAATTGCATGTCTGTGCCACTGACAAAAGAAAATGGTCATTGTTCGAACAACGAAAATGCGACACACAATTACACGATTACGAGTTACAAGATAATTTTCCCAGAGAGTGTAGAAGAAAAATCCGCTTTGTTCCATTTATAAAAATTTTCACATGATTAATGTAATATGCGAATTGAAATAGATTGCGCCCTCTGCTCACAAAACAACCGAACCAAACCCACTATTACGCTTGCTGGTTTTTACGCTAGAGTGCGTCGTGTTAGTTTGAAAAGTAAAATTGTTAGACTGTTACATGGACATACCATCTGTGATTTCCGTTGTAGTGAAATGCGTTGTTGTTTAATTAATTTGGATAGACGTTGGGTACGTTGGGCAGCTGTCAATGGACCACACAGATCATCCTCATCGTTCACTTGTATTGTAATGTTCATCTCCGTTGGTGGTGGAGAATGGCGTGGTGTGACCGTCGACAATGGCACCGTTTTCGCAATCAACGTTTCACTGCGAACACTCCATTGACTGCTGCCGTACTTTTTCTGATTCATCAAATCACCAATACTACCCCGAACACTGATTGTCGTATTGCTGCTGAGGAAGGACCTCGACAGGCATGGACTATGCGGCAAAGACACAGGACTGGAAGAGAAATGTTGATTTGCCGTTGTCGATCTTATTAAATCTGGTAATGGACTACGTGCAGACACTTTATCCAAATCCGACATACTGGAGCCTCTTCGCATCCCCAGACGACCATCTGCACCACTGGCAACGGAGCCCGCTGGTATTTCCTTACTACTCGACGTTTTCTTCTTAATACGCTCTGTTGAACGTGTCATCGTCGATGACTTCATCGAGAATAAGCCGGCTTTTAATGGGAAGAGGAGCGCCCACTCGGTGGAATGGCACGGATGGTGCTTTTTCTCATCCATTTTACAAAAAAAAGAACGAACTACACGACACTTATGATAACCAAAGAGAGTTTGTGTTGTATTCCTTGAAGCACTGCGACACAAACTGATAACGACACTTTCGTCGTGTAATGAGGTTAGTTCAATTTCCTTCCTTTTTGTAACGAAATTGATAAAAGTTAATTACGGTATGATAGAATTGCAAACAATTCAGCAATTTTTCCCATTATCCGTTAGTTGTTTATTTATATAGATAATTACGTGTATTATGTATACATATGTACGAATTTTGCGATAAATTCACGTATACAAGTTAATAACAAGTAATTGATGTGCGCCCAACCCCCCACACTCTTCTATAGCTTTTAATTAACTCTTATGTGTGTGGTGTTCAAATAAACATCATCCTTGCACAAAACACCACTGGCCATGTATTATTATTTTATAAGCACGTTATATAGGGGCCAATCATCCTTTTTCGCGGCCAATTATCATAAAATTGCGACCGCGACGTCAATGTGGGTCAATGTTGCATTTTATCACACCTGTTGCCCGAAAAGCCCATAATCTAGACACACATTTCGCATTATGTGCTATTTCGATTTATTATTAATATATACAAATCAAATTGATTAGCATATTTAATCCACAAACCGTGTAAACTGTTATCAATCGTATGGAAATTGTGTTTGCCGTCAAATTGAATTGCATGTTCGACAGGTGGGAAATTAATTTCTTTTTCTAATTTTAACCATGACACACGCGAGATAACTTTTTATCATATATATATGGTAAAAGAGTTCAACACTGATTAGAATCGAACTTGGATTTCCGGCACTGTTGAGGTGTCTCGATGAACTGTGCGAAAAACCCAACAGAGGAAAGTGTGTTACAACAGCCACCATAATCATTTTCTGTGTCGCATATTATGTGTATATATGTGTGTGTATTAATGGGTGGAAGGATTGAAAGCTTTACCTCAATTCACTCAGCTAGAGACTAATGTTATTAGCATTGCCTTGGTCATAGGCGTAAATGAAGCCGTTATCAAAGAGAACCTCTATATAAACACGTGTGTGTTGATTTTGTTCGTGTGTATGTGATGTTTATAATTATTTGAGCCCCTCACACATAACACCTACAATGACCTTTAATTGTGTCCTAAACTATCCTATTTAAATAGTCACCCTCTCTCCAGACGATAAAATAAATGGAGATTGCATGTACCATGCAGTTGGAGACCGTTGCCCACCCACTGTTTACATATAAAATCAAAAGCTACTTACATTTAGTTGCATGATGATTTTATTGTAAGCCCATAACCAACGCTGTTGTGCGGTGATTTTCGGTCTCTCCTGCTGAACAACATGCTCCTCCTCCTCCTCAAATGACACACTCTTCTTCTCCGGTTGCTCCTCTTCGTCCACCAGGAGTTGATCTTCCTCTGGGATGTCATCGTGCTCCGGTGGTGTTGGGGAGTGGCGGACAGAAGCACGACGTTGACCAACCGACTGTACATCACCGACGGACGGTTTACGCGTACTTAGATACCCGTTTGTCTCGTCAAAACTTTGGCCCGACGTGCGACGCTGCTGGAAGGCATCAGCGGACGGACGACGTGGCCGTTGTAATGACGGATGATAGGGATCGACGACAGTGATTTGAGACGAGCCGCGACGTAAACTTTGACTATCCTCATAATTCTCTACGTGTATCACAGATGAGGGTGAATCGCGATTGTTTATTGCTTTACTATTATACTCCATCTCCGAATGGCCGTTCGTCTCTTCTTCCACATAGCTCTCCACCGATTCTTGTGTCTGGAGGTACGATTCATCATTGTATTCTTCATCGTACTCTTCTTCCTCGGGGAAACTAGTAGTGCGTTCTTGAGGTATTTCAGGTGGTGGAAAGTAGCCGGTGCTGTCTATCGATTCTTGTTGCTTTAAATAGCCCCGATTTGTGGTCGTCTTGATTGTAGTTTGATTGTGCACTTGGGCAACAGTTACACTAGGCGGTAGGGTTGCGGTTTCTATTGCTTTCGGTTGGGTCTGGTCCCTTTGATATTGCGACGTGGTCAACACAGTTGTCGTTGTTGGCATTTGTGTGTTGATTATTTGCGATGTGGTCGTCAGTTCTGGATATTGGGCGTTTTTGATTTGATGCATCGAACTATTCACCGATGACAAAGCTGTCTCATACGATTCACTCATCATATCATCATCTCGGGACTCGAAGCTGCTCTGATTCTTTTGTTTAGTCCAGAGTTTGTCACGACGTGGAGACGTGTCTTGTTTGTTGTTGTAATAATCGTCCTGCTCGTTATAGTAGTAATTGTCGATAATTTGCGCTTGTGATTGTTGCTGTTGCTGTTGTGGCTGCCGCTGCTGTTGTTGTTGCTGCTGCTGTTGTGGCTGCATTACTGAAGAAATATTTGCACTTATACTACTACCAATCTTCGAAATGAAACTCGATACTACACTAGTTTTATTATTATCACTTGAACTAACGTTTGTAATCGGTTTTGTATTGTCCAGTTCCGGTTGTTGTGCTGGTAAATTGTCTATACTCTGATATGCATAATTATAGTCTTCATTATACTCACTGGCACTCATTGCACCCGGTCTCATATAATAACTATCATAGCCATCATTAATATTATCGGTATAATCGGCGGAACTAGTCCGCGTCATAAGATTGTTACGTCTCGCCTTGGCACTGCGGTGATTTAAGTTCGGTTTGGGCAATTGTCGACCGGGCGTCGGTGGTAAACTGTTTGAATTTTTCGCCTGGTTCATGATCCGTGCTAGCACTTTGGTATTTTTGGTGGGCGTCGGTGGTAAACTGGCGCCCCGATGGGACGTGATCTCCGGTGTACGATATCCGTCGTACATCATATCATTCTCATTTAACGAACTTTGTCTACTGGCACTACGTTTCGCGGGTATTTGGGGCATCATACGACGACGGCTTGTCGTCGACGTGGGCGTCACTATTCTACTTTCATAGCCTGGATAGCCGTCGTCTAAGGCTGCAATCGAGGAACGACGTTTCTGACTTGTCGGTATTGCGGGCAGTTTCTTGTTCGTCTTCTTTGGTGGTGGGATGTAACCGGTGTCGTTATAGTACCCTCCCGAGTCCCATTGTCTGTCCTCTTCGTCCTGACCATAACGCTCCTCTTGGAAGGGATAGGACAACGAGTCGAAATACTCTTCACAGTTCGTATTCGGAGCAAATGTTTGCGTACTGAAAATGAATTCTCGTTATTGATACGGTTGAAAATTATTTCAGCTAGTTTATTTACCTTGTTACATAATTTACTTGAGTGATATCGGTATTCTGATAGAAAGTCGAATCAGTAAAGTCGTCGTACAATGTCGTTTGACGCTCCAAACTCGGTCTTCTCGCTGAAAATAAAAATCCAGTTAGTTTGCTGTCAGAATTAATTCGTTGCACGATCTTATATAAAGGTCGGGAAACTTACGCTCTATAACGGGCAATAAAATTGAGGATCTAGCGCCCGGTGCCAGTGCTCATGTCTAGTAGAGACGTCGTACGGAAAAATTTTAAACTAATGATGAGCTGTCCTTCTCTAATTTGTCAAAAGTTATTAATCAAATTCAAATCGAATGAATTCATGTCATTTTTTAAAATACATTGTTAAAATATATAATGGCGCCATCTCGTATCATATTGAAGCATATAAATTTGTTTATTGTAAATTAAGCTTCAATATTTGACCACAATGTGTCTCCACTAGACACGAGCACTGGCACCGGGCGCTAGATCCTCAATTTTATTGCCCGTTTCAACAATGAAAAAGTAGACAGTTTCCCGACCTTTATATAAGATCATGATTCGTTGACGTTTAAAATTGCAGTGAAATGGAGTCGCCGAAAGAGAAGTCTCCAACAAAAACGAAATCAAAGTTGAAATCAAAAACCGGTGCCAAATTGAAAACTACTAAGGCGTCTTCTGGTGAGAAGAAAAAGTTAGCAGGAAAAGCAAAGGAAGGTACTGTTGGTGGATTAAAAAAGAAAACGGCAACGAAAGAAGAATCAAAATAATTGTAATACTCTCAACATTTTTGAGTAAATTTCTGTACCTTTATTAACTGTGCTTATTTGATTGCTGTAATAATTTCCATCAACTTGGTAGCCTGCATCAACGCTGTCCATACTCTGATTGTAAAAGTTGCTTTCGCAACTCACCCAAGCGTCTTGGCTAAAAAAGATCGTTCAAATTAATGATCTAACCATGTTTAATTAACATAATATGCTTAAAATGTGCGCTATAGTAACAATTATGTGATATAAACATCAAATACCACACAGGATTACCTCTCTTTGCTATCCCAGGCATATTTCTGACGGCGGCTTTTGGACAATTTCAATTACAAACACTACAAACAGTGTAATAATGGGAAAATAGTTACCTCGAATAGTCAGTTTTGTTCCTGGGACGACTATTATAGAAGAGCGGATCTGAATCGATATTGTTATCCTGATAGATACGTGAATTGTTCGAATATCCGAAGTCATCGGTGTTGTTTGGTGAAAGGCGCTAAAATATGAACATTTGTTACAGTTTCCTAAGTTTCAGTGCGGATACGAACCTGATGGTGGCGCCGTTGCGGTCCCGGACTGAGATGCTGCTGGTTTTGGGGCGGTGCAGGTAGATGGTGATGGTGAAACTGTCCATCGTCCCGTTCATAAGAGTTCTCTCTAGAGGAGTCTAAAGAGCGTTGCGGCGTGTGTATCTGATGTGCGGCCGCACGGAATTGTGACGCTGATGAATTCGCATGCTGACCTACAGGATAGTTGAAGTCGGACGTATAGTCACTATCTTCTGAGTAACCCGCTGAAATTTCATTGTCAAAGTGATTACTATTAGCTGAAAAAGGAAGGATAACAGCCATATATACAACAAATAGATTTTGCAGAAGATTTCACACATCAAATATTCCATACTATTCGTATGTATGATGGTAGAGTCAAAGACATAGGAAATAGAGGAGTAAATAGTGTGTGTGCCTGCACAAGGCTGTGGAATTGAATTAATTTTTTTTGCAAGTAGAAGATCTACACTTACAGTGGCCATAGTATTGCATTTGCCTTCTGGCCTGTTCGGCTCTCGCTTCCTGGTCCATAATATTATTTAACATTTCTAATTTTCTTTGTAAATCGGCCGCTTCGATATTTTCTGGATCTGCACGGAACAGAAATAATTTCAATCAGTAAAGAAAAACGTAAAAACTCTTAATCAAAAAAGAATTATGCTACTATAAAAACACTACAAAGTAAATTGATGTACGAAATCTTTGTAGGTTCTCATTTTTTTTTGGTTGTTAAATTTTAGTGGAGCACGAAAGCGTGTCCAAAAGTACTTTGTAAGTATAAATGTTTGATGGGTGCAAAATACAAAATTATACATTATTCATGTTGGTAATATAAAACAAAAAGTTTTTCCGTAAAATTCGAATGAATTGTGTGCGAATATATAGGAAGAGTTTAATTTGAATTGGTGTCGTTGTTGGGGAAGAGAAGTTTTTGAAGACAATGCGAAAGAGAGTTTAGTAGATCTGCAATCTAATCCCTTCAAATGGTTCTCGTTTTCATTGTTATGGTGAATATATTTGAAATTATTTGAATGTGTGGTGAAGTGGTGAAGGAAAAGCAGCAGATCATTCAACATCAGCATCAGCAGCAGCATCATCACCAGCCAAGAGCATGTTTTGTGAAAAATACATACAAATTTGATAGATAATAATAATAAAGCGTCATTCAATCGAGATAAGAGAGAAAATTGAATGTTTTATTCAAACCCACACATTATGGGGAAATACTTGAAATTAATTGGCTATAGCAAAAACAAATTGCTAAAAGCGTGGTAATATTTCATGATTTCAAGTATTTCGCTTCAGCACGGCGTGGGTGTGGATTTCGTTCTCTTTTCTTTTTTGGAAATCGTGCTTTCGAAGGCTTGTGCGTGGTTACCTATGGAAGCATACGGTTGGGTAGAGTCGTTCCGGCAGACAGTTGAACCCCGTAATATACTCCGCCAACCGGTTGGTGGGTCGCAGCGGCCTGTACACCGAATTTAAATAGCAACAAAGTATACTATAAAGCGCTTCATATTTTATTCAACACAAAAACAAATCAAATACAGTAAGAGTACGAATGATAAAAGGCAAATCCCTAAGAATTAATTGACAAATCTACACATTGTGGTAAGGAAAACTAAGACGACTTTTATAGCATGTACAGGGAGTTTGAGGAATTCCCAAAAAAAAACAAATCAAATCAAATGGAATAGTGGTTTGAATTTTGAAAAAATAACCTTAATTAAATCGTTTTACAATTACTAGATCGCGATTCGGTTGTATTTCTAAAACACCCTGTACACTTTCTACTCTATCTAATTAAAACTGCAGAATCGTACCAAGGCTTTAAATAAGTATGTATACATATATACATACGTTAGTTAGAGTTGAAGCAAATCTGACTAATGCATGATGTAGGAATTATAATAAAAAAAGGAGAAAATCAGATAACAAACAAATCTTCAGACGAGTTTTTGCATTCACTTCAGCACTAGAAATGTCAATAGAATTTCGCTCCTTCAATATATCAATTAAATTTCAGAAACTCTGACAAATTCAAGGTAAATTGTATAATAGTGGCATTATGTGTACTTAATGAGTTTAAGCCCTTTGTGACTAGCTTTCAGATGGCCTGAATGATTTCATTAGTTCCCTTTGAGTTTCCGGCGCTTTACCGAAAATTGTTATTGTTTTCATGTACCTATATACATTCAGGTTACTTACCAAAAGGCAGCTCGAAGCGACAGTCCACTAAAATCGAGTCACCAGTTGCCATTTTCGTGCCAACCACTTCACCATCTCTCATCACCAGTTCCGCTTCCAGATTGAGCCATTGACCGTTTCCCTCCTGAAATGTACATGCAACTTAGAACACCGATCTCTATGCTAGGACCTACAACACGACCACAACTCTAAAATCAACTCATCTATATTAGAAAACGAAAACATGAGAGAGCATCCAAAATGCTAAAGGTTGTATGAAATGTGGGTGAATCAATGTCTCTCGCAAAAATAATCCCCTTCGCCTTCCATCATCCACAGTTTAGACCACACAACTTAATTACGGACAAGGATAAGTTTAATGCAATTTTTACCCGCAAGCATCATCCCCCCGGTTTACTCACATCGTTGGAATATTGCACAGTTTGGAGCGGTAGCCAGTGGTATCCCAGTGCTCGATCCCATATCATACCTTTGCTCCATACTTCGATCAGGAGACCAGTGTTCAAGTCGTTTGTTTCGCTGCAAATGCAACATTAAACACACGGAAAATCGCCAGATTCCACAATGCTTACAATAAAAAGTCCTGTTCCCAGCATGGTGTCGCTCCTTTTACAGTTACAGTGGTTGATTTCACGTTTTGTAGCTTTAATGTAACGTATGTATTAAATTGTGACGCTGCAAAATATACAATAGCAAAATCGATTGTACAAATCTAATGAATAAATATCCAGATTTGCGACATTAGTGCGCTTTTTCGACTTAGAGAATGGTATACTGACCTTGAGCACCCACGTAGCGAGCTTTTTTCACTGCAACAAACCAAATGTAATTAATTTTTTTCTACTAAGGAAACGCTTTTCTATGTAATCTTAAGATAATATTAAGTTAAATTAATTATCTCTTGTAATTAGAGTATATTGTGCTTGTTTGTGCAATTAAAATCATTAACAAAGCTTGGCAACAAGCGGCTCTAAATGAATTTGTATATCCTGCAGTTATAAATCGATTATTTCCCATCGTCTGGATGTGTGTAATGTGGGGGTTTGGGAAAAGGCTAAATTTAAAAATAAAGATATGAGTTTGGAGGCATCATCGATCCGCAACTAGATCCACACTGACAGTTCAGGGGCTTTATTATGGGGCAAGCGACCTTTCAACTATACCTGCACTTGGTAGAAGCTTGTGTGTGGTTTTTTTCTGAGACTTCACTAGCTAATTGCAGAAGGTTAAGGGTGCTTGGAAGCTGAAAGTCGTACGAACACACATCTAAATGGAGCAGCTTCAACGTTCTTCCAACAAAATCAGAATAATTTGTAATGTGTGTAAATTTATTGTGTTGAAAGAAGGGATGTTTGTCAGCATTTAGTGTAAACGAAGGGGGGAAATGCAATTACTGTGTAGTGAGAGGCCGAAATATCCCGGTTGAGCAATTCTCTTTGCTATTGATGTGATACGAAATGGGGAAAAGATATGAATAATAATATTTTCGAGTAGAATGTGGTATTATAAGATATTGTTCGCGTGACTTGAACACATAAATTATGCGCTTCTATAAGGTGCTTTTTTACTGAATGTTAAATGTTCTCTATAACGTAGATGTGTACAGTATTTGCGAGGAAGTTAAGCTTCCTTTAACGGATCAAAATTGATAATCAATTATGAGCGTTCATCTAGGGGATAATTTGAAACATCGACTCTCCTTTGGGATCAGCTTTTTACATCCCGGAAGGATTTTGTTAGCGGTTTACATATAAATTTAAGTCAGTAATGTTTATTGTACTATTTGCGGATTTACGATTACGACTGTCTTTAATGGTTGGAAACCTTAGAAAAGTCCTCAAATGAGATCATTTTTCTGAGCAGAAGGAAAATTTTTTTGTCAATTTTAACTCAGAAATTTCGCTCAAATCTATTATTTGTCCCCTAATGGAGGTTTGATGAATGGAAAAAGATATAGAATATACAAATACCAATTTTAAAACAAAATCCGTCATAGAAAATTCACAAAAACTGAAATAGCAAACTGTTTTCCAAATACAATCGAGGAATTTTCAAGGAGCATTGAAATTAAAACAGTTTGTGAAAATCGATGAAACTCTATTTAGCTTAACTTTCGCACCTCGAGTGTAATTTATCAAAACCATAACAAAACTAACAAACAATAAACTTTTCCATATATGAAATTACATTTTTCTCATCAAATAAAAATTTCATAACATTCGTATGATGGAAACAAAGTTACAACTCTCTGTGCATACTTAAAGTCTTAATATTAACTAAAGTAATTTGGAATCAGCATCTGTTCCATATAACACGTGTGTGCGACTATTATTAAATGTGTAACCGGAAAACACCTAACAATACACAAAGAGAAACACATAGTAGGAAGTTGTGTGAAAATTGTATTCGATCCGCGTGTGTTGTTATGTAATGTACTAGAAAATCACGATTTTCAGCTACCTATTCCGTACTTTATGAAATTATATTGATATACGGTAAAAGTCGAAGGTGGAACGGAGAAAATAATTTTCAATTCTAGTTAATTTAACTGGGGAGAAAAAGGCAATCGCCCTCTCAATACAGCTGAAAGGACAATAATTCGCTTCCAGGTCCTAGTGGAGCCTTTATATATCTAGCGTGGTTATATCGATCATGCCTACTACCCTAGTGACTTGGACCGGCACACCACCATTGCACCGTCTCTCACAGCGTTTCTCCTTTTATATGATACTTTTCAGATTTATTGCAACCCCTTTTCTACATACACATTGTCATCTACAAAAGCATCAGCTTTGTTCCGTCATATCAAAGATCCACTTTATAATAAATGTACTTTAGGTTTATCTTTAAGCGTTCCAAGTGAAGGTAAGCGCTGGGCACTAAAATCATTCTGATTAAAATATAACAAAAAAGGGAAAATTTTCTCGTTAGAGGAAGATATTATGTACACGTTCTCGTAAACCGACACAACTTTTAGGGTAAATAACTTCCCAAAAGTAATACGAAATAGAAGGAAATGTTGACATTTTTCAGCAAACTCTATTAAATAATTACTTTTCGCTCATTTAAATTCGTCAATTAAAAAAAGAGTTGCTGGAAAAACATGTCAAAGAAATGTTGATTTATGACGTCTTTAATACGGAAACAGACAAATCTGATTTTAATTAAACTTTCCGAATGGGAATCCGTTAAAAGCGTGCACATTATGGACTGTATACATCGGCAGAGGAAATTCTGGGATGACGAGACTTTCTCAGCGGTTGCAGAACAACGTAAGCCACTTAACCGAGTGAAATCTACATAAAAACTGGCGGGTTAATTATTTTGAGAGAAAAAACATACAAAAACAACGCATAATTGACCGCACTATACACACAGCAGTGAATTATAATTAGAGGTGAAAATGGAAAAATAAAACGTCTAATTCAATATGCAGGAATATACGAGTACAACTGCGGATGATGATTTAATTCGGAAAACGTACTTGGCAAGTTGTTGCTTAAATTCAAGTATACAACTTTTGTTTCTGATGGTTTTTATTACAACTCGCTAAACCACAGTATAAAATTTCAGTTTCAGCCACTGTTCTGTATACATTTGTTCAATTAATACAAATTAAATTCCTCATCTAATGGGGGTTAAAATAAAATGCGCAACGTACATTTGCATATATAGGAATAATAGCATTATTGTACTGACAAAAAATCATCGAGTTTATAACAATAATATGTAAAGGTGTATGCGTGTTTTCCAACAAAATGCAACATGCAAATTAATGCGAGCTTGCAATTTTCATTGCTTATAATTATATCCGTTCCCCTTTTGCAAGGTATATAAAAAATTTAAATACAAGAAGCGACACTCGCGGTTGCCACCAACACAACAATAAAAAACGCCATCCCACAATTTACGGTTGGAGGAAATACATTTTTCTTGGCATTGTTTCAAGAATTTTTCATTTCTTCTATCTATCCCTGTTTTCCTTCCTTCTAACATGTGTATGTGATGTACACGCTTTCGTTCGATTTTTTCGCAACATCCTGAGGCGCGAATCTTCCAAACGGTAATTTGACTTTATATAGAGTTGTTTATGGAACAGTGTGTAGGTACGTATGTGTTTTGGGTCTGAGGAAGTAGTATAAACGAGAAAAAGCTTGTCTCTTATCAAATGTCGTGTTTATCTTGCTAGTTATGGCCATTTTTCTACAATATTTTATAGCGGAAGACTCATGTAGAGGCGAGTTTTGCAGGAACTATTAGAAACTAGGTTAATTATTAACTTGGAGGTGGAAGATCATTAGGCAACTTTAAGTTTGATATTCATTAGCTTTGAATTGAACGTTCTCAAAAAACTGAATTTCTGAGTGTATAACAGCTCAAACCGCTTTCTTATAGATCTTCATTCTTCTATATGTTGGAAAGAAACTTCGCAGAAAAAATGAGATTGTTTTTGAAACGAAAACAACAAACTCTCAGAACTTCTCTGTAAACTTCGAAAGTCGTTTACAAAGTCATTTCTTTTGTAGCAAAACAATTTTTCTTGTGAGAAATGGAAATATCTTTAAATCCAATAAAATGACATTAAGAAAATCAATAGAAAGTTAAATATACTACAAAAGGAAGTTAAATGTAAACAGCATTGTAAACTTGTGAAACAAATGAATTTTTTCTCAGAGGATTGAAACAAACTCAGAAATGAAAGTTGTGAACATTTGATGAACTAAGTGTTTTAATATATGGCTCTGTTCTCTTTGTAATAATGATTGTCAGACAAACAAGTTATCAACTGCTGTATATTCACTTTCCCGTAGAGAAACATGAAGAGAATTGGAATTTAAACAATGTCACGAAAACTCAATAGTTGCAACCACCTGGAGGGGTGAATTTAAACCAAACATATTTCAAATTCTATACCAGTCGACTTTTTGTTTGTTCTCTGGATAAATCCGAGAATTCAGCACTCGGATCTCACTGGTTTCTCTCTGTTTTAAATGTTTTAATCGAATCATGGTGATTTTCTAATAAGTTGATATTGTTTGTCACTCTCATTAAAAATTTAGCTACTTTGAATATTAATTAATAGGATTGGGGAATTAATTACTTGATTAAGTATCTCCAATGTAATTTATTTAAAATAATATGGTGAAAGTCGTATATTTTCCAGTTTTATGAAAATCGTGTTGAATTAACACTGAAAGCTCCCCAGAGTCGTATATAATAATGCGACACCACTTTCTCTCCCCAAAACATAAAAATGAAAAACTCTTAGTCCTGTTTGAAAATTCCCAACATCACTCTAATACATTTTCCATAAACCAAAAGATTATAGAAGAGTAAAACGTGAAAAATGATTACGTCTCCAGCTTCGCTCGCACTTGTGTCTTCTGCCACAATGAAAGAAGCAATTTTGCACAAAAGAAAATAAATAGACAAGTGCATTCATTTAATTCAGCGCCTTTCCCGTTGACGCTTTTACTAAATTTCATCAAATTTGAATGGTGTATACGCAAGATTTATTAATACACTCTACTAACGTTATTTATTATAGAAATTCGATTAAATTCGCAATACTACTATGTACAAGCTGCTTATCAGCAGGCGACCCAATTAATTTCAATTTATTTCCACTATTATATCAACAGTCCTTGACGGTTAGAATTTTTATCAAACTACACACCAGCAGTTTGAGAATAAAGGCAACAATAAAAATGTAAATCGCATTATTAACTGGTCTATTTATGGGACTGGAAGAGGGAAATGAACGTAGGTACGTAATAAAAGAAATGATCCTTATCGTAAATTAATAATTTGTGTTTTCTAGATGAAATGTGCCGATTGGTGAGTAGACATTTTTCCTCACAACACAAATTGTTAATAAAACAGTCACCCTGTTTTAATAAATTTGTTAGTAGGTGTATTAATTAAAGTCATCTTATCTTATCGGGATTGATTCCATTCAACGATGGAAAAATAAACCGACATAGGACTATGCGATACTTTAATGGGCTTTTGCAATAAAATCAATCAATCAAAGGACCAATCGAAGGAAAATTATGTGGAAAGAGTGTGTTCACAGACCGCCAGGTGAAATTGTTGAGAAATCGGTGCCAGTTTATCGATCCGCGAGCTTTTGTTGGGAATTTTATCATTAATATTGTACGCTAATGTAACGTCAGGAAAAGAATAGGCTAAATTACATTTAACGACGTAGGAAATCAGTTTGAATAAATATGGGATGTTGTAGTTGCTCGAAAAGCGGTCTTAAATAGAAATTTGTGCAACTGTGTTTCAGCACATCGATTTCAAGCAATAAAATGTAAGATACACAACCCTGGAAAAAGGGTTGTTAAACTCTTCCCTTATTCATCTATTTTTAACAAATCAACATAAAACATGCAAACTGGAGATTTTCGTTTAAGAAAAAATGTCCAGACGTTTATTGATTCAGTCATATTTGAAAAATACACTGGCACATTTCATTAAAACTTTTGGAAAACTTGAAAAACACAAAAACGCGCTTATTGTACACTGGAGAGTAGCAAAATAAAACATTGTTGTTGGACGGATGTAAAATACGAATGAAAAATGCTTAAACATCATGCAACGAAATTAAATAGACTTTTATGGAATGGTGGTGTGGAATTAAAAAACATTTCTAATGTTTGAGAATCGGTTATTTTTAAAACTGTAAGCCTTTTTTTAAAACGCCTTTTTTGCATTTCTATCTGGTGGTAATCTTGTGTGTATTCCGAACCACGCAAAAGTTTCGGTCGCATGCAAGTGAATTTGCAAGTCAACAAATCGGGCTACTTTAAGTTGGATGTAAATTAGTTTTGCAATGTCAATCTTTAATTAAAATATCATTAAAGTGAAATATTACTCGGATGTCTTGGGGTTAGAAGTGGAGTTCATAAATACCAAACCAACGAAATTGGTTTATTTGAGCTTGTCGTGTAGTTTTTTTTTCGATTTTTTTGGAAAGTCTATCGACATAAAACCAATTTTTGAGTCTATTCTAAACAGCTTTGTATTCCCTAGATCTCGTTCATTATTAAGCTAAGCCTTAACGGTTTTTGCTCCTTTCTTAATTGTCTACGCTCGTATTTGTTAATTATTTCGCTTTTTGCAAGTTACCCAGTTCTTTTTCCACATTTATGTCGTATGTCACATTTGTTTTCAGGGAAACGTGTCTGATATCCAGAAACGATTTAAACTCTGTCTTCAAACGTCTTAGAATAAATCTGCGTGTCTCATATTTACGCAACATATTCAATATTATGGTAACATAAGCGCAAAACGACTACATAATAAACATGTGTATAAATTTATATGCAAATAGGGACATATTGATTTCTATTATACAATTGTTGGTGGTGTTATCTGAACGAGCGATAAGCGCGTTTCAATAATACTGAAACAATAAGTGTTTCTATACAGAATTTGAGGAATGCTCAAAGAATCTGTCAATTCCACGGGAAAATTCCTTTTCCTCGATTCTGGAATACATTAAACTATACCCAGTCAATTAAAAATTCATCCATATACTCTACACGTTTTGTAGGTACTCGAAAACATCGTCATGCACTCAAAAGCGCTTCTAATTGTACCCAAAACTGACAATTCAATTTTCTCTATATATATTTTTATATTGATCGTTTTATATTGTAATTCGATATTTCTATTATCTTTTCGACAATTTTTTACTGCACATTTCATGAGCTTTTATTTTTATAACGATTTGATTAAATCGAGTCGCTCATCCTTCCAAGTTGTGATGATGTAATTCATAAAATCTAAACGATTTCTAATTAAAACAAGAAAATTTATGAATAAATAACCCACATACATGTATAGATATAAATATTCATGCTTGTATATTTTCGTAGCGTTCAGTAAAAATCAATGGATTTTGTACGAGTGCCAAAAACTTGGGAAAAGCAAAATGCACAAGAGTAAAGCGTTTCAACTAACCTGTAACACTTAGCAGCGACATCATGCGGATGTCGGCTTTTAATCGACGGTGAAAAAGTGCACACTTTTCCGCCAATCAATTTGTTGTTCTATATTTATGTTTTATTTACTCCAAGTGTCGTTGAAGACCGAAGTGGAGGACGTTTCCCCAAAAAAGATCACAACCCTCAAATTACACCCACTTGCACTCCGACTATTCTTCTGTGGTTATGTGTAAAGGTTTTGCTGTTGATGAAAAGCTCTGGCAGAGCTTTGTAGCGACTCATTATGACGGCATGTCACTAACTCTCTCTATAAATGTCTTCATACCATTACACTAAACGTACACACATCACTTGCCAATCGCCAACGAGTAACTGCTGCTTTAGCCGCCATCATGTACGCTAGTGATAAGGGCACCGATTTGGGAAGTTTGTGTGCGCGCCGGTCAGTGGCGGCCACACCGTGCCGTCAGCGTCGTGAGCGCATTTTCCGTCCACCCCTGGAAAATGGGGCGCCGCCACTGGTGTGACGTCATCCCTATGGCAACACCCTCGACGGGAGCGCGACGCCCGCAATACTGAGGCACATGCGCTCCCAATGCGTTCTTCATCAATCATTTCGTGATATGGAGTTGACATCCTTTACGGAGAAGGACCATCACTTGTACCATTAATCCTTTTGTTTTTGAATTTCCAACTACAGTCATTGGGACTACTCTCAGGTAGATATGAATGTTGGACTTTTTGCGGATATTTGGCATGTTGCGGTCGATGAATAGTAATGGATTTGGGGTGCGTAATTGGATAACACAGCGTAATTGTTGTTGTGGCATTGCAAATTCATATCGATTTCGGTTGTACGATTTTCTGTATGTAGGTTGCTGGGAAATGTGTGGGGGTCGTTCAACTCTGACCTCTAAATTTGTAAATGTCTAGAGAGTGCACATTGCACTACTCATGCGTATTTATTATTCATTTGTTCAATATTTAGTGGGTTCGCTGGATGAGCTGCATCAGGGATTCTTTCAGGAAAAAATTGATATTTTCCATTTAGAAGATGAGGGTTTGAAATATTGAATAGGCGGGAAATATTGACAAGGAATAGGTCGCTAGTGGGACGTTTCGTATGTTTATCCTTTTGGATAACAGATGACTTTCTGGTAGATTTTCTTCATTTTCCAATTTAAAAAATTGAAACATTTTTCATCTAACAAGAAGTGTATGATCGAATGGGGGAAAGAAAAACTTAAGTTTATTTGGTTGCCTGTCGACAAAATGCTCCATTTCTATAAATAAATCTAGACCGCTCTTTTCAAATTTCAAACTTGCTCATCACAACAGCGTGCTTAATAACAAAAAAAATATGACAAGTAAATAAACTCCATTTGATCTTTTCAAAATCAACAGTTATTTCAATATCAAGAAAAAATTCAAAATTTCAGTGGAAAAATGGTGAAACTAAACATTAAGCTTCAAGTCTTCTCTTTTTCTTAATCCTATATTTCAGAGGGAATGCATTTCGGTTCATGTTGGTCAAGCGGGTGTACAAATCGGCAACTCCACATGGGAATTGTATTGTTTAGAGCATGGCATTCAGGCTGACGGTACCATCCATCCAGAGAAAGAAGTGGTGCCGGACAATTGCTTCGGAACGTTCTTTTCCGAAGTGGACAATGGCAAGGTGGTACCGAGAGCGGTTATGGTCGACCTGGAACCCACTGTCGTCGGTATATCTTCAAAAACACCACAAAACTTGTTAGATTCATAAAATTCTTTAAAGATGAAGTACGATCTGGCGCGTACCGCAAACTGTACCATCCTGAACAGCTAATCAGCGGCAAAGAAGACGCCGCCAATAATTACGCTCGCGGTCATTACTCCATTGGCAAAGAAATGTTGGAACACGTTATGGAACGTTTGAATAAACTAGCGGAAAACTGTAATGGATTGCAAGGGTTCTTTGTATTCCATTCGTTTGGAGGCGGTACCGGATCCGGATTCACTTCGTTACTAATGCAAAAATTGTCCGACAATTTCGGCAAGAAAAGTAAACTGGAATTCGTTGTTTATCCAGCCCCAATGGTGAATCAGCCAATCAATTCTACATCTTTGTTAAACGATTGCATTTCAGATTTGTACTGCAGTTGTGGAACCATACAACTCCATCCTCACCACACACAACACCTTCGGCCATTCCGACTGCTGTTTTATGGTCGACAATGAGGCAATCTATGACATATGTCGCCGTAAACTCGGCATTGCTTTTCCACATTACACGAATTTAAATCGACTGATCAGTCAAGTGGTTTCATCAATAACTGCTTCGATGCGATTCGATGGTGCTTTGAATGTTGATTTGACCGAGTACCAAACCAACTTGGTACCATATCCCCGTATCCACTTTCCCTTAGCTTCCTACGCTCCCATCGTCTCAACGGAGAAGGCGTACCATGAGGGAATGACTGTAGCTGAAATCACATCCGATCTGTTCGATCCAATGAACCAAATGGTGAAATGCGATCCTCGAGAAGGCAAGTACATGGCTTGTTGTCTGTTGTACCGTGGCGATGTGGTGCCTAAAGATGTGAACGCTTCTATTGCGTTAATGAAGAGCCATAAAAGTGTGAACTTTGTCGATTGGTGTCCCACGGGATTTAAAGTGGGCATCAACTACCAGGCACCCACTGTGGTACCAAGTGGCGATTTAGCACCGGTACAACGTGCCGCCTGTATGTTATCGAATACGACTGCGATCACGTCTGCTTGGCATAAGTTGAACAGGAAATTTGATTTAATGTACGCTAAAAGGGCGTTTGTGCATTGGTATATTGGCGAGGGGATGGAGGAAGGCGAGTTTGTGGAGGCTAGAGAGGATTTGGCCGCTTTGGAAAAGGATTATGAAGAGGTAGAGGCGGAGAATTTACCAGTAATTGATGAGGAACATTGATATGCAATAAAAGGATTTGTAATTTTGAAATTATATAAATAATGTAAATAAATAGCATATATTGTTTAAAAATTTTTTTTTTTGATTAGATTAAAATGTGTTAGTCACATATTTTTATATATTGTCAACTCATTATACAAAAAGTTTGAATGGGTTTTTAATCTAATGTCAACAAAATCAAATATCTATCTCATTACGTATAAATAATTCACAGATATTAAATATATCAAAGTATATGCTTATGCATCTTTTGCGTTCGTAAATATACTGATAAGATTAAACATTAAACTTATACTACTAGGTATACAATCATAGAAATCAAAATTCTTTCAAAACCATTCATTCTAATTAAAAAATTGTGAGTGAATTGACTGAAATGGTAAGAAAGAAAAACTATTAATTTAAAATTCAAAATTTTCAATAATTTTTCTTAGAGAGAGTGCGTCTGTATTTGTATCGGCCAAGCTGGTGTCCAAATAGGCACTAGTCTCTGGGAATTGTATTGTTTAGAACATGGAATCGACCCCGATGGCATCCAAAGTACTCCTGACAACGGCTGCAATCCCTTTTTCTCTTATACCAATAATGACAAAGCGGTGCCCAGGGCAGTCTTGGTCGACTTGGAACCCACTGTAATCGGTATACTTGAAATAACAACTCTAACAAATCCAATTCAATGCATTCTCTTGAAGATGAAGTACGAACTGGAGCGTATCGCAACTTGTACCACCCGGATCAATTAATTTGCGGTAAAGAAGACGCGTCCAACAATTTCGCTCGCGGTTTTTACAGTATTGGCCAAGAAACATTGGACAGAACAATGGACCATGTTCATAAACTAGTAGAAAACTGCGATGGATTGCAAGGGTTCATCATTTTTCGGTCATATGGTGGTGGTACCGGATCGGGGTTTGGTTCCTTACTAATGAACAAACTGTCAGAGGCTTATGGGAAGAAAAGTAAGCTAGAGTTTGCCGTTTATCCATCACCAAGGGTAAGAAATTGAAGCGGCAAAATCGCCAATGTTTGCTAAATGTTCCGATTTCAGGTGACTACTGCTATTGTCGAACCGTATAACGTAGTACTGACCACTCACAACACCATAGATCATTCCGATTGCAGTTTTATGGTGGACAATGAGGCAATCTACGATATCTGTGACAAGAAACTTTGGATTCCATCACCACGTTATCTGAATTTAAATCGCCTTATCAGTCAAGTGGTTTCCTCAGCCACAGCATCGCTCCGCTTCGAAGGAGTCCTAAACGTGGACTTGAATGAATTCCAAACAAATCTAGTACCATATCCACGTATCCATTTCCCTTTAGTCTCTTACTCTCCCTTTGTGTCACCAGAGCGAGCGTATCATGAGGGTTTAAGTGTCGGTGACATCACCACTGACCTATTCGAACCTTCAAGCCAAATGGTGAAATGTAATCCTCAAGAGGGGAAGTACATGGCCTGTTGTTTATTGTATCGTGGTGATGTGGTGCCATCGGATGTAAACACGGCCATTATTTCCATAAAGAACAGTAGAAAAGTGAGTTTTGTTGACTGGTGTCCAACTGGTTTCAAAGTGGGACTCAATTATCAGCCACCAACGGCGGTACCAAATGGAGATTTAGCGCCAGTGCCACGTGCCGCTTGTATGATGTCGAATACAACAGCAATTGGTCAAGCATGGGAACATTTGATGGAGAAATTCGATTTGATGTATTCGAAACGGGCTTTTGTTCATTGGTACGTTGGGGAAGGGATGGAGGAGGGCGACTTTTCCGAAGCTAGGGATAATTTGGCTGGTTTAATAATGGACTATAAGGAAGCGGCAGGGGAGCTTGAGAATGAAGATGAGGAGGAATTTTAATGTTGGAGGAATTTTATAGGTATATATAAGAGAGATGGTTTATCTTTTTTTCTTACTCTTTTAAATAAAATATATCAGATAAGATAAGATTGTAAAAAACGTCATTAGGTACGTTCATTCGAATCAAACTACTGTAAAAGACATAACTTGTTTACTACATTCCTTGATAAATAAATAGTTTTATTGTTAAAATATGCATACATTGTAGGGATACAAACCCGGGTTATTACTTCAATGTATTAAGGAAACGAATTAAAAACCGAAAGTTATCGTTGACCAGGTTTTAAAACAAAAAGTAGACCAACTGAAAGAGAATCAGTGTGAGAGATAGTCAAAATGACTAAGAGAATACATATGCAAATTTAAATAATCTACATTAAATAAAATTGCGTCATACGACTGCATATTGTAACTAAATTGTTTTATCGGATTAAGATCCTCTGAATGACTTCACTTTGGCTAATATCGGTCAATGTTCAAAACTTTTAAAGAATCCTATCAGCGTCCTGATGGGTGTCAGACTTCCCCAACAAGGTAGCAAGCAGTTCTCTTGCACGAAGAAATAAAATGTACTACTAATATTCTATAATACATAATAAAATAAAATGCGATATGGACAGAAATCCGTCAGGAGCATCTTATAATAAAATTCATATTAAAATGTTAAACATTCTATTTAAAACTTGATAAACAATAACAAAGACATTCTGTTTCCTTTTATATAGAAAGAAGGAAGTACAAATAGTATGGAATATACTACAAAGAAAGTACAGATAATTTCCAACGCGTTCTAACAATCGAATAACGCAATTTTTATAAATTAATCCCGAATACGTACAATAAAATATCGGACATATGAAATAAAATTCAACAAATGTAGTACTCACCAAAATGAATATAATTAAAATTGTTCTTAACAAATCACCATATTTGTTTAACAAAGCTTTTAACGTGTTCAAGCTTCTAAAAATTTTAACTAAATAACTTTCAGTTTCAAGCTTTCACGTATCGATCTAATATACGGACTACATGACAAAATAGTTGTCGTAAAAATATTCAAAACCCGAGTTGGGGTCTTTTACAATATGTGCAAGTATCTTCTTTCCCTATTCACTTGTCCATACATTGAAAAAAGAACGAAATTGCAGCATACAGCACCTTAAAAAGCTGCAACCAAAAATTTTTTTCACTGCAATTAATTTAAGATTCCTTACTTTAATCCAAATAGCATTGGAAATGGTAAATCCTGCGACACATTCAAAAAGAAAATTATTTTTCTGATACGATGTCATGATATACAAAATTTGCTTATTGAATTTATCCAAAACATAAACAGGAAAGGTTGACAGTAACTCGTAGTGTTTGTCGCACTGTAAAAAACCAGTAAATCATTGAAAAAAAAACAAGTTAGAAAATGTGCACCTCAAAGTAAAGCTCATCTCCAGCATGTGTCATCGAGACACCAATAAGGAACATTAAGCAAAGCTGCGATATAAAAATTGAATTGTTCGATGGACTAACATCCTAAAATACGTGTGATATTCCGATATTGATGTCATTATTTATATTTCTTACGAAATACACAAATATAATACAGGCACAAATCGCTCCCACACCAGCGAAACTCAAAATCACAATTTCGTAATAAATAAATCGCTGAAAATCACATTTGAAATCATTCAAAACATTGTAATGTCTCACAATGGCTGTGAGATGGTGAAAAATGTATTTTTGCGTCGTTTGATAATTGGTTTGTGAAATATCCACCCTGTGACAATAATCAATTAGATTTTTCAGATCGTAGTTCAAGATGATCATCTGAAATTGTAATTCGCTACAAACGGTTTTCACAAACCATACGCAATTCGACATCACAATTATGCCATGAATGTAAATGACATCGAATAAGTAGCCCAATAATGTGTCCAAATAACCAAAGTTAAAGTAATGCTTATTGATTTTTAAGAATATATTATAGTTTTCCTCATTAGAAGCGGTCACTTTTAAACAAATGCAAAGTGTAATTATAGCAATGATGACATAAATGTTGTACTTCAATGTATTGCCTTTCCGTTGTATTTTGCTTTTTGCACTTTCATTTATTGGCTTAAATTTTTTCTAAATTTTTTCAAGTATTTGGTTATTAAATTATAGTAATACTCCGATTTGAATAAGTACATATCGAGGTACATAAAAGATCCCTATGAGGAACATGTTTTGTGAATATGTTGAACAGAAATATTGACAACTTACAAAAGTTCCTAAGAAAATTGGTCCTAAATGTGACACCTCGACTCCTCTAACAGTGTACTCATAAAATGTGAGTAAAACTATGTAAATGCATGTGTAAACAATTACAAAATAGAAAAGGACTTTCGTTATTTTCCTTCCATAAACCATGTAGATTAGAGAAAAACACAAATGCGTCGCTTCAGTGTGTCCTATGAAAAGATTTTTAATTTATTGTATTAAATCATGTATACTTAAGTAGTACTATAGTGTACCTTTCAGGGGATAATCGTAAATTCCTGAAAAATAACATGTGATTTGCAAAAGTGACATGTTGGTTTCTCGCTGTGATATAAATGCGTAACTTGTAATGAGTTTTCGGTTCAAACTTCGGTAATGATTGAATAATTTAGAGACTTAAGCAATAATTATTCAAGGAATCAATAATTTGCCCTAAGAAAAAAATATTATTGATTTGTATGTAGTTTTTTGGCAAAATACCTCATCAAAAAGCTCCACTTTTGCCAAAATTTACTACCTAAATCGTCACCAGCATAATCAAGTTTTAATCACAAATTTCGAAAACCTATAAATTGGTCAATGAAATTAATAACAAACTATAATTTAGTACACTACAATTTATTAATATTAATATTATACGTCCAAAAATAAAATATTTATTGAATATGCATAAGGTACAGGTAGAATATATACAATAGTGATAAAATGGAACAAGGTACAAGTAAAAATAGAAATAGAAACATTCGAGTTCTTAGCTGAGACATCCTGTATTACCCATTCATTAAAATTCACAATTTATTTTCGGTAATGAATAATTGAATAAACTACATATTTGTTTTATTTATATCGCTTTTTTGACCATATAAATCACTTATAATTTCTGATCTTTAGACCAATCAAAATAATCGAATAAGCAAACGTAATGCATGTATATAATAAGACCCAACTAACAATAATTATTGAGATTCCATCTAGAAAACCGAAACGATTAAACAACTGTTCTTTAGAATGTACGTAAGATTCACATTTTTTAATTCCATACCTAACTAAAAACATCCTTTAGGTCTTTTATATATTTCGTCACATTTGGAGCTGTACTGCTAGTACTGCTCGTTCTTCTCGACTACTGGAACAAAAGATCCTGGATTTTAGCAACACTGCACTTCGACGGACCGTTTGCATGGCCCATCATTGGCAATGCATTAAAATTTTACTGCAAAAACGATGACTTTCTTCAACATGTATCAAGTTTCTTGGCATACAAATCGCCGAGTCGGTTCTGGCTGGGGCCAGAGTTGGTTATCGTCTCGGACATACCCCGTCATGTCGAGGTATCAGTGACTTTCCACTAGTTTTCCAGTCTTCATACAATTCTCTTCCAGAAAGTGTTATCTTCAGTTAAATTGGCAAACAAGTTCGAATATTTTTACGATGTCATAAAACCGTACTGGGGCGAAGGCCTGATCACTGCATCCGGACCAAAACACAAAAAACACCGCAAAGTTATACAACCGTACTTGGATATCAGTTTCAGTGCGAGTGTTTTACCAGTATTACAGAAACACATCGATTTCCATTTGAAATTATTAGAAAAACACTGCCAAAATATCGATGACAACTTTTTTGATATCTATAAGGATATTCACAAATGTTTTGTTGATTTTGTGGGTGAAGTTATGTTGGGGACAAAGATAAATGCACAGAAAGGGGAGAATGGCAAGCTTCTCCAAGCGACGATCGATATGTACAAGATGATGATCAATAAAATGCTGAAACCCTGGCTGAGGATTGACTTCATTTATAAATTGGTGAAAGAATATCAAATCGATTCGAATTCGCAAAAAGAGTTTCGGAAATTCGGTGAACAGGTAAGTAAAACGCTGACATAAAAACAATTTTTCATCATTTTTATTGCAGATTATCCGCGAATCGGAAGAACGTAGAATAGAAGTAAAGTATGATCGCAAATTAGTACCGGTAATCGATAAGCTATTGCATATTATCGAGAGAAATCCAGGAGTTTTCTCACGGGACGACTTTATCGATCACATGTTGACTTTGTTTGCTGTATCTGAAGATAGTCTAGCCAGTAGTTGTTCATTTGCTGCCGTTTGTTTCGGGTTATATCCGGAATATCAGGTACACCATTGACGGAATGTGCGAAAATTACCAATACACGATTTTTCCTCACAGAAAAAAGCCTATGAGGAGATTTTCGAAGTAATGGGCAACCAAATATCGGAAACTGTGACCATTGACCAACTCAACAAATTGCCCTTCTTAGATCAATGCATCAAGGATGTGTTGCGACTGTTCCCCATCGCTCCTTACATTGTACGACGTATTAATGAGGACTTTGAACTGGACGAGTACGTGATCCCCAAAGGAGTCGGTTTTATGGTGCCCATTTACAACATTCATCGTAATCCGGAATACTGGCAACGACCGAACGATTTCTATCCCGACCATTTTCTGAATGAAGCGGTGAAGAACCGTCCTGCTTACTCTTACGTACCGTTCAGTGCCGGTCCACGTAGTTGTGTTGGCAAAATCCTAGCAAATTTAACCATGAAATTGTATCTTTGTAATTTGTTGTTAAATTATGACATCGTATCATATGGTAAGAAAATCGATGATATTAAATTAACGTTGGACATACCTGTACGGCCGGTAGAAGGATACATTGTGAAAATAAAAAAAAGGATTCGTTAGTCGGTTGTTTAATTTCACATAAAAAACATAATCAATATGATGGCTCGCATATTAAGATCGTATCAATTTGATTCGTGCACATCGATCTACGTGCATTTTCAATTAAAAGATAACGTATTGCGTCATAATTAAAAATTATACTTTTTCACAGTAGAAAAAATGCGAAACACGACGGTGTTTCTTCTATACCTTGCAACAATATCAGAAGCGTTTGACGTTGATTCATTCTCGAATGAATCGGAAAACCGCATTTCCTTAACTCAGTGCATTAACGAAGCTAGCAATCGATTTTTCATGGACTCTGATTTAACTGTGTACTATTTGGCCTTTCGTGAACTAGATATTTCGATAAATTCCGTCATTTTAATTAACACTTATCTTCTGGCGCATTTGTTTCGCGAACCATACAAACCAATGATCATAAAAAATATCTCAAACCCAAATACGCTGAGATACTTTCATCAAAAACCACCTGACAATTATATGATTCAGATAAGAACGAAAAACGATATCCTAGAAATCATAAAGCACATGCATCCTTGGAACCCTCATGCTAATTTTATTGTGTTCAGTGCTGCGATATTTGATGATCCATTGGAAGTGGTTGAAAAGATCATTGTTACCTTATGGCAACACAATTCATTTAACGCAGCCGTTCTTCTAAACACGAACAGCAACACCACAACATACAAAATCTATTCGTGGTACCCTTTTATGTATGGCAATTGTGGTACAATAAAAGCGGGCTTAAGAGTCATCGATTCCTGCACTTTTGGACAATTTAACAAAAATGTTGCATGGTTTGAAAATAAGCTACCAAAAAAGTTCAATAACTGTCTAGTAAGGGTTGGACTGAAAGCGGTACCGCCTTTCACCACTTCCATAAAGAATGGTAGTCGAATGTCTCGTAGTACGTATATGAGCAAAACCGGAATTGATGTGAACATTTTGAATACTTTTGCTGAAGTCTTGAACTTGACCATGGTTTACTACACGGAAGACTCTTTAGGGGACGTTCTGGAGAATGGAACCATCACTGTTGGCCTTTTTGCCAATCTAAAGCAGGAAATGTACGATATAGCAATTGGTGGTTTGGCCACAAACCAAATGCGATGCTCGATTTTCGATTACACCACAGCGTATATACACAATCCATTGACATGGTGCGCTCCTCATCAGCCTACAGATCTCACCCTGCGCCGCATAATATCAATTTTCCAACTGAAAACTTGGCTTTTGATTATCTCCTGTGTTTCCATTCTCACTTTCCTCATTTGGATTTCTAGTCAACGTGTTTTCGCTACAGAATCTTCGAAAACCAATCAACTGTCTAACGTAATTCTCAACAATTTTGGAAGTATGATTGGAGTTACGGTCAATATGCTTCCAAAAACGGCACGTGTCCGATTTTTAACCACATTCATGTTGTTTTTAAGTTTTTCCATAGATGAAACATTTCTCACTTTTATGACCAGTGTCATTTCGAATAGGAAGTATGTGGAGAAATTTGAGAACGTCGACGATGTCTTCGCATCCGATTTAAACACTTTATATGCAGAGAATCTGTATCAGTATTTCGAGGAGATTTTCAATAAACGACCGGATTTGGGAAAACGGTACGAGATTTGTAAGAATTTGGAAGAGTGTGTTAAATCTTCGATTCATAGAAGAAATGCTGCTGTTTGTGGAAGCAGTTATTTTCTAATTTATATCATGAACAAGTTAAGGAAGATGGAGAAGACAAATGGTCGTATAATGAACTGTTTTCGAACTCCTTTTCTCACCACTCCCATCAACATTTACCTGAGGAAAGGGTACCATCTGACTGGAGTTTTCAATGTAATCTTGCAACGTTTAGTGGAAACTGGTTTGATTGACAAATGGGCCCAAGACATTCTGCACAAAAATGGCAATGATGGAGTGCTAGAAGAGAAAAATAAAAACAAAACTGTAACTTTTGTAGACCTTTATCCGTTGTTCAAAGTGTACTGCGTTGGATTAGGTGTTGCTTTTGTTGTCTTTCTTATAGAAAAACTTCTTAATGTTGTACAATCATTATAAATATAATCATCACAAAATAAATGATCTTCTCAACAACCATTACGAAAGTTTATTTATAATTAATTAAATACATTATTTACGTTTCATATTAAATCGTTCTTTTGGTCAAAAAAGATACAAGTTTGATTTTTATTCCTCTGCACAAAAGATGAAAAGCAAAGGTATTGGTACCCACGACCTAAAAATCAATCTTATGATGTACATTTTAGATTCGGATGTGTTAGATTTCTTAAAATCAATCACTTTGATAATGTGGTCCTCGAAATATGGAAAAAAATCAGTTATTTAGTGTTGTTTCTCGCTGGAGGATATATTCTTGCACATTCAATCTTATTCGCAATTCAACCTGGAGTGCAACATATTTTAGATAACGGATTAATAACATCCACTTTAATCTATGTAACAATAAATTTCAATCTGAGAATGTTTATGATTTGAGTGATTTCAGGGCTTCTTATCGAGTTACTTATTCTTGACAAATTTCGAACAAGGAAGTGAGTACATGAACAACATCCGAAAATTGCAATTGTCTTTGGAATATGATCAACAAACTGATACTGTTTTACTCCAAATTGGAAGGAAATGGATATTTTGGTTGAAAATTCATTTCATTTTTATTGCCATTCCAGAGCTTTACATATTTTCAGTATTTTTTCAAAAAACTGATTATGTTTGTATCGATTATTTGGACGGTTACATTCAAGAACATTGCCCACAAATATTGTACTCATTTTCAATATTTTTTAAGTATATTGTACTGATGGTATTGTCGTATTTTATGGTTACAGTGCCTTATTACTTCGTTTACAACATTTTGTATATAAGAATGGTACTGAAAATATATTCCAGTTATACACTAAAAACAATGTACGAAGAAAAATTGGAGAACGATGAAGAATTTCAAAAATTGATCAAACGTCGATTGATTTTTTTTATTAAAACACACAGGGAATTGTTGGGGTGCGATTGTAATAATAAACAAATCATGTTAATTCGCGAAATATTTTAGGTATGTGCACTATCTGCAGTTACTAATCAAGAAAAGTTTTGCAACTTTTGCATTGGGAGGAACTTTGCTTTCAGTTTTCATTATCTACACGTTTATCGGGGTTTGTAGAACCATTTTCCATTTTCTTTGTAGTCATATCTTTATTTAGGAAACCTATTTGAGGCATTTTGGCATCCTAAGATCGATCCTAACTGTTGCTACTTTCGAATTTACTGTAATTCTGTATTTAATACCTGGAGAGATGCTGGAACAGGAGGTAAAATTTGTTTGTACAACATTAACGTGAGTTTTAACGGTTTATTTTTCAGTTTGAAAACTATTATATGAACATGATATGCCATTTTAAATGGTATAATTGGAATATGGAGAATAGAAAAATTTATGTAATATTTTTGTCGAATTTATTGAAACCAGTGACACTTTCTTTCACTGAAAGATTTGCTATGAACTATAAATTGGGATTGAAAATTTTGAAAGTCACTCTTTCGATTGTGATGATGTTTCGTGGTTTGAAAGAACGATAAGATTGCACATTTAATAAATTAATACAACATTTAACTTGGATACCTATAAATACTGAGATTTTTTAACTTTGAGGATTAGCAGGGAAGAAATTTTTTTTTAAATTGTGGCCAAAATAATATCGTCTCTTTCCCTCTTTTATTACAGTAATCCTCAAGAGTGAAAAAATCTACTTTTTCATGTTATATTTTTCGATTGCTCTACCAGTTCTACCTAAAGAGTATCTGTACATGTTTGTCATTCTACAATTTTGGGGCAAAACACAACGTTCATTTCTATTTAAAATGTAACCATCTTTGCAAAAATATCCTTCAACACATTCATGTGAAGGATTAAACGGGGGCCTGCTGTGGCAGTACGTTGGGTATCTGGGACCACAAGTCTTGTATTCTTTATTGTCATCATTGCAGTCATATCTTTCTAAATGAAAAATGCCATCGTTCAGTAAAATAATAGACGAAAGTTATTCAGCTACTTACGGGAATTGGATTGTGACAAAACTTCAATTAAAATACAAAAAAATGTAAAACAGCTTAAAATAAACAACATTATTATTAGATATTATCAAAAAGAATTTGTTTTTATAGTATGTGTGTACAGTTGTGAATTATTTTATTAATGTTTACATTCATTCAATGATGTTCTTATATACTAAATAGCAGAGTTGAAAATAGGTAAATACCCCGTTCTTGGTATTCCCTAATTGATTTATTGACAATGCAATACAATAATGATATTTAATTAATAATTAGCGTGTTCGGATTTAGTGACATTCAGGGGTGAAATCAAATTGATGTTGTTCTCGTTTTATACGCACAAATTTAATAAAGACAAGATAACAATTACTTTGTTTTTTTATGAATTTTTCCAATTTATTGTGTCGAATTGCACAATATTCCCAGGTATGTCATAATAAAATCGTGGAAACTTTTCACTTTGATTAAATATTAACGTAAATAAATTCAGTCTGCTGTACTCACCAATTTTATAATAGCTGAAAAAAAATCGTGGCAAATACAAAAACGTACAGAAATTCGTTTTCATATTTTTATTAGTAAATATAAACTAAACTTCATTTACTGAACTATATAAAAAACGGAACTAATAACAAATCCGATGACAAACAAAAAAAAAATACTCAATAGCACGAGTACGGAATTCATGCAACAGCATCAGTCATACAAAAAAAAAAGAACAAATTTGCAAACATTCTACAAATAGTATTCATTACAATAGTAATTTCTAATTAAAAATTGCATCTTTATCCAAATAAACACAACTTTATGCACTAGTTTTAATTAGAATTCAACAATGATGCCTTTGATAGGAAGAATTTATTTAGTAAAAACCGATATAGTGTTCCTTTTTTCGGGCACCATCCAATCACAAGTACAATTTTTATATACACTAAATTACAGTTCATTTTTTTTCCAACGCAGATCTTTAATTCTTCTCCTCTTTCTTCTCTTTCGATTCACCATCAGTTTGTTGTTGTTGATCTGCATTCGAAGAACCACCTTCTCTCTCTGCCGCCATCTATCAACACAAACAAACAATAAATTCATTTCCTCCACAACAAAAACCCACACAAACCTTTTTATATGCCATTTCAAACAATTTCAACGAAGACTGTTGCAACGTACTCGTCACTTTCCTTATCTCCTCCGGATCAGCTTCATCTTTCTTCGCCAACAATTCCCTCACTTTCCCAATCTCCTCTCTCAATTTACTACACTCCTCTTGCGGCAACTGCTCTTTGTACTCATCCATTTTCGTTTCTGTATCATGTACAATACCTTCCGCTTGATTAATCGCCTCCACACGATCCTTCTTCACTTTATCCTGTTGTGCAAATTGTTCAGCATTCCTCACCATATTCTCAATTTCATCTTTACTCAAACCACCAGACGATTGAATAACAACTGCCAAACAAAAGAAAAAACAACATCAATCAACAATTCATGCCAACAAACAGAAACCTGTAATTACTTTGTTGTTCTTTGCCTGTTCCTTTATCTCTTGCACTGACATGCACAATGCCATTGGCATCAATATCGAATGTCACCTCGATTTGGGGCACACCACGTGGCGCTGGCGGTATACCAACCAACGAGAATTGACCCAACAACTTATTATCGCCTGCCATTTCACGTTCACCTTGATGCACTTTAATTTCGACTTGCGTTTGTCCATCGGCTGCTGTTGAAAACACTTGACTTTTCTTCGTTGGTATGGTTGTATTTCGATTGATTAAACGTGTAAATACACCGCCCAATGTTTCAATGCCCAATGACAATGGAGTGACATCTAGTAGCAGGACATCGGTAACATCGCCAGCTAGAACGCCACCTTGGACGGCAGCACCGACGGCCACAGCCTCGTCTGGATTCACAGCTCTACTCGGCTGTTTACCGAATATATCTTGCACTGTACTTTGGACTTTTGGCATTCGAGTCATACCGCCAACAAGTAACACTTCGCCCACATCACTTTTCGCCACTTCGGCATCTTTCAATGCTTTCTGACATGGTTGAATGGTACGTTTAATTAAATCACTTACCAAACCTTCGAATTTCGAACGGGACAATTTCAAATTCATATGTTTCGGTCCACTTGCGTCCATTGTTAAATATGGTAGATTAATGTCGGTTTGTAATGATGAACTCAATTCGATTTTCGCCTTTTCAGCTGCCTCTTTTAATCGTTGCATTGCCATTGGATCTTTGGTGATATCAATGCCTTGTTCTTTCTTAAATTCGGACACCAAATGATTTACTAACACATTATCGAAATCTTCACCACCTAAGAATGTGTCACCGTTGGTGGATTTCACCTCGAAAACGCCCTTTTGTATCTCCAAAATGGAAATATCGAATGTACCGCCTCCCAAATCGTACACGGCTATGACTTTGTCATCGGTCTTGTCCATGCCGTACGCTAGCGCTGCAGCGGTCGGTTCGTTAATTACACGCAATACATTCAAACCGGCTATTTGACCGGCATCTTTCGTCGCTTGACGTTGGGAATCGTTAAAATACGCCGGCACTGTAACCACGGCATTCTTCACTTTTGTGTTCAGGTATGCTTCGGCTGTTTCCTTCATTTTTATCAATACAAACGCTCCAATTTGACTTGGAGAGTACATTTGTCCATCGCTGCCTTGCACCCAAGCGTCGCCATTCGAGGCACGTACGATTTTATACGAGACATTGTTCATATCTTTCTTCACTTCGGCATCATCGAAACGGCGACCGATTAAACGTTTTGTGGCATAGAATGTGTTCGCTGAATTGGTGACCGCTTGACGTTTAGCTGGCATGCCGACTAAACGTTCTGATTCCTTTGTGAATGCCACAACGGACGGTGTGGTGCGAGAGCCTTCCGCATTTTCTATCACTTTCGCTTGTTTACCTTCCATTACGGCTACACAGGAATTGGTGGTGCCCAAATCGATACCGATAACGGCACCTTTAACGCCCTCGGATCTGGAAAATGTTGGATTTTAGTGGAAAATTAGATAAGGAAGATGTGTTGAATATGCAACCAGCAATACATGGAATGGTATTTTTTTGATTTTACTCACTTGTTTCGCAAATGCGAGTCGAATTTTGGATGTAAGCCATATGCGCACATGGAATTCTACAAAAAAATATAATTATCAGTTAAAATGATTGGGTTTTAAGTATGATGCAACAGCAATGCCAATCGGAGGTCATTCTAACCTCACTTTTGGTCCAAAAGCACTTTTTGTGAAAAAGAAGAATCAATTTTATAAAACGAAGATTCTTTATCATCGATTTTGTATCATTTTATTGTTAAAATCATTTAGATACTTACGTTATTCAATAATTGTGTGAAATTTCTGTGGCATGTTGGTTTATTCACTGTCAGTTTAGAACAGTCCAACGCCTTTCGGCTCAATACTCGTGCAGCAGCTAACATCTTCACTTGTCTTTTAATAACTTTCACACTATTTAATTAAATCGTTTCGTTTTTTACCAGAAAAATTAATGAATTTTCGTCGTAATTTAATGCCGGCCAAGGAGCACGTTGTAATTTGTAATGAACACAGAGGGCGACACTGGCGTGGAATGTGCTCGAATAGAGTGCGTTCAGAAATGACGTAATAATTTTCAAAAATCATTCCGGAAACAACTAGAAGATAATTCAACAGCAGATAAATGTGTTATGCGATTGCGAAGAAAGTAATGAGGGCAAAAAAATACAGCGTATATTTAGTTTGTATTAATCAATCAAAGTTTTAGGACAGAATTTTTTGGTTATCCAAGAAATTCAACTTTGGATTGGAATTCAAAGTGTATACATAAGAAACAAACTCTAAAATTAGCATTCCCTGTCCCGCATCTGCTTACGTTCATAGGAAGTCTTTGAAAGTAGGAGGAGTTGAATATTGAAAAGTGTTTTTGTGCACTTTGCACCACCACCAATCCAACAATCCAGTGCCTAATTCAATATTGCACAACTTTCCGTTTCGCTTTCTTATTTTGTAAATAACTGTTAACCTCAAATGAGTGAAAAAATGGGCACTGCATCCTCTTCGCCCCAATCCAGATGGACAGAAACATTCCTTCAAATCCGAACAAAACATGACCTTGCATTTAAATCGATTGAAGAAGCGATTACATTGGAAGAACAAGATCGTCCCATTGAGGTAAACATCCCCCAAATTAACCCCTCAATTGTCTACAACCTTCTCTTGTTGCAGGCTCTAGAAAAGTACAAAAACGGCATTCAGTTAATCGACGAAGCGTTAAACATTCAAGTCACTTGCCCGGACAATCCGGACGAATCGTGGGGAAAAGCATGCGAAATGATCCAAAAAATCAAACGTACCAGAGCGGAAGTGTTGATCCGCATCAACAGCATCCAAATGACACTGCAACAATTGATGAGCGACGAAAGTCCACCATCCTACGAAGAAGCCATGTCCACATCGAGTACAGAACTGCCTCGAACATACCACGAACTGGCAACCGCTTTACATGAACTCGAAATCGATGCGTCCAACGATCAGGAACTGATTTACACACATGACAATGTCCGACTTTACTTTATCTCCCCAAATGGTGAAGTGACAAGCACACAACAGCCACAAACGTTGTCCATTTACAGTGTGAACTCCGTTAATGAACAACCGAAAGCAGTGCTTCAAATCGGCGATTGGGTTTATCCGTTGGTTGCCGGTGTTTCACCGTGTTTCCGAACGAATTACGGCGCTTTTATCCTACCGGACGTGCATGCAACCATTCCTGGCTCTTCAATTGGTATTATTCTACCGTCAGATGCGGATGAAGAGGTGTTTGATTTGTTAGAGAGCATTTTACATGGCATTATTAGTCAGAGCAAAGAAACCGAAGAGGAGGATGTTAGTAAGAGAATCTCCAGTCGAATTGTAGATGGCGCTTGGATGATATCGCAAGGATTAATCAAAGGGGCTGAGAAGGCGGGGGAGTTAGTGAATTATGGCACTCCGAAGGTGATCGAACGTCTAAGTCCGTCTGAAAGACCGGCAGAGATCCCTAGAGGATTGTGTAGAGGCATTCAAGTGGCGGAAACGACGACCAAGAAAGCGGCTAGAGTGACGGGTTTCTTGGCGGAGAAAGTCGGTGTGGCAACATTGAAGTTGGGCCACTTTTTAGCCCCACATATACAGAAACAAGGAACACGTTTGTTGGCAAGTAGTTTTAATATGCCGGAAGCGGAAGCGTCGAATCGAGTTAAGGGGATTTTGACAGTGGCTGCTGGCGCTGTGGAAGGTTTTTCGACCATTTATAGAGGATTGGAGACGTCTGCGTCCATTTTAGGGGATAATTTGAAGAATAATACGGTGAAGATTGTGAAACATAAGTATGGAGCGCCTGCTGGCGAATTTACTGGTGATACAATATCGACGATTAATAATGTAAGGGATATTATGAGGGTGAAGAATCTGAAAAAGCCGAAAGTGATTGTAGGGAGAGTTGCGAAAGGGATTGGGAGTCATTTAAGTGCAAATGGGGAGGTGAATGGGCATGATTCGGAAGTTCCATCAACGAGCAAAGAGGTTAAAGAGAAGGAAGCTGAAGAATCGAAATGATTTTTATTATAATACAATAATGAAGGTGTGTGTTCAATGGAAGGGTTGAATGGGTGATATTTTAGATTTAAGTTTATTGCTGTATTAAGATATTTTTTAAAAAAATATAAAAATTTAAATTGTTTTGGTTGTTGCGCCATCTATGCAGACATTTGTGAATCATTCACAAAACATAAACATAACCTCATATTTTATGAAAAGTTTCTTTCGTAAAACAAGAAATGTATAATTGTGGCCCCGATTATTCGTCTGACGACAATTTCTCGGATGATAATGACTACGAAGACTATAAAGTAAGTGTGTGGAACAAAGGTATCCGTTTTGGTAATTGATTTGTTTCAGGAACGCATTAAAAAGCTGCACAGTGCGCCCCAATTGTCGGAAAAAGAGCAGCAAATTAGGCGAATCTCCTCTGCTATAATAAACGGCAATTTAGATCAACTTGTTGAGGAACTAGATAAAGGTTTTTATTTTCATTTAAAAAAGAAAGTTAATTAAACCCATTTTTTAAGGGTTTGATGTGAACTCGGAACTGAATACCGAATGGAACCTTTTAACACAATCAATTTCTTATGGAAAGTATGAATTAGTGAAAGAAATAATTAAAAGAGGAGCTGATCTTAACGTCACCAAAGGTGGCAATGTTTATTTCACTTTATCGGTACATTTTAACTGTTTTTCTTTTTTTTTAGATGGAGATTCGTGTTTAATGCTCGCTTCGTCGTTGCCTCCCTCGCCGGAATCTCTTCAAATCATTGAACTTTTATTAGAAAATCAAGTAGATGTGAAGGCAACGAATAGAAGACGAATGACCGCTTTCATGTTCGCCGCTTCCAGTGGCAATTTAGACGCTGTTAAACTTCTTCTACCACTTTCCAACAAACATGCACAAGACAATCAACGTTGGACTGTAACAACGCACATTTAACACCGAAAATCCTCCTAATAGCCCCTGCTTTTAGGCTTTATTCTTCGCTGTCAACAACAACCACCTCGAAGTCGTTCAATATTTACTAGAACAAGAACTCGATTCTACATTACTCGACGTTCGAGGCCACACAGTCGCTGATTTGGCCAAACAAAAAGAATTTCTAGAAATCGCCGATTTATTCACCGATGACAAAGCCAACGATATTTTAGAAATCATTCAAAAATGTGAAACAAACAACAATTTATCGGAATTCAAACCGTTTGTCACTCCGAAATTATTTCTCGACACTTTTCGTATTTTAGAAGCACTTAAAAGTGAAGCAGTCATTAAACAAATATATGAAAACAATTTAAATCTGATAGAATTCCTTTCGGTTTCCGATAAGGAATTGAAGGAAATTGAAGTTTGTTTACCGTTTCAAAGGAATCGCATCTTAAATGGTTTGTATCGCTTACATAAGCAACCATTCAGTCCGAAATCGTTGCATGTCGTGCAAAAAGACGCGGATTACACGAATTGGGATGTGGCTTTGCAGTCGATTTCCGCATTAAAGCAAATCATTGTGATGGAAGCGAGTCTGAAATTTATTCGAGGGAATATTAATGCACCAATTGTCGATGTTCAAGGAATTGATGAGAGTTTATTGAATGTAGAAAAGAAACTGGCGATGTTAAAGATTGTAACCAGACAATTGGCTGTAAAAGTGAAGAAAGTGAGTGATTTAAACACAAAATTGAACAGAAATAATTTGTTTTTGTTGCAGTGGGACGCAAATGTGAAACCAGCAGATTTAATCACCTCAAAATCACGACCCTTCCCACTGCCTTGGCGTAAAATCGTTTTTCTTTCCACAATTTCTCTTATGGTATTACTGAAATTGATCAAATAAAATTACTCTCATTTTGTATAAGTATATAATTTATTTTAAAAATATGTTTATTTCCACATTAAATATAACTTACAAAAATTTTACAGATAAAATTCTACTTTGTGAATTTTGTTGTTTGTCCAACTAATGTTAATGAATTTTCAATAACTATTCGATTAGCGTGTAATATAAATAACATCTAACGTAAAATAAATAGCTAGAATTAAGCTTGCCATTTAATAAATGAGGAGATTGAGACGTTCGTCATTCACTTTTCAATGTTGTATTGGAATTAATGTTTCGCCAGCTGTTAAGGCCGGCAATGGTGCTTCCACAGTCAAAACACCATCTTTGCTCAATGAACTTTTAATCTGTTCGGGATTTGTGCCTTTTGGTAGAAGAAATTCGCGATTGTACTCTCTGTAAACGGACTTGGATTCGGTCTTCTCCTCGTGTTTGGCATGCACCTAATTTTAGAGAAAACAATAAATGATTTCGTTTCGTTTGAATGTATGCAAATCGTACCAATAATTTATTGTCTACAGTTTTAACGACGATTTCTTCGGGAGCGTATTGACTGACATCGAAACGCAACTTTAAACTCTTCTTGTCCCCATCTTCTTGTATTAATGGTGAGTTTAGGTCGTCGTACCATGTCCGAACATCGGCAGATGGTCGTTGGGCCACATCTGAACCGGTATGGGACTGAGTTGTTGAACTGCAAGTGGAAAATGCACAAAAAACTCAACAAAACGGTGACAAACTGGCATATTTTTCTGGATTAGTACGGTAATTACCTTGAAGACTTTGATTTATTGCCTCCGGAGACAGTTTCGCATTCGTAAGACATGCAAAGTTAAAAAATAAGCATTGTTAGACGATTAGAAAGCATTTTTTGAGCTATAATTACAAGTGTGCATCTGTGGGCGTCGAAAATAGTTGTTGTCTGTGTTAAATGTTAGAGCCTCTAGTCTCTATTTTTATCAGAAACAGTTTCTGATAAAATTTCAAAGCGTACATACTACAGAAAAATGTGCATTTCTATTTTTGTATTAATGACATCATCTGAAACCGGTAGAATATTTGTATTCGCCTCTTTAAATGGACAAGTACAAATCGATATATGTTTCTATTGTGTGAAAATTTTGATTTGCGGCCATGGAAAACCAGTGAAATTTGTTTAAACAATTTATTTACACAATAATAAAAATAAAATGTTAATTTGATGACCTTCTAGAATAGTACAAAAATGACTCATTCCACTGCATACCTATTTATAATTCAATTCAACTGGATTAGTTTACAAGCGAATTGTAAAGAATTTTATGCGAAAAATGCGCCTGTTTGCCATTTAAATTGATTAGATAACTTTTTGGGGTTAGGTCAGGACTCTTTTGAATTTTCCTTTAAATATCTTTAATCAACAAAAAAATTAATAAACAAAGTCGTTTTTTGTGTACATTTGTTGATGTAATAGAAAGAATTTTATAAAAAACGGAAAATTTAGATTATTGATTAGATAATTTTTTGAGGTTATGTTAAAGTTCCTTGAGTTTTCTTTCTACATTTCCTTAAATCGATACAAATTCACATTTTTCCATTGATTTCCCTTGACCTAAATACGTATTTAATCCAGCTGCCCCCGAAAACCGCCCCCAATCCACACTTTCACGCATATATCTACCTTGTGGTGGTCCTGAAGAAATTGTTCGATTCACGGTTCATAAGCTCCGACCTGAATTTCGACATTTCCTCTTCCATTTTACGCATTTCAGCGTCGAAACGTTCCCTGATACTACTAAATTCCGTATCAATTACACTAAAATCACCCATTTTTATGGGAATATCGCGACGGATTCCTTCTGCCATTCTTCTTCCACTTTACGCACTTTAAAAACACACTGAATTCTCCGACTACACAAAGCCACTAATAATAAAATACTCGCGTTCGACTTTGGTTGCAGGCAAAGCTTTTCGTTTTAAATAGATTTCAGACTTGTGGGGGAAATACTATATACCTACGAGTCGATTGCGCAAAGGAAAAGTGTCGACAGTACCAACAGCAGATTTGAAATTTAAGGGGGCAATTCAATGGAAAAATGCGAAAAACCACCCACTGAACACAACGAATTCCTTGTCGGCTCACTGAAAATAAAATGATTTCATGCATTCAACTCATTCTAGACAATTCGAAAGCGCGATGAGGTCACAATTTTATTGTCTTGGAAAATGGCCAAATTTGTACAAATCTTTACAAAAGGCGTTCCCCATTCTGATCAGTCACAACAAATCGATCCAGAAACAACTCGAAGTCGAGAGCAGACAGTGAACAGTGCCAAGAAACCGCTCTGTCTTTCGCTATTTCGGGTTCCATTTAGGCCGATAATTTCACTGTCCAATTAAAAGTTTCTAGAAGAAAATCGTGGGCGGCGAAATCTTACTAATGACTGATTTAATCAGGTATATCATGTAGGCGACAACAAACAAACAACGATCTAAAAATGGCCGAATACACATCGAAAATAATCGTCATTGCGTTTGAAATTTTTTGCGAAATCACTGACCTACACCTCGACTTTGTTACGCATTTTATGCGATAACTTAATGGAATTGGGGTCACAAAGTGACGTACAACAAACAGTTGTTCATTTGGGGTTGCAAAGGCTCCCCGCTGTTCTAATTAAATAGTAAACACCGCCACTTCCTGGCTCCCCAATATTTATTCTTAGCATAAACATGAGACTTATTTTTAGAGTATTTCGGTCGATTTATCGACATTCGACTGTATACAATCTCATTTCATAATTTTATTGCTTGAAATTGTGGGGGGTGGTTAAATTGGCTCTATTCACTTGCACCCTCGGCACACTTTCCACACCAATAGCTCCCCTGAGAGCAGTTGTGTTGCGGATAAACACCATTTATAGGTAGACAATGCCTTATATGGTCAGAATAAATATTATAATGGTGTGGGCTTAAATGACCATCGCATACGTCACTCGATCAAGTTCACCCACTTTCTTAGAATCCAATTGGATTGCAATTTGTGTACCGCTTTTTACACACATTCAACCTCCTTATTGAATATATAGTGCATATTTCAGCATATTTAATTGCCGGAATTCCGAATACATAAACATTAATTAAAATGCAGAATGAATGAATTACATCCGGTGGCTCTTTTCATCTTAGTATACATAACATACATATAGTTGTTATATAATTGGAAAAACAGTAAAAACATCCCCTTTAGTGCGTTTTTACGATATTTGTGTATTTTGTATGTGATTTCAAGGATTTTACATTGTTATTGACAAAAAACAACGCAAATATTTGAAATAACAATTTATATGTATAAAATTGTATTGTTTAAAAGATGGCGCTGGTAGGCAACCCACAATACAGATTAATATCTTTTTTTAAATCAATCTTTAAATTAATATAAATATGTACTATCAAAAAAAAATCAGTAAAATTACGTTGTATTCAAGTCCGGTTGTCGGATGCGTTGTTCTTTGTTAATATTTTTACAATGCTGTTTTAACATTTTCATCACATCACTATCATACTCCTGCGGTACTGGTTTTTTGTTAGTTGCCCAATAATAGATTTCCCAATCGTTTGATGGACCATTAATTAATCTTTAAATAAATTTCATATTAGATAGTACATAGTTGCATAACATGCAAAAATTCTCACTTGTCATACACATGTGTCTCGGATTTAGAGAATGTGTGCAAATATTTTGCAGCGAATGTTGACAGTAGTAAGTCGTTCTCCAACATGCCACGCTTACGAGATTGGTACAGTAATCTGGAAAAGGATTTGCGATCAAATCAATTGTGGCAATGAAGATTTAGGTGTTTTTGTTTAATAACCTTGCTTTTTGGACGTTTAAAGGCTCGTTTTCCCTTTGTTTTGGTTTGGGGATGTCGAACACATCGTCTTCTGGTGGGTCGATTATCGTTTTGTCAGAAAAGAGTCTTTGGGTAGCAAGAAATTGAAGGGGTACCTAAAAGTGAGGTTAGAATCCTCATTATCGAATATTTGTTGTAATTAAAATACCTACCACATGCGTATTTTTACGTAGAGCAATTTGTAAACAGTTCATAGTTATTTGTAGAATGGTAAAATAAAAGAATTGCAAATTTTACCGAAATTCGATAACAAGTTATGTAAATGCTCCAGGATTTTAAAATTGTTTTCTTGTTTATACAGTTGGTAACAAACAAATGCAAAATCAAAATACCTAATTATTTATTTATTAACAAAAACGTATATTAATTGCTAAAACAATTGTTGTAAATATTAAAATAAGCATTTACAAGTACTATTTTAAGGTATTTGTTTATTAATGTTTAAATAAATCGCAATTTTACAAAATCATGACACGCGCACACGCGCCATCTATCACCAATATCACCAGACACAAATTTCAAATATAAAAAGTGCATACATTCGAGAAATGAAAGAAAAAATACAAAATCTCTTCATATAATTGAATAGAAAACAATAAAATGGTCAATAAATTATTGGTAATAATACTGTTCGCCTCATAATAGGTCAAGATCATGATCCCTAATTATCATATTACATATTTTTTCAAACAAAACGTTTCATATAATTTACATATTTACTACACATAAATATAAAAGGCATTGTTTTTATTATACATAATATAGAACATGATGAATAACAAAAATAAAAGAACTATTTACAAGTAAAAAAAACGCTTAAAATTCTTTCAAAACTTTATTTGTGTTGCGTCACAGCATAGAGAATATAAAAACCAAACAAACGACATTTCATTATAATTACAAAAATAATAATCTTTAAGAGATAAACTATTTTGTGTAATAAATACAAGAAATCATCATTTTGTTATTCAGTACAAGTTCTTCAAACGAACAACACCAGCAATTAAAGACGACCCTAATAAGCATATATTTACGATAATAAAAAACATTTCGACCGCGTTTTTGTGGGCGTTTTTTCTTAAAACCACTTGTGTTCCGGTTCCAGGTGCAATTTAATTATTTGCAACAATTAATTCACGTTGAAAATGTCTTCAATCACAACAAAACAGGTAAAAATGCTACCAACCCCCACTAACCAAAAAAAAACTCCAATTCCAAAATTTTCTCAAAAAATCCACTGATTTGTCAAAAATCAACGCCGATATCTAGTATTTACTAGTTAAACATTGATAAATTATTTATAAAAATTAATCAAATGTTGAAATAACCATAATAATATACAAATCCGTCATTACAATTAAAATAAGCGATAACATTTGGAATAATCTTAATATGTTTGTTTTTGACATGTTTTGTTAAGCAAAATAAATTGTGTAATAGAATTTTTATATTTCAATATCGCAATCGTACCACAAAGTTGCACCAATTAAAATTCCACCAATTTCAAATCATCCTCCAAAAATACACGGAAACAACCATCGCCATCTACCCGTCCACTGACCAACCATTAACCTAGCACTCTTTGAAATTTCAGTGCAGATGGGTGCTCCGCCACCAACACAAACTGAAACAACATGCACGGGCGTGCAGTTTAAAAGTGAAACAAGTATTAGGCCTCGAAGATGCCAGGAATTACGAACAATTCGAATCCGAATACACATTCAAAGTAACTTAACCAAAAAATGCAAAAATGCACACTGTCTAAAATCCGAATTTTTCAGTACCAAGACCTACAAACAACATTAGCCCAACCAGATAAACTCCGCCGCAAACCGGACGTAAGTGAATTACAATTCGGTCAAATCTTCACTGATCACATGCTGAAAATCTTCTACCACAGCAAATTGGGCGGCTGGCAAAAGCCCCACATTCGCCCCTTCGAAAACATCCAACTGCATCCCGCTTCGAAAGTATTACATTACGCTGTTGAAGTAAGTACCGGGCCCCAGTCCCAAAAACCAAACTATCGGAGGCTTAGTGTGTCCCTTCTGATTGCAGCTGTTCGAGGGGATGAAAGCATACCGCGGCATTGACGGCCGCATTCGCATCTTCCGACCGGAAATGAACATGCAACGCATGAACATGTCCGCTATGACATCCGGTCTACCGACATTCGACGGGTTCGAGTTGATTCAATGCATAAAACGACTGCTCCAAGTCGATCAGGAATGGGTGCCTCATCACGAATCCAGCAGCCTATACATCCGGCCAACTTTAATCGGAATCGATGTAAACATCGTCAAATATCGAACGAAGTACGAGTGTAATCGATTTGATTTCAGGGCACACTTGGAGTGGCACAATCAGAATCCGCACTGTTATTCACGATTTTATGTCCTGTCGGGAATTATTTCGCTGGTAAAGCGGATTCGGTGAGTCTGTTGGCCGATCCAGCGTTCACTCGAGCCTGGCCCGGCGGTACGGGTGACAGAAAAGTCGGCTCGAATTACGGGCCCACGTTGAGGGCGCAGAAAAAGGCGACCAGTCGTGGTAGACAGCAAGTGTTATGGCTCTATGGACCGGATCATCAGGTGACCGAGGCTGGTACAATGAATATATTCATATTTTATGTAGATGATAATGGGGAGAAGGTGTTGGCGACGCCTGCATTGAATGGTCTCATTTTACCCGGCGTTATTCGTCAATCGGTGATCGAATTGGGGCAAGAGTGGAAGGAGTTCAGGGTTGTAGAGAGGAATTTTACAATGAGGGATGTTATTAAATTGTTGGAACGTGGAAGGGTTAGTTTAAAAAACAGTTTTTGGGGTTTGTTTTAATGTCTTTTTGCAGCTGTTGGAGATGTTTGGGTCCGGAACGGCGTGTATTATAAGTCCAGTATCGTCGATTGAATATATGGGCGAATTATTGGAGATTCCAACGATGCAACATACGAATCCAGTGCATGTTAAGATAAGAAATCACTTGACAGCGATTCAGTATGGACATATAGAGCATCCGTGGGCCCATTTGGTGGAATGAGATTTGTTTGTGGTTTCGTGTGTTTGTGTGTGATAAATGTGATAAAATCTCAGGATTTTGGCCACGAAATTATTAACTGTGTTATTCTCTATTAGACATTTAAGACTATTTTACTTATTGTTTCTTTGAAAATGTTCGTTTTTAATTGCACCAAATATTTATTTAAGAATATATTAAACAATTATTTATGTAAAATAAAAAACAAATTTTAAATTACCAACTCATTATTTATTGCATCATTCCTGCTGGTGGTTATCTTGTTTGTTTAAACTTACACGTTTCTGTAATTTAAACGTTTGCATTTTACAGTAATTGGTCAAAACATGGAAACACTACAAGCACGAAGCACTTTCGACAAAGTTAGAGAGACTTTAACAACTGCCGTCCATTTTACGGCATTTTTTTATACTGTTTTGGTTTTATATTTGTGTTTTAGTACGGAGTTTAAGTTTTTCACCTACCATCCACTTTTGCTCGCATTTGGGGTACTTTTTTCAAAAATTTTTATTGGTTAACATAACCTCACTTTTGTAGTTTTTCTGTTTTCCAGTGGATGTTTTTGATGTTTGAGGCTGTATTGACGTTAACATCGAAAAATACAATTACAACAACACTTAGTTACGCTGATAAGGTGAAATGGCATTGGATTCTGCAATCGATTGCATTAGTTTGCGTTCTAATTGGCGTCATTGTTGTGTTTGTTAACAAAAATCACTTAAACAAGGAACATTTCACTACGTGGCATGGCACATTTGGGTTGTTTGCTGTGCTCTCGTGCATTCCAGCCGCTTTGCATGGGGTTGCAACCCTTTACAATCAGCGAATCAAACGATATCTCAAACCGAAAGTCACGAAGATATTGCATTTATGTAGTGGGATAATTACGCTGGCTTTAGGAGGAATTACGCTGTTTTTGAGTGTTTATTCGAAATGGTTTGAAAGGAGCACAAATGGGAATTATTTCGTTTTTATTACAGCCCAAATTTCAGTCGCATTTACCATCATCTGGTTCCTAACTTATCTTTTAAAAAATTGCTGGGACAGAATAACAAAATAACCGAGACTATGTACTTACTTTTATACACAAATAAAATGGAATTTATTTTTTTAGTTTAATTTTTTATTTTTTCTCTAAAATTATTAAAGTGCGCCATCTATGTGTCGGTAATCAAAGGTAGGTGTCGCCACCGCCACCACAGCCCACAACGCATCAACTAACAAGTAAGCAACTTGATTGTTTGATCACTAAAAGAAATGGTTGTTAATAATATCAGTTTTAACGGGGTAAAATGAAGAAAATCCAATTTCCAACATAATACTAACCACTCATATCATTTTTAGCAAATCATCAACCGTTTACAATCAAAATGGGATCTTCTATTCGAGAAGGATCGCAAAGAATGGATTTCCGTCACACCCAAGCTGGGATTAGTCGTTTACGTTTGTTATGCATGCAAAGACATGTAAAAAAAACCTTTTTTTATGTACAAAACACCTTTGTGACTGTTATTTTGTAGGTTCAGTTCGAAAAAGACGTTTCTGGACCACGTAAATCGTCGTGCAATCATACTAACCTACAATTGCAAAGGTTGCAAGCAAACCGTGAAATATTACAATCGATGTGCCTTATTACTGCACCTCCGCACCCATTTCAATCAGCTGGGTGGCGAGATCGATTTAACAGCACTCTCAGTACAGTCGTTGCCGATCGGTTTAGCCGGTTTCCAACCACTTTCCTACATTCCCACGATTTACAACGATTCCGAGGAAGAAATCAACAAAAACCTCATAATTAACTCGCTATTTTACCTAACAGACTACAAAAATCGTGGCACTGAAACAATCCGTCTCCGACCAAGTGCTTATAGAGGCACGTTTGAAGGCACAGCTCTAACCTTACGACAAATTTGTGCCAAAGTGCCAAAATGCGAATTCATCAACGCCGAACCAGAAACGGGCGTAAAAGACGAACCCGAATCACCGAAAAACAGTAAAGTCTACTGCAACGAATGCAATGAACCATTAAAATGCTCACCAAGTTATCATTTCCTTGGTGAAAATCGGCCCATTGACGAAACGCTACGTTGTCGCGATTGCAGCTTAATTCTGACCTCAAATTGTGCTTTAAAAGCCCACCAACGGCTGCACGGTTACAATCCGCCGTTCATATGTCCCGATTGCGGTCTGAAATTCCCATCTAGACGCGATTTGGACAAGCATGACGAGGAGAAATGCTGCCATCAGTCGAAAAGTATGCGATATCGTTGTCCAGCGATGCGTTGTGGCAAATTGTTCACACTTAGTACCACATTCGCCACCCATTTAGCTGTGCATATCCAACAACTGTACCAATGCAACGTTTGCAAGAAGATTTTCAATAAGATTGACGATTTCGAGAGACACAAACCGACACATAATGGCGAGGAATGCTCGCTGATCACCGGAGACAACATGAAATACTGTAATGTGTGCAAGAAGGCGGTTGGGGAGCCGTTGGAGGCGCACATCCAAGCACATTCCATTGATATTACAAAGACAGTGTATATTTATATTTGTAAGGGATGCAGGAACCATTTTCGATCGATAACCACGTTTGTATTGCATAAAATGTCGAAGAAATGCGGCAAAGGGGCGAGTAAAGGGAACGAAGTGCAAAAGTTTGTGATAAAAGAGTGTGCGACTTGTAAGGAGCGAGTGATTTGCAGGGATGATAAAGCGATTGTGGGCTGTGCAAAGTGTCAGACGACGAACAAAGCGGTTGAGACGAAGTTTATGTGCATTTTATGTAATCAGACGATTTCGGCTGGACAGAAGATTGTGCATACGAAAAAGTGCAAATACGGAAGAATGTATGTGAATGTGGAAAGGATGGACTTTCGGGGGATGATGGAGCAGCAGGGGAGGAAGAGGAAGTTGAGGACGACTACGAGCACTTCGCCAGCAAAGAAAAGTGTGGAGGTTGTGAGACAGTTGGAGGAAAAGGTGAAATTTGATGGGGTTTATGTATGCAAGATTTGCGAGTTTAGGGAGCAGAATCGCAGCGATTTTCATAAGCATATTGTGGAACATCGAGATATATCGACGGCGTATCAGTGTATGGAGTGTGGGGAGTGTTTTGTGGTGAAACCGTCGCTGGTGAAGCATTTGAAGCATTTTCATGAGGTGACGAATGTGGAGGAGTATTTTGATAAGAATCAGTGCTTTGATAAAGAGGCGGTTAAAGAGTTGGAGGAGAGTATGAAATTGGCACCGGGTGAAGTTAAAGGGCCGTTGAAAGAGAATCAATGTAGGGTGTGTAGGGAGGAGTTTGGGAATTCTGTGGAATTGAATAAGCATTTCCGTATACATGGAATGGCGTTTTTAATGAGGAATGCTAAATGATTGTTGTAATAATTTAGGTTAAGGAGTTTATTAAGTGTTCGGTATTTAAGTTTGACGAAATTGTTATTTTTTTATGAGTCTGATTTGAGTTTATGATATTTTTTTTTAATAAATAAAGTTTTGTAAGGATTTGGCGGACTTTTTTAAATTGTTGAGGTTCTATTGGAGAAGTTGCGCCATCTGTTATCAGTTTTAATGCACTATAGTCGATGAGCACAATAAATTTAAAAATTTATACAAAAACTGAGTATTTTAAGTCTTCCTCTGTAATAATTCTGTTTTAAAGTGATATAAACCATTTTTTATTTATTATTAAAGAATTTTTGTAATAAAGTTTGATGTTTTTTCGTAGGTAATAATTTGAGGTTAGGTCCGGTGAAGTACCCAAAAAATGCATTCCAAAAGTTGCATTTTCCTATCATTTATCATAGTTGTAAGTTTAATACATTGTAAAAAGTTTAAAGAAGGTGAAAAGCCTGATTGGGCTAAGAAAGATATTCGAGACTATTCAGAAGCTGATTTGGAGCGATTGCTAGATCAGTGGGAGGTATTTGTTAACGATAACATTTTCAACCCAACAAGAAACAAAATTAAATTTTTAGGAAGATGAAGATCCTCTCGAACCAGACGAATTACCTGAACATCTACGCCCAATGCCGCAAATTGACTTAAACAACTACGATACCAACAATCCAGAGGCATTATTGCAAGCTACCAAAAAGGGGCGAACACTGATGACTTTTGTCAGTGTAAATGGAAACCCCACTAAAGAAGAGACAGAGGAATTAACGAAATTGTGGCAAACTAGTCTTTGGAACAACCACATACAAGCGGAACGGTATTTAGTCAGTGATGATAGAGCAATTTTTCTGTTCAAAGATGGATCACAAGCGTGGACAGCAAAGGAGTATTTAATCGATCAGGAAAGATGTGAAAGTGTAACAATTGAAAATAAAGTTTATCCCGGAAAGTACTCCACACAAACTAAAGATGAATTGTAATAATATTTATTAAATAAAGTATATTTTGTTATAAATTAAAAATCATTCGTGCCATTTTTCGATTCGGTTTGCTTCACTTCTTGTTGTATTTTGTTAACTAGCATAGCCAGGACTTGGGGATCGACTCCGGCCTCACACAGCCGAGCACAAAGGGACAACGTTTCCATATCTAAATCCACACCTAGTAGATTGGCGAGTTCTTTTAGCGTATGGCATGTGTCTTTCGCTTCGTTGAAACGAGATGGTATACTGTTATTAGACATTTAAATTATCGAATTTTTCTGTTTTTATAGGTTATGAAAATTCATAACGATTTTCTTCAAGTGTCAAAAAGTTACTAGATTTAAAACAAAAAGTTACTGTTGTGGAATTCGGGCGGCAAATGAAAAATACAATGTAACAAGTTTAAATAAAAGTGTGAAGTTTTTAGTGTTAAAAGTTAAATTAAAAACATGTACATGTTATACATATTTATGTTTCAATAGCAGTTTATAATTCTGTTGATATTCCATCATTGATTGACTATGCAATTTCGGTAAATATCTTTGACAAATATGCTTTTATGTAAAAATTATCAAACCCCGACTCAAATGTGTGTGTTATTAATACGTTTATCACTTCTGTAATTTAGTAATTATTTATCGGAAATGATGTCAGGGCTTCATGGTTCTTTCTTTTTTCCAATAATATCGTATTTTTCATCCTTTAAATGTGCAATAAAGTATTGCAAATAAAAAGTGAGGTTAGATATAAAATTTGCAAAGAAGGAATTTGGACCGGGAATTTGGATTTACCGTTTATTTTCCGCCATGAACAGTAAAATCTTATTCCATTTTCGACAATTCAGTAAATTTCACCAATTTACATACAAATTCAATGCTAAAACGTTGAATCAACGTCGAATACTCGCAAAAGTGGTCCTGGGCTCAAGTGTAACCGTTTTCGGCTACTATTTTTACAAAACCAAGTTCAACAATCAAGTACATGCACAACAGAAGAGAGAAAACCATGACGTTGGTGTATTCAATCCAAATCTACCGAATTATACATTGGACGAAGTATCAAAGCACAGTACAATGTAAACAATATTCAATTTTCTAGAAATAGTGTGAAAAACGGCCATTTTTAAGGTCCCAAGGTGTTTGGGTCACTTACAAGAGTGGAGTTTACAACATCACAGACTTTATCGACAAACATCCGGGCGGTGAACAAATTCTAATCGCTGCTGGCAGCTCAGTGGAGCCCTTTTGGCTTTTGTATGCAGTCCATGAGAATCCTCACGTCTTCGAAATCTTAGAAACATATAGAATTGGTTAGATAACTGTGCTTCTCATCCAAACAATATAAATAAATCCATTTTCAGGTAACGTTAATCCAGACGAAGTGAAATCGTTAACAGAAGACTTGTCCGATCCGTACAGGAATGAACCGAAACGTAGTCCTGCTTTGAAACCGGCAAGTGCGAAACCGTTCAACGCTGAACTTCCCCCAAATTTGCTAATCGCCAATTTTATAACCCCAAAGTACGTACCAAGTCTATTTCTCTTACACAAACTTAATTAACCGTTTTTAGTGAACTGTTTTACGTTCGGAATCACTTACCAGTCCCCCAAATCGACCCACAAACCTACGAACTGGAAATCGAATTCGAAGGCGTTGAAAAGACATTAAAATTCTCTCTGGACGACTTGAAACAAATGGAAAGTCACACAATCACCGCCACAATTATGTGTGCCGGTAATCGTCGCACTGACATGACAAAAATCAAGCCTGTCAAAGGCTTAAATTGGGGCCCAGCGGCAATTGGCAATGCCAAATGGACCGGTCCCAGACTATGTGATATTTTAAAGAGAGCCGGAATTAAGAATGTTGAGAAATACAAGCATATTCACTTCGAGGGCTACGATTTGGATGCGACTGGGACGCAGTACGGTGCTTCAATTCCAATTTGGAGGGCGTTGGACGAACGCTGCGATGTTATACTGGCGTACGAAATGAATGGCGTCGATATACCACCGGATCATGGCTACCCAATTCGTGTTATTGTTCCAGGCGTTGCTGGAGCGCGGAATGTAAAATGGCTGGGCAAAATTGTGCTCTCCGAAACGGAGAGTCTGTCTCATTGGCAACAGAACGATTATAAAGGATTCTGTCCGACCACCGATTGGGATACGGTGGATTTCACGAAATCGCCAGCAATACAAGAGTTGCCTGTGATTTCAGCGATTTGTGTACCCTTGGCAGGGAGTTGTGTGCAATTGGAGGATGGCGAATTGGTTGTTAAGGGATATGCGTGGAGTGGAAACGGACAGAAGATTGTTCGTGTTGATGTGACTGCAGATGAGGGCAAAACGTGGCATGTGGCAGACTTTGATGCACAGGAAAACGTTGATCCACCGAAACATTGGAGTTGGACGTTGTGGTCCGTTAGAATACCGATTCAAGATGGAAGGAAAGAAGTGGAGATTTGGGCGAAAGCTGTGGATTCTTGTTATAATGTACAACCGGAATCGTTTGAGAATATATGGAATTTGAGGGGGGTGCTTAGTAATGCGTATCATCGGGTTAAAGTGGCGATAAAGAGATGATTTGTTGCAAGTTTGAGGTTAGGAGTGTCGAACTTTCGATATGACAAAAGGTTTGGGTATTTTTTCTTACAATAAAAACTAATAAAAATGAATGCTATGAACGATTTATTGGATTTTAATGGACATTTGCAAAACGAAGAATTAATTGCATTAAAACGGTTTTCCAGCTATCTGTTTCCAAAAATTTTAATTGAATCTATCCTCAAAGAGATGTCGCCACCGGCAACCATTTGATTCGAAATAAAAGTCATTTTATTAAACAATCAATTATTTATTGATATTTTCTTGAGGGTATGCAAACATCGAATCAATACACCACAAAAGCCTAAGTCTTCAAGGGGCCAGCAAACATTTAAATTTCATTTACTTTAGAACCACCCTCTGCGGCACCATCTTCGCCCCTCATTTTCATGTACAAATTGGCGCCCCCCTCACTGGCACGTCGTAACGAGCCCGGCAGACTACCTGCCGTCAAACTTGACGGTCCCGACGACCCTCCACTCGTTTTAATTTTATCTTTCGCCTTCGGTGTCCATGACTGAAATACAAACAGATGCAATTTCACCAAGCGACACAAAGGTTGTGGGAGAAGTAGCCAAATGGACACATTTATCTAGGGGGTGACGGGGGAGGCAATAAAATGCGGGCACATTTATACTATACGTAAGTTTTATTTCATTTTTAACATTAATAAATATAATTTCTTTTTGTAATTGATAATAACATCATTTGCATAAACATTTATCAAAATACAGATTTCAGGGTTTGGTTATACATTCCAAAAATGAATTTTTGTGCTTAAAATACCCTGGTGAGGAAGGACGAGAGGACGAAGGCTCATGCATCCTAAACATTCACTAACAAATATCACAATTAAGAGGGTTACACATAAGTTTTTTTTCCATTTTGGTCCAAACAATGGGGGTGGACAAAACCCAAAAAAGATTTTTTTATTGTACAATTAGATTGTCTGATAAAGTCCATAGAAAAATATGACTCTCTAATATAAAAATAGGCGTAAAATTCGAAGAAAACATCCATAAAACATCAAACAAACTTTCATGGGGGGAAGGGGGAGCATTTGGGGAGTTGGATTGACTCGAGACGATTTGTTTTGATGCTGTTTTAAATCTCATAATTTCTGAATTTACTGACAACTTCATTCTGGGCATCAGTGCCGGTCCAGCCGGTTCCACCACGGCCGCCCCAATGCAAATTGGCGCCACCTTCCGATGCACGCCGCTGTGCGGCACTGGCACCGCTCGCCCCCAAACTGGACGGGCCCGACTCTAACATACGGTCCTTTGTTTTCGGTGTGCTCCAGTGCATCGACTGTGAAAACATTGAAATAAAATTCCAACTCACTACACATGCTAAATTGAGTCAATTACGGGGAAGGGTCCGATCGATACACCGTAAAAGCTATAAAAAAATACAAGAAGACATCGGGGAGACATAAATACCTGATGGACGTGCTCCTTCATTCCCAGCCACTGCTTGTAGCTCATGCAAATGCCGCTGTTCTTCCATTTATTGTAATTGGACCGTTTCGATGGATCGGTCAGCACCTCTTTCGCCTCCTAATTTGAATTTTGCGCCAATTTTATGCAACCAAACATACACATTCATAACATTACTCACATTGAGTAGCTGAAACTTCTGTTCCGCTTCTTTATCGCCAGCATTCTTATCGGGATGACACTGCAACGCTCTCACCTTGTACTCGGTGTTGATTTGTTCCACCTAAGATTCCGCTTAATTAATGGAAATTCAAATCTGTTACAGATATTTACCGTGGAGTTCTCATCGCAGCCCAGGATGCCATAGTAGTCCTCGGTCTCCTTCTTCTCGTAGCTCAGAATTTCATCGACACTTGTCATTGTTTCGAATGATTCCAGACGACTTTTTCACTGTAAACACAAGAGCAGAGTTGTCGGTGGAATGTCAGCACGATTACTGGTCGGAAAAGGGGAAAATCCGAGCAACGTTATTGGGATAAACCAGTGACCGTCGACCAGCACAGAACGCGAACACCGCACCAGATAAACAACAATTCCAAGGCTGTGTGTGAGGAAAAAGCGATCGGTCGGTTGGAGAAGTGAAAGTCGACAGTGGTGGACGATTTGAATTGGCGGAATGTGTTGATGGGTTTTTGGGTGGTTGGTTTTTTCGGCTGTTTGGAAACACTGGATTATTTCGGGGGATGGAAGAAGAGTGTGCGCAAATGGGATGATAAGGGATTTTCAAGAGCAACATACAGTCGAATAACGGTCCACTGACCGCATCTTTAACAATCAATACATTTTCTATAGGAAAATAAATAGAGATAAAATGACAACATTTGTTGATGAATAGAATTATTAGTACACTTGTAAAAGGAATTGTAAAAATAACTTATTGAGACTTAAAAAATTCATTGATAAGGAGATTATCTTGAATTACGTAGAGAGTTCCATTAATATTGGCAAAATATTTGCGATGTAGTTTTTTTATGATAAAATTGATTGAAAAACGTACTGAGATTGACATGGGGTTCTATTAATGGGATGACAGTAGAAAAATAATGATAAGATTTACAATTTCTAACGAGGATGAAAAGTTTGTAGCTCTTAAATGCAGAAAAAGCCCGGGAAATGCCATTAAATTGCGGGAAAGGGTAGACAGCATTTTTAATGATGATAAAAGTTTGAAGAAACGACAAGAAACAACAACATAAAAAAGTGATCGACAGGGGCGTATCGTTTTCCGAGGGGGCTATCGGAAAATGAGACAAATTAACTAGCACGTGCCCCAAATCCCACAAAAAACTCCTCTAAATATACGATCCGATGTTGTATCGTTCCCCTCCAACGAAAAAAAATTACATGTTTTTCAGCTGTTCCCTTCGACTTTCGTTATGATATGGGAGTTGTGTCCTCCCACTCCACCCAACTTTACCACCGCCACCTTGTTCCCATCGAAAAGATTTTCATCCAAAAACGTAACACGCACCGAAATGCATTCAAGTCGTCGCATCAACGAATGTTTCCAAACTTCCAAACAGACGGTTTGATGGTTTTCGAGTGTGCCGTGATTTGAGACTTCCAGTGTGCTGTGACTTAAGTGTTTGGCGTCTTTCGACTGTAAGTAATCCATATTTTTACACATTTAATTACGTTTTCTTGGTAATAACAGTTGTGGGTGTGATGGAATTTATGTACTTTAAAAAAATTTCGTAAACACAATTACAAAGTTTTGAGTCGCGCGCGCATTTTAGTCTTATTGGAAATTAGTCAGCTTAAAAATCGACAAATATGCCATTAACCGTCTATTTTTACACAAGAATAGTTACATGGATGATGCGAGAAGGTTTTCTGCGAAACGCTTCGGAAATGGAATTAGTTTTCGCATTATATTGCTGAAATATCAGTTTACAGATTCAATTCTGGATGGCTGTAATACGAACCATATGGGATTTGTGTTTGTTTCGAATTGATTTTCCAAAAAACACATGTTTTCAAGAGCGAACAAACAACTATACTCTGTCTGCACCTAATTGGCAAAAATCACACTTTGCATTTAATTCATAGAAATTTCATGAATGAAGCGCGTTTTTTCCAGTCGTTCAACTAAAATTAGTTGTTGGCAAACGGTGACATTAATATTTTTTTTAAACAAATAACTCGAAAGTTACATTTCTAAAAATAGCAAGCCGCCCCTGGATTATCGGAAAATGAACTAGAGCGCAAATAAACTAATTGAAAACCGTCGTGGGATTTTCATCGCTGGACTGAAATTCGATTATAATATATCTTAATCCGTCAGATATTTCAACAGGCAAAAAAGACGCTCTTTCTTCACGTTGACATTTTTTTTGAATTAATCTTAATTAGCACAGCAGTGTGCACTTCTCTCAAGACAGGAATAACTAATTAGTAGTTCGTTAATTATAGAACGTTTTAACTTGTTTCCCATCGAAATGTTTGTGTAACTTTCCAGAATTGCACCGAGAATGGACACATTGCGGCCACATTGACCAGAACGGAAGCGAAAGATTCATAAAACTCACAACACACACGTCCCCCAATTGCCTTGATGAGGTTAAAGACAGTTTAAGAAGACACGATTAGAAAATTTCAAGCTGAAACAATGGCTCTTGGTGCGTGAATTATATGATTATATATTATTCAAATTTATCTTCCACTAATGCGACAATAGTTGAATACAAATGCGCCTCTTAAATCTGGCTTTAGATGGTAAAATTATTTAAATTCACTACAAATTTATACTTGGTGCCTCTTGAACCTTATAAATTATGTATGGGGTGGCGATTTAAGGGGCGCATCGATTCATCTCACACTGATTTTTATCATTTCTTCCACGTACCCGAAAATTTCCACTGTAAACAAATCTCGACTTGCATTCATAATTCCGAGGGCTTTGAATGTTACGTAAACCGGCCAATTAATTAACTAATCAATTTATTACTCACTAAAAAGGAAACAATTAACTTCCTTAATTTAATTCGTGTTGGTGGACTCGATACGAAAAAAAAATCTTGAATTTTGGGCCTAAAACATCATCAAAATGCGTTAACACCGACATCCTGTCGGATCTCCGACTTCCTCCTCTTCCCATGCGTCCCTCCAGTTGGGATGTGCAGTTCCATTTTAAAATGCACGGCCATGCCAAGTGGAAAAAGTGACAAAGCGGCATAAAAATTAGTATTCATGTGTCGGTACTGTTTCAGATAATCCATCGTACTTCACAGTGCCATCCGATGAGAAAAACAAGTCGAATAGTGGCGTGACGGTGTTGAAGCGACGCAGAATGGGCAATTCGGAGAGTGCCAGTGACGGTACATTGGCAGTACCGAAATACGTACGGTCGATTAGTGCCAATTCGGCGGACTCGAATCGGGAACTGTTGATCCTTGGCGAACCGAGACTGTCCGACATGGCACCGGATTTGGCATTCAAGCATCCAGCAAGTCGTTCAAATTCTCTGAAAGGAAAAGAGCACTCTGAAGTACTCTATGTACCATTGCCCGGCTCGGAAGAGGAGGCGACAAATGACGATTTGTCGGGAGACGAAGTTTTCCTCGCAGAGGATTCAGCGAGATACTACAATGTACAAGCGATGAAACAGAATCAAAGACGACATTCGATCGGTACGTTCGTGGCGGGTGGTACCAAAGAGCGAGAACGAAGCAACAGTTTAGCGTCGAATTTTCGTGACGAATTCCAACAGCAGAACAGTGTGAAAACCGCTCATCGGACTGTGATTGATGATCACGCTTTAAGGCACGGATCGTACCCGAGAAAGAGGTGTACTCGATGCACCAGCAAAGGTGAGTACCGATTGAAGTTGCGGTGTAATCAATAATTCATGTGCGGTGTGATTTGCGGTTTTGTTAAACAATCTAATCTTGAGTAGTACTTGGTGAGTACCGAGAAATGGAACTGAAATTCTGGCAAATGTGAACATAATCTCGTTATGATTCATGGTACAAAGCAGGACACTTGTTTACATCTTATCCAATTACCGAAGTAAGTGCGACGTGAGAAGGAATAGATTCAACATTTCCGGTACTAGCCAATTTCTATTAAGTTCAATATTGTCAATTTAATGTTATTTACGCTTCATATACTCAATTATTTATTACATAAGCGGACAAAGCGCTCGCATATACGTATCTCGCTTATTTGGTACTGCATAACAAACAACAAAGTCATATTTCTTATCTTTTTAAGGATATCCGTGTACAATTAAATTCACAGTACACGTATTTGTATATTTGTCGCCATATTCGCCTCTCGTACAATCGATTGGGGCATATTAATTACGATTTATTTATATTGTGTCTCCCTCTTCGGCCGCCACTGTCTCCTTTGAGCGTTTATTGTCTTCTTCATAATTGTCGTCATAAACATTTTTCAGTTTAATGTTGTAGACGTTTATTTTATTGTTTCCAGTTAAAAATAGGAGGAAATGTGTTAAAATCTAGTGTTTACCACACGGAATCATGTAAGTAGAAAGAATTTGAACGAAATGCGGCACTTGAGAAATACACGAAATTGAATATTAGTGGTGCGGTAAATGTCCGATAATTATGTGTCCGATATTTGCTTTGTGGGCGTCTTAATAGTGTTTCTACCAGAGAATAAATATTATTTTTAGACAACATGCGTGTCTCGTTTGGAAAATGGAAGTAAATATATGATTAAATCTCGTTTACGATGAACAATGTTATATGGTGACATTTTTCAGCATCTATAATCGATATTTGTTTATTAACAATGCTATATTGGTAGCCGATGACCTTAGTTATCAGTGATTTCTTGGAAATTAATCGCTTTTATGTGTGTTATCGATTTGAATGCATGTAGGAAAAAAATTGGTTTCATTTGAAATGTGAATACACCCTTGTCTATTTTTAAGAAAACAAACGACCCTATTCATTACTTTAAAAGTGTAATAAACTCGAAAAAGAAGTGATTCCAGATTAAAGACTATAAAATGTCACTGTCTGTTAGTAAATTCATTATGCGGCTACTGTACTGAGAGCATTCTTTCTTTGATATTTTCTGATGTGTAAAAAGACCTCGAAAATATCACCACGTGTGTCGTCCAAAATTGTCTAGAAAACCGCACATTTGTGCGTAATGAGAACATGTGTATTTTTCCTATCTAATTACTCATCGTCATGATTAAATGTAAATCTTGCGCTGTGGTCAACAAGGAACACTTTATTATTTCCGCTATTCGCATATCCGTTTAGCACCTTCACGGAAGTCTTGGTACACGTGCCCAGGATGTCACGCTTCAACAATGTCCTGATGGTTGATCGGCCAGGTTTTCAACCCTTTTATCCCCCTACAAACTAATTAAACTCGATATTCGTATAATTGCCCCTGCATCCGGGAATAAAATTCCATAATTTTGATAAATCTGTTGGCAATTAGTGGATATACAGTCATAAATATTCATTAAAATGCTCGGAATTGTGGCCTGATTTAATTGTTTATTAAATTTATTGTTTCTTTGTGTCGTTGCTGCGGTTATTTTCGCCCAAATCCATTATATACGATTGTTGTTGGGAAATTTGTGTCATCCTCCACGTTGCACATTGATTTTCATATCACATATACGAGAGTGGTGGCGCAATCGCATGGTAAAACTGACATTTCCAAAGGGCCGAGGGCGTTTATCTCGCAACAGCACCTGTACAGGTAAACAGGACCCTTTGGTAGATGTGGAAGAAGCGTTTATTTATAGGGGGATGGCAGAGGGGCACGCGCCACCTTTAATAAATCCAACACAGATGCGGATGAGTTTGGTAAACTGTTGAAAGATTATTATGATGGCACATATAAAGGCGTTCATAGTTCAAATACCTACGGAACGTTCAAATAAACTGAGAAAATGTGTGTAAACGGAAACGGACGTGCTGTTTATGTTAAGAAAATGTCAAGAAAATCACATATGGTCGCCCAATTTCACTCTCTCTCTGCATAATTTGTTTGTTGTTATACTTTAAACAAAATTATTATGAAATATACAAGGGAAAATTGTATAGTAAATGAGAGTTGTACGTCTAAAATTAAATCGGTTTGTCAGAGATGAAATAAATTAGTCGGTTTTTTGTGCGTCGCGACGCTACATTTCCGGACCGCGATAACAAATCACATAACATTATCGTCTATTCTTATGCAAGCGTAACAGACAACTTCCTATCGGTGATAATCCGATTTTTTAATTAAACTATGTGAGGACGTTTATACGAGACAGAATGAACAACGTTTGGTCCGAAGATGTTGGCCAGATGTGAATATTTCCAGAATTGACCTGCCAGATGTAAAACTTGTTCGGTGTTGGACCTGAAAGGGCCCCTATCCAATTGATCCACAATTGAAGGGAGAGTCGAACAAAAAATATATTCGGTATCTTAAAAAACATTCACAAATCATACAAAGTTGTGAAGGAAATTCGTCCGACTGGCAAACACAAAGCAACCCCATTCCGCTTTATGCGGGGGCAATAAAGGCAGTAAATGCGAGAAAATAGACGCACTGTGTGTATATTTCCTTTTATTATGCACGTGTGCACATCATATTTATACGACTTGTACATATGGACGAACACACAGGTGCACTCCATACCCGTGGCCCGAAAATTTACTTAATCGCCAACTCGCCTTACAATTTTTATCAATATCTTATCACTGATTCCACTTGAACTGTATTTATTCACCAAGAAGTAGAATATTTCATTGCATATAATCGTTAAAATGTAGTTATTATCGTGTAACTGGTCGGAAACTTCCTCAATGGGCGGCATTTATTAATCGACATTAATTAAAATCCGAGTACAGTGCGTTCATTATCGGAATGTTTTGAAATTTTGTTTACAGTCGCATCCCGTATCAAGAATATGGACGATATTCTGATAGTTTCGTTGAAAGCGAGCGAAGCGGCCAGTTTGTGGGTGGACTATTTCTCGAATTATTTCCAACAAATCAGCAAACACGCCAATCGGAAACCATTCAAGTGAGTCGCCAGTGATTCTTCACCGAAATGCGTACAAATCTCCACTCTTTGTTACAGAATTCAGCATTTGGGTGTGGAAGAGGCGATTTCCAACAGCGAACCGAACTTCTTAGAAAAAAGCACAAATGTTAAACTGCAATTGATCGTATTGTGTCCCAGTTTTTTGGAGTTTGTTAGTGGCCATCCGGACGAGTGCAATATTTTAGGGAAAATTCTGCTCTCTGATCGTACATTGGCGCTTTTGTTGGGCGTTCATGACGCTGATGTGCAAGATGTGCACAAAAACGCACTGGCCACTTACACACAATGGCAACGGCAGAGTGTGGGACAGGATCAAGACTCGAATTTCACCAAAGAGTTCTTGAGTCAAGCGATGGCGATCTTATCGCGCGTGTGGAAGCAGCAAAGTAGCGTAATTTCACAGGAGAAGGCGCAATTCACTGTGACACCAAAGAAAATCCGACAGGTAAACATTTGTAAATTTTCCTGAAACGTTTAAAGAAATTCCGGTGTTCCAGGGGCAAAATAGCGTGTTTATTCTTCTTACGTATCCCCTCCAAAAGGAAGACATCGTAAAAATCTCCATAGAGAAGAACGGTGACATGTACGAAATGAAATCGGTGAAACGTCGCAATCCATACATCCTAAAAATCGCCGTGCCCGAAACACTGACCGAAGTGACGACCATTGTCAACGTATTAGTGGAAAAGAATGGCAACATCATAGGCAGCAGACCGATCAAATGTGAGAGCAAACTCAGAGAATTGGAACAAATTCTACGAGCCGTCAGCAATCCAGTCGAGTTCATGTGTCAGGTAGACAAAAAAAAATCGCTTTCTTGAACATTTCCTAAATTCAGCCGGTTTCAGACATTGGGCTTTGCACCGACCGAACGCGAACAGTTGGATTCCTGGCTAACGCAGAACTTTTACCGCAATCTGCCGCCACATTTCAATCTGTTGGCCAGCCATGAGAGTCCGTACAATGCGACGATGCACAAGCACAGTCACGAGGAGTTTCCCACATTGTTGCATTTCGCCGCCCGTTTCGGGCTGGACAAGTTGACGATGCAATTGCTCGATTGTCCGGGCGCGGATGTCGCCAACGAGATTCGGAACGTGCATGATATGACCACATTTGAGATAGCACAGGCGAATGGACATGAGAGTTTGGCGGCCGTGTTGCGGGGCTACATGGTAATTACATCAATTTCAGTTGTATGTGTTAGTGATTTGAGGGCGATTTGCAGAGTATGAGCGAGTTGCATATTGTCTATTCCAAGTTGAAGGCGATTAGCTTGAATCCCGACACGCCGGAGGTGGATGAAGAGGGTTATCTAACGCCGAAGGAAGTGACCATGCAGCATTACAAAATTTGTCCGAAACCGCGTCCTTTTGAGCCCCTGTCGCCGTCCACACCGCCTTTGGGGTACATAACAATGAACACTCCTGGTAATTTTAAGAAAAATCTAAAATCCAGCTTGTTTACATTCATTTTTTTTTTTCAGTAGAGAAGAAGAAAGGCGCTATAAAACGGGATCCAAGTCCCCAACCGGGTCCAAGTAAGAAAATGTTATCAAAAAGTAAACAGGAACTTGTGATGGAGGATAAAGTGCAAAAAGAATTGGCTGAAATTATAAACGATTTCAAGAATAATGTTCATTCCATTGCACAAGTGGAGAAATTGGTGGAAGAGTGGAAGAATCGGAACGATGTGCAGAAATCGTTTAAAGAGAAACAAGAGCAACTGTTGCAAATGAGACTGAAATACGAACAGATCCAGCAGGAAATGAAGCAGTCGTCGAAGAAAGCGAGCCCTTTGGAACGAATTAAGAAGTTTTTCCGGCCGAAAGGGGAGGAGAAACGGACGACGGACGATTTGTTGGTGGTGCCGCAGTTGATTACGTCGCCACAACAGCAGAGACCGATCAGTAGTTTGAGTACGTCGAGTTCGGGCTCTTCGGGACGGATGAGTACGATTAGTGGATCGAGTTTGGTGGATAGTGGCACGCATTCGGACAGTGAGGAGAGAAAGTACCTTATGGGAACACCGAATGAGGATGAGTTTCGGAACGATTTGCATAAGGCGATATTGCATTTGAATTATACGCCATTGCCAGCACCGAAACCGGTGAAGGAGATTCGACCGTTGTTTGAGGCGATACAAGAGTTTAGGGATGTTAAAAGACCGGATCATTTACCGATTGTTGATGAGTTTTATAAGCAGTTCAAGCCGTCTGATATGCCACTGGCAGGTGGGTTGGTAGAATGTGTTTTTTTGAGAAGAGAATTAATGATTTGTTTTAGGGTTTTCAGAGGAGAATGAACACAGTACGCCAATAAGTGGTAACTCAAGTTATATGAATCTATCGGTGAATGGGGAACCTTTGAATGGACATACTTATATGAATTTTAAAGTACCCACAACCAGATAGAATAGATTTATTTATCAACATGTTTTTGTGTTAATTTTACATTATTTATTTATTTGATAGTTGTGACTTTAATGACATATTTTTTGTACATTTTATATTAAAATTATTATACTACACTTTAATAATTTATTGGGTTTTATTGATTTTTCCCAGTTCCAAATTAATTGGTTTAAATTTTGTTTCATCTGATTGGCTACACCGTGAACCTCAACCACAATTTCATAATTCCAGCTTTATTCCGCATCATTTTACCGAGTCTCAAAAGTTTTTTATTGTGATTTGTGTTTTGTTAGTTAAACTAATGAAACAAACTAAAAGTGAAAATCTTTATAATGTTCTACTATTATTTAATTTTATTCATTTGATATTTTACTATTGCGTTTACAATACATTTGTAATGACCGTGTTTTAAGTTTTCGTTAGTGATCGGTCGGACCGACGTTCAAGAAAATTGAGGCGGGAGAATCGTGATGTTTTTTGAGGTTATACATAATATAACCTCAAAAAATACTTGGTTGCAGCCGTCACTCCCTGTTTTATTTTCTTTGTGGTCATTCTCAAAATGAAAGCGGAAAACAAGCCTGTTATTGTGCAAAAAGCGGAACTGTCCAACTCAAATTTAGAAGATGAGTCGGGCGATGAAGGGGTAATACATCAATCCTCCCATAACTTCGATTATAAAACTTGTTCTTAGGACGAAACCTCAAGTGTTGGAAGTACTACCACCGATAACACATCCCGTAGCGCTACACCCACAAATAATCGCCTGCGAAAAGGTCGACGAGGCAAAAAGAAGAGCAGTAAACCGAAAACCTTAAAACCCATCTACAAATTCACGTAAACTCTTTCTTAAAACTCTGTAAACATTTTTTTTCCAATTTGTTATACCTTTAGGTGCAGTATCAAAGAAGATCATGGACAACCGCTGTTCGGCGTTCAATTCAACCATTATTTAAAGGAAGGCCAACCACTAATATTCGCCGCAGTTGGCAGTAATCGTGTCACAATCTACGAATGTCCCGATGGCAACGGAATAAAACTGTTACAATGCTATGCAGACCCAGATGTGAGTTGGCACCTTGAAAACCGACACACTCTTAACCCGATTTTTTAGTTGGACGAGAATTACTACACTTGTGCCTGGTCCCATGACGAGGAGACCGGCAAACCGTTCTTAGCAGTCGCTGGAGCTCGTGGCATCGTTCGTATTCTCAATCCCATCACAATGTCCGGCATCCGACACTACATTGGCCATGGCCATGCCATCAACGAACTGAAATTCCATCCGAAAGACGCCAATTTACTGCTCTCCATCTCAAAGGACCATTCATTGCGGCTTTGGAATGTGAAAAGCGATGTTTGTATAGCGATTTTCGGTGGCGTTGAGGGACATCGGGACGAAGTTCTTAGTGCTGTACATTTCACCCCACATTCACGTACACACTTAATAAAAAATTTCATATTTTAGGACTTTGACATGATGGGAAATCGGATAATGTCTTGCGGAATGGACCATTCATTGAAACTGTGGCGGTTAGATAAAGAAAACATGCGGGAAGCAATTAAACAGTCGTATCAGTGGAACTCGGCACGCAGTGCCCGTCCCTTCGACTCACTAAAAGAGCATTTTCCCGACTTTTCCACCAGAGACATACACAGAAACTATGTGGACTGTGTCCGATGGTTTGGCGACTTTATTCTCAGTAAATCATGTGAAAATTGCATTGTGTGTTGGAAACCGGGCCGATTGGAGGACGAACAGTTGCGTAAAGGGGAGACCAGTTCCACTGTCATCCATCGATTCGATTACAAAGAATGTGAAATTTGGTTTGTACGATTTGCGATGGATTTCTGGCAAAAGATCCTCGCATTGGGCAACCAGACGGGCAAGATTTTCGTGTGGGATTTGGATGTATGCGATCCGGCATTGGCACAGTGTTACACATTGCAGCATCCACGGTGCACGACGACAATACGACAGACGAGCTTAAATCGGAATGGAAACATTTTAATATGCGTTTGTGATGATGGAACGATTTGGCGATGGGATAAGATTGTAAACTAATTGTTTAACGAGATAAAATAATTTATTTTGTACTACAATTTGTTGTTGAATGTTAAGTGTCCTCTTTTTTGTCCCGTTTTTTAGTTAGAAGAGGAACTTTGGCATTTTCTAAGTGGATTTTGGTGCGAGAACGTGCCGGACCGGCGAATCGAGCCTTTACATTACGTTCGATTGGTACGTACACTTCGAAGACGTTGTAATGTTTTAGAATGTCTCGCACTGTTCCAAGGGGCAAACAATAGTCGTTTGCTATTTTTTCTGGTGTTTCGATGAGTTTGTTTTGTTGGTGTTCGGTGAGGAATTTTAAAGTATTTTTCAGTGTGATACGGCCTTGGGGGATTACATTCGGCTCCATAACTCCATACTCGAATTCGTACGTGTGTCGATCCGAGGGTAATGGTTTCGTTGGGTTTTTTGGTATTTCGGGATTTGTCTAAAAAAAACAAGTTTAAGTGTGTTTTTTTTTTAAATTTGGCGGTGGCTTACATCTGTTGATTTCACATATACGTCCCGTAAGTGTTCATCCAGAACTGTGTGCTTTTTCTTAGTTTCTTCGATTATATTTGGATATTCTAAAGAAAAAGTTTGTTGTACTGTTGAAGTTCAAAAAGATGTGCCTACCTTTTAGAATTCGTTCATAATTTAAAACGTCTACTTTATGTTTTGGTGCTGCACTTCGATTGGGATTTGAAATAGCTTTGTGTGCTCTATTTTCTATGTTATAATCCCTAAAGGGGTTGAATAATGCTAAACGTGAAGCTGCTTTTCCCATGTCTTTTGAGGTTATGTCTCAGAGACATTAGCAATTATAAACTATTAAAGGTACGAGTAATAACAATTAATCTTTGGACGATTTAACAACTTTTATAATTGAAAAGGCAATTTTTAATTGATTATTTAAGTGGTTTTTTAAAGAAAAAATTAAATACTTTTATAAAGTGCCCTCTATACGTTTCTCTTTTGTTTAACATGTGACAGAAAAGGATGACATACAGACATCTGTCTTGAATTGCACTAGCACTGCCAACCCAAGAAATTCAAATTCTCATCAACTATAATATTTATTTAATGATAAAATATGTTCTTATCTTTAAATCACATTACAAAAGTACTCTTAACATGATCAAACTCTTGTAAAGACATAGCAATAATTAAAAATCAATTATGTTTTATCAAATAACTTATGGCCCAGTTGGTGGCATTTTGTTTATAACAGTTGGTATATTCTGGAATTTGACACTGTGGTAAAATGGCTGATATCTCAATCTTTTAGAATTTTCTTTGTTTTCATTACCATTTTAACAATATTAAATGTGTCTTAGTTAAAATTAAAACGTATTATTATTTCATGTAAATACAGTGCAAACATCTAGTAGTGTTATTTATAAAAATATCTATACGTTGTGAATAGAAAAAATTAATGTGAGTGATGAAGTGTAGTTAAAATTCCACCACTTTAGAATGAGATAGATTGACACTTTAAAATCTTGACAGTGTTTGATTACATTTATTATCATTTTCAAACAATTCTCTGTGGCAAACCAATTAAGAAACAACAAATAGTCCCCCTAAAATCCATCCACAGGTAAATACCATCGAAATTCAACCAAATATACGTCCAGATTTCCTCTCTCTGTGTGTGTATTTTTCTCTCATGTGTGTGTGTGTGTGTGTGAATATGGTTAAGGAATATAAAAGAAGAGGGGCAATCTTGTTTGACAGAGAGTAACATAAAAAATGTCATGCATTATGCCAAGGAATGTTACATTGGAATGTGTGTGCGAGTGAGACATTTGATAGTATTTGGCACATACTTCTCTATAGCAATCACTGCCTCGAGCAACACACACACACACACACATATCCAAGTAGTCTATGCATGCATGTTGACAGATCAGAGGAGATCGTGTATTAGACATTTTTTTCAACAAAAAACTTATTTTTATACAATTTTATTCGTAAAATTGCTGTTATATTTATCATAAAACTTCCCAATTACAAAAGAATCCCGAAAAAAGCTCACTAGATTCGCATTGAAAAAAGTGTCTGTATACAGGACGATTCAAGCAGCCCCTATACAGGGTGTAACACAGTCCCATAATTTTTGTTTCCTTCCAGATTGACAGTTGAACCGTGCACATTGACAATGTCCGTACATATAATGTGAATAAGTGAATTTTGGCGTTCGGGCCCAGTATGGGCCAACAGTCACGGCCAAAACACATAATGAATCCCAGTGCAACAGCCCGTACACCGGGCTACCATCAGAAAGCGATGGAAGAGATCCACAACTCGTTGCGACCATTCGAAAAGAGCGGTGGCACATCGACGAGTGTTGGTGGCGGCACTAGTGTCACTGGAGGCGGCGGTTCGAGTAGTGCTGCCAGTACAGTATCGAATTTCTCTGCAACAAGTGGTGTTAGTTCATTGAATTCATCCATAAGCAATGGCACAACAGACAAAGACATTCTATTACGGCACTCGTTAAGTCAAATGTTGAATATGGGCTATACGGAAGAGATCGCCACCAGGACACTCCAATTGGCCAATGGCCGTTTAGAGATCGCCTTGGACTACATCCAAAAACAGGAACTAACCACCACCAACAACAACAACAGTAAATCGAGTGGCGGTTATACGAAACTGATGCGTAAACCGAGCATTGAACGTGAAATTGTCATACAACGTGGCAGTCCGGCATTGGACAGTGGTGCGGGCAGTTCCCGATCGGACAGTCCCCGCTTAACCGAACTCCATTCGAGTGTTAGCCGATATTCGCCCAGTTTCAATGAACCACCACCACCGCCACCGCCACGCAACACTCCACCACCACCGCCACCGCACATCCCCGCCTACCAAACGGTGCCCAGTAATGTACAGCAATTATTCAAACGAATGTCACCGGCACCGGTCGTACCGGCCCGCACACCCACCACCGTCACCTACAACCAACAACGTGGCACCAGTCCGGTGAGTAGCAGTGTATCGACGTGCCGCCAACCGATGGTGGTCCAGAACGGGCCACAAGTCCAACAACAGCTCACCCAACAAATGCAAGCATTGAGTCTATATCAGAGCAGTAGTTCGTCAACGGCCGAACCGCCACCGCCCTATCCAATCATGTCGGCCAGTCCATCGAACGCACCCCCACCGCCCCCCTATTCCGCCTCCATCCAGAATCGACAAAGTCCCACACAGGATTTCCGCAAAAGTCCGTCGAGTGGCATTTATTCGGGCAGCACGTCGGCCGGATCGCCCAGTCCGATACCGGTCTCCACTCAAACACCGACCGCAATGGCCCGTCCCACCCCATTGCCCGCATGGGGTGCTCGACAAACAATCAGTCAACCACCGATTATAATGCAATCGGTGAAAAGTACACAAGTACAAAAACCGATCTTACAAACGGCAATTGCACCGACAGCGCCACAAGTGGCGACTAGTAGTGCAACATCGGCCACCACCTCCGCACCGCCACCATCTTATACGGTTTCCATACAGCAGAAGGCGTACACGAATGGAAAACCGGCCGCACCGGCACCGAATACGAATACGGTGAGTGTACCGACCACCGAACCGCCGAGTTATGCGAGTACGATGCAAGCGAAAGCGAAAGCACAGCAACGCGGCTGTCATCCACCGTTACCGCCACCACCGTATACGGACGATGGCCATGCACAGGTGTATACGGTGGAGAGTACGAAATCGCCACGTGCCTCACCGCACGTCCATCCACCGTTGCAACGGAAATATTCGCCGGTGGTGGAGGTGCGGAGTGATTCGTCGCAATCCACATCGTCGGGTGACAGTCGGTATCCGGATCAGGCGCCACCATTGCCACCGACCACGTCCACATCGGTGAAATCGAATCATGTGACCAATAATGGAATGAGCGGTGATGATGTGATTGAGATGCCACCACAATTGCCGCCACATACGAAAATTAAACATCAATCACCGATACCGGAACGTAAGCAAATTAGTAAAGAGAAAGAGGAGGAGAGACGGGATGGTAAAGTGAAGAATTATTCACCGCAAGCATTTAAATTCTTTATGGAACAACATATAGAGAATGTAATAAAATCGTATAAGCAGCGTTTGTTGCGTCGTATGCAATTGGAGAAAGAGATGAATAAAATTGGGTTAAGTACGGAAGCACAATTGCAAATGAGGAAAATGTTGTCGCAGAAAGAATCGAATTATATACGATTGAAACGTGCCAAAATGGATAAGAGTATGTTTATAAGAATTAAACCGATCGGTGTGGGGGCATTTGGTGAGGTGACATTAGTGCGTAAAATCGATACGAATCATTTGTATGCAATGAAAACGTTGCGGAAAGCGGACGTATTGAAACGGAATCAGGTGGCACATGTGAAAGCGGAACGTGATATATTGGCCGAAGCAGATAATGAATGGGTGGTGAAATTGTATTATTCATTTCAAGATAGTGATGTGTTGTATTTTGTTATGGATTATATACCGGGCGGTGATTTAATGTCGTTGTTAATAAAATTGGGCATATTTGAGGAGCATTTAGCACGTTTTTATATAGCCGAATTGACATGTGCTGTGGAATCGGTACATAAAATGGGTTTTATACATCGCGATATAAAACCGGATAATATATTAATTGATAAAGATGGACATATAAAATTGACGGATTTTGGTTTGTGTACGGGCTTCCGATGGACACACAATTCGAAATATTATCAACCGAATGGTAATATAGGAAACTGTAAAAACTGTCAATTTTGCTAAATGTTTTTGTTTAGGTGATCACAGTCGACAGGACTCGATGGATCCGATTGATGATTGGAGTGAGGAATGTAAATGTAAAGTGTTGAAACCGTTGGAGAGGCGACGTAGACGGGAGCATCGTTGTTTGGCACATTCGTTGGTTGGTACACCGAATTATATTGCACCGGAAGTGTTACAACGTACTGGTTACACGCACGTCTGCGATTGGTGGAGTGTCGGTGTGATTTTGTATGAAATGTTGGTGGGTCAGCCACCGTTTCTAGCGAATACGCCAGCAGAGACACAACTAAAAGTAAAATGTTTTTGTCAATTGCTGTTTTCAACACAAGCATTGATTTTTTTTTCTGTGTTATTTTGTAGGTAATTAATTGGGAGACAACGTTACAGATACCGAAACAAGCGAATCTTTCGCCGGAAAGTACGGACTTGATATTGAAATTGTGTTGTAGTGCTGAACAGCGTTTAGGGAAGAATGCGAACGAAGTGAAATCGCATCCGTTTTTTAAAGAGATCGATTTTGAGAAGGGTTTAAGACGGCAAGCGGCACCACATAAGCCACGCATCGATTATCCAACAGACACATCAAATTTCGATCCAATTGATCCAGATAAATTGCGTAATTCAACATCATTAGAATCGAGTACATCAAATGAACAATGTGACAATGCGAAATTGTTTCATGGTTTCTTTGAATTTACATTTAGACGATTTTTCGATGGCAGTGATAATAATAAAATTAATTTGGATGATAATGATAATCAGGGACCGGTGTATGTATGATATTTTTATATGATGTGTGTGTGTGTTTGTGTGTATACGAGTCTCTGATTATTGATTTTATTCATATTTATTTTCGGAAAATCACTGAAAATTTTGTTGGTGTTGTAGAGTGGCGCCATCTAATGAATCACTTTGAAAAATCATCGTTTTAGAGGGAATTTTGAAATGTTGTGCATTTGAATGCATTTTGATGAAATGATGTTGATGGGAAATTAACCAAAGTTAATATAGCTGCCTTATAAAATGAAAATTGTATGCCTTTATATGCTCAAAATAGGTTTAAAGTCGTCTTTATAATAATAATAATTTTTCGTTGTAGTAGAGTAGGAGAGTACAATATTTTAATGGGTCAAATTGGTGCTAATTGTTTTGTTATTTATTAATTTAATTAATTGTGATAGAATACAAGATGAATAATGTTGTGGGGGTGGTGCCCTTTTTAGAAAGTGAATGGATTTGTTTTTTTGATAATGAGAGAAGTGGAAAGAAAATGAAATGAAGGAATTTTAAAAGCGGACAATAATATATTTTTCTAGTCAATTGTATACATGCCCATTTAATGTTTGATTTTTTATTATTGATTTTAATGAACTGTATTTTTTTTGAAGTCTAGATACTTTCTAAAGGGGCACACGTGTGTGGAAATGATGGGAAACATGATGGAAATTTTGATCACTTTGGTTAACTCTATCTCTCTAGTTTATATTAATGTAAAGTAATTCGTTTTTTTTTGTAAATATTCGTTTGAAGAGTAAAGTTAAAGACTGTACGTGTGATTTCGTGAAGAATTAGATTTTTTTTAAATTGGAAAGCAAGTTCTGGTGGAGATTTGTTGAAAAACTGCCTTTATATTTATCATATATACTAAGATCCCCTTTGGATTTAAATTGGGGGATGATTAACCTCTCACACAATAAAAAGTAAATATAAAAATGCTGTGTTAATATAAAAAAATTGAATATTTAAATAAAGTATATATATATATAAATAAATATAATATAATTGCTCATAATTATAAAAAAATTTAAGCTTAAGGTATTTATTTTCAGTATGTAATCATCAATCTTTTTTTCTCTATGTAATAAGATGTAATACTGTGGGTTTCTATAAATATTCACGATTTTTAAGTAATATTGTTATTTATTAGTATATATTTTTTCTAGTCTGTCGTCATTATTAATTTTTTTTAATAATCATAAAGGCCAACTCACATTATTTTGCAATTTGTTCCTTAAATGAATTTCATGAATGAACAAAATTTATTATTGTATACTATTACACAATTTTTTAGGCATTATTGTTACTATTAATTGATTTTATTATGTAGGAATGGATTTAAAAGAGAAAAAAGTGCCTAAAACAATTTATTATTATTGTAAATGTGTGTAAATATTATATTTTTTTGAAATAATGTCTTGGTTGTTTATTTAAATAATCGCGCTGAAATCTAGTGTCTTTTTTTTATCGACACTTGGCAGCATGTAATTGACATGCGCAGCAAAGGGGCGTTTTAACTTTGACATTTCATCATATTATTTGACGCCATTTTGTATTATTGTTATAATTATTTGTAAAAAAAAAGATCAAATTTTATTGCAATCATCCTACATTGTTTATTGATATTATTGTGTTGAATATGTGCCTGTGATACTAACCATCGATTTATTTATAAAATTGTTTCGTATGTGATAACCGTTTGTTAACATTGGAACGGTAGAAAAATTGAAATTCCCTCAATTTGAAAGGAAATAATTAATATTCTATTTATACGTTCGTTCTTTGTGTTGTGTTGGAATTGTTTATGATTTTTTATTTCGGTTGAAATATAGGGAGTTTTGTGTTTGGAAACTGCAAACGTCCAACAGTGTAACAGTGACAGTGTAAAGAATTTATTGAATCAGCTGTAAGCCGAAAAATGAATACAAAAGACGACGAATATGATTATTTATTTAAAGGTAAGCGTTTCTTAAATAACATTTTATGATTACTTCTTCCATTTCCTTTGTCCTTTCGGCAAATTCGAGACGTTTTCAGTGCAATTGTGACATGTCATCAGTGTCAGAGGTCAAGTATCTAAAGTAAATCAATTTCTATCCAACAACAATGCATTATTCCCATTCTCACATTATTCACACACACATGACTCATTTCATAAATTCATTACTAATCTGTAATCTATGCCAATGTTGTTTTTTTTGTGTTCTAGTTGTACTGATTGGTGACTCAGGTGTAGGAAAATCTAACTTATTATCAAGATTTACTAGGAATGAATTCAATTTAGAATCAAAGTCAACAATAGGCGTGGAATTTGCCACTAGAAGTATACAGGTGAACAAATTAAAATTTAAACAAATTACACATATCGCCATCTATGTGTCACTTTTCATACTAATCGGAGGTCTCTGCTTTTAGGTGGATGGCAAGACGATAAAGGCTCAAATATGGGACACTGCTGGCCAGGAACGTTACCGAGCCATAACAGCGGCTTATTATCGTGGTGCTGTCGGTGCATTATTAGTTTACGACATAGCGAAACATTTAACATACGAGAATGTGGAACGTTGGCTGCGCGAATTGCGCGATCACGCCGACCAGAACATTGTCATCATGTTGGTGGGCAACAAGTCCGATTTGAGACATTTGCGGGCTGTGCTGACTGAGGAGGCGAAAGGATTCGCCGAGAAGAACGGCCTGTCGTTCATTGAAACGTCAGCATTGGACTCGACCAATGTGGATATGGCATTCCAGAACATACTCACAGGTGGCGCCAGTTGGCATATTGTTAACATACATTTTTACTGTATTTTCTGTATTTTTTAGAAATATATCGAATTGTGTCTCAAAAACAAATCCGAGACCCACCAGAAGGCGACACTATCCGACCACAAAACATTGAGCCCATAGATGTAAAGCCAACAATGAGTTCAGATGGTGTTCGTAAACAGTGTTGTCAATAAGTCTGCAACAAAAACACACTAGAATAAAAATGAAAAGGGAATTATTAAAAAATAAATTGATGAATTGGACACTAGTGCGTAAGCAATATTTTAACAATTTTCAAATCAGCATATGTAAGAGCAGATTTCAGCAATGATTGTGTTTCTTAATAAAAAAAATAAAAACGTTTTTAAAGTAGAATTCTATATAAATAAAACAGTATATAGAAATAACTGTGGCGCTGTACGGTTCTGTTCTCTACTATCACTTCCGGCCTGAGTCTTTTCTTTCACTTTTCTAAGTTTTAAATGGATTTATATTTTTTTTTAATTTAATATGTAAATGCTTAAACGTGTGATTTATTCTTATATATCCAAAAACAACAATAAATAATATACAGAACAGAGATTTTCGTTTCAAAAACCACACTGTTTATTGTTATCTCTATTTAAAAGTAAAAAAACACCATTATTAATTACACTAATAATAATAATATGTGCTTTATTATCCAGTAGACGTTATTATATTATACATATATATAAAAACATTGAAATAAATATACATTGATGTGTTATTTACTATTCATTACTATCAAGAGGTGATTTATTATTTTTTAGTTGAATATACAAATTCTTTATTATGTATGTATGAAATTATGTAGATATTTATTTTCTATTATATATAAAGAGAAAACATTGTCACTGATTACATTTCAAATTACAAAAGAAAATAGAATTTAAATTATATAGGCTTAAATATGATATATATTTTTTTGGTTCAACTATAGTTTAATTATAATTAAATGTTGCTGTGTAAAATATGCTTAAAGAAATTTATTATAATACGAAATTTAATTTGAAAATAAATACTTTATGTAACTAGTTAATAATTTTCAATATTTCCTTTTGAATTTTAAATTATTTTTGATGTGTAGACAACCACATATACACGAACAACTAAATGTATTGAGAAGTTAGCCAACTACAGCACTGCCAACATTAAAGTAACCAAATATCACTTTGATTTATTTTCGAAAATTCGAGTTGTTCGTTTATATATGGTTGATTTAAACAAAATCATTCGACTTTATTTGTGTATTTTCACGTTAGTTTATGTGTTTGTTTTAATAATCCTTTATTATTTGTATGAAACCCTCGAATATGAAGATGAAAATTAACAATTCCTGTTGTTTAGGTAACGCTTAGTGAAATTTGTGACTTACATCAAAAAAATTCCACTTTCTTTTGGAGAAATTCATTATGGTCGAAGAACCCCTTTTGGCATCCGAATTTCCAGTTATATGTAAGTAAACTCTTCATTTTTCTTAAAAATGTACCTTTATTCAATTCAAATCGTTCACAAAAAAAATACTATATAAAAATTGTATAACATATAGAAAACGAATCACTTTGGACGGAATTAATAATAAGAGAAAAAACAATCTAAATTACATTCACAAATAAACAATATGTTTCCTAAATATTGCATAGGCCTCAACATTTCGAGTACGTGGACGGTTTTCAAAGGCACATGCATAACTTAAAGCGCCTTTCGACTCATCTCTAAACCTAATTATAATTTCCTTATGAATAAAACTTCAGATTCTAAACAATTCAGATTTGTACATGATTCACGTGAATTTTTCAACTATCTCGCCCCGTAAATTCCAACACAAACAAACAACAACAACACAACGGTGATAAGACTGGCTTGTATGCCACTCGCACCTGCCAAACGGCACTTGAACATGTGGAAACGTGTCACATTGTCGTCCACCAAATTGCCAAATTCCGCCTCCACCAATTGTCCATCATAATAAGTGATTGGATCCTCGAATGGATACTCGTATCCCTGTCTACATTCACATTTGTATCCGCCAGTTTCGAAGCCTCTGCCCAAAATCGGAACACACTGCAAACAAAACCACAACATTAAACAGCGAACATGCAGTGTAATTGCGATTTTCTCACGTAGGAAGTGCGTTGGTCGCATTTGTGCGTGTCTTTGAACGCATTCGGCACATAATATTTGTCGGGACACTGATTTATGTCCATTTTCAGCATATCCATTGTGACAGAAACGACGCCCCTAAAAAATACACTTACAACATGCAGGAATAGTTTAATGTTTGTTGCACTCACTTGAATTCCAGTTTCACTTTAAGACTGTCCCAACCAAAGAACGGGGCCACATACTGAATCTTCCACATGGGCACTTTGCCATGACAATCGTAATACGGTGCCGTCCAATATCCATGCTCCAATCGGGCTCCACGATAATAATTCGGGAAATGTTCATATTTAATTGTATTCTCGCCAGTTTCATTAAATCTCAACCGGATTTTCATGTAGTACTTTTCCAATGAATCGAAATTCGATTGCCAACGATTTTTCAATGTTAAAAACCATTCCTCATTCAAATACACTTCGGTGGATTTATTTAAACGTGCCAAATCTTCCATAAACAGTTTACGTGCATTTAAGATTTTCTTATATGCATATGGGGCGAATAGTGTGCGATTTGTGAATTTGTTTCGTTCCCAATATGTGCCCGCCGACCAAATGCGACTGTTTCCCATAACAATGGCCATCGTTTCGCCCATCATTTGGTCTTCGGTTAGTGGTTTGTCGGCAACACGTTTGCCACTGTACACTTCCGTTGGATCGGACACTTGTAGGAAAGCGCTAATGAAATTGGCCAGACGTAGGGCCATTTTCGCTTCGTTTTGAAAGAATTCCTCCGCGCCCCACATTACACCGCCATGTAATTTCAATTGTTCCGGTTTGTAGTTGTGACAATTGTCTTTGTTCATGCCTAGGATAAAGTCGAGTGCACGGTGGATGTTGATTTTGGGGGCGTTTAGGGTTTCGGGGCCGCGTGTCCAGTTGCGGTACTCTTTGTAACGGTCCATGTAGATGTTACGGAAATAGGGATCGGATTTTTCCCATTTGATCGGCATCTTTTGGATCCCTGCAAATTGAGACAGTTCAAATTGGTGTTTAAGAAAGAGTTGTTGGGTTTTTACAGCCGATTTTCATGCAATCGAAGCCGTTGTAGTATTGTTCAGCTGTTGCACGTTCAACGATTTCTCCCAGGAATGGACGACGGACTTGCAGTGGTAGACGATAACCGGGACGACATCGGCATTGATAAGCGCCTCGTCTGAAACCCCAGCCGTGTAAAGGTTCGCACTGAAAACAATTTTAAATTCAGTTTAGTGGTGAATGTGGCAAGTTTGTTTTTTTTACTTCTGTTGTCTCTTTTTTACATCTAGCAGTGTCAGCAAACCGATTTGGACCATCATTGCCCATACCACGGGGACATTGGTTGATATCGATACGTTCAAATTCCATTTCAGTCACTGAAATCGCTGTATATCTGAAAAAATCACGGAAAAATGTTGAAAATTGTCGTTGCAGTTTTCTGTTTTTACGTTTGACATTTGAATGATAGATGGCGCATCTCAAATGTCAGTTACTTTTCGAATCTTAAAAATTGTGAGGTTAGTGTTAAAAAGCAGTGGAAAAAGTCTTACGTTGGATATTCGATGTGTCTGAAACCGGTGTGTCTTGGAAATATATCAGCAATGGGCACAACAGCAGCCACCAACCATCGATTCGATCGGCCACAATCGAAATAAGGTCTTGTAAATTTCACTGGGCCCGGAATCTCATCAGCACCAGGCGGTCCATGAAAGGTATACGTTTCATTTGTATTATTCGCATACCGTATCTCAATCTGATACGTTGTTTTCGTATCGTGTCGTGTCTTCACATTGTCCGGCAACCAGGTTTTGTACCATTCGTTAATTCGATTATAATCCGATGTGTAATCGGCACTTGTATCGGGCGCAATTGCACCCAAATCCTGTACAGTGAACGTATTCAATGTGGAGATCCGTTCCAAATGTATGGGATCATTAAAATCATCTGCACGGAATGTGCGTGGTGCAAAACGTGGAAATGTTTTATTGAAAAAGCCACGATACGATGACGAATAGCTCATATTTGGTGAGAAATAAATGGCACTGGCATTCACATGCATATTTGTTGAAACATCAGCAACTGTTGATAGTAAATAGTACATCATGCCCGGATCGTATGTGTCATTGATGGCTGGACGGATGAAACGGCTTTGGAGTATGTAGCTCCAGAAAAACGCTCGATTTAAGGCCATGTTGTGTAGGTGGAGTAATTGTGTACGATTTGGAAAGATTGGATTCACATTCACATCTTTTATATCTGGCAAATGTGAGACAGAATCTTCTGGTAGATATAAATCGCCCACATGTTGTATAATGCAATTGTCTTTGTTGATTTTCTTCATAGCACGACTTACTTCATCAAATGGATCACGAGCTTGCCATTCATATTGGCCTATTGTCACACCCACAACGGTTAGAATCACAAATAGAAAGTGGATTGGATCCATTTTCACTTTTTTTCTGTATTTTATACACGTTTCTCTCAATTCACAGCATTATTGAGTATTTAAGGCACAAATTTTTAGCAATGTTTGTTCAATTTTACTGTTTATATTCTTTCTCTGGGCCGTGCCCGTAAACAATGGGTGGGAAGCCACGCAGGTTGTTAGTCATTAATTGATTCTTGTCATCTCTTTCTAATCGGTATGGAGAAAGTGGGATGGAGTCAGTGTGTAGGTGACCAGCAACAAGTGTATGTGGTTAGGCAACCAAACATGCAGTCAACTGTCATTGCAAGACCAAATAAAAAATAAAAATGTTGGAATTATGTCAGTATAGGCCCCGTTGTGTTGTTCTCCAGAGAATCGGGAGACTACAGACATGACTGTGCTATGAAATTGCAGACCTCACACAACATACCGTGCACCAATATTGAAAGTTTTCACAACTTCAATGTACTCTCTTGCGGCGGTTGCGTTGTGAAGGTCTACCCGGCACTGGCCGGTGGTACTTTCTACCTAAACAACGATCCGGGGACCTTCCCCAGGGCAGTATGAGATACGAGGAACTCCGTATGTGGCCCCGTGGTCTGTATATGACAGAAATTCCGTTGGACTTGTGCTATAGATGGCGTTTATATTGTTAGTGGGCGAGAACGTTGAACGGTGAGATACAAGATTGTCTATTTTTAAATGTGGTGAGGGAAGTTTGATTTTCTTCTTTTTTTTTTCTTTTCAAATTGCATTCAGAAGAAGAAGAGATGTGTGTATGAAAAGGGGGGCATTTTTCTCCCCGATTTTTATAACTTGTTGTCTCGACAATTTGTCTTGTCGATGATGAATAATAAAAGTACGTTCACCTTTTAACGAACATTTGCAATTTTTTTTTTGCTGTCTCCATTGGGTTAGGAAAAGGGTGCAGATTTAATGTGTCTGGAGGGTTGGTTCTTGGGAAATTTAGAAAGTTTATGTAATTTGAAATTTTTTGTTTTGTTCATGTGATAATGAGAAAATAAGGGAGTTTTTTTTTTATAAATTGGCAAATGCAATTTTTTTTGCAATAAATGATTAATACGCAATTTGTGACGTAGACGAAACCAGTTCGGTCCCCAAATGATTTTAGCCGTTAAACTATAGTTTAGTCGCTATCTCTTTTAGCACCTTAGTGCATTTTTAAAAGGGCAAGTGCGCCACTCTCCGCTTTACACATGGACGAAACGTGTGATTGAATATACAGGGTGTTTCAGTTAAAGTGGGCCAAAAAAGAAATGGTAGATTCGGTGGATCACTCTGAGTCGAAAACTCATTGGATTTTTTCATGGAACTGTCTCTTTGAGGATCAACTTTTTCGGCATGTTAAAAAAAATTATAACAAATTTTTTTTAAAAATTATAGTATATAGCCTATGGTGATCTTGGAATAATTTTTTTAGATTTTTCGGTTCATTAACTAAAAAGTTATGGACCACTGAAGTAAAGAAATTTTCGAAAAATCTTGACAAGTTTAAATAAAATTGCATTTTTCTCGAAAACGGTGCGTCGTACGAAAAAAATCCAAGAGACAAAAAAGTTTCCTTATTAAATTTGCTATCGATAGGATTTAACGGAATTAAAATTTGACATCCCCCACACAAATGGCCAAAGGTGGTAAGCCACCCCTTTGTCAAAAAGTGGTGTTGGGGGCGGCCGATTTTGTTTAAATTTTGCAGTAAGATATGTCATTATAAGATAAGTAAGTGTACCAAATGGGGTTTGTTAATTTTTTTTCTGTACGGAGATATTTTGAAAATTCGATTTTTTTTTCAAGAACTTTGGACGCCTCTAACTCTGTTATTATGCGTTTCCGGGCATAAGTGTTATAGGTTTTCGGAATCAGGACAGTGAGGTGAATCTGCCATTACTTTTTTGCCCACTTTAACTGAAACACCCTGTATAAAAAACCGAAATATTCAATTATATGTAATGTACAGTGGTGTAAAAAGGGATGATGATCGGTAGGAAGGGTGTAGAGAAGTTGCATTTTAAAAATCGTCCATCATAGTATGGAAACGGACCAGTTATTAACAAGATTAACAAGGAAAAGAGTGAAAGAGAGAGAGTGCGTTGGTTATTTTGTCTTTGTTTTTTTGCAAAAGACCAGCTGTGCCATGCGAGGCACTTTAAAGGTGTGTACACACACTACGTCACCGTAGACATAGAACAGATTATAATTTCTAACAAGTGTGTTAGAAAAAGACGAGTATAGAAATGGGAATGTCGACTGTTTTGTGTGTGGCAGAACTTGTTTTTCATTTTAGTTTAAAGATTTTTCTGAAAAGCCACCTCCGCCCCACGACGAACATACGGGAATCTTGTATAACTTGTTTTCATATGGTGTACACCATCCAATGTGTTGTTTGAATCAAGCATGCTGCTTTTTTTGCGCTCTCTTGATAAAAGAGCGGGAATACACTTCACTGTGTGTTGTCTCCCCCTTTTTAAAATGTGATGTGAACGGAAAACATTTGCAATTTGAGACCTATTTTTCTTAGCGAAATTTAAATCAACACCTCTCGTTTCTTTCTTTCTTTTTTTTTTCATATGTCTGTCTCTATATCATCGGTAATAAACCGGTGTTTCTTTCTGTGTGTGTTGTTGTCTCGTCTTTGTTCGTCTTCACTTTATTCAAGGTGGATTTTATATCGTGGGAATAGAATGAGAATAATTTTGCACAAGGAAGGCGACAGTGTGATATTTTTGAGAAAATGTCAATTCTATTTCTAGTAGGCCATGGGTGCAGTTTTTATGCACTAGAAATAGAACATGAATGTGTTTGTGTGTGAGAGAGAGAGGGGGGAATAGATGGTAAAATGAATAAAAAAAGCAAAATAGAAAAAGAAATCTATGCAAAGAGAAATAGTCAGACGGGATAAATTGGATGCAGTGCGCATGCGCATTTTGAATGCAAACTTACGCGAATTTATATACTTTTCGTCGTATGAAATGCATGGCAAGGGTGATTGGTGAATGTGTGTGTGTGTTGTATGCATGCGCGCCACCCGACTAGACGACGGCTATGTTGCAAAACAAC